>CM071637.1:9100484-10350484 GCA_036419045.1 Scirpophaga incertulas | reverse complement strand
ATACTGACAACGAAAACAACATTAAATGACGTACAATACAATCTAGGGATTCCCCCTGAAATATTGCCCGTAAAACGTAAACGAAAAGGGTTGCCAATTTGAGAGTTATAATTACCTAATTTTAAAAAAAAACAATGTTACATAACTTGTTGTAAGGAAGACCCCCTCCCGCGTGTGTAACGCATCGTAACGTTTTACGAGTCCCCAAATTGCGTTACGTGATACTTGAACGCCCCCTTTGCAATAAATTTGACTCCAAAATAGAAATGTCCAAAGCTACCAGCTGAGCGGTTTCGTGTTCGGCCGATGCGATGACGACGTTTTTGTTCAGCCGGACGGCGTCGGCGATGGCTCGCTGCGGCCTGAGGCCGAGCGCGCGCAGCTCGCGCTGGGCGAGGTGCACGCCGCTGTACGGCACGTTGATGCTGCCGTCTATGCAGCTCTTGTCGAACCTTCCACATAAATTCACTTTTTCACCTTAGCAGCTCAAACATACTGTGTTCCCTGCTTAAAAAGAGTGAGGGAAATGCGTTTTCCCTCACTGAGTGAGGAAAATTGATTTGAATTTAGAACGCTGCGAATAGGCTAGTTGACAAAATTTGGAAATTCGTTTAAAACTATAGTTTAGTATCTATTTTACCCCTAATATATATTATTTTTAGAAAAATAGGCCTTTTTCATAAGTATTTTGCTTTTTAGAAATGAACTTCTAATTGACTTCGAAAGAGGCCAAGACTGTCATGGCGTCTTGAATGACGTCACTCCTCGCGAAACAATCGACTTTATTTATAGTATAAATACTGTATAGTGCCCCAATGTAAAAGCACAACGATAAAAACGCCAAATAAATTATTTATATATAAAATCTGTGTTTGCTGCGAAAAATTTCCCAAGCATAACGGCGTCAATTTTGGACAAATTACTGCTGTTTGCTTTGGTAAATCCTGATTCCATGGCAAATGTCCGTGTCTTTTAAGATTAAACTTATAACAAACTGTATTAATTTAACAATAGTCTCTGAAAACAAACTGTATCTAAATAACCTGTTCAGTGTTCACTGACAGCACAGATTAGATAGATGATGTATGTACAGCTACACTACAACCAGTCTTTCGCGAGGCGTGACGTCACGCTTCTCTGATTGGTGTTTAATGTCACGTGATTAAATAAGTAATTTTACCGATTTTAATTTTCAAAAATATTAGTAATCTTATATTAAATTAATAAAAAAAAGTTGTTTTTTGTTTACTACATACAGAGATGTGAATTATTTGAAATACATATATTTCAAATGCAAATACAAAATGCAAAATACCCATTTTTATTTTATATTTGAAATACTTTTTTCTAAATGTATTTTGTATTTTATTTGAAATACTCTATATAAATATTTAGTATTTATAAAATACAAAATAGTTTCGTTGCATTTTTAATTAATTTTTACAATTTTTTATTCTTAAATCCATGATTTCCTTATTTATGAACGCACTGATCGTGATCGTAGTGTTGTCATTGTCATTTGTCAACTAGAACAATAATGCCAACATTTAGGCCCCATAGGCGGAACATGAAAGATGAACTCTTTGAACAAATACTAGTTTTAAAATCAGTTCAATAAATAAAAGTGGTTATGCTTAACAATGTATTTTATTTTCAAAACCTATTTTAAAAATACGTATTTTGCATTTTGTATTTAAATACTTTTATTCAAAACTATTTTGTATTTCTATTTGAAATAGTGCTAGCAACTATGCATTTGCATTTTGTATTTAAATACTTTTACTAAACTATTTTTCACATCTCTGACTACATATCATGATTAATCATTAAAAACTCTAAGCCATCCGATTTATTCTTAGTGGAAACAGGCCTATTATCATTATGTACGAAACACGTCATTCGAAATTCGATTTATTAAATGTAAAAAAATAAGTCGTTCGGAAACTAAATAAACCTTTAAAATGAAAATTATTCGGTAACGTTGTAATTAAATATATAATTGAATTATAAAATGAAATGAATACGCTAAAGTAAAGAAAAAAATAAAGAATATGTTTTACAAAATAATTTTAAATTTTAATAGATACTTAGTTTTTGCAAGTATGTGTGGTTTCATTTTAATTCATATTGTTTCATTTATATCTCTAATAATGTTCTCACTGCTAAGGTGAAAAGTTGTATGTGTCACGCGAGAGAAAAGTTATTTCCATCTCGTGCCTTTGAATCCCTCGCGACGCTCAGGATTCTAATGTAGAATCACTCGCTGACTCAATTATTAGAATCCTTCGCTTACTCGGGATTCAAAATTAGCACTCGCTTGCAAAAACCAACTTTCCTCTCTAGTTGAACAAATAACTATTCTCAAACATGCTCGGAAATGTTTTTACATGAACATTATTTTGACTTCTTTGAGATAAATCGAAATTGCTGTACTGGCCAAATACATGCGAGCAGCGGCCGGCAAAAAATGTATGAAAATCCATATCTGTCGTGTTTTAGGGGCCAAATAAATATACATGTAAATTCATATCTATCGTGTATTTTAAAAATGGAACGATTTGTTGCTCCGAAAAATGGCAAACCAAGGAGGCATCTTATCAGAGTTCTATCTAAATATCGAACTGGCTTGCAAAAAAAACCTGTTGTATAATGAAAAAAACATATTTTCAAATAAAAGTTCTGCTTGGTACTACTTAGTTTTAATTTCCGCGCATTATTTGAGAAAAGTACTATACAAGCCTTGGCCGCAACTTGGCATTGATGGACTTACGTATGTGTGGCTCGGCTTCGCGTCGGCCCACATGTACACGTTCGTCCATCAATGCCTCTATTGCTGGCCGCTGCAGTAATGTACTATTCAATTCCTAGTAAATAAGTTATCATGTTACCTTTTTGTATTAATACTAATAAACCACGTGACATAAGCGACAATAATACATACATACGTATATGTATAACATTTTACAAACACAGGGGCCGAAACAAATTTACGGTCCAAAAAATCTGATTCTACTGACCAAAATTTTTAAAATAACTGACATTATCTGACCATTTCCACACATTTTTTTTGTAGGTGTAAGGTATAAAAATAATAATTTCTCTAAACTTGGGTACATTTTTTTCCGGTATCATTAGTAGTTTTAAAAATATCAACCCACATTTCGATGCGTTGTTTATTTGAGTTGTCACAGAGCGATAGATGTGAAATAAGACGACTTTCATTTATTAAATCAGATTTATCCAACTCGATGATCAACGACTTCGCAATTTTCACAAACTTTGTGACAAGTTTCTGTTTTTGAAATATCATTAGGGTTCAAAATACGTAGAGTTTTTGCTAATGAGTTGTCTATAGATGTTTTAGAAAAGAGGTGTTTACAGGCAGCTGCATAATGTTTCCTCACTCTTGTCAGAAAAGACAATCGTTAATTTTCTTCAAGATGCTGAATCAATGATTCATAAAAAAAAATTAAGAACTAGTTCGTCAAAAAATCTGACCATTTTCCAAAAAAACTGACTTTAACTGACCAATGCCCAAAAATCTGACTTTATCTGATTTATCTGACTAGTTTCGGACCCTGCAAACATTTCATGAATAAAATGAAATAGAGATATAAATTTGAAATAAAATAAAAAATACAACAATATAGTTGTAAATGTTAATGATATATTAAATTAATTATTAGAAATAAAATTGTATTAATAAATGTTATTGAGGCTCCAAATTGAAATATACTGAAATATATAATATTGTTATTTAAAATTTTATAAATAGTATACATGTATGTATAGTTCTATCTGTATGGGGTGGCGCCGGAAAATCCACATTGATTGAGATCGAAAGAGCTCAGCGTGTAGTTATTAAAGTTATGCTAAGGAAGCCCTTTCGCTATCGAACTGAAACACTATATAAAGAAACTCGGATACTACGTGTCCGACAACTTTACATTCTGAAGGCTATATTGTGCATACATAAAAACATTAACACCATACCCGATTATTGTATCCTGATGAAAAAGCGTATTTTTACAATACCTCGGCCCCAAGTAACATCACTTTTGGCCAAACGCTGCCCATCCTACTTGCATCCACACATTTATAACACAGTCAACAAAATATGTAACATCAAGCACCTGCATGTGTCTCAGTGCAAGAAAGTTGTAACAAACTGGCTGCTGTCTCTCTCGTACGATGAAATTGAATATATCATGCCATCTAAACAATAGGTCAGAACATTGACTTTAATCAATCTATTACAATCTTAAAAATTTGCCTTAATTAACACACTGAAATCAATAACTCACAGTCGTCATATTATAGTGTAGTACAGGTATCACCTAACATACATGTGTATACACATCCATACTCCCTCTCCCGTGCGCACATACACTTACACACACACACGCACACATATACACACCCACACACATACTACACTCACACACTGCTGCTTAACTTTAATTTTATCTAATTTTATTTCATGTTATTATAATTTACGTATCTTAATTAGGTACCACCTGAATCCAACTTTATTATAAAATAGTAATGTTTCGTTTTGTAGTGATTAGCACATTAAAGGTAACTCACTGCTCAGGTCCCCTAGATACAAGCTGAAGCTTAATTAGGGGCCCATTGAACTTAAAACTTTTGACTGTACTTAGTGTGATAAGTTACATAAGAATGTGAATGTAAACTTTGTAAATAACATCAAACAACATTTTTCTGTAACGGTACAAATAAACGTTATTATTATTATTATTTATTATTATTATTTACTTTATTTATTTTCTAGATATAAGAATAATAAAACGCTGTGATAGTTAATTAAATAAATAAAAATAAGTTCATGGTTGATAACTCCTGTTGATTTCATCGTTGATATATAGTAATTATGAATGTCATTAGCTTTTGGTAATTGTTAATATATAAATAGTGCATGATTCTCTCAATGGTATAATAATTTATTTAACAACTTATGAAACTTATGGTATGCAATAAAGATTTTGAATTTGAATTTGAATATGTCACGCCTTATTCCCAATGGGAATGCGAGTACTCTTGACCCGGCCTTTCTTTAGGACATTTTCGATTTGATCGAGATATGTCCGCCGACGGCGTCTGGACTTAAGAACTTTACGGAAGACTTTAAGGTCATAAGGTAGTTTATTAAAAATCTTTATAGCCATACAATAGGCGTTCGTTGAAAAAAGATGTAGTCCTTGATTCGGAATGACCAAATTCTCCCCGTACCTGCCTCTATAGATTTCGCAATCCTTATTCCTTTTAAATAAGTCATAATGTTTTTTTTACAAATATTGATATTTCAAATATATAAAGACAAGCTAAAATGTTTAATTACTTATTTACATCGTTTTTAATTGTGTTATTAAATATATTATGTTCCAATATAATATGTAAATTAATACATAAATTCTTCTGCATCAACATTGAATAACACCTCATGATAAGCATAATAATTGTTTTATAGACAGTACTAGAATCGTTTGTAATTAAATATATTAGTACTTTACTCCCTCTAATCATTTTCTTTTTTTCATTTTTATGGTTATCGCCTTAATACTTCCGTGTTATTTTTTTTATTTTCATAATGCCTGACCCGGGTCCATCAAATACCGTTACATTTCACTGTGTGAAATAATGACTAAAAATGTGCGATAATTTTTCATTTGTAATTTGTTTTATTTCATCATGTTGACCTGGTGTAAATTGATAAAATTGTGTTATAACATTTTAAATGAGTCTACTTTCAATAATACAGTTTAAAATATACTGCAACGGTAGCAAAAAGGCTTACGGCCTGCCTGATGGTAAGCAGTCACCGTCGCCTATGGACGCTTGCAACACTAGGGGCATCACAAACGCTTTGCCGACCTTTTTAAAAACCTATTTACTCCCTTTTTGAAGAACCCCATACTGTAATCCCCGGGAAAGCCTCAGCAGGGAGCTCGTTCCACAATCGGAGCGTGCGCGAAAGGAAATTTCGTTGAAACCGCACTGTGCGTGACCATTTAGGCTCCAGCATGTGAGGACGAACACCCTGCCGATGGCGAGCGGTGCGATGGTAGAATGTGGCCGTAGGCATCATGTCGAACAATTCTTTGGAACACAACCCGTTGTATAAGCGATAGAACACACACAAAGAGGCACAGTCTCTTCTCAGACTTAAGGGCTCAATACCGCATGTGAGTATGGGATCGTCAACGATACGCTCAGCGCGTCTTTGGACCGAATCAAAAGGATCAAGTTGGTATCGAGGAGGATATATCTTAAAGATTAAGAGAAGATTGTTAATTAAATTAAAAAAGTAGATATATCTAAGCACGTGGGAATAATCGTTCACCGATCGAAACAAATAAATAAAAAAACTTACAAAACATTAACACGTTACTTATATTTATCGACATGCTATAATGGTGGTCATTAAAAATTGTTTAGAAATAGAATCTCCAACGAATTTATACGTCATTTTCATCTACTCTATATTCTCGATATACATAATTATTCTTGTGTGTCAACTAAAATAATAGAATAAATAGTTTAAATTTATCTCTCAAGTCTATTTTATTGTTAATTTTCGGACAATAATTATGATAATTAAGTCACAGCACCATTTTACTTTTAATTTTTTCGACGTCCAAAAGTGCCTGTAAAAGTGTAATGCTAAATAACGATAATTCGATTTTGAAACGGGAGACAATAATGTAAGTTTAAGAAACTGACTGTTTTTGTACATTTGCATATCTGGATTTCTATCCAAATTATTTTCTTGTGTCGTCCTCTTTAGACTCCCATTTTAGGTAGTCAGGTTATTATTATTTTAATTTATATTTTTTTTTGTTTCAAATATGTTCCGACTTAATACAACACGTATATAAAGAGCATAATTATGTTTAAAAATAAACACTTTATTTACTTGATACATGATATATATACATTACAGATATCAAAATATACTCATATTTGAATAAAGTTAATTTTGAATTTGAATACCTTCCCACCTTTTAGATTTGTTGTAATCTATAATAATATTAAAAAGAGATAGTTTCGTGTAGTTTACATATTCGGATATAAAGATAGTTTGAGACTCGGGGAAAGACATAATTTTTTAAAGCGGAAAATTAGATATAAAATTAGATAGCTAGTCAGCTATATTCACTTTGAAAAATAATATTTATCGCAGTTTCAACAACTATCAATATGATATACTTACACAGCAATCGTCATATAGATGTAACAACAAAAAAAAGTATTTCTCTTTCAAAAACTTGATATGGATTATTTTCTGTACTAATCGTAATCGATGTAATGCAAACTCTAAAATTGAATATCCACTATGACATTCCATTTCATGTGGCACAACAGTGGAAGTTTTTCCACCTCATAGGAAACGAACAAATAAGAAAAAAAAAGTTTATTGCTTTTTAATTTATACTGTTAAATGCACTAAATTATTATTCTGATTATACTCACAGTAAATTCGACCTTATGTCGATAACACAGCATTTCTCTTGGCACATCAAAGAGAAAAAATCTGACAGACTGATCCGGGGACAGATTTCAGAAAATAATACGTCCATGGGTACTTCTATAAGGTCCTGAAATAATTAGAGTCATAATTTGAATGGAATGAATTAAGTTAATTGCTTAAATATATGAATTAAAAGAATTTTCCATATACAGGGGATGTTTGACGGAAGACGAAATAATATTTAGATATTAGATGGACCATAGGATTGTCTAAGATCTGAAAACCAAGGTTAGCCGACTTCAAAAATTAAAAAACCTTCCAAATGATACCCCTAGCGAAATATTAAAAGAAAAGAAATAATTACTAACTATACACGCAATGGCGCTTAATAGATTGATGAGTAGTACTTTCTTGTACGCTGATGTAGGGTTGTCGGTACTTAGCATTAAATCAATATTTATTTACTTTCAAAGAGAAAAAAATATATTTAATAAACTTCACTTCTGATACACACGCTGTATATTATTTTTATAAAACCACTAAAAAGTATCATTACCATTGGATCCTTTGAAATTGTCTCCTTAGTAAATCTTCTATAGCTTATACTTCTTGGTGAGCTGCGACACATAATAATAGACTCCTGTAATAATGGGATTAAAATAAATACATATAAAACCACCAGTCAAACGAAACAAAATAATGTTAATATTACCTTGACACATTCCCCTATATCGATTTCTGGCAAATCAGAAAAAAGTAAAATACATTCGTTGAAGCCTGATGAAAGAAGGGTATCGCGCAGTTGTCTCAGTATTCCCACCCCCATAAATAATGGCAATGAAGGTCCTTCAACTAGCAAAGCATCCCAAAGATGTACAATTTTATGTAAAGGAAACACATCTATAACAAATTAAAAATGTGTTAAAATATTTTATCTACTATCATGCTATTAATCCTCTATAAAAGAATCTATAACAGTTAGCTTATTGCCAACATTAAAATACTCAATGATATTATGATAATTATATCATCTAAACGCGTGATATTATGAATTTCAAAAAAAGAACATTCTCATGCAATTACATTTTTACCACCAGATCGCTAAGATTTTGAAAAAAGAACAATAAATTGTAGACTAATTCGTAATTTCACATTCTCGTTTTATCGTGTTATTTCCCACCATTTTTTCACTCGAATATTGGAAATCGCAAACAAACAATTACTGTATGCGTTGTTTACAGAAATGAGTTTAGTTTTTTATATAGTTCTTACAACACTGTACAAATGCCTATGGTATGAGACTCTTTTATAGAGGATTCACATCATGATTGTAGATAAAGTCTTGTATGCAACTGTTATAATTAGGTATTAAAACACTCATGTGATACTATTATCACATTACACGCTACGCCTCGTATGATAAACCAACATTCGTGTTTTAATACCCCTGATTACAACAGTTGCATAAATAACTATTAGCAGATAGTCCTTCTGAACCGTATTAACAAAGTACTTACGTGAAAACATAGTCAAAAACCAGGGTATAGCAAATAATTCAGGGACGAAGTGAATCTCATGCAAATGTGTAGCCAATTCAGGCTCATGGAACGCTGTCATCTGCCAAAATTTTGCCAAGTATTCTTTGATCACAGAACTGTTGTCTTTGAGAAAAAATTTATGGAGAAACTTCGGAACAAACGCTTGCATACAGGCAAAGGCGCGCGCTGGGAACACACCAATGCAATTAGTACAAGATTGGTAACAATAAATAATTTATTTGTAGTCCATTATTATGTACCTTCATTGCAGAAATTCAGATACAAAAATGGTGCAGTCAATGAATCCAGCCCTTGCCAGTACACATATTGGGGATTGGTTAAAAGCCACGCTTTTAAGAGCCTCTTCAGCATACGGTGACCTCTCTCCCCACTTAACAACCAACAGTATTGGTGGCAACGAGGAATATCCACATCAATCTAAAAAATATAATAATTATAAATAGGTTTAATATTCAGGCAGTACTTAAAGAATAGTTAAAAAACTAAAATTAAATTTATTTTTCTCAGAATTAGGCAACCTTGAAGTTAACAAAATAATTATGTATACATTTGCTTACCATAAGGGATTGTCTAAAAATGAAAACAACATGAGACACAAATTGAATTTGTCTTTGGATTTGTTGATATGTTACTCCAAAAAGTGGCATATTATTGACATAAATAAAATTAATAAAACTGTAAGTCCGTCCATAAATAGACTAATTTATATTAATAGTAAGTCTCAGCTGACAAAAGATACATTACATCTTTCAATGTTTTCTCGAAAACAACTAGCGCTTTCGCTACGTTTTTATTTTGTAACCTTAGCCACGAGTATGGCTATATTAAGCCTTACGTTAACAATGCTTTTTCTAAGCCAAATATTTTTATAATATTTTGGAAGTTCCAAGTAATTTAAATTAAGTTTTAAGACAAACGAGGTAGCCTCTTGCAAAGTATTGACCAAAGAAAAGTCTGGATATTGAATGGTTGTTCATCAGAATATTCATTCTGGTAAAGATTTAGAATTTAATTTATTTTTAGAATCTGCAAGAATTGATGTATTGTGCATCTCTGAGCATTGGTTAAGAAATCATTAATTGTTGACCAGTCTAGATAATTATAAGATTGTTAGCTCATTTACTAGGAAAGCTGCCATTAGAGGTGGATCCTTAATAATTTTGCATAATGAAATTCAGAGTAAGGAACGAAAAGATATTGTTGCTCTATCTATTGAGCGTGACATTGAGTTGTCTTGTGTGGAAATTGACAATTATATTATATTATGTGTATACAGACCACCATCAGGAAATTACCCAGAATTTGAGTCCACTATGGAAAGTGCTTTAAGAATAATGTCCAGAAAAACTAAAAAATATTGTTTGTGGTGATTTTTATATAAATATTCTGGATACATCACAATTATCTATTCGATTTAATAATTTATTTAAATCATGTGATATGAGTTATGTATTTCAACAACCGACTCGAATAACAGCTACATCTGCCACTGTATTGACAATATCTTTAGTAATTATAAAGTGCAGGACCATCACATTACTAATTGCATTAATTCCGACCATAGTGGACCGTAGCTTCCTTTGAGTGCCATCATGTTTGTTCTATGCGTGAGATTGCTTGTAGAACTATAACTAAAAATGGCATAGATAAATTCAAAATTAATGTCTCTAATCAAGTCACTGTTTTAGCCAATGACAGGACTGATGCCAAAACCTTATATAATAACCTATTTACCATAGTTCATCACGAATATAATAATTTATTTAAACATAAGGTTATAAAAGTAAATGGTGGAAAGAGGAAGTTTGATGATAGGGCTACGCCTGGCATATACATAAGCCGTAGAAAGTTATTTGATTTATATGCATTAAAAGGAACATCCACTGATACCGCATTCATACATTAGGTAAGAGAATATTCCAAAACATTTAAAAAGGTATGCACAGTCGCCAAAGCAATGCATATAGCCAAGAAAATTAGTTTATCGAAAAACAAAATTAAAACCACTTGAAACATCATCAATAAGGAAACTGGGAAATCTTAAAGTAGTGTGAGTTCCTTTTCATTGGAAATCAATAACAAAACAATAAAATCTGACGATGCAGTGGCCAATGCATTCGAACATTTATTTTCCCGTTTACCTATAGAAACTACAAGTAATCTTAACTCTTGCCCTAGTGTGGCTACTGTAGCTTTCGTAGAGGAGAATGTGGAGAGGTGCACCAACAGTTTCAATATTAGTTGCATTGATGCTAATACTGTTTTAAAAACGTTTATAATGATTAGTAATAAAAAAACAGAGGACCTTTGGGGAATTTCGACCCACATAATTAAACCAATAATTACGGAATTCGGTCCGCAACTTGCAATAATTTTTAATAAATGTATTGATGAAGGTGTCTTCCCAGATCTAATGAAAAATAGCAAATTAATACCATTATTCAATCTGGAGATAAAAATGACCCTTCAAAATTATAGGCCTATTTCGATTTTACCTGCATTAAGCAAAATTTTTGAGAAAATTATTTCAAATCAGCCAACAGATTTTTTCACATCCAATGAACTTTTGCATAATAATCAATTTGGTTTTACTAAGGGTCGATGCACTACTGATGCTGGAGTTGCACTACTCAAAAACATTTTTGCTGCTTGGGAGAGTAAACAGGATGTAATTGGTATATTCTGTGACCTCTCCAAGGCTTTTGACTGCGTTAGTCATCAGATACTTTTACATAAACTCAAGCATTATGGTGTCTCTGCGGAGGCAATTTGTGTTATTGACTTTTATTTATCTAATAGGATTCAAAAAGTTGTAATTAGCGGAACTCAGTCTGTTGGGGCTCCTATAATTATGGGTGCACCTCAGGGATCGATATTGGGACCATTGCTTTTCTAAATTTATATTAATGATCTTCCTTACTTCACTAATAGCTTGTGCGATGCAGTACTATTTGCAGATGATACTTCATTAATATTTAAGATTGACAGGGGAGATGCAAATACTGACGTTGTGAATGGTACACTGTCTAAAGTATTGCACTGGTTCACAATGAATAACTTATCACTTAACACAAATAAAACAAAACGTGTGAAATTTTCATTGCCTAATGTAAGAACAGTAAACAATATTGTGAAAATGAATGATGAAACTGTAGAATTCACTGATAGTACTAAATTTTTGGGTATTACACTCGACTCTCGAGTGCAATGGGATCCCCATATTGAGACCTTGGCAAGCAGACTTAGTTCTGCTTCATATGCTATATATAAAGTACAACAACTGACTAACGTTGAAACGGCAAGATTAGTCTATTTCAGTTATATCATAGTATCATGACGTATGGCATACTTTTGTGGGGATCTGCGGCGAATATTGAAAGTATTTTCGTGGTCCAAAAAAGAGCGATTCGCGCTATTTATAATATAAGACAAAGAGAATCACTCAGAGATTTATTTAAGGAAATAAATAAAATGACATTAGCTTGTAAATATATTTATGAAAATGTAATATATTTTTATAAGAACTACGATACATTTAATACAAATTTTCAAATTCATCATTTAAACACGAGAAATAAAAATAAGCTTGCCGTTCCAACATACAGGCTTCAAAAAACTAGAGGTT
Organism: Scirpophaga incertulas; assembly: GCA_036419045.1. NCBI lineage: Eukaryota > Metazoa > Arthropoda > Insecta > Lepidoptera > Crambidae > Scirpophaga > Scirpophaga incertulas. Next base: position 10,337,811 of record CM071637.1, on the reverse strand, counting down.
CGTTCTTAGGGAAATGTGTAACTTTTTATAACACACTTCCAGAAAATATTACTGCTTTACCGTTTCATAAATTTAAAGCACATATTAAAAATACTCTAATGAAAAATGGGTATTATAAGGTCAATGATTTCTTGAATGATAAAAATGCTTGGATGTAATTTTTACGATATTTAATTTCCTGAATAATTAAACATGCTTGGATGTAAATTTAGCGATATATAATTTTAATGATTCTTTAATAAATGATATTTCTGTTTTGTACCAGATATATACATATCAGATTTGATTAATGCGATATTACTCTTGTGGCGGAAATATATATTTGTTAGTTGTTTTAATTTGTATCGGAGGTTGGGTTCAGACTGTGTATCTGAAGCCGGCTTCCAACTGACGACTCTGTAATGATACAGGGAGAAAAAAAATTGCCCTTGCTGGTTTTCTTGCTGGTTCTTTCCAGTACAAGGTCTCCCGCCGTAGACTTTGAACTAATAATACTACAATATACTTTAATAGTATATTATAGTAGAATATAGATATAGATGACTGTGGGGGATAGGACCATCTGTTTCCATAACACGGAAAAATGACACCTTCTCCCAACCGAGAATTGATATGTTACTTGTAAATAGATAATAAATAAGGACATAAAAAATACTAACACAACAAAAAAGAGTGCGGACCAAAGAGTCCGCAGAAAACCAAACATTATTTAAAAAAATCAGGCAGTTATTAAATCTAGTACAAATATTGAAATATTATATTTATAATAAAATAACAATGTCATATATATGTCGCAGCCAACTGGTTAAAATAGCCGTTCAATCAAACAGCTAGCCCTTTGACTGAACAACGTCATTCAATCACACAGCTCCTACGTCGTTTAGCCGACTTGTTGATTGCAACGTTCAACATTACAGCTAGACGACGCTTAGCCGACTGGTTAAATGGCAAATTAACTAAGGTGACCATTAGTTTAGTACTTAATTTGAGAGAATAGGAAGACTTTTTGTGTTTTTTTGGGAGGTTATTCTTGAAATAACTTTAAGAGGTGGCCAAAAGTTTGATGAAATAAGTAAAAATTAAAAACAAATTATTAATCATAATATTGTTTATTGCACCAAGCAAAAAATTACAAACTCAAAAATTTTCGAACCAAGAATCATTTTAATAATCCCGTAATTTCTCCTCGAATATTGAAAACAAAACGCACCTAGCGCTGCGGTGGTGAGCGCTGAACTAATTAAATTAGATGGCGGCTTTTGAATCAGCTGTAGTGTTGAACGTTTTGAGCGACTCAAACATTCAATTAATAAGCTAGACGTATGGTTGAATGGCGTTGTTCAGTCAAAGGGCTAGCTGTTTGATTGAATGGCTGTTTTAACTAGTTGGCTGCGACATATACATTCAATAATACAACAAGCTTTACATTAGCAAATAGCAAGCTTTACATAGCATTATGAAAATCACTGTTATTACAAGCGACATAAAAACTGCTCAAGCAACATAAGTCTGAGAAGATAGTCTTAAGCAGTGCTGTGTTACATACAGCTATTCGTTAGACATATTGAGATACCTTGTATTTTGGTCGTAATGTTCAAAAAAGAAACAAGATAATATCTTTGTTTTTTTTTTGTAAACCCTACTAATGTTGTAAACGTGAAGGTTTGTAAGTATGGATGGATGTTGTTACTCGTTCTTGTACAAACTATTGAACTACTTTAATGAAACTACAATTATATAGCTTACTAGCGACCCGCTCCGACTTTGCTCGGGTGCAATACTGATACTAAATACACTACAGAAAAACTGTGAACATTGTTATAAACGTTTGCAATGTAAGCGCAAAAAACGTGCTTATTTACGACATCACATTACAAACCTCAGAAATTTATCAGTGTTTCTCTACTTCTAACTACAATAGTTAGACATATGGTCTGGCGAATTTTTTTGTAGATATTGATATATTCTATAATATTGTCGAACATTTTTTTGTCCTATCATTAATACTCTTCGAGCGTATGCGATGAGACATTTTATGGCTAATTTTTTTACACCTTCGGTTGGTTTTAATAAGAACTTCTAAAGATTTCTATAGTAATCTACTACTAAATATAGCCTATGTTACTCAGTGATAATGTAGCTTTCTAATCAAAAAAGAATTATTAAAATCGGCCCAGTACTTTTTGAGTTTATTCATTACATACAAAAATACAAATCATTCCTCTTTATTATATTAGAGTACTCGCAACCGAAGAGCATACATGAAGACGCTCATGAAAGTGAAGGAAGCAAGAGAAGTGTGCCAGGATCGTAGCAAGTGGAGAGAGGTGGTCTCTGCCTACCCCATTGGGAACAAGGCGAGACATATATGTATGTATGTATATCAGAATAACACATAGCTACAATTTTATTTTAAGGTGCCATAGCACCCTAATATAAGCTACTTCAAATACTAATCCTGCGCAGACGAGACGTGGGCATCAGCCAGTGTCTATATAAAGCTTGACACATTACTGACTTATATTAGAACAAATTTTATCTCATAAACAATCAAAAATACCTGTCTGTCTGTTGGTGTGGGCGTTTCCTTGTCTATTCTTTCATATTGGTCTTCAATGTCACCACTTATTCCTAGTAAAGCCGCCCATACATCGCCGCGCACTAAGGGTGGAATATCAATCTCAGCTTCTGCACGAATGTATGATGCTGTATGTGGGTAACCCTAAAAGATTAATAATTATTTAAAAAAAAAAATATCGCTTGAAAAGTGTATATCAATAGTTTAAACTCTTACATGTAGCAACCTGTTGAACCACAAGAGTCTATAAAATTGATATTCAGTGTCTCTCTCTCTTATTATCTTTGGTAGAGTCACAGCATCATACTCTTTTTTACGTTCATGCATTAGCGGGTAGAAATCGTGAGGGGAAATGTGGCTTAAACGTTGCTTTAGCAATTTCAGACTGTACATTGCTATGCGCCGATCAAAAAGAGCTCCAGTTTTTCCTCCTATTGTAGAGCCATCAAGCAAAATTGCTCTGAAATGTTTGTTAAGGTGTATATTCATATAACATTAACATAAGAGGAAGAGCACTCAGATATTCAATTACATCATTATTTCTAAAAAGGATCTCACAGCTATATTATTTTATACAGTTACAAAAATTGCTAGACTGATATCGCCTAGTTGCAGTTTAACTATTGGAAGAATTAAGGTAATTAACAGAACTTATAATCTGGTAGACAATGTTTAGTAAATATTACAATAAGACTGGATGCAGCAATGAACAGTATTTAGTGTCATATCGTTTGTAGATTTTGGGCGAGGCCTAACTCTCAGCAAAAATAATGTAAGTATAAAATGAAATGGAAAAATAAATTATGAAATTATTGCACTTTGTAAATATTTACTTATTGTGCAATATTTTGTTAGTGGGCATGTCATTTCAATATACAAGGCTCTCGTATGATCAAGATCCGTGATCAAGATATCGCTATTGTGAAATATGAAACTTACATAGGCATAGAAAGAATAGGTGGACTATTTTTGATGAGACAATTCTTTTTCAACTCAGATTGTATGTCGCCACCGGCGAGCTGCCACAAATGGTATAGCACCTGCAGCTTGCAGCCTAGCAGCCCTTGTGGCCTTTTAACTTCAACCATTTGTTTGCTGTCCAAAGCAGACAGGTCATGCACTAATTCCGAAAATGTAGCTCTGCCACTTGGATATATTTTGAGACATTTCTCTATGATATTCCTCAATGTTTCTGGAACTTGCTGAAACCACAATAAAATGTAATGTATAATAAAGAAATTACAGAACCTGCATATTTTATTATGCTTGTGTTAGATATACCAATTTACTCCGATTTTTTTTATTTAATGACAAATGTGATGTTATTTTATTATACAATTCCTAAAAACCTGTTCCCTAGATCTCACTAGACTTTTGTATAGTGCTGTACTGTAGTAGAAGTGGAGAACTGAATTATCACATTGTTAAATATTTTGAGCCTATCATATTTGACATTGTAGTTTGATGGCATGTGAAACTAATGTATTTGTGTAAGTCGTTAATTAGTAAGTTATATGTTTGTGAGAAACAAAAATTTTCATCAATTTATTTGTGTCATCATATTGATAGCTGCCTTTATGTGTTAATCATAGGTAAATATAGTATATTACTCAATTGATATTATATACCACTGATGTTTACCATCACATTAATGGGATGCAACTTTAGAATAAAAATCAATAAATAAAAATTATTACAGTATAGTCAGTGATTAATTTTTGCTATTATTTTATTTTTTAGATTTTTAACACACTGCTGCAAATCACACTCTTCTTAGACAAAAGTAAATATCTTACCTTATATGCATCATAATGATCATGTTCTCTAGCAATTCGTTCTGCAGTGTTCCCAGCATGAACCAAGGTAAGTATCCTTCGAAGTATTGGCCCAGGACGCAAATTCTGCCACAATTTACCTATACATAGCTCTAGGAGAATAATACCAAATGACCATACATCTGCTGAAGGGCCACCGCCACCTAATATTATCTCAGGACTCAAATATCTTGGTAGCCTAAAAATTTTAACATATATAAAAGCTTAGTTATTTAAAAATCACCAAATCACTATATTAAGAGATAATAAAAGGAAATAAATGATAAATATATTTGCATAATTTTGCTCACCCGAGAGGGAATGGTATTTCATTACCACCTTTTGTCATGTAATGCATTCCATAATTAAATAATTTAACATATCCATGGTTATCAATTAAAATGTTATCATCTGACAGTGTTCTATGCATTATATCTTGTTTATGTAAGAAATTCAAACCATTCGCCACTTGCAATCCTATGTTCATTATTTGATCAAATGAAAATTTGGATTTGAAATCATTGAGAGATTTACCAATAACTTCCGAAACCACTATTATCCTCTCTATAAAAAAAGTTATAATTTGGCAAAAAGGCTAATAGCTGAGAACATAGTTTCAATAAAGTGTGTGTATAACACCTGTTATAAACATACTTTAATTACTTAACTAGACTAATAAAAGAAAATTAAATGTACCATGTTTGCACCTAATAACATCTAAATAAGTACATAGATTGGGATGCTCTAAGTGAAGCAATCGTTGTGCTTGTCCTAAGATGGTCACTGAACTAGGCGTTAACGGTAATCCGTTGCTGCCACACATTTCACCTGGATGATTTTTCGCAAAAAATGTGCAGGCTGCAAATATGTAGCCATCTTCATCAACCCCCATTATTTAGGAAATAATAGTTAAAACGGGTTGATTTTCCTTGTGAGAAAACAATTTTGAGTTAAAAGCAAAACATATAGTCTTTACAACTTTTACTTAAAAAAATAAAAGTAAATATTGAGTTAATAAAATTGTATATTACAATATTTATTATCTAAAATACCCGGTACACCCATACGACATACCCAATTACCCATACGACAGCTGACAGTAAACACAGAGTCTTAAATCTACCTTATTAGAGTCTAGTGATGTGCCGGTTCGTCAAAAATCTAGATCCACGGATACGGATCTGAATACGATATTTGGTGTCAAGATCCGCAGATACGGATACGGATCTTAACTTTCTTACACAATCGGTGTCCGTACGCGCGATCTTGAGTTAAAACATGTTTCGACTTGCATTGCGCGGCGGGTCTTTCTTTAGTTTTGTTTTAATTCAATGTGACACTGGGCAGCATAAATAACGCTTGTGTTTGATATTGTCATTGTGATTCTAATATAATATTAACACTGTATGTGTCATGCAGTACTAGTTTAGTTTCTTAGAAATTCATTTAATTTGAATTTAAAATATTACGAAGATCTACGTTTTGTTTTCTTAATAAAAAGTGATCTCATAACTTTTTATAATATTGATCTCATTAAAAAGCTAGTTGATTTAGCACCTTGGTCATATATTATTGGTATAATAACTAATGATAAATATCATAACTACGGCAAAGCTTACAACATAAAGGAGCCAAATATTTGATTTTAAAAAATAAAATAATATTTGTATTGAATTTGATAGTTTTTTATTTCTACCTATTGGCCTATTTAAGGCAAAGAGTAAGACGCACTAGCGATGCCAATTGCTTGAAATTGTTAGCTACTAAACTAGATCTATTTTAAACAATAGCGAATATGCATGACTTTTTTTATGTCTTAAATTAATCATTAACATTTTTATAACATAGTAAAAAATATAAATAGGCCTGAAAATAGTCAAGTTATTATACAAATTGCAAATGAAAACATTGAATAAAATTGAGCCGTTCAAACGCCGCCATTTTTCGCGCGCTTATGATGACATCATTGGTTAGGGTCTGTTTCTTTACTAGTAGCCTTTTGAGTTGCTTAGTACTAATATTAAATTTTAATTAGCAAACAAATCATGGAATAATATAATATAACAAGAAATAAATAAAACCTTTCCCGTTACAAGTACTGTATGGTACCGAAGTGTAAAAATACTACCATCAGTACACCCGATAAAGTGTTTTTTCGCATTTCACGCGATGAAACATTACGTAAAATATGGTGCAAGATGATGAAGGGAGACTATATCTTTATTATTAGTTTTATTGTTCTGTGAAGATCATTTTGACGTAAGTATTCTATATTTATGTACAGCTAAGTGCTGAACCACCGTAACATTCTCATTCAGATCTGAAAAAAATACATGTTAATTGGATATCGTATTTATCTAATATTTACAAAAAGTATATAAACATATCTTACTTAAGTGAGCTTCAACAATATAATAAATTGTTAATATTAATAGTTTTATTATAATAAATGTAAATAAGAAGTTATTTTAAATACAAATGGTTATGTTTTGTTGTATTATTTAAACATGAACAAAAATCTATGTAGTTTACTAAAATATACCATATAATGTAATAATTATCTTGCAGCTTTCACTCCTTTGATCTCTGCGCCCGTAAAATAGAGATTTGATGCAAAATATGCAGACATCATAAATGCATCTATTTTCGGCAGATTATCGGATTGTGCTTTGACAAAACCAGTTTCTGTCATCGTCTTGGATTGACTACAAATGTATATTCACATAGTAAACACACAGAAATAGTTTTAAACAATTTTTCTCGCAAACACAATTTAACACAGTACAAACACGTATGAATATCGACGCCGATAAATGCAAGACATAACCATTGACATCACATATCGTTTCAACCAATAGTGACGTGTTGTGGAAGTTCGAATTTCCCTCCTTTAGTTTTTACTTCTTAAATAATATTTTTTGGGCTTAAATAATAACTAAATAAAACAAGATCCTTTTAAGTATAATATAATATCAATAAAGAATCCCGAAAAAAATTATTGAGACAAATTTAAATTTTATGCATATTTCCTATTGTGGGCCGTCAGAATCTCGGCAACTGGCGTCGCTAGTGCGCGTTACCCTTCGCCTTAAAGAATATATTATTTATAAATGTCATATTAATAAGGTAAATAGATCTGTAAAAGATCCGCCAAAAAGTAACGGATACGGACACGGACACGGATCTTTCTTCTGCCTCAGATATCCGCGGATACAGATACTGATATCCGGCACATCACTATTAGAGTCGGCACCACAGACTAAGTTAGAGATACTACGTATATCGGCACTCTCTTCGAGAATTTTGAAATTCTAGGCTTGACACGCTATATAATATAGTCCCGAATTTTTGCCAATAAATATATAGGTTTTTTTTATTGTAGTGATAGAAACAAAATACGCTTCCGATTTATAATAAAAATTATGTAATTTAATATGGGGTAGGTCGGCACATACCACTACCACCAGGTAGTTTAAACAAGTCACATATTCGGCTGCGTACGAAGGCCGAATATGTGACTTGTTTAAACGCTGTCACCACCCACAAAGCCGGAAATAGTATTCAAGAGATAATAAAAAACAAAAATGGCTAAATGAATGATTACCAATCACTATCAAAACAATCATTCAAATTATAAATAAATTATTACCCAAAAAATTTTAAACTAAGTTTATTTATTTTTGCTCAAAATTAGTACTGACGTTATTAAAAGGTTACTTCTGTATGGATTTATCCGAAGTGTTGCGAACACATATACGAAACACGTAGCCAAATATTTGTTAAAACCATTTGAATATAACTCTGATCATTCACTCACTTCATAAGAGAAGTCATTAGGTTACGCTATCGATCCATATGAAAAACTGATAGTACAGTGAGTGCGCACATATTAAACTCAAAGACAATTAAATTTTAAATAATAATTGAGTTGTGAACCCTTACTAGACTATCAAATTACCTGTAAACATTTGTAAGAGTAACATTTGATAGAAAAAAATTAATCATTGCTTTATCATTTTTAATATTAATAATAATTAAGTATGTTTTTTAACCATCGACGAATAATTTAACCCTTTTAATTGATACCTATTTAATCAAACTAGATTTGAAAATGACAGAAGTACACAATATCGTAGTCTAATGTGAACGTACGCTAATATTGCACACATCATCGTATTCAATTCCGCTACATTTGTACTGTTGATAAAGTGTTTGTTCAATATGGATCACGGCAGTGACATTTGTAATTATTACATATTGGCAAAAATCGGCATATTGGCAATAGTGTAAAAGCTTTGGTAAATATGGATTTTCTATCAAAACGGAACGCGGTCTTTAACTCGTAAATTGACCAATGTTACAAGCCATATGAAACCAAACGTAAAAAACATAAATGTCGAATGTCGATCTATCAATGTCTAGTCGTCACGTCATTATGTATGTCTTTCATTTTCAATACATAGTTTAGTGCATAATTAATTGGATTACAACTTCGAGTTAATCGAGTCATCATCATTTATATGATATTCGAAGTGTGCTCAAGTGGCAAAGTACTTATATAAAAATCTATCTAGGTATATTCAGTACAGTATATCCATATAATTCAGAATGTCTTCTGCCCAAATTGAATCAACAGCTAATGCTGATTCAGAAATGGAAGAAGGCGAAATCGTTGATGATTTGGATGATCTTTCTGATATATCGTCTGAGGAAGAATTTCTACTCCGAGAAAGGCTACAGGTATTAGAGAATTACAATAATGTTCTTGAAAGAAAGAAAGCCAAGGATTCTTTTCAAGACTATGGTATGTATAAAATGATTTTTTAGCCTCTATATTTTCGTGTACAATTTTGTATTTTTCGTGATCTTGTTTGAACTATCTGATATATTGCTATTGTTGCATTATTATTGTTAATGATCATTTTTATATTGTAAATTAATATGTAATTTATTTTGAATAGTCAGAGTCAGAGAATAATTAAAAATGGGAGTTATGTATATAGTTATGGTTATTTTAGCTCAAACATGATGGCAAATCATTTATCCATTCCCTTGAGTGACATCACAATGTGATATTTGTTATGCTTTTATTTTTGTTTGTAATTTAATGATTAAATATGATCATTTTATGTATCTTCTTTATAAATGTGTTTTAGTATTTACTGTACAGTAACAAATGTTGAAATAAATAAATAACTGTGTTGCGATAGTTTTGATAATGGTCAGATTTAGAGTAACAAGTCCCAATTAGCTTTTTCAGATGTTTATCATTGGAAAGACATTATCTGTTTATGTATGTAATTTGATGTTTTAAAAAAAATTAAGAAAAAAAGTATATGTATGATTATTTTTGCTCTTTTTGCCATCATTGACATAACAAGTTTTATATAGGCTTGCTGTCCTAGAAGAACTTGTATAGACTGTGTCTTTTAACATAATTTTTGGTGCATAATGGGAATCATTAAGGCCTTTGGTCAAATCTGTCTATTCTTGGGGCCATTATACTATAATAGCCCTAAGCTATATATAGTATAACTTATCATATATACTTTACCATCCTTTTGACCCACTGATGTCCATAATATATTACCAATTTTAGTTAAATATAACATTGTACATATGAAATAAAAAAACAAAAAAAAATTGGTGTATGGACTAGAGCAATTCAGATTATATATCTCTAGGACTATTAATTTTTTTTAAAAGTATTGAAACTGCCAGATAGTTTAGTATGTTGCTTTGTAATAAAAATAATTTAAAGCTGTACTATGACTGCACTATCTATCAGTTTCAACCAAAAATGATAGAAAGAGACAAATGATCAGTCTACAATGCTGAGACCATAGGGCCGTGGATGCTTATGTTAAATTAAGATTTTTCTGTGTGGTTTCAGTTTTTGTTCAACAGTTATGTCAATATCAGGTAGCAAAAACTCAGTTGATAGGTGAATAAGGTTGTGTGTAATACACTATAATTGTAGAAGTACATATTTTGCTTCTGGTTTTGAAACCTCTCAAATTTAGTAATTTAAAGAGTAATGGCATTCATCCCAAAAATAAATTTATTCAAGTCGTCAAACAAATATTATATAATTATAAATAATGCCTAATTTTCATTTGATTTTCTTAGTTATCAATTATAATAGTATGTGGTAAACACTTAATCTATACTAGATTTTATTCATGTAAGACAAATTTTCGCACTTTTCAATCAATTATTTAAAAAAGGACTTAAGTTACTTGTGGCAGGCAATCCTATCACATATATGAGTAAAAAGCTTGTAAAACATATCAATAGACAGTAGTATACAAAATTTAAAATTAATTATGATATCAAAAAAATCATTAGACATATTTAGTGTCAAAATAAAGTTGAAATAGAAAAGCAACAATTTTTTTTAATTGTTGTATTCCCTAACACTAGGTATACCAAATAAAAAATTATATTTTGATTTAATCAAAATAAAAAACTATGATTTTGACTGCATTTCTGTATAATTTCGAAATGAAATTCCCTTGGAATCTATTCTATGATTTGTTATCCTTATTTTTAACAGTAGAGTTCCACGATGAGCAGGTGGGTCTTTATTGATTTGGTTAAAAAGACTACCTGCTCCTCCGACTTCAAGAGTCTTATGCAAGAGACGAAACATAGGATATAGACCTCACTTAACAATCTTCACACCAATCTGTCCTGTGCTGCCAGCGTTCAACGTCTTCCTGTGATTGCCACCAAATCATTGGTCATCCCTGTTGAAAGCTACTAATAATACTTTGTCCGACATATGCCTGCGACTCGAGGGCCTTTCTACCCAAATGGTTGTCATTTCTGTGAGCAACTTGCCCAGCCCACTGCTCCATGAGGTTCGCAATTCATGAGTTATGTCTGTGAACCTGGTCCTTCTGCATATTTCATAATTTTTGATTCAAACATGCCGAGTAACTCCCATGTTTATACATGGAATTTCTCTGCAGGGACAGGGATTATTCCCTGTCGACATCCCTAACCATAATGAGACTGAAACATCTCATCACAAGTATAAAATGACTTACATCTCATGGCAAATATTGTAAATTATTTTTAAAATAAATGATTATCGTAATTGTATTTCAGATTAATGCGTTTTATTTATACCTATTGGACCAACTAAAGAGCTTTATGTATGGTTATATAACATACGTAGCAGAAATTCTTTTCTCCCTTATGAATAGACATTACGGTTGGAAGATTTGAAAAGACTTTCGTGCTTTGCGCAAACTGGCCAATCAAAATAATCAAGCTACTTACACATTAACATTTGTCACACTCGTGCAGAGTGTGACAAATGTTAATGTGTAAATAGCTTGTGTAGTACGTGCCCCCCCTCTCCCCCGCGGCTAACGCTCACTCTGCCCCCCGACGACGGGAAGTCAAAGTAATAGGCTATTTTGTGTTTGCGATGTACTTGCTTCGAGTTATCGTAATATACACTTCGTAATATACACTTATTGCTTTCTATCCGCGACTCCCCGAACTATATAGTGGTTTCTCATAGGAAAGATATATTTTCCTATGGTAAAAACCTATGTTTGTCTTTCCCAGGTCTTAAAATATCTTTCATCCATAGATGAATGCGTAATACGTATGTCCGAATCATGGATACCTATATCCATGTATTTCGTACCTACCTATTCCAGCTAAATATTTAAACATATTTGTCATTTGGTACTCTGTAAATATTTAGTGGTTATTTTCTAGCGCATCGATTGATCGTAGTTTAAATGGATGGCTTATCAAGAAAAACAGAATAATTGATCGGATTTCTTGACTACAACTCATGAAAATTTCAAAGAAGCTCGAGGTGGTCAGGGAGTGGCAGTGAAATTGAGGCGCTATCTGAAGAGTCAGGGAGAATTAAAAAAAAATTATCACGCAAATTTTCAATAATTGCAAAAACCTTTTCTTAAACTAATATGTTTCATAAATGAAGGATGTAATGTTATGTTCTGGTTTGACTTTGACTGTTGAAAATAAAATGTTTCACCATGTCTTTGCAGCATTTTGTACAGGTCCAGAGCAAATTATGTTTTGATTTTTTATCATTACCTAGCTTGAAATAAATGAATATTTGTAACTATAGTAAAGTATTTACGGATATGTTTGTAAAAAGTGCTAGAGGTTAACCTCTATTAAGTATGTTCTTGCTATTGCTATTTTACATAATTTCCTTTGATGAAGCGCTCAAAAAGTATCTCCGAAATGTCAAATGAATAGTGTCATATGATTTTGGAAGGAACTTTTAAGAACTATACATTTTAAAGATTATTGGCAGTGCAGAATTTTCGCCAGAAGTTTTTCAACAAAATGATTTGAAAATGGCCATTGCCAATGCAAACTCGATCAATATCAAGTTTCAAAAGCTTATGATAAACTGTTGGAATTCGTTTACAAACGCATCTGTTTTAGAAATTCACAGTAAGAAAAGTTAAATTTTACTATAAAAGATCTTTTGTTGAAAGGCTGGGCATTTAAAGCTCCCTTTCTATAGACTTTCTGAGAAATTATGCGATGGGCCCTAGTGCCCATGTCTATAATAGATAAAAGTACGAATGAAGGTCGTACTTGACGGTAAATGTTCTGACTCCTACGTCCTATCAATATAATACAAATCAGTGACATTCATTATTGTACAGTTGATGTATTTTATGCTGACCGCTCAAGTATTTCTTGGGAAAACGTGGTTGAGAGCCGAAAGAAACTTCTGTCGCATATACAGGCTTCCTTAAAGAAAGTCCCAGATTGTACAGATTGGGATATAATAAATCTACGTCGTAGGTCAAAGTTAACCCCACAATTACACAAGTTTGCATACAAATTTGTACAATCTCCTTTTTGTGAGGGCATTTTCTTAACTGACTCATCCAGCAGTGAAAACCTTGGCAATGAAACCAATTACCTCGATATATCGTTAATTGCAAATGTAAACAACTTTTTTTTTGAAATCGATGAAATAAAACAACTTTTTCTGGTTATTTTACATATAAATATTAATTTAAAGCTTTGTATATCAATTTTTTATCAGTAGATTGGGAATTTGATGTTGTACCTACAAATACTAATAACAGTTTGTAGTAACAATGCGAATTATTGGTGAAAAATATGTTAGCTATAGAAGTTTGCAATTTTGCGTTTTCCTTTATACACTTGACTGTATTTCTCAGATTCGCATGCGTCGCGAATATTTTTAGTTAAAACAACCAGTTGCTTAAGTAATGAAACAAAACCATGAATCGCTTCTGGACACTTCAAAAGTGTTGCTCCGTGGCAATTATGCATTGGAATAATATATTACGGCACAGCAGCACAGCGTACTTACCCTGCCGCGGGCGCCGTCGTTCTACGTTGATGACGTTTGACGTGGTGATATGGACAAATTGACATTACAAGAAAAGTTTATGAAGTAATTTTTTACCGTGAAACGTTTATTGAATATTATAAATGAAGAAAATTCACTATCATTTATCAATAAAATATTCCAATGACAATCATCTGAAACCACAAATTGTTGATTTTTAAATATTTTTTTTGTTAACATTAGCCTATATAGCGTATTCTTTGTTTTATTAACATACTGCTTTCAGGCAAGCAAAAACTTGAAGATGCATTATCACATGATTTATCAGACATTTCTGATACTGAAGATACTTTTTCTATGATTCCACTTAAAACACGTCACAAGCAAGGAAAATCTTTAACTTTATCGTATAAGCAGTTTCGTGGAAGAAAAAGAAGGCGTAATGATTTGATTAGTTTTGGGAAAACAAAAGATCACAAGAAAAAGTCACATCGTAGCAAAAGAAAATATTTAACTAAAAATATTAATGCATCTAGTGAAGAATCTGAAGATGAATACAGAAATAAAAGAAGAAAATTAGCGAATGCTGTTTCAGTAAAAGGACATAAAAATGATTCTTCTTCACTTAAAGCCAGAATTAATAAAATGTTAAATATTAACCAAATACCACAATGTGTTACAACAACTAATGAAAAAACAAAATGTGACAATATTTTAAATTCAATTGCATTGTCTGTTATATCTTCAGATAACAAAGCTGTAAAGTTAAATAGTGAAGATTCAAAGACAATATCCAAAGACAATGCGACTTTAGATCAAGAAATATCCGAGTTCATTGATTTATGTAAAGATGAAGAGCAAAAAGATAATATTGACAGTACAACATTATCCCATGATTGTGTTGATTCTGGAATTGATAATGGAAAAATGTCTAATGAAATTAAGAATATATTAGGAGATTCTGATGAAGATATAGAGCTTCTTCGTCAACACGCACTAAAAACTAAATCAAAGAAAATGCAATCAGAAGACATCAATGTAAACAAAGAAGTATTAGAAACTAAACCAGCACTTTCTGAAGATGAGGATAGTGATACTGCAGAACTTAGATTGATTTGTTTGAAATCTGCTTTTCTAAAAAAAGCCATTGAATTGAAACGAAAACAAAAACGTCAGAAAAGAATGTCTCAAACTTTTCAAAGCCTTGATAATTTTTCGTCAAATGATTTTGATCCAGAAAATAATACTGATATGGAATCTGTGGATATGGATATTGGATCAGATGTAGATGATAAATTAAAAGATGTTCCAAATGGAAATGATAACAGTGTTGTCACTAACAATGCGTGTCTATCTGCTGGTAAATTACCCTCAATAGAAGAAGAATTCGAAGAAGATGAAGATTTACTGCGTGCTAAACTTCTAATATCTTTGACTAAAAACTTACCTAATATTATTGGAGGTGATTTTATAAATAGTTTACAAAAAGATCCTAATGCTCAGATTCCTATTGTACAAGCAAAGCAGACAAATTCACCATCAAATATGCCTGAACAAAAACCTTTTATTATAAATATTGGTGAATCAGATTCAGAAGGAGAACATGAAGCAACAAAAAATTTAACAAAAATGCATATGAAATTATCAGAACAAGCAGATTTTCAACAGAAATTAGATTTATTTTTGAAATCTACTCGAATGGAAGTGGAAAAAAGAACAGTGCCAGCTGTTGTACAAAAACCCATACAAGAAGTAAAAAGTACACCTAAATTTGTTGCCAAGGTAATTTTATTAAACATAAGCATTGTATTTTATTTTACCCTGTTCATAGTTTTCGTTTGCAATAATGATTCTATTTTATTCTGTTCTGTTTTAAATTATGCTGAATAATCTTTTTTACAGGAAGTAGAGAAATTCTAATTCTATCAATTGATTTGTAAATACAAATTTTCCCCATTTTTCAGGCTGTTAAACATTTACCAAAATCTGAGCAAATTGAATATAGATCTTTAGTTAAAAGAATGGCGGAGCTAGAAAAGATAAAGCAAGCAAGACAAGCATCTGTAAATTCATTTAAAGCACCCAATCAAAGTAAAGATACTTTAAAACCTCGAAACGTAACTATTGAAGCAGTTACAAGTGACACTTTAAATAATTTAGAGCAACAAATTGCCTTGTCAAGGTATTTGTATTTTGGAATGTTAAATTTATTTTTATTTAATGTGTTATTTATTTTTACACAGAAACTCCACAAATGTTCACAGGAAAAATATTGCTGAAGAGTCTGCTAAAATGTTAAAACTCAAAGAGGAAGGTACAAAGTTGACACAAAAATATAAGATTGTTGCAACTGAGCTGCGAAATATTGCAACAGCTATTACGTTAAATAAAAAGGAACAAAGATCCGTTAACAATAAATTAAATAACATCAGACTTCATCATCAAACACTTTTGAAACGGTAATATTTTGAAACGGTATAATTCTGTAGTGTTAATATATAACAATTTCTGTTTTGGTAATCAGATTAATTCTTCGATTATTTTAGATCACCTACAAAACATTCTAATAATAATTCTTTAAGCCTGGGTACCAATAAAACTGTGCCATCAGTAAAATTGCAAAAAGAAAATAATCCTGCAAAAGATGAATATAAGAATACCCAGCTTTTAAAAGCTGTTAAAGTGAAAGTTGTGAATGATTTCAATCATGATTCTGTGTCCAATTCGAAACTGTCAGTGCAAGTTGATGTTACTAGTAATAAAAAAGTAATTAAAATGCCACACACTCCCGGGAATGATAGAATCGTAGATATTTCTGGGAAAAAGATTAATCTTAATGTAAATGTTCAAGAAATAGTAGATAGTGCCAAACAATATGTTGAAATAGGGAGGCAAACAATAGAAAATGATATATTAAATATTAGTAATATCAATAATGCTGAAAGACACAGAAAAGAATTAGATGATTATAGATCACCATTGGAAGCCTTACAAGCTGAAACGTAAGTTGTCTATATTTTTTAATGTTTCATTCTTGTTTTATGTTATCTATAAAGTTTGTAATATGCAACTTCAATCGCCACTTCAGTAATATAAATATATAAATATTAAATATTTAACAGTGAATATTTTTTGCCATGTTTTAGCGTACCATGACTTTCAAAGGTGGATGGGTAATGTATACACACATCTTACGATGAAGTGTGCATTTTAACTATCCACTCTCTCTCGTCATTGTCCGTAATAGTTTTCAATTAAATATTTTTCAGCTGGGTGGAGGATCCGAATGGTTTCCTCTGTCCATTCGAAGTTGGCGGCACCTGCAAGGATCCCGACTGCAAATATTTACATCCTAAAATCCCCACATGTCAATGACATTTATATTTATAAATACTTAACGGATTGCCATATCTACTACCTACAAATACTAAACATATCCTTCTGCCCCTTATCCTATCTATCTGAACTTTCGACTGTTTTGGATTCGGCAACGTTATGTAAAGTATATAAACATTTTAATATTGATCTTGTTAAAATTTTCGTATGCGACAGTTTATTTAAAATATTTTTTCCAGTGTGAGTTCCAATTGTGCCGCTCTGCATATTAATTAAACAGTAGGTTCAATGTGCAACATTTCTTTTCATATTTCGGATACAAAACTCACACTGTTTTTAACTTGATTTTTAATTTCTAAATACGCAGTAATATCATAAGTACGACAATTTTTGTCCTTTTTTTTTAAATTGCGACTGTGATACTAGACTAGTATTAACTAATTATAATGTTATTATTTTGTTTATAGTTATTGCATGGCGCTATTTTTGTAATTATGCAAGTTTTGTAATAATTTTACGATGTAAGTATATACATACTTTATATACCTACTTACATATTATACTTTGATTAGCAAACAGACGAGAAAATTGAAAAGTTTAACAATCATGCAAGAGGACAAGTGCAGTTTAATGTGACGTAAATATGCAATTTTAGTTGGCGATCATCGACGTGAGACTGCGGCTGGCCCCAGTGGTAAGTGACGACGTAACTTTATTTGTGAGTTGGTAGTGTTCTTATTCAAGTGTCACGTGGACACCACTTTTATTTCGAAACTATATGAAATGGATTATAAATGCAAGAAACATTGTATATTATGTAAAATAAAATAAATAATAGTTATTGTATTCGTGCGTTTCACTTGTACAAACACCTCCCAAGCTTAAATGAAACCACTGTATAATTTTACAAATAGATATTTTATTAAGACATTGTAAAGAAAATATAAATTAAAATACTTTTCGTCCACACATACAGAAACATACACTTAGGTAAATATATGTACGTATATTTTTCGAATAAAATTCATCATATTCATCATAAAACCCTTAAATAGAAGGGTGGTGATCACACGTAATTACTATAGATAGACAAGGTTAGACGATTATTAATGATTAATATTATAAGAACTGTGGGCACAGAGTAGATTTAAATATATAGCAATACGTAAATTGCTTATTTTCTTATCGACCAATTTCGACCGATACCCTTGCAATAATATTCTTGTATATTTAGTGACGGCTTTTTACAATCCTATTTTGCATCGGCAATTTGAAATCGCTGAAATTTATTTGATGAGTGCTTACTGGAGTTTTAAGTTTAAATTTGGCGACTAATATGATAATAACACCCCAACTCTTTAATGTTAGGCTCTCAACTATTAGAACTCTGTACTGTTTTTGCTTATTCTGTAATAAGGGTATTTTGGCCGAATTAGTCGACAAGGAAATTTCTAACTAAGTAAAAGATCACAAAATAACAATTCATATAAAATTCTATACATTCATAAGATTTGATTGGTGTTTTACAAGCTCAATTACACATCTTAGTAACGTTTACATCATTTTGAGAGTATTGCCACCAAAGATTCTCCTACCAATTTTTACAAGTTATAATATTTTTTTTATCTACAATAATACATATATAATACTTAGTTATGTTTATATGAAATATTCCAAGTGTATAAGAGTTAGGCCTCCTGAATTATTAGTTCTCTTATGTGCCTAAGTACGCTAGGACAATATCCAGCCGCTAATTTGAATAGATATCTGTAATTGTAAACAAACTTGGAATGATAAGTGAAAGTATTATAATAATTTGTGTCCCCTATCAACATTTTGTTGGAATTATGAGCACTTAATTACGATACCTACATATATAGGAGAGCGTTTTTGTTTATATGATTACCCCACATAGCAATCAGGTGTAACTATACCGCGCACCTTCAAGTGTCTCCGAAATGAAAGAACACCGAACTCTTCGGAGTCTCTCCAAAGAACACTTGGCGCTCTTATACAAGTACGTAATGCGCGCCTGTACTTATACACTATAAGTATATTTTTATCATAATTTCTAAAGTTATTCAAACATATATGTATTTAAATTGATATATTACAGATTACTATTCATAGTTGCAGCAAAATTTTGTTGACTGATAACCCTAAAATACCTGTTGTACTTTTGTCTTTATTACAGTATTATATTATCTGTGCTCGTAGAAATTGGCGGCCGGATTTTGTACTAGGAAGAATAAATAGGTATATATAAGAAAATTGCCCACAGTTAAACTGGACAGTATATAGAAGGAAAGTACAGAAAAGCTATGTATTGTAAATCACGTTAAAGGAGTACTTATTGATTAACTATTAATAATAATTATTATAAATACAGTTGAAATAGTTTGGTGTCATTCGACACCATAGCAGTACAATGACGCAAATGGCTTACCATGGTTATAAATTACCCATCATTTTGGGTATTTTTTTGATTTGGAACTGGTTTTTACTTGAACTTCAAACTTGACGGAATATCAAACCAGTGGGGTTATTATCCGAGTCGATGTATTTAATTTGACTAGTTCATACTGATTTTGATATGTACAGTTACTTTAGTATCCACGTCAAACTTAATATTCCTACTCGAAAACAAAGCTATTACGAGCGACATAAGAGTTGTCTCAAGAGCAACACAGTTTAAAGCATTGCTCATATAGTTTCAATTTAAAAGGTTGCCCTTCAGGTGAATATAGTTTCTCTAGTCATAAATAGGCCGTTTCCATAACAAATATAAATATTGGAATACACATATTTGAGTTTAATAAATTTTTTTAGTATGCAAATGAATAAAAGATTTAGAAGTAGAAATTAAGGGCTTAAAGTGAACACTTGACTTTATTTGATCGTCGCAACATTTTCGATTTTTTTAGTAAATTACTGACAACCAACGTTATGGAGTAACTAGATTTATATTAACTAAGTATTTCTCGTCAATATCATTCGGCGAATGTCTTCTCAACTTCGCAAATCTACACGGACAGGTAAAATAATGTAGGTATGATCGTGTGTTCGGGGTAATCTAATTCCAGTGAATGCAATACATGAAACTGACAATAAGGTTCCAGCTCTCTTTTAGGGTCTTGTCGCTAAAATACAACTGATGACATTAGAAAGGAATTTGGAGACTTGTGTTCTCTCCAACACTACTTCAAACCTGGTGAATAAATGGATTGGCGACTTAATTCCTTTTGCTACATAACGGGATATGGTTATCGCAACAGCATGTAACCTACAGTATGACTACAGAATTACAGACTGGCAGTCGTGTTCTACCCAGGCGCATGGCCCAATGTGATCTATGCGTTTGTGAAGTCATCATGTATTGGTGGTAGATGATTAAAAATGATTTATTTAAACATCCGTTAGTAATTTTTGCATATTGTTTTTTTAGCAGACAGCACTATTGAAGCAAAAAAGAAGTTTTTACTTTTATGTACAAATTAAAAAGTAAATTTCTTTGTAATTTATTAATTAAACTACACACAGCACCTACAATTAAACCGTGACACGATGTACGATATTCATATATAATTCATGTTAGTATTAAAATATAAAATCAGTATTTGATTTGTGCAGTTGTTTGATAAGAACGGAAAGCGACGATATGTACAGAAAAGTAGAAACACTTTTTCATGTGTGGATGTCTGCAAACGACTGACAATCTTGTTGCTATAATTCTTATTAATCGATCCATAAATTATACACGTCATAAGCGCGTGTAATCCATGTTCTGTAGTTACCCTTGCGCATCTGAAAATTTGAAGTCAGTGTCTATCCTTAAATATGCTTTATGGTAAAGACTCATAACTTTTTTTGTTGGACCTAAGCTGTACTTATGTTGCTTGTAAGGCTTGTACAACATCCACTTGGAGATGATGAGAAGTGGTCGATCACTTGATTAGGTAGATCCACTGTGTAGGCGAACGATCTTGGTGGATTTCTAAAGCATCAGAGTTGAAGCTGAATAGGACGGCGTGTGATGCGATAATAGCTTCCACTGGCAGCGTTAGTGGCAGTGATCGTTGTATGGAAGTATACGAGCGATAACAAATAAAGTGTGCGTAGTATATGTAGTTTTGTGGAGCTATTCAGTTGTATGACTCTAGTCGCCATTGTTGATACATAGCCAAACTGGAATTGCAGTGGGTACATGTTAGTGGGCTAGACAATTTTACAAAAATGTATGCGCAACAAACAACTTGTTGCTGTATTCTTATGAGTGATAATTTAATATATCCGATTCTGATCTGATTCTGACTTATGATATCAGAGTGCATTCTTATGTACCAAAGCTCAACGCCGTCTTAAAATAAGCTGGGACCCTTGGGCACACAAGAATTAGAGGCCCTTTTGGAAAGTAAAAAACGCGATTTAAACTAACATTTTTAAAAAAAAGTTTGTTATGCTCGCTAAATAAGTTATTTTCGCGCCATCCCGCGGTTGGTATACAGCACTAAAATAAAGTTACTGATTAAGCAGTTTCGACACTAGCGTTTCAGTTGATGGAAGCCAGAATATCAAATCCATAGGCGTCTCTCGGCCTCAGTTTGCAGATAGAAATGAGCCTTCCTGGACCGTCTGTCTTCGTTGATATAATAGCGTAGTATATGCGACCATCTTATAAAGTTACTACTTTGCGAAAAAAGTAATGTCTAATTTGCCCGACAAAAATGTTTTGAGAATAAATGTGTGACAGAAATTTTTGGTCCTTCGGGGCCCCCCTGTGAATGGGGGCCTCGTGTGCCCTAATAGTAAAGACTGTATTGCCAAAGCTGAGTGAGCTGTGAGACCTTGGGTTGTGCCACAGAAGCGTACGTTATCCTGTAGAAAGCGTTCATCGTAGGCGGACTCTACTGATTGAATAAAATGGTACGAGCGATCAATCTAGTTGCTATGATCTTATGTGTAGTATTCGTTCAAGCTATCCGTGGCTGAAACATGTGGCGAGTAAGTATAATAGATATAGTTGTGTAGTCCTGTGAAGCTAGTCAGTCGTCATGAGTAGATGTATAATAATGTGTGCTGCTACGTGCCGAAGTGGTGAATGGCGTGTCTATCTGAGCGTGTGCCACATGGCGAGCGCGCGCCGCGTGTGGTGCGCCACCTGCGCCCAGTGGCGGCCCTCATTGCCGGGCTCCGTGGCGCCGACGCAACACCAGCCTACAACTAGCCCGCCGCCTGTTACCACGCACACCTGAAAAATTCAAAGGAGAGGAACTAAGTAGTATCTCTCACTCTTTCTACGGTGCCTGAGTGTGCTGCTCCGTTTAAGCGGCTCAGGGCGCTTGCGCGAATATCTGTCATATTTGTGTACGATAGCGCAATAAATAAACATTGTATTCTACCTCATAAATGATAGTACTTTTGTACTTATAATTAAACAAAACGTTATTATTGAAGTTTTCACTTCTGCCGGCACTCCCGGAGTGCTACCGGAGTTTTTTTTAAAGTTCGTCAAGTGTTATTTTTATTTTTGCAAAATATTTATAAATATTAAAAGAAGATTAAAATATTGTCGTAAAATAATGGCGCCAAAATGCGGACCGCCATGTTTGTGACGTCAATTGTACTAAAATAAAGAAATGTCAAAGTTGTCAAACGCCGAAGAGAAGAGACGTTTATTTTAGGTTTGTAAAAAGTTCGTCTTGAAAGATTACTTATGAAATAAAAATGAGTTTCTACAATCCGTATCGTTGGTGTGTAGTGTTCAATTGCAAGAATTCTACTTTGAAAACACCAGAAAAGTTGTTAATTCAAAGTCAAAGTCAAAGTCAAAATATTTATTTCAAGTAGGCAATTAGATATGCTCTTTTGAATAGTCCAAATTTTTTTTTTCCCTACTACCCATTCGGACTTCTTTTAGTTATAGAGAAGAACGGGCGCAAGAAACTCTATAACTTTTACAGAAGCAACGACATTTACAAAAATATATATCGTTACCAAGTCATACAAAAGTCAACTTATAGGTACAAGTATAATTACAAAGGTTCATGGCAATGCCTGGTGGAACTAAGAAACATTAAGTCCAAGCATTCATGTCTTTTATATAATCAGTAACCGTATAATAGGCTTTGCTAATAAGTACACTTTTAACAATGATTTTAAATTTATTTAGGCTTAATTGTACAATATTGCTTGGAACTTTGTTGTAAAAACGCACACAGTTACCTCTGAATGAATTATTAATTTTATGGAGTCTAGTGTGAGGCAAATGTAATTTATTCTTATTTCTAGTATTGAAGCTATGGACATCACTGTTTTTACTAAATAAATTAATGTTTTTATGGGTATATATTAGATTTTCATAAATATATTGAGACACAACTGTCATTATACCAGTGTCTTTAAATTTATCTCTTAAAGAGTCTTGCATTTTTAGATTATAAATTGCTCGAATGGCCCTCTTCTGCAGCACAAATATAGTTTGAATGTCGGCAGCATTTCCCCACAGCAAAATACCATACGACATTACACTATGAAAGTAACTAAAGTACACCAATCTAGCTGTTTCTACGTCAGTTAATTGGCGTATTCTCAAAACTGCAAATGCTGCAGTGCTGAGTCGTTTTGATAGTTTATCAATATGTGGGCCCCACTGAAGTTTGGAATCGAGAGTAATTCCTAAAAATACTGTGGTGTCCACGAGGTCCACATTTCTATCCTTTATAATTACTTCGGTTTTCACCTGTTTTACATTTGGCAATACAAATTTGATACATTTAGTTTTACTTTCATTTAGAAGCAAGTTATTAACGTTAAACCAGTGGACTACTTTAGAGATTGCATCGTTCACAGTGTCATTAATATTTTGTCTCCGTTTAATTTTGAATATAAGTGATGTATCATCTGCAAAGAGTACAATTTCGTGTTTATTATTAACATAAAAGGGAAGGTCATTTATATATATTAAAAATAAAAAGGGACCAAGAATTGAGCCCTGTGGGACGCCCATCTTAAGCAAAGATCCCTGAGATCTCGTACCATTAATATCGACTCTCTGAATCCTGTCACTCAAATATGAAATAAGAAGGTTCAGAGAAGAGCCTTTGAAACCATAATAACGTAATTTCTTAATCAGAGTTTCATGGAGAACACAATCAAATGCTTTGGATAAGTCGCAAAAGACACCCAAAGCATCGTGTGAATCCTCCCAGGCGTCAAATATCTTATTTAAAAGCTCTACACCTGCATCAGTTGTTGAGCGACCCCTACTAAAACCGAACTGATTATTATGCAGAAGATTATTAATACGAAAATAGCTTTGCATTTGGTCTAACATTATTTTCTCAAAAATTTTACTAAACGTTGGTAGCACTGAAATAGGTCTAAAGTTTGTGGGATCAAATGAGCTACCAGACTTAAACAAAGGAGTTATCTTGCTATGTTTCATTAAATCAGGAAAAACACCACCTTCAATAGAATCATTAAATATACAAGCTAGAATTGGAGCTATTATTTCAATTACTGATTCTGTGACAACTACGGAGTTTCCCCAAAGGTCCGCGGTTTTCTTTTTATTTAATGTTTTAAAAGTCTTAATTATATTAACCGATTCAATTTGTCGAAATTGAAAAAGAGTCTGACTATCCTTAACATTTTCTTTTAGGATGGATTCTGCTACAGTTGGGGAAGAGTTTAAAAAAATTTGTTGATAAAATAGGAATATTGGTAAAAAAGGTTTCAAACTCTTTAGCTACCTCACTATCTGAAGTTATTCTTTTAGTTCCTATATTTAAACTGTAGTTACTGTCACGAAGTTTAACTCGTCCAGTTTCAGCGTTAATAATGCTCCAGGTCATTTTAATTTTATCAGCACTGTTTTTAATTTTCGAACTTAAAAAACTTGACTTTGCTTGGCGACAAACCATTTTAAACAATTTAGAGTATTTTTTTACATATTCATAAAATTCTACACTCGTGTTATAGTTACGTTCATTATAAAGTTCAAAAAGTCTTTTTCTACTTTTATATATTCCGGGTGTGGCCCACTCACTAAAAGTAACAACATCATTAATTGAAATCCTTTTTGGCACAAAGATATTATTGAATTCTTTGCAAAATAGATTAAAAAAATCATTGTAAAATTTATTTGGATTATTTGTGTATTTTAAGTAAGGTATTTTATCAAAAAGGTTACTTTTAAAATGTTCTAATCTATTTATAGTTTTAGGTATAACAGTGATGTCTCTCTTTGCCTCATGTTTACACTGATGTGGGACAGCGATTATTAGTCCACAGTGGTCAGAATCTAATTGATTGATAACTTGTTTAGATTTTAGAATAAGATCTGTATAAATATTGTCAATACATGTGGCAGAGTTAGCAGTTATTCTGGTTGGCTCAAGAAAAATATTTTTGAGATTGTATGATTGAAATAAGCTAATAATTTTAGTACATAAACTAGAATTTTCCAATAAATTAATATTAAAATCACCACATATAATCAAACTCTTGCCCAATTTACAAATCTTCCTTAAAACTTCATCCATGGTAGCCTCAAAGCAATCATATAATGCTGAAGGGGCCTATAAATGCTTAATACAACAAGATGCTCCAGTTCCACACAAGCAATCTCAATCGTTCGTTCAACTGAGAGATTCACAACATCTCTGCGTTCTTTAAATTTAATTTTCTTTTTCAATAAAATTAAGGAGCCACCACGTATTGCATTTTCACGACAAAAAGAACTAGCTATTAGATGATTGTTAAAATTAAGCATGATCTGATAATTTTTAAGCCAATGCTCTGTTACACAAAATATATCTATATTATTACAATTTATAAATAATTCAATTTCTAAGTCCTTTCCTAACATTCCTTGAATGTTTTGATGCATTACTTTAATTACATTTTTACTATGTAGATTAGTACTAAGTGGACTCTTTAAATTTATTTCAGTATTACTAATGTTTTCTAAGCGAGAGGAATTCTCTTTTGTCTTAGAAATTAATTTAAAGAAATATCAATAATATTGTCAGTACAAGAATTACTGACAGTCAAATCTATAAAAGCACATTGCTCAAATAGGAGCAGTTATTGTAGCCAAGTTCTTGGCTGTTACTGAAAAAAAATAAGATAGCGATACTGCTATTTGTCGCTTAAAATAATTACAAATATAATATTTATTTTTAGTCAAATAAAAATTACTAACTAGTCTGTTAGTGTCAATCATATGCAATTTTTTATTACTGTTGCATACAGTATTTAATATGAAATTTAATTTATACCTATAACTATTTTCAACCTGTGACAAGTTGCTGCAATAAGGCAATGAGAACAATACAATATTGTGTATGTTAATGTTACAATTTAGATTATCTAATAACTTTAATAGGGTCCTTTTATTCAAATCACCTCTATTTCCTATGAGAAATATTAATGTTGTATCAGGTAAGTAATTTTGTAGTGTTGCTTTTTGCAATATTTCTATGAAAGAGGCACCTGGCATACAATTATTGACTACAGAATTACCCATATTACATAAAATTTGACCCATGTTTTTGCCAATTTCATCACTGAATAAAATTGTATTTTTTGAATAATATGATTGTACTACTTCTGAAGGTATTGACTGAGAAGCTCTGTATTGTTGATTAGACTCATTTTGTACTAATGATTGTAATCCTATTATATCAGACTCAGGAGCAGTATGTGACTGTGTCGATACCTGTGTAACAAATTGAGTATCGACCTGCTGTTGTTTTTGACTTTGGATACCCAAGCACTTGCACAATTGTTTTTTTCCTAAAGATTCAAATCTATCAGAATTATAGTTACACATATCAATCATGTCATTGGCAGCCGTTATTTGGTAATTAAGCTGTTTTTGGGAATAGCTACTTAAACTGTTATACATTTCCCTAATTGAAAGTTCCAGGTTATCAATTTTTTCTTCTAATTTATTAATGTCTTTGGAATATGTATTGCTATTGGAAGAGGACTGATTTTCCATTTCTTTCATTTGAGTTAATAACTGCCTACGTTCTTTTCTAAAGTTACAGTATTTAGTGTACTGATTTTGCCTTTTAATTAGATTTTTAGTTTTTCTGATGTACTTATTAATTTTAATATACTTTTTTAATTTTTTTGAACTATTGAATTTTGTTACCTTATTGCAGCCATTCATACAAGTATTGTCACAATGTAAAACAGAGTTTTCACAGTGCTGTAGCTCACTGAACAAGCTTTGAGAGTGTCTGTCTTCTATTAAGTTTTTATTGTCAGACTCTAATTTAGACACTGAATTCTGAGCAATTGAAAGACTAATTTCTAGGTCATTTATGCGATTCAATGCTTGTTCATGATCATCACTACACTGCTTGAAAGAAATAATAAAAGTTTCCATCTGTTGACACTTTTCTACCATGTCCATATATTTCAGGTGGAGGTCAGCAAGGTTGTTCTTAAGTTCAGTGTTCCTTGCAACGACTTTTAAGATCTCACTTTCACTGTCCTCACGCTCTTGTAGTAAGACATCATTTAGTTCCTTAGAAGCCTTGAGGTCCTCGATCGCTTGCTTTAATTTAAGCTCCAGATCCTTGGTTGTTGCTTTGCGGGTCATAACACTATATCGTGAGCTTGCCATGATAAATTATTGTCAAAAGTCAGAATCTAAAAGGTAAAGAAGCCTTTGAGTGACAGTATAAACTAAACGTTAGAACAAAATATAGAGAGAAAAAAAAGGGAAAAAATAAATACAAAAACAGTGATATATATAGTTAAAATAATAATTATTAAATATTAATATAAGAGAAAAGAAAATATTGGGGCTAACAAAGAACTAAAGAGATATACCTACCTAACAAATAAAATGTCAGGTAATTAAAAATAAACAAAAGAAATAGGTTTGTAGATTTAAAATAATTATGCTCACATCAAAGGAAACAAACCTGCCACTGTATCCTACACCCACAATTAAGCCAAATCACCTATTTCTTTTTTTAATAGTAATGAAAAGAAGTTTAAGGTAATCTTAAATTTAAATTTAAATATTGTATACTAAATATTAATAAACTTAGTGTATAGTATTGTCCGTACAAATAAGATTTTGGGCACATATACTGTTCAGTGTGCTGTAAGTAATGTCTGAGGCTATATGTGTTGATGAGTCTCAACTTAACTTCCACTTTACGTCAAGTTAAGAGAAACACAACTCAGCCGAGTGTGATACTGGATGTGTCTCACTTTACATGAGATTTGTTCAGACTTTTAAAAGTGCTTATTATGTGTAGTAAATATATAATAAATGATAATAAATGTTTTAGGCTACTTTTAAAAAAGTTACAACTTTGGCAAGTGGAAACAATGGCAAATTGTGCTAACAGATACAAGTGCTGTTTTAGAATAACTGCAGCTTTGAATCAATTTATTAAAATAAATCTGAATACAATACTTCCCCGGTTTTTATGGTGGGTAATCCGTTAATAAATCACGAACATTCAATGATTTACTAGAAACTGCCTCAATACCCCAAGTCTTGAATACTATATTTATACATATATTAAAACAATTTCGATGTCTCCATTCGCTCGAGTAGGGCTTAAAATTGAATAATATCTTCGTTGATTTTAAATTTTTGACAGCCCGGCTTACGTCGTTAGTCGCCGTGTATTTAAAAATAAATGTAACACTTCGGATATACTTATAAGTAGTAGTATATCTCAATTCTCACATAAAACAAGTTTCAAGATACAATAATTTTACACTTTTCACAACAAAATGTAATAAAATAACTAATTAAAGTTCCGAATAGCGATTCTATGAGATATGTTTGGTTAGAACTCGCAGGGTAAAATCCAACAAAATACTCTCTAAAATCTTATTTATATCTTTGTGAGGTACATTTTAATGTAAGTACATAAGTTTTTTTGATGAGTCTTCTCTTAAAATACACTTTTAATACAAAAACGTACATAACCGAGAAATTGAGGTTATTGTTTACATTGGTCTCTTATACCTCACTAAATATCATTAAGGGGGAGGGGGGGGGGTTAAAAATGCTAAAAAAAAATCACGTGATTAATGGACGGCCCCTATGGACTTGTTAACCCGTAAGAATATCTGTCAAAATTAACGGTTTTTTCGAGTTGAGATCATAGATATGAAAATGTATTTATTACGATCACATTTATTAGAGGGTTGGATCATAGGTAGAATAGTCAACACTATTGCTTTTTGCTCTAATAACATTGCTGATTTGATCACAAAGCAATTATTAGGCTTTCTTGTGAGGCTCATTGTAAGTGATCAGGTTTTCAGAGCCGTATCACGTCACCACAGGCGACATGTACTAATCATTTTTAAGACATTGGAGTAGATGGACTGAGAATTTACCACCAAAACGAAATAAACGATACAGTAATTCACACTTATTAGTAGCTAAGAGGCCTATTAATATGGTCTATGATTATATTAATATGGCACTGAATACGCTGCGTAACTTTCTGTCAAAGAAATTGTTACTTTATAGTATTAAATAGGGTTATTAAACATGATGTGTACAAAATCGACAAACTTGTGTACTTAGCCCAGTAATCTTACTTACCGATTACTGCACCAAAATGATACGAAATAATGAATTATTTATTTTATTAAAAACTTTATCGCACACCACAAAAAAGATGTACAAAACTACTAAGTATACTAGGTACACTGCTGCACAAATGTGTAACAAAGTGTGAAGTTCGTCGGAAACAAACCCAGGAATGTGTACTTCTTGTAGATGTTTTAAGAGAGGAATGAAGGAGTTAGGAAGTGTTGGACTTTATTTTGCTAACCCTTTGTCTTTGCCAACCTTTCGGGGTTAACAGAGGAGGTCTAAAAACATATATGTCTTTGTGCCTTTACATATTTATTCTGCCGGTTATAGACACATGTGAAGCAACATTTTTTATATTCCGTACAACAAAAAATAGACTATATTTTACTCCTATTGTTTACGTTAGAGTACCAGTGCTTCGAAGTCATATAAAAGGTGTTTCACGTTCATTGATACAGATTCTGCAACTGTCTGAAAATCATCAAATGCCCCAAAAAATTGATCAAAAAATTAAGGGATCTTGTAAGTGTGCTGATATTTGACCTACTAAACTTTATTATCTTTGTCTGAAAACATTTTAAGGCTTTTGAGTGCTCTTGTTTCGATTTTTTCCACCAGAGTGAGGGTCATTCCCCAAGAGTTGCTCATTCAGGTGTTTTAGGCCTGGCATTTTGAGTTGTAGTTTTTAAGTCCACTAAATTAGATAATTAAAAATAGATCATGATTCATAATATATATCACACAATATGTATATAAATTGACAATCATAAAAAGTGATTTCTATGAGTACCTATAACATGGCTAAAAAGAAAAGTTACGAAGCTGTACACTGTAACAGTATTATAACCGGTTGTTATAGCAGTCGTGTGTATTACAATCAAATAGAAATATTTATAAAAACAAACAAAGAGTTTATGGTCTCATCCTCACCTCAATGGAAGCATCTTGAAGATTAGCGGACGGCAAACTGAAAGGGAGTGCCTCGTTCCAGACGGGGTTGTTTATCTCTTTCCTGTTAGTCTTCTTCTTCTTTGCGCGTTTCCCGTTCACCAGTAAATACACCTTCACATAGACATCTGGAAAATACAGCGGTTAGTCTTTTAGTTATAAAGTAATGTGTTCCTCAATCGAAATCTTAAATTTAAGTTTCGATGGAAATCGTCATGGTGTCGACCACGAAGTGGGGTGTCGAGATTGTCTAAATAAATATCAGTAGGGCACTACTGCCTTACACCTTTTTTTTTTGTTCTCCTGAGGAAAATGCATTAAATTGCATACCCCGGCTGTGGTGAGCTGGCGGTTATGTGGGGTTCTCCTCCCCAGAAGGGGGAGGCCTACCCACTAAAAACCTCAGGGATGGCCTTCCTCAGGCATGTAGGGAGCCCCCGGGAACGCGAAGCGACTTCCGGGAACCCCCAGCCACCACTCCCTCCTTCCTCGGGGAGGCAACAATACATCCCCCGATCTCCGCCACCGACGACGCCCCCCGGCCACAGAAGGGGCGTGGTCCCTCCCGGGTCGCCGTATCCGCGGGCGCAATTTCCGCGCCCCCGCCGGCGACCCGCGGCGGCGCCGCAGCTGTGCTACTGAGCCCGGCGCCGCCTCTTTCGAGCGGGATCGGCCATCTCCCGACCCTGCTCGGTGGCCTCCTTCTGGAGCATCACTGCTTCACAGAAGGAGGCCACAGCCCTCCAACTTCCCTCGTCCGCCAGCATTGCCGCAATCAATGCCGGCACTGCCTTACACCTAAGAAGATAACAGCATAGAATATTATATTCGATATGATAATACTGAAAATACCAACCTAAGGCATCCTTTCCTTCTTGCGGTGGCAGCAGATTCCGGGCCTTGAGCACGACGACAGTGAGGCGTTCAGCGGAAGGCAGGTAGGACAGAGACAACAACAGCTCCTGTAGCTCCTCTGGCGGGCGTCGCTCGCGCGATAACTCCGCCCAAACCTCCGCGCCCCCTGCCACCTCCACACGGGATAGCGGCACCTTCGCCGAACCCATCACCTCGTTGCGTGAAAACCTGGAACAATGCATGTAAGCTTAGAAAACTTAGAAAGAACAGTCATACTATACTTCTGTGAGTGTGATATAATATTATTATCTACTATCATGCTATTAATCCTCTATCAAAGAACCTATAACAGTTAGCTTATTGCCAACATTAAAACACTCAATGATATTATGATCATTATTCGCTTGGTGCGAAGTACTAGGTGGGGGTAACATAATCTATCGCAGCGCTCATGGTGGTCAAAAGTAGAATTAATGTGGGCTCTGTCATCAGATGTATCTGTCAATGGCAAAGCGATTCTACATAATATATTTTAATATCACTAATTAATATTTGTTACGTATTAAATTATGTATAGAATTTTATGGGTAAAACTTAACTGTACTTACTGTTATGCAACGATGTTATCCGACTTATCTGGATTACTCTAAGCTTTCGCAAGCTGATCTATTGACCCACTAAAATGTTTTTGGCTTAACAGAATATAAACATATTTTTCTAAAAGGCAAGGAATTTTCTTTCGTCTTTTATCCTAACCAAAATGCTAACTTTTACTGATAATAAGATTTTCAATCAACTTGCTGCTATATAAATTAATATTTATCTACATTCTTTATTTATATAAAATCAATATATACCAGGGTGGAGTGGCAGATTCCCTTAAATGAAATTACATGACATGTTTTTATTTTATGTTATTGACTAATCCATTGTTATGTTATTTTTATTTATGTTCAATGCTGTTTTTCGTATCAATTTATTAGTAATTGACATACCTATCATAATCGAACACCTGCAAAAGCAGCGTCTTGTCGCCCAGGTCATCATGCGATACGGGGAATTTGAAGTGCTGGTCGAAAAACGGGTTGGCCTCATTCCGGTGGACTGGCGTTTGACGGACTCGGGTGTCCACCTCTGGAAGGAGGCTCACCCGAACGTATGGGTCGTTGAAGCCCCCTGCTTCATAACCAGCCAAGTCGTGGGCTGCGATTAGTGAAATAAGATTGTAGATAAAAAGAGATTTATTAATTCATGTCGTTAATCATTATGAAAATGATAAAATAATTCGAGGATGAAGGACGCCTTTTTTACACAGTAGATAGTATCAAAAGTAATTACACAGTAGAACTGATATCCCTGAAAAGATCTTAAAGACAATAAGGAAAATATGATGTTATAAAAACTGCTCCAACTACTCAATCGATAAGAGCTTATCAATATTAATGAGTTGGCAACAACTACGAAGTGATTTGTACAGCTGTTAGATATAGTCTTTTATTCCCAAAGAGACTAGAAGAAATTTCTGTCACAAAGCAACAGTAGTCGCGTAACTGTATTCTTGTTTTATCAATAATATATGGTAGTGAATTTACTACGTACCATGGTTTTGCACTATGGTGCTTATGGGCTTGCAGATTGGCCGCAAACATAACAGAATATGACTAACTAGGGTAACAAGTGGGAGGTATGAATTTAGTTTTCTCCTTAATTCATAATATAGCATAGAAAAGAAAGTTATTTTACTGAACTTACCTTCGATTAAATGTACCTCCAAGTCCGACCTGTCGAAATCATATTTCAAGCGCAGATGTATGCGTCCGAGTGATGGGCCCGCTCCTTCTAACTCTATGACCAGCGGAGCCTCACGCTTTGTGTATAGATCGGGTTGTAAGGCTCCCAGGGCGCTGATGCTGGCGCCAGCGCCGGGGCTCAGAGGGCCCACACCGCTGCTGCTCTCCACTAAGGAGTTGCTTCGATCTATTCGTCTGTAGCGAATGAGAGTTAGTTGTTAATTCGATTGGAAATGACTGTTGGGATGAACAACATACGATGTTTGGATATTCAATAGTATTATGTAATATTATCTACCAAATTAATTAATTTCATATTAAGCGAATTTTTAAAATATTTTCAACCGTTGAATAAGAACAAAACCATGTAAACAAATACATTAAATTATTTGACACTAGCGACCCGCCCCGGCTTCGCACGGGTGCAATACTGCGTTGTATATAATAAATTATACTTCAAAAAACTAAAGAGGGACGAAAAAGTAAAAAAAATATTGTGGGATATCCATAAGAGATAGATATACTTGTACCATCAGGGACCTTTTCAATGTGTACAATACTTAGTACATTATTTTGATAAAACTAGGGTTCAGCCTGCGATTGCAATGTAAGCGGAAATAAATATAATTATTTACGACATCACATTAGAAACCTACAAAATAACAGAATTCCTCCACTATTTAATGGATGTTATATATATATATATATATATATCCTTCCTCTTCAATCACTCTATCTATTTAAAAAAACCGCATTAAAATCCGTTGCGTAGTTTTAAATATTTAAGCATACATATGAATATAGGGACAAAGAAAGCGATTAAGCGATTTGTGATAAATAATGTTCATGAAAATCGTGTTTTATGAAGCTAGGGCTACATTAAGGACATTGTTTTGTAGCACTGCGTTACTTGAATCTTCGAATTATAATAATAATTAGCGAGATAATGAAGACGTCGTTCCTTGCTCCGATGCTATGTTTAACTAGCGCAACGCTATGTCTTTCCCTCCTGTATTTTTTATCTAATTCATTCACAAATCATTTCATAATATACAATAGAGAAGTACATGCAAACCGAATTAACTATTAGTTTTAGCGTCCCACAGTGTAGATATGTATCTATAGTTAATATACCCTTGGAGACACGCATAGCCATAATTAGGGCTCACAGACTGCTATTAAACAATTGACTACCTAATTGTCGGTGCAAATGTAGCGTGCAACCACAGCTGTCCCAATTATTTCTCGAGTGCTTTCTTAACATAATATACAAAAAATTTACCCTCGTGTTATGACCAAGAAAGCATATCCTTTCACTGGCAATTTATACATTAATTTTATTAACAGATCATTCTTATAAATAAGTTGATAATTATGAGTTTCCTAACACATACGATATACTTTAGGTATACGATACGTTAGATTTAGAAAACATATACATCGTCGATATTCATGAAGGCATTCAATGCTATTATATTGTTAATACATGCAAAATTATTTCACCCACAAATTTCATCATCATTTCCACTTTGTACTATTTCTCTGATTGAGTTCACGTGAAGCACAGTGTTGGACAGTATAACAAAACTCTTCAATTTGATGTTCAGAAATAAATAAAAATATGACATATTGATAAAATTACTTATTTAGTTTGTATTATGTATATTTTGCTATTAATTACTTCAACATTTTTAACGGGACGATATGTATAGATGTTTTTATCTGGTAAGTGCCGACAAAGTTTATCGCAAGTGGATCTCTAATCAATTTTATCGATATCTGCAATAGAAAGGATTCATGACAAAAAATTATACATGGAGCTAATAATTAAACATTTACAGAACAAATATAAGCCAGTATTTTGATATATTTGGTCTGAGCGAGAAGCTGAAGCGAAAGCTTTTTACAAGAAGCGAGTCCCTTTTTATCAAAAGCTTTCGCTTCTTTTCGCTTCAAGCGACACGTGCAGAATGTAATGGAAATGAATTAAAACGAAAATGCGATACATATTAAATCGAATGGACCTTAACGTAGCTTATCGTTTCAATTGGAGGAAACGTAGTAGAGGACCTTCCATTGCTTTCACCAAACAGAAATACTCGTCACCATTATATTCAAATCAAATACTTAATTGTCCATACCACATAATAGCCATAGATAAAGGCTATAATGATCAGAGATTTTTGTAATTCGTTATTAGAAAAGTGACTTGGATAAAGGTTATAGCGTCACATTTCTGAAGATTTGACGCAAATTAACGTTAACTTAACCCCTTAACATGTGACAAAATTGTAAAGTATTTAACTTTAAAAAATTGTTTGCTTTGTATTCTCCGATAGTCATAAAAATTAATTATTGTCCCACACCACTCGCTGCTTGGGCAATTTGTGAAAGTGCTTAATAAAGTAGGTAAATTATGTCTCGTAGTTATGGAAATAAATTGTTATTACTTATCACTCACCACTCGCTGCTACGAAATACGTAGCGGCTAGCGTAAGTAATATGTAGCGCTACATTTAACGAATGCTACGCCGTAGCGCTCCTTGCGTAAATAGCCTCGCGAACACAGGAATCAACATTAAGTCGAAATATTATTTTGAAACGTGGAATCGATATTATACGGTTAGAATTAGAATATGGGAAAGTCTGTCCCCGTAGCATGAGCAACGAAACAAGATATTATGATAAAGCGTTTATCGTTCTATATAATCGCCTCCTATAATAATAATATAGCATTTCTGAGAGCTGGTGCTTATCAGGAAGGTTCGATACTTAACCTGGTATTACGTATGCTTTGCCTTGCTGTGTTTATCAGTAGCAGCACACATATGCACTTGGCAGGATGTGTTTTTCTCGACGTGGTGTGTGGTACCTTTTTAGGGTTCCGTAGCCAAATGGCAAAAAACGGAACCCTTAGAGATTCGTCATGTCTGTCTGTCCGTCTGTATCCATTTTTGATAGGTAGATGTATTCTGTGAACCGCATTAAGATTTTGATGCAAAAATAAATAAATAATAATAAATATTGGGGGCTCTGCATACTTAGAACTGAAACTCAAATTTTTTTTTCACCTAACACATGCGTGTGGGTATCTATGGATAGGTCTTCAAAAATGATATCGAGGTTTCTAAAACATTTTTTTATAAAGAATAGTAAGCGTGACAGACGCTTCCAAAATGGAAAAAAGTTGGTCCCCCCCCTCTAACTTCTAAAATAAGAAAATGAAAAATCTAAAAAAAACATATGATGTACATTACTATAAAAACTACCAACGAACATTGTTTTGAACGAGATCTAGTAAGTAGTTTTTTTGATACCTCGTAAATCGTAAACAGCTTCCTTTAATTTCATAAGTCAATGGTACGGAACCCTTTGTGGGTGAGTCCGACACGCACTTGGCCGGTTTTTTTGCTAAATTGTAGGCATTAATCGATTAACTAACTTAATAAAATTTTAAAAATATAAACATTTATTTAAGTTAATTTTAAATGACTTGCTTCCCTTACTATGATTTTTTTACTCTACCATTCTCACATATACTGAGGACCAAATGTCAGGTGACCGGACCAAGTAATAAATACGATAAGGTATCCCATTTCGGGTGTATATGAATTGCAAAGGTTTTTCCGTGGTCAGCTAAGTATAGTTATAAGTAACCTTAATCCGACACATGTACTTAGATATGGTAGACATAATAATCCAATGCTTTCGCAAGCAATTACTTAACAAAATTGGAGAGCAGTGTTTAAAAACTTCACGAGTCTACATAACTGTCGGGAAAACATAGCTTTACATGCTATCTGTGTGGTAAAAGTGTAGAGTGGTTACGAGCCGGGCTAGGGGCGCAAATGGAAATAAACTCAATTTTCTTGGCTGGAGTTGGGTGCTCTCGATAGCGAACGATGTACAGTTAGCACGAAAAATAGTTCAACACTTAATTATTTTGATACATACTATCATAGATAATAATTGTTAAGATATTAATCGTTAATTAACGAAATATCATATCCGGATACGTACATTAAGGGATAAATGAATAAATTAACTTTTCACGAATTAATTTCCGTATTTTTTTGCAAATCCGTTGCCATTAAATCCAATACGTACTATTTGTAATAAGTCGAGTCAGGCATCACGACGCACTGTTTTTATAAATAGATTACTATCGCAATGATATAAAATAAATAATATTGATCACGCGTTAATGATGTAACGATCAACATTAACATGCGTTGAACATTCTGAAAACTAACGCTTTAACGTTTAACGGAGTTAATAATTTGATTAAAGATGTCCAATTCTGAATACTGTACTGGGGGAAAAGCTGAGATTTTCCGAGTTATAGTATTTTAATTCAAGGCTTATTTGATAGACATAAAACAGTGTTTATTAATATCTATTGATTATGTACAATACACAATTCTTGTTAAATCTACAACTTTCACTCATCTTAGGGCAAAACAGTCTTTTGTAGTCTAAAATGCCAACTATTTTATGTTATTTCTGGTATCAGAAAATTCTTCAATAAGTTCGAAATTTGCATTGACAAAAGATTTGTATTCCAATTCCTAATTATATAGCTCCACATGTTTTACATGTTGCAAAATTGTTACTACAATAAATGATAATTTTGGACTCTGTATTATTACGAACTATGATTATCGGAATAGCTGTTTATATGATCACGTAAAACAAAGCACATTTTGTTTATACAAAATATCAAATACATGTATTTTTTATATCACGGTTGACATAAAACAGATGAAAAAACAGTATATTCTGATACTACTGATGTTCTTTCGATGAAAGATTGTATGCGCGTAGCCAATCTAAGACCCCAATCTCAAGAATATTATACGTCGTGTTGACACGGTCGTCCGTGAAGTGGCGAGGTAGAGTGCTTATCAAAGCTTGAAATAAGCACGCTGTTCGTGCACTGCTCCTTTTGTGTTTATTACAAATATTTACTAAGTTTGTTCCGATTTTTTTGTTGCTCAGCATAGAAGCATAGAATTTAAAGTGTGTGTTATTTTTTTAATTCTCCGTAATCAGTTTCTGATTAAGGCAACCTGATTCATTCAAATGAGTACACACTAACTCAAATAAACAGATAATAAGTTGAAATTAATAAAAAGATGTAATAAATTGAAATACTCCGTTATCATAGAAAATTTTTAAATTGTCATCCGAGGATTTTCTCTATTTCAGTTGCCTGGTCTGGGAATAAATAATATGGATACAAATAACAAAATTAGGAGCCTCATCTTTAATAATGAAATCGGATGAAATTATTTCCAGTCTGTGTTTGCTGCTGACTGTATACATCCAACGAAGCTGTGTCAATGAATCTCTGCGTACTACGCGGCATCTGCCTATTTATGCTCATGGCGCAATTTAAGTTACACTTAGGTACAGCGACCGGTACCTTTCACTTAAATAGAGAGACGCTCTCGACGAAATTAATAATTATTCTTACACTCACACCAATTCACAGTGCGAGTAATTGCTTAATTCTTCCCGAACGTGCTGCTAGATAATTATGCTTTGGTACAGGCATTATATGTTTCTATTACCTATGGTATGTACGTATTTTGTCGGTTATACACTAACCAGTTGAAAAAATGGACAAAGTAGGAAAGATTTAAGACGAAACTGTGCGTCATATTTTGTACTAAACAGTTACAAAATAGATACTATCATGTTATGTCCATATTTAATATGTTTAATTCAATTAAATTATTAATAATTTTTATTTAAAGTAGAAATATAAATGTACAAAAAGCTATAAAAATAGCATATATAGCAACAGCATAGCATATTTTGTGTGTTCTATGCATATCTATGAAATAAATTTCCTGTGACCATTAAAAAAAAACAAAATATAGGGAAATACACAAAACTAACCATGGCGACATAGCATAGGTCCATTTTTTTTCCCCTGAGGAAAATGCATTAAATTGCATATTACCCCGGCTGTGGCGAGCCGGCAGTTATGTGGGGCTCTCCTCCCCAGAAAGGGGAGGCCTACCCACTAAAAACCTCAGGGATAGCCTTCCTCAGGCATGTAGGGAGCCCCCGGGAACATCGAGCTTCTTCCGGGAACCCCCAGCCTCCGCTCCCCTGTCGATACAGGGGAGCCCTCCTCGGGGGAGGCTCACTACCTCCCCCGTTCTCCTCCACCGACGACGTCCCCCGGCCACGGAAGGGGCGTGGTCCATCCCGGGTCGCCGTAGCGGTCGCGACTTCCTCGCGCCCGCCAGCGACCCGCGGCGGCGCCGCAGCTGTGCTACCGAGTCCGGCGCCGCTTCCTTCGAGCGGGATCGGCCATCTCCCGACCCCGCTCGGCAGCCTCCTTCTGGAGCATCACTGCTTCACAGAAGGAGGCCACAGTCCTCCAACGACATAGCATAGGTCCAGTTTAGGGTTTTAAGGGACT
Organism: Scirpophaga incertulas; assembly: GCA_036419045.1. NCBI lineage: Eukaryota > Metazoa > Arthropoda > Insecta > Lepidoptera > Crambidae > Scirpophaga > Scirpophaga incertulas. Next base: position 10,298,128 of record CM071637.1, on the reverse strand, counting down.
ACAATTGTGGCTGGACTGCTATAGTGACTTTGTTGTTTTCTCTTAAGAACCTTGCCCGCTGGTGTAGCCAGCCGTTGTAATAAACACCTTCGTCAATTTTTTATAAGTCTCAATGTAATAAGAGTCGAGCTCAATGGTACTGTTCGGGTATTTCGTATAGATATTATTATAATGGCGGTACGCTCCTTTGGTTGTCTTTTACAACATTCACAGGGAAAGAAGGAGCAGAGAGATATCGTTGCTTATCAATAAACACCGCGCAAATCAAATAAATCAATTTTAGACTGGAGTGATAAAACTGATTTTTATATTAATGATATAAGCCGCGTCATGATTTAATTTTTGTAGGCAGGCAACACAGTGGCTGTACAGTGACAATTAATAAACAATTATATGAAATAAATAAAAAAATACTTATATCTTGATTTATGACATTTAAAAGCAAAATCTACACGTTTTTGATTTCAGTAGTGTTGATTGATAAAAAAACATTTTTATAGGTCTCTTAAAAAAGCATTGGAATTTTATTATCATTATATCACAAGTAAGTCCAAACGGTTAATTCGTAAAATCTTAATTCTTTTAGTTTATGTCAAAAGAGTTTTGTAAACTAAACTATCATTACTCTATGATGGAAGACAATGTATTTAAAAATATCATCTTGAAATATACTGTCATTGGAATACTAATTGTTTTTATCTGATTTATTATTTTATAATTATTATTTGATATTTTCAAGAGTTTAACTGGAAAATACAATAGCTTTATTAAAATATCTTATAATTTACAAGTACTAATTCAAGTACTAGAATCATACTCTTGACAAACATCAAGGATAGTATCACTTATAATCTCACCAAATCATATTTGAAATAAAAATTGAGACTATTTTATATTTGAAATGGTTTCTCAGCATCTTAAACTGAAAATTAATTCCACTATCATAACAATCTCAAACAATCATACCGCAGTCACGTAGCTCCTTTTCCCACAAACGGGAACAAATCAAAGTAGAGTTGAACTTGAAGGAGGCTATCAAGAATGTACTTTCTTGAAAATTCGATAGAATTGTTACAAAAGCTTGCTGGTTAAGTGAAGGACCCTATCTTGTGCACCATTGAGAATAGATCCCGCCAGACTTTTAACTGAAGTTATGTAGCATAGCGTTAGATTGAGACTTTTACCATATTTTATTTTTTTTATAGGACCTTCGACCTATCACTTCGATGGTATTTTTTATGTTTTTATTTATTTAGAGGCTTTGTTACATGCTATTTCCATCGTATCCGTATTATACAACTATCGACACATCAAAGTAAACAGTTGTAATACGAAAACAACTTTTATTAAGCAAGTAAAAGAGGGGTTCTCAAAATCAAAGCACAGTGTGTACATTTATATCACAGAATTGAAAAATACGTTACATTTTGCGTAGCCTACTATGTTATTTAAATGCTATTTGCTCTACTGAAAATCCTCTGTGAGTATTCAAGTAAAAAATTTATTTCGAGGTAGTTTTTTATTTTTTTGTTATAGGTTCTTTTAAATATTGAATGATAGCACGAAATAACCAGATTTCCATCCCTTCATGTATTCAAGGTCACTGATATTTTGATATTAGTAGATTTAAATCTTCAGTTGCCTATTTTATATTTATTTCGTTCCTAAGAGATTCGCAGCAAATCTGAAACCTTTACAAAAACCACTGTTCTTTTCTTTCTCCTCTTTGGGCGATAGAACACTTTTTTTTTGCCCAACAAACTTTTATAGAGCAGTCCTTAATAGACTTTAATGATTCACAAAATTAGTTCAGTACACTGATTGCCACCAATTTAAGGTTAATCCGAAACGATTGTTCCCATCGCGATTAGTAGAATTACACGTAATGCCACTTCAAACTAAAAGCACTCCGCAACACGAACGCCGCGGGCTCGCGTCTCGTACAATTATTGCTATAAATAATAGAGATTTATTTAAACTCGCACTGGTTTTGATCACGCTATATCATATTAGTATTTTAACGAGCAAGACTAACGACAGTAAAAGGAAACAGGTGAAGCGACTATTTATGTAGTATTCGAATAATTGTAAGGTGACATTTTAGTAGTATGCACACACCAGAATACTTAAAACTTTACTACTACGTTGAGTTTGAGACAAGCTTTATTACACTTGTAATAAGCGACGATTTCGATAGTACAAATGTAAGGCTTAGCGATTTGCTGATTGTGCTTACATTCACTTGGATGCAATAAAGTGATTTTCGAGCCTTGAAGTAATTTTCATATAAATATTGTACTATTTTATAAAGCTTTACAAACAAAAAGTTAGCATTAACTTATTGATTAAATTGAAACTGAATGAACTAAAACTAAATGAAATTTGAGAACCGCGGACAGAAATCGGATAACTTTACCACCATAATATTTATTTTGCTGCGAAAATATCCGATAGAATAATTGAACTGAATCTTATGTAATTTGGTACGAGAATCGTTAAAGATCCACGGAAGGACAAAATTTTCACCGTGGGAAAAAATATCTTTCCTCTCGGAAAAACCGATATAACGCTAGTATGGCTGCAGATGTAAAACTGTTTGGAATAAATTGCGTAATTAAGAGCATACTTGTTACCTCAAGACTAACAAAAAACCCAAATTTATCCCTTCTGATTAATAAACATCCTTACTTATTGTCAGATGTTAGACCCACCTTGGGGATACATTGAACTATTGTACGAGTATTGTTTACACAGCAACACTTGGAAACTAACTGTTCACTGAACACTGTTCTTTCTGCCTATTCCCAATCGCTTGAATTATTTGCTTCAAGAATCTAGGGTAAGGACCACTAGTACTTTAAGGCCGCAGGAAAAAATGGAAAGAAAGACAGTAAAATAAAAAAATCTTGCGATTATAAATTTATTTATGAAATAGCAGGTGTGCAATTCCAACTTGCATTTGTTCGAGTTTTTTAATACGACCCACGCAGATAGCTAGGAGGTATGTCTGAGCCGAATGTAGACCTCACGATGATCGATCAGTGTTGAATCCAGTTGCGAGATTCGTCTTAATATCGCTGTGATATCAAAAAATAAATATTTCGCTATCAAGGTGAAGTTGTGACAAACACCTTTTCCTAGAAAAGATATGAAGCACGTACGAAAGAATCGAGTTAGGCTGGTGGATTGTAGTTGTGTCGTTCGGGCGTAATGTTACGGCTCCCTTCCCTTATTATTTTACTTCCAGGGATTTGACGTCCATTACGTATGAGAGAGATGCTTCTTGAGCCTGAAATATACGACGTACTAAGGATCGCAATGTTATTAGTTTATATACTTCTGAATTCTATGATACTGTGACATATTAATGTTAATAATAGTAAGAATGAGATTTATAATAAAAGAAACATGAAAAGAACTACATTCTTTATATTTAGCAACAAGCAATATTAAAAATCAATTCAATCAATCAAGCAGAACAAACTTTACTAAACAACACACGAACTTCGATAAAAATAACTGAAACAATAAAAAACTAATTGTGGAAATAACTTTCATCAATTTTTGTAGCAATCGTGTATTCTAGATACATACGAGATTTTGATTCATGTGTGAACCTCGCATAGGCTCGTACTACCTACTACCTACTTCATAGTTAGTCATCACTAGTAAAAGTAAGATTTAGTAGCATGTTGGTGTTGGTTATACGTTAGCCTTCAGAATTTTTGAGCTCGAATATACGTATAGTCAATAAGATAAGGAAAATATGACATCTATGTATATGTTACCGGCCAAACCCGATTTCAGGACAAACCAGTTTTGCCTAGGCTAAACTAGTTCTTCCTATAGGCGATAGGATAAACCAGTTTAGGCTAGTCCAAACTAATTTGTCCTAAGCTCGATAGAATAGATCAGTTTAGGCTAGGCCAAACTAGTTGATCCTGATATAAATACGCACACCCTAGGATAAACTGGTATGGTCTAGTCTAAATATTTTATATTATAATATTGTTTTTTTAATAGAAGCAATAATCATATTATGTCAATTATTAAAATTGTTATTTATTTTTACATGGTTTGCTTTGGTGGCACTTAAAATTGCAGAGTATTATTATTTCTTGCCAAGAAGGTAAGGTAAAACAGTATTATTTGTTATATATGTATGATTGTTCGTATTACCAATTATCCATAACTTTTAACGACGAATCTTTCTAGTTTAATAAAAATTATTATTGTTCCAATTACCGATTATTTTATTCAGTTTATCTCTTTTTTTTTTACTTTCTAAATGTACTATAATATTTAGTCTAGACCATACCAGTTTATTCTAGGGTGTGTGTATTTATATCAGTATCAACTAGTTTGGACTAGCCTAAACTGGTTTATCCTATCGCCTATAGGAAGAACTAGTTTAGCCTAGGTAAAACTGGTTTATCCTGAAATCGGGTTTGGCCGGTAACATATACATAGTAAGCTCTCTTCCAGATCTTATTCGATCAAGAAATGGTGCACATTACATTTGTTTTTTTTTGTAGTTTTATATTGACAAGAACAAGTAAACTGCCCATCTGGTATGAAGACGCGTGGGTTCTGTGAGATTCGTTGCAAATCTGCACCCCACAAAGAACCACAGTGTACGTTGTCAACTTTGGACATAACAAGTTATTGTACCCAGTAATTTCACTGGCGTATCTTCAAGTACAACAATTCGATCACTGCTATTTGGCAGATATAGATCCGATTGATAAGCATGACCCTGGTAGTCTCCCTCCAGTAATGTCAGTATAATGTTTTGGTCTATTGGCATTTTTATATTAGCTTTAGTCGGCAGCATATCCAATTTAACTATAGCGCTACTCGAAGCACAGGATCGCGTGATGTAATACAAATTCCGCCCAACCATACGACAATATGGCGTTTCAACTTAACTGGAATCGATTAAACTAGATTTGTTTTGTGGTTTGTGCTGTTATTTACGAGCATAGGTAAGCGCGATCGCGACTGCCACGTATAAGTATATTAGCTCGTTTGAATGGAAAAAGCTTATGAACTGCTACTATAACGACCATTTCTAGTTACGGAACGAACTATTGTAACGATGTTTTTTTGGTGATACGAGTATAGAGTGGTTCGTAGTCCATGCTACGTAAAACACGTGATTCGTAGCAAATCTGCAGCTCTTACAAATTACAGCGTACGTTAACTTCATCTGATATAAAATGTAAAGTCACAGTAGCTAGTAATTTCGCTGTCTATCTTAGCCTTCGCACCGGAGCTCGTAAAATGCTGTTTTGCGGCTGAAATAAGTAAGACGGAGGACACAAGCAGACGACACTATTGAAGAGTCTCCTTCAATCTATACTTATAATAAATCTGTGGAGAGGTCAATATAACCCGAGGAATTGTGAACTTTAAATGGCAGTAGGCAGGGCACATTCCTCATATGACTAACGACTTTTAGGGCGGTAAGTCTTTGAGTTGATCTTATTTTCGATAGGCCTCCTACAAAGTGATCGTTAAATTAGTGAAGATTGCTATTGCTGCTAGCATCCAGCACATTCATGAGGAGGTGCTGGATGTTAGCAGCACAGAGCCGATCGGTGTGAAAATCCTTAGAGGCGGCCTATGTATAGTAGTGGGCGCCTCTTGGCTAAAATTATGGTTATGTTGATGTTTTACAAATAATTAACCGCTTTACGTCTAATTAGACGTATTACGGTTTTGAATCAAGCAATTTAGTTATTTTTTATTTATTTATTTATTCACTGATTGTAGTATTTGCGTCACCATTGGCTAGTCAGTAGTTACAATCGTATCATTACTATATGTTTACAGTTATCAAGCACTAATTATAATTAAATTAATTACACTTCTAATTATATATTATAATGAACAATTATATATCAATGGGTATGTTACGTTTTATCATTTTGGGCATCATTAATTCATTCATCGAGTACATAGGATTCTCTACATAATACCGTTTCAATTTGAACGTAGTGTTATTCAGTTCTATTAACACTTGTGGCAATTTGTTATAAATATTTAAATTCCTTGTTTTTGACACTAGATAATCTAGTGCTTGTAATAATTAGTTATTATTTCGTAGATCATATGTATGTAAGTTACTTTTTTTAATAAGTTCTGTCGGTCTGTTCATGTATTTCTATTAGACTGATTAAGATGTATAACAACATTATTGTACATATTTTCTTGCCGATTATCTTTATTGTTCTTTTTTGTTCCTCAGAATGCAAGATATATCTGTTGTTTCCCCATATTATGATATCATATCTTGACAGAGGAAGCATGTACACATAATAAACGGCGATTAATGTGTCTCTATCGATAAGTTGACTCAATTTTAGTAATGCACTTGCATTTTCACTACATAGCTTTTCGTTACATAGGTTATCGTATAATCTATGTTATTGTCTAGGAAGGCCGTGGTTTTAGTCTTAATATTATTGTCATCTTTATTCAAGTATAATGCTATTTGCACTAAACTAGCTTTTAAGAATCTCCATTGAAGTATTATTTTGTATTTTCAAATACAAATTTTTCATTTTCTTCTTTTTGAATTTTACATGTGTGTCATCTGCTAATATATTTACATATGCCTGGTCTGGAAGTGCACTCACCAAGTTATTAATATATATTAAGAGCCGGACGTAGTATAGAACCTTGTGGTAAACCAATGCCTTGTTTACTAATGTAGAGAATCAAGCATAATGCATTACAATCATGTGGATCTAGAATGTGGAGTAGGTACCAGTAATGACACTAAAGTATCTATGAAGCCCGTTTTGACAGATGTCATCGTCACAGTTTATTAGCACGTCGTAGTATATTAACGGACTTCTTAGATTGTGAGGACTTCAATAAGAATGAAACTGAATCAAACTCACCTCGGCGGCATTAGGAGCGGGGAAAGGCACCTAGGTGGCAAGTGCCTGGGGCTGGATGGAGTCGGAGAGTCGGCAAGCGAAGCGAGCGAGCCATGCGCGAGCGGCGCGGCGCGCACGTCGAGCGATGCGGCACGCAGCGGTGATGGCGAGCGCGGCACGCCTGCAGTACCTGCTTCCAGCGTACGTCCGTCAGGAGCGAACGTGCGAATAGCAGGCGACGACCCACGGTGACTCTGTAAAATTTGATATTAATACAAAAAAAAACTCTCTTGTTCATCAAAAGACTAGAGTTGTTCATGGCACTTTTACATATAGTTTGTAAAATATTCCCAAATCTGTAAAGCTGCGAAGGCGATGGTGTATCCTGACATATTGTGACATATAGTGCAGTATATCAGCAACGAGTGTGTCTCTATTGTCCGTGTGTCACGCTTTCTTTGCCATTCAATTAAACTTTTAAAGTTAGTAAGACCCAGTCATTAAATGTCATTAATTCGTAGGCAGCCTAGACCGTGGTTCGGCTTAGACCTAGTCGGACGTAATCTCCGTAGCACTTGGCAGTAGAGGATATCACACCTTTTTTGAAGATTCTCTGCATTTAACACTTTAAAAAAACCGTAGTTTCCAAATAGACCGTACGCGTCTGGCGTGAATTGGCGTGCATTTTCGCGGTCGAAAATCGTATGCAACACACCTGCTGATATGATTGAAAGCGGAGGGCGTTAACTTGAAATAACTTTTAACTCTTTAAAATGAAATTTTAGTTCTGTCTCTTAAAATACTAAAACTCTTAATAAACAGCTAATCAAAAGGTGTGGGGAAACGACGAATATCCAACTAGCATACATCAAGTAAATTATTAACTTTGTTTCCGACATATAAGTTCAGATACTCCGAAGTTACTTATGTTATGTACAACAAATGTTCAAATGTTCTATCATGCGAATACAAGCGTAAAAACTTCGTTTAATCAGGGAATAGCTATCATTAAAGAGAATGTCACATATTTCCACTTGACATTACCCTGTAATTTGACTTTGACAGAATGCCCGGATGATTATTCTTTACAGACTTTACAGATATTTATCATCATTCCATCCCTCACTCGTCGTTGCTCGTGCCTTAGGCATTACAACACATTACGAAATTGCTAAACAGAGCCCATTAGTGAGAAATAATTATGAAATGTAGTGTGATTTTGTACATAAGTGTTATATAAATGATCTAGATTCAAAGTGGGCCACTCAGTCTATTTTTGAAATTAATTATGGAGAAGTTCACACCAGGATACGAATATCACATGACGTTACTCAGGAAACTGCATACCGAATGAGTCCCGTAGCCGGTGTTCCGAGCTCATCTTTAATTCCCTTTGGGCCTCTTGTGCATACAAAACTAGGCGTTGTTACTGGCATTTCGGCAACCGAAAATACTGGCATATTTGAGCAAGGGTATTTGTCTATATTGATATTTTGCATAGATAATATAATATTTTTGTAATGTTAATTTGAATTTTACGAGACATTACTAGTTATTTCCGAATATATTGGATCCGGTGGTTGGTTTTGTGAAAAAATAATAACTCCCTGATCTCCAGTCAAACCTCTGACCTTGATGTAACCTACCAAGAAACGGAAAAATTCTGACGCATGCCAGTGGTTCGCACCACGTTGATATGGTGGGAAATGATTTGAATCCTTACTTTACGGGAGATGTATACCAAGTAACTGGAGCACACACAATGTCATCAGTGTTACAGTTGAAATAATGCTGAATTGATGGTTGTGATATAATAAATGGTTCTACACGATGGAACTACGGTGTACGGCTGTTGTTAGACTTATGGGTCTAGAAATTTCACAACTCTGGCTGCTCTATGGATATATTCGGCTCTGGCTAGCTACATATGGATGAAGAAATCTTTAGATAGGCACGGGTTGATTTGGTGTTTGTATGTTTGGTGACGTAAACTGTTGGTATTTTGACAGAAGCTTGAGTGTTGTTTTCCAGTTACACTGGTAAGATATGGATGAATGACGCAACAAAGGCAGTGTCATAATATGGGGCAGTGGGCTATCATATTGAACGAGTACACACCGAAGCTCTGCAAGTCCAGGTTGGTCTAGAAATATATAGATAGAGTGCATGCCAGTTGAGCGTTTGCCAGTTGAGCTGTCATACTGAACGATACTGTTTCTTATTGATACTAACCGTAGCTCTGGAAGTGCCGCTGTCCAGGCTGCTTTGGGAAGATATAGATGGAGTGCGCGCCAGACGGGCATGTGGCAGTGAGCTGGCGGCACGCGTTTCTGTACTCAATGGCTGAACGCGGCATTGCTCCTTGGGTATTAACATTTCCTGTGAAAAGAATTTACTTTTTTAGTGCAATAGGGTAGAGTTACATGCAATAATGATTACCCATTTGAACCACAAGGCTTTTCCACGAGGTAATCTAATAGACTAAACCGGTAAAGCGGGAAGGGTCTATCTAATGATGTTGCTGGTAAATTGGCTGTTTGTTATTTTAATAAATGGTAAATAAACCCATGGGTTGGTTAAGTTTAGTGGTTAGAATCTCTACGTGAGTCGGTGGTATATATTTATTATTTACTAGCGGCTAGTTATAAGTATGCTAATTAAAATGACATAAAAATGTGTTAAAAAAATTCGAAATATTGAATGTCGCTTGCGTCCATTGCGTAAGGAGCCGACTGCGCGAATGAGTTTTTTTTCCCTCAGGAGACAGAGGCTGAGAATCCTCACGAGGGGCACGAGACGTACCCAGGATACCCCCGCAACGGCAAGTGTCACGGAGGTTATGTTGGACTCCACATGACCGGAGCGGTCTGATCGCGTGACCTACCAACAAAACTCAGCCTAGCCTTGGCCATAAGGGCCCTACGGCTTGGATGGAGACGCGAATGAGCCGCGCGGCTACCTAGTTCAAAATGGTGCACCCCCTTCTCCCATACTTATATTTTAATTATACATTCTAGGAGGTAGACTCTGTACCAGGGTCGGCTGCTGCCGGCATGTATTTTTATGTTAATTTCATGATATCTTTTGAATGGAATGTTCGATTTCAATAATTCAAAAAGGGATTAAGACAGTATTGAATATTAAATTATTTATTTGGATAAAAATTTATAAATGGTATGGATAACACGGTCTGATTTTTCATCGGCAATTTCTATCAATTTGTTAAATGTAAAAAAGTAGTTATAGTGACGTAACTACAATAGTTAGACATATGGTCCCGCGAAGTTTTTTGTAGATATTGATATTTTCTACAATATTGTTGAACATTTTTTTGTCCTATATTAATAGGTACTCTTCGCAGCGTATTAATACATTTTATGGCTAAATTTTTTACACCTTCGGTTGGTTTTAATAAGAATTTCTAAACATTTCTATAGTAATCTAGTACTAAATATAGCCTATGTTACTCAGTGATAATGTAGCTTTCTAAATAACAAAGAATTATTAAAATCGGTCTAGTACTTCTTGAGTTTATTAATTACATACAAAAATACAAATTCATCCTCTTTATAATATTAGTGTATAGATATATTTTTTTAATATAATGTTTGCTACAATACATTTTTTTTTTAAATCGGAGTATTGTTTCTCCTGTCTCCAAGCGGAAAGTGGTGGGGTATCGAGGTCTACTCGGCCCAAGAGTAAGGTCAGAATTCATTATAAGAGTTTTTAAACTTTAATAACTACGAATTTATAAATAGTTTTTTCATGGTAGTGTCATGAAATAGTTGAAAATATTAATTTATTTTATTTTATATCAGTGCCTATATCGTTTTTTATTCTGAAAATTATATGATACCTTAAGTATGGTCCTATTACTATGTACCTGTAGCTATTAATATGCAAATAGAAGTTTATTACTCCGAAGTATGTAGGTATATGACGCCGTGTTTCCTTGCTTTTGCATCATTCATGACAATTAATGATGCAAAAGTAGGGAAGAACAAATGTAAAATATGTACACAAAATTTCTTATTTTTTAAGAAAAAATTATCGAACAATAAGTTGAATGTTGATACGAAGTAGTAGTTATTAACAGTCAATAATGTCTACTTTGGGGTTTTTATAAATTTATTTAGTATTTTTAAATAAAATGCAAAGTGACAAAATACAAATCAGAGATGAATGTTCTAGGCACAGTAGTACTGATAGGATCCCTCTCTCATAGCAAATCTACCTTTTGGCTGTTATCTCGTCGCCATTCTTATTTGTCGTACCAATAAGACTACAATAATATACATTTTGTTGTGAAAACAAAAATGCTATAGAGTATAAAATTCCACAATGAAGGCTATAGTCTTCACAATCAAAGACCGTTTTGACTGGTGTTGTCATAGTCTATCTGTCAAAATGTAAAAGTTTTGACATATAAATATATATAACACTTTATTGCACAATTAGACATAGGTAATGTAAAAAATATAATAAAGAGTATGTACAATGCTGGACTTATTTCTAATAGAGATCTTTTCCAGCCAACCAGAACGGATATCCTGAAAGAAATATGCGGGAAAGCAGGGTGCAACTTTTATTTAATAATATATTACTATATATATTATAATTTAATAATATTTTAGTTATAAAATAATAAATACATAATAACAATACTATATATGCTTTTAATAAATAAATAAATAACTATGAAGATTATTGATGATATGATTAACTATGAAGATAATATTTGTCAAAGCGGGCTTCTTAGATTCTGAAGACTTAAAAGTTGTCACAAATTAAACTTTTGTGTAGATTGTATATGATACAAACACACACAGACACAAACTGTCAGATTAGTAGCTTCGTTGAATTGGATACGAAGTAAGTGGCTGGTAGAATAATAGCCTCATTTAACCAGATCCATTGCAGTGGATACATGCATGATTGATTGCCAAGGGAAATTGCAAGGATCTTAGCCGAAGTAGATAGGTTGTTGCTTGGTGGTCTGTCACAGCTTTTTGTCCAATTGTAATTGTAAATGAGTAGATTAAAAACATACAAAATTAACTATATTCCATTATAATTAAGTTCTATTTATTTTATTTTTTTCACAATTTAGGATTCCTGATAAAAATCTACTCGGCTTCATTACAGTTCATATATGTTTATTAAGTTTAACTAAATAATAAATTTTACAATGATATTTGCAAATCATATATTTTTGTATATTTTGTGTACGAACAACCGGAAATCAACAATTTTTTTTATCGATTTTCTTTTTAATGTCGATAGGTGCAAAAATGCTGTATTAGTGGTCTACGACAAATGAAGAGTTGGAGGCAATCTTTTATAAATCTAAGAATATTGACACTTATATATCTTTAAAGAGTTTATTTGTAAAAAAAACCCAATTTTGAATATCAAAATTGAAACACACACACATAACTAAAACCTTCGACCTAGAAGCATACTAATGAATATAGCACCGGTCTGATAAAAATAGCATAGTGAATATGATACGAATGATATTTCATAAAATGTCTGAAACAACTAAATATTACACTTTAAATAAATTTAAATATGTTCTGAATATAAGACTTAATAAAATGTATAAGAATGAGATTTTTTCTGAACTATCATAATTATATTATTTTTTATATCAAACTCGTATTATAATGTAGAGTAACATTTCTATTTAATTAATCTTCACTGATAAATAGACTACCCACCTAATGGTAAGTGGTTACAGTCGTCTGCAGTACACGAGGTTGTCGTAAGATTCACTGCAAATCTATAACCTCCACAAAAAGAGCATATTTCCATTTAAAAGGCCGGCAACGCATCTTGTAACTCCTCTGGTGTTACGGGTGCAGGGCAGCGGTTATCGCTTACCATCAGGCGATCCGTTTGCTCGTTTGCTGCTCTATCCTATAAAAAAAAAGAACTTCACAGAATGTTGCCAGCTTGTAATAGTAAACCAGACGTAAAGTCACGTTATCCAATAATTTAACTTCTTTATCTATTTTACCTGATAAACTGGGATACAGTTTTCTAAGTGTAGGTGAAAGCTATTGATAAGAAGCTAAATGTCACAGTTTAGGTATGTCCCATGAATGTAACTTAAAAAAGTAATAGTTGTATGGAATTAAAATGACGGGACGAAAATAAAAATACGTGAAGTCAAAACTTGTTACTGGAACAATCCAGCAAGACGTCTTTTTTTTTTAATATGTAATGAGAGGAAACATATTTATATCTGAGTGATCACAAACATTTGTGATATCTCTATGCGCCATATATACTCGTATATACAAAAAGAAAGATTTACAAACTCAGTAATTAAGGTAATTAATTAGCTTTTACAAAACCGCGATAAGGCGTGAGCACCTTTCAAACAAATAGGATTACTCGTAGTAGAGATAAGCATGTATTTAGAATATATTTTGAAAGTGTAGCGATAAAATTTCTAGAATTATTCCAGTTAATACAAGAGAACTACATTTTTTTCAAATATTTTAGATTGCACAATGCAGGCTAAGTGGTCCGATGAACAAATATAAGAGGCTTCGCAAATGAAAGCTGAACATTGGTGCGTTTTGCATTAGGATCTTTGGATTGAACGCAACGGGAGTTGCAAATACATACGAGGCTATATGAACACCGAAATTCAGAAAAAGCCGTTAATCGAAATCTTTTAGAGATTTTAAAGTATGGTTTGAAATTTCTTTGTCTTACGACTTTCATAATCTAGTAAAAATAGGAACTGTTTTAAGTTAATATTGAATTTTATCCACATTATAGTGGACAAATAATATTCTGAAATAAGTAATGGAAATATCATTAAGTAAAGCTATCTTTTTTATTTTTATTTGAGTGTAACTTAAATTCTTCATTAATTGAAAATTTTACATAATTGAGCTATATTTCCGATTGCAATATTATTAACCAAAGCAAGTTTGTTTATTTAAATCGATATACTATTATTTTGCTCAACATTATATAATTTGTTGATTGTTACTTGCTAAAAAACAATTTTGTGTTCAAAATTATCATATTGGGTAGTCTAATATATTTGTAAAGGGTTCATAAAGTTAATAATTGTTTGGTTAATAATTAAATACGAAAGTAAAATAATAAGCGCAAGCATGAATATGCAAAGTTAAAATTAATATCTAAACATAATTATAGTTCAATATGAGTATACATATTTTGTCAATTACATTATAAAAAAAAATTCAAAACACTTGTTTTCTTATACTTATCAATCAAGGTATCGCAAAAGCCGTTCGTTTATTAATATTTGCGTGGGGCACGCAGTCCTTCACCGAACCTGGCAATCTATAATTACATATTAAAAAAATTGTTTCAATTAGCCGTAATAGCATGAAACATATGATTTTAAATTGAGATAAAATTATTATCTATTAAAGTACTCATAATTGTGATGATATAAATATTAAAAGCACACGTAAAAAGTACTCTTATGAAAAATGTTTATTATAATGTCAATGAAACTAAAAATTATAAGAATTTATTGGTTTGATTTTAAGACTCAATGGTTACGAAATTAACTATATTAGTGGCGCCGTTTTCGATTTCCTGCGATTTTAAAATATGAGGTCGGCCAACGTGCGTGGTTGACTAAGGGCAGATTACCTTGGCAAGGCAGTCTTTCAAGAGTGTCAATGTACATGATTTGTAACGGTTATGAATCAAAGTTGGGTTCATATTAATTATTTGGATGACAGTAACCATTTTGATGACGTTGTCTAAATATAGGGAGGGCAAAATAATACAGCTCTTCCAGGTTTTCTTGTTTTTGTTTTCAGTACAAAGTCACCGGACTCAATCTTGTAAAACATTGGCGTAAGTATTTTGGGGTGGAAGAAGGAGTATGTTAAAATAGTTCTAATATAATAAATATATTCTATTATATATAATTTGTAATATTTTGTAAACATACATATATATTAATTATATTAATACGCATAAATCGCTATTTTCATGTGTCGATAACACACACACATTTTGTGCGTGTTCAAATAGAATGAGAATGGTTTAGATTCTATAATCATATCACCATACAAAAAAAAAACATATAATTAGACGAACCTATTAATTACGATCATTATGTATCAAATGAAATACAATAGATAGAACCGTGGAACCAATACAAAGAGACGTAGCACGATCAAATCAAAAGTCGTTATGAACGGCAAAAGGAAATCTATGTCAAGGGCACATTCAAAATGCGTGAATGAAACATGGGAATCAAAAGAAGTACGAGAGGATCCGTTCAAAAAGTGTGGTCTGTAAGTGGAAACCTAATTTTCAAATTTCGAAATAAATTAGAAAACAGTGGTTGCCTTCTGAATTCTTTAACGGTTCGTTTCAAAATGCTTCCTAACTTTGACATATCTGTTAAGTAGTTTTTTTTCCATTTCTTACACTTTAATTATTGTAGAAATAATGTCAGGAATGATGTTTTACTTCATAGAGATTTGTCATCAGTAATTGCCTATAGGTATATGTTCAATAAATATTGTAATTGCTGTTGGTTGTAGGTGCAAGTGGCTTACCAACTGGTAAGTGGAAATCATCGCTCATTCATATGTTCAACACCACGAGCACACCTTATTTACCACTGAACTGTAAAATGTTCATTTCTAAGCTCTACTTAGAAATTTGATACATCGTAGCGTTCAGGAAACACCGCGGTTGGGACCCCAGTTATGTATGACTTTGATTAACTTTGAACTACGTTGATTATCGACGAGAATTCAGAAACATGAAAATACGTACACTCGGACTCCCGTGTGACTTGTCATCGCCGAAGCTATCCGTGGAGTTGTGGCTTTGCCCGCTGGAAGCGCTTGATGTCCTTTCTCTGGCGGCCCGGGCCCAGGATTCCAGCCTCTTCTGGGCAGCCCAAACGCCGGGAGGGCCGAGTCCACTCATTTTGATCACGATTTATCCATTGCTGTATCACTACCCGCACTGCATTTGTTTTGAGTTTAAGTAAAATTTGAAATATGTTGTGTTTTTATATGTCTTAATGTATATTGTATTGTATAAGGAATAATAATAATACAAACTAATATTGTTTGTTAACCTAGTGAATACCTATATTACGATTGTGAAATTCTATATTCAATTATTGTATCATAATAAAAATAATCTGTATTTAATTGTAGATGGAATTTTATGGAAGCGAAACGTATTGATTCAAACGAGTGTTAAACCACATTAAAATTTACAGTTTGTATTGCAAATTATCTCACTATATTTAATGAACGACCATCAAATGGTACCATGAAATGGTATAAATAAAACACTGCCTCCGAAAAGTAAAAAAAAAGAATACATATTAGACATTTATTACGTAACAATATTGTATTAAAACTTTCGTATTAGTTAAACACCAGGCAAAGAAAATTTTATTTCTCAAATCCTCGTTTCATATTGATTTGGTTTGCGGAAAGTATATAATTGTATCAACAGCAAACTGGACAGACAGGTCGCCTGCGTGGGCGCTGTTTACGCCTCGTACTACGCTACGATAGACGCCTTAGAAAGTCCGAGTGGGTGTTTGTTTACGTATTTTGCCATTATCCGGAAACTTTATATAATAAAATTAAAAATTCAATAGACAGATTTTAATAAGGTGAATGTACAGTAGAATTAAACATGACATGATAAACTGTCAACCATTTCTTAGGTATTTGAATAAATTGTGGAGTTACAAATATCTATTTTCGATTTTAAGGTCTTGAGCATACAATTAACATTTGTATAAGAAAATTATTTCAAAATTAACTGGGTGAGGCGAGGCCGCACCGATTATAAAACTAAATTGAACACGGGACTGAAGAAATTTCAATTTCTGTTAGAAAATGTTGGAATCCAAAAAAAAAAAAAATACGCTTGCTCATTTGAATTTTGCATTGATTTCGATATTAGATAGATATGGGAAAACTACTAAAAAACACACACATAATTGCTTCGGTATTATTAATCGGTGTTGGATATGTTTCGTATCAATTTATTTACACTCGGAAATTCGATAGGGACATTTGACCCATATATAATATCACACGTTCCCCTTCGATACACAGACGGTTTCGCGTAGCGCCTACAGGAGTATTATCCAAAATTGTGTGTTGATCGTGTTCTGTTTGGATGTACCTAGTAATCGAGATCTTCAAATTTTGTATAGCACTACGTAATATTCGCAAGCTAAGGGAAGTGTTGGGGCTCAAGCTACAATGGGCTAGGCACATAAATAGATGTAGAGAGTGCCAACACGGGCTTATAGGCTAACTGTTGCGCTGAGAGGATTCCCTGGGGAGAGATTATCCTGGCGAGCTTGCGCATGTATTTAAATAATTAATAATGTTCGCCGTTAATTACGCTATTTACTTGTGATTTTATTTCATCACGACTTTAGTGTTGTATAACACGGGTGTTTAAAACTTATGTTCTGTATGTATTTTAGTGTAAGTGCTTTATAGATTTTAATTGGTTATAAAGATTATAAAATACTGTAAATAATCTTCATGAAAATCACAATGTATTTCGAAACAGTGCAAAGCTTAAAAGTATTTGCATGTTTAGTATATTTTGTGTCTGTGTTCACGTGCTGTGAATGAGGCAGTTACAGAGATACACACGCAAACAGCGGGTTGCGCCCGTCCAGCGCGGCGTCTCGCGCACACTGCCGCCCGGGCCCCGGTGCTGCCAGCTTCTCTACGATTTTCCCTTTTCTAATATACGAGTTGCCTCCCTTCTCTGATTCTAACTTTAACTACGTCTGATTAGGTTTTGGTTGGTGTAGATTCATAATTAATATAGTGAGCTAGCAGTCCTTGGCTTTTTTGATGTAGATTAACAAGTTTCAGATATTTACTATTGACGTAATGAACAGTATAGTTTAATTGTTAAAGAAAACTGAACATGAGATTTGTGCCTTAATAGTAAACTTATGTATGACAGATAGGTATACTTATAGCAACTATGGGAATACTTTGTAACATTTTAATAGTTTCATAAGTATATTTTAGTCATAAACTTAATAAACTAAAACACTCCAGTATAACTAGTGCTTTATAGTTAGTTTGTAAGTTAGTTTTGAAGACTGTAGTCCTGTAGTCTCAGTTCAACATGTCAAAAGATTTGATACTTCTTAAGCATTTATCTGTAACTCAAAAATTAAAAGAACTATTATGCTGTCAGTATAAAATACAAAAGAAAAGAATATATTGAACCTTTTAATTCCTTTGATCAAATAAAAATGCGATGCCTACTATGTAAAATGATTTTGGTCAATAAAAACACAACAAACGACAGCGATGTCATGTATTGCAAATTAATACAGTGTTTATATTTAGGATACTATTCTACCTGACATCCCTATTTGAATAGTAGCGGCGTTATACGCAGCGAGTAATTGCGCTTTGCCGGGTCAAGGAAGATAGGTCGCAGGGCGAGGACTAATTGCATATCATTAGATGGTCCCTTGTAACGTTAGAGCTTCAGGTTCTGTTTTTTTTTTCTAATTTGACACTGTGGAATATTTTATGTTAGTAAAATATATAGTTTTAATTATGTAAATGAAACAGTTTTAATAATGTTTGATAGTAATATATTAACTGCGTACTTGCTCATTGTGCATACTGGAGAATGAACAAGACTCTGGTATCACTAAGGTCTATATTACAGAATGTATTTTGATGTGCGTTTGATTCCTAACCACGCTTAGTAAGTCGTCCTATTTTAGGTCGCATTTGGAGTGTTCATCAGTTCAGGAGTAATCATCAGTTGAAACTAAAATCTATAATTGAGGACGTATATATATATTGTTTCAAACCTTGTTTCAAAAAACACTCTACTCAAACTTATAATGTCTATAATATCATGTGATGTTTATAAAAGCTAATTAAATATTTTCCAAGAAGTATTATACATATACAATGAACAATACTTGTTACATATGTATTATAAATATTTTTAAATAAGGGAAGTGTACTTTACTCTAAAGGTAAAAATGACTGTCAAAACTATTGAAATGATTGGAAATCACGGTATCGAGTTTGTTTATATCTGAAAAAGTATATCCACAACTAACAACAATTTTAATAATTTAATAACACCGAAAGTTTTGCATCAAATATCATTAAAATTATGAAAATCGCAAGACTCGTTCTGATGGCACAAACAAGAATAAGTTTCATAGATAACATTTTTATACAAGTATTATTTTATTTGCAACAATCAATCAAATTTATCTCAGGTAGGATTTTAAAATTAATTATCGTATTTATACTAGTCTTAACAATTCAATAGATAAATGTTATATCATGCTATTTGTCCAGAGATGTTAACATGTTGATTGTAATTACTATTAACTAGAATAGTTATAAAGTAATTCATCAAATTTACATTTATTTAAAAAGTACGCGTAAGATAAAAGCTTTGTATTTCTGATAATTTTTTAATGAAAGTTAGTAGTCATTGAACACATTTCAGGCGAAAATTTGTTTGGCTTTCCAAATTTAATCGTGATTCCCAATAACGGAATCGCCTCGCGTAGGTGGCAACACTGAAAGTGGCGGCGCATTTCGGGCGCGTCATTTTCTCTGGGCGACTGGGCGTAAGCAACAGGTAAGGTCACGGGGGCGTCTTACGAACTACACACGACTTAAGACAGGGTTCATTATTTACAATAACTATAAGTACATAGACAATAAAATTACTTGCAATACAGTTTAGTAAGTTACGATTGAAGTATTGATGATAATCTCAAAATATGAACTACGATAGCCCACACGCAAGGACGCGAGAGCGACCGTGATCTTATTGAAAGGGAAAGGCGGTGAAAGTGCTTAGGAGATTTCAGACTTTGTGTTACACTGTTCGCAGGTTTGACTTTGTGCGATACATTACTCATAAATGTTACGTGAATTTCATATGAATTTGTTTCAGCAGGATAAATACATAATATTTTTTTTCCAAAGTCGCTGATATATTTTTGACATAAAAATATCTATGAAATCACTATAGTTTGTTACATTTTTATGGCTGAGGCAAACAGTCATAAATAGGTCAAAAATATCTTAATAAGGATTTTTACGATTTCTCCATCTATTATCGAATAGTCAATAAAAAAGAAACGTATGAAGACTGCAAGACAATATTTCTATATAATTTTTACTTTATGTCTTATTACAGTCATTATTTTAAGATTATTTCAGAAATTTCAGAGAAGAAGAATACAGAAAAGTCTATTCCTATATTACTTCTCTATTTGTATCAAAATGATACGCCTACCTACTACAGAACAATCTAGAATCAGAGACTGTGTGCACATGTTATGGTTGTGTACTCGTATGTGTTAGGTTATGCTTATCGCGATCAACATTAAGGCCTGTATAAAACTCGAGACTCAACTCAAATCACCGCATGAGTACTGTTAGAAAGGATGGATTCAATAGCATTGTCCCTTTCTAACTGTACTTAAGCATAGATTTGAGTATCAGTTTCGTTCTGTAATATAGACCTTATTCTAAGATAAAAAACAAATTTATCAATTTAACAAACAATTGTATTTATGCTGTCTATAAATATAACATTTGTCGTGATAACTGAAATTGAAATTGAAATTATAAACAAAGTTAGATACAATACAATACAAGTACAATAGACATGTGTCAAGATTTCAAACATTATGAATTATCTGCAACATATTTCTCTCTCGACTACTGGGATTAGTTTGTGGATGTATAGATTGTGATAACTGCTTAGGAAAAAGATGGATGAAGTAATGATATCGTAGATAAGGTATTTTACTCAATTTTGTAAAAGTACGTCGAATAACGCTTGTGTATCTTTTTCCAAGCCTACGCCACTTACTTATGTGGCCCTTTTTATGAAATGTTTTTAAAATACTCTTAGTGGCATTTAAATGATTATATTTGTTAATAGTTTTTCAAGTTTATTTTACTGAAAAGTATAAGTAAGAAACCCAAATTCAAATCAATATTTTTTGTTAATTTTTTACTCTACTTTTATTCTTTATAAATGTTATGTTGTTGAGTTACAAAACATACACCAGTAAAATAGCTTTTTAGAAAACGTGTTATTTCTTAAAATATGCAACGATTATAGACATAATATTTTTTTTATGTCTAATATTAGCAAATAAGCAGACTGCCCATCTGATGGTAAGTGGTTTCAGACGATTATAGGTTCAGTGAAAATCACGCGGTATTCAGTAATTTCACTGCCTATCTTACCCTTCGGAACTACGATGCGAACACTACTGTTTTGCAGCAGAAATAGGTAAGACGTATTACACCAGGGTCATCTTGGGTACAAGCAGATGATCCTGGTGTAGAGTTTCATTCGTATACGTAATATAATTAACAAAAAATATATATTTTGGTATAATCATTCGTTCGTCGATCTTTTCGTTCGTCGATTCGATTGATCGTTATATTAAAACTTATATTTCAGATTTTTAAGACAAGCCCGTGATATTTTACGATCGGCGCATGTTAGTCGTGCGCGACGTTCAAAAACTCTACCAGTATGACGACAGTATATACATTCTTCTCTTGCAATGTATCACGAGGCTAGTAGTAAACGAAATAGATTATATATAAAATACGAGGTAAATAAAGATAGCGTTACGCAAACCAAACATAGAACTGAAACTGCATTTTTTCTCTGTGCGAAATTAAATGAAATAATATCAATTGTTCGATTTGAACGCCCCAATTTCACCGCCCCAATATCTAATCGATGAGAAATAGTGGACTTAATATTTTGTTTCAATTGCTCTGTTCTGTCGTCTGTGCCGAGTTATTACAAAGAATTGACTTTAGAGTTACTGCTAGTTTAACACAAAAACTAGTTAGGCACCTCTTTCTTTCATTGCGTCGTTGTGTTATGGGACCAGAATCGCCTCTACATGGAATATCCAAACTATACAACTGGGCTGTAACTGGTATTAATAATGTCTCACAGCAAACATTCCGCAAAAACATTCGGAAAGTATAGTAAATATTTATGTCTGTATGTTTTTTTTGTTGTATTGTTTAATATTTTGTATTATTTCAGTTTTAAAACATGCTGTATTTACATATAATAAACTAAGTGCAAGTCTATTTCATTTGTTCAAATTATTTTTGTATATATTAATACATACGTTGTTGGTAAATTATCAATCCTTATATTACACGGTATAGGTTGAATGAAAAAACGTATTTTACTTCTAATTTGCCCCACTGAAAATTGAATTAATCTCAGTGTTATAATTTCTTTAGTTATTTGAAGTAGAACAAGCAGAAAGCGTTCGAAAAGATTCTATATTAGTCAATGATATGTTAATCTATAATGTTATATTTATTAGTCCCATCTAATTTCCTTTCTGAACACATTTATTGTTGGACTATCATATTTGAGATAATATAACAATATTTCGTTATGTTTAATATTAATACCCATCGTGTCCGTTTATTACTGTCGGGCGTCCCCTATAAAACCACAACAAGGTAACAACATTAATAGTACAATGTTGCGGCGACTCTATTTTGTGTAAAATATGATTCCAAATTTAATAACCATGGACTTTATATTACATTGCACTTAAAATATCATATAAAATGTTACTCTAACAACACTCAAAAATATTAAAAACAAACTCCAATAAAACTTAAAAAGTAGATTGGTGAATGTGCTAAATACTCGTAGAAAGTATGTACGAGTAGATAATGTCTCTAGCTATAGAAATAAATTGTTGTCAATCACTACTTGCTGCTACAAAATACGTAGCGGTTTGCGTAAGTATACGTAACGTTACATTTAACGAAATGCGATGTCGTAGCGGTCGTAGATGCGATGTCGTAGCCTTCGTGACCGCAGGAAAGAATATTATGACAAAATATTGATACGTTAATCATGGAGTCGGTATCATTAGAGCATTAAAATTAGAATATGGGAAAGACTGCCCCGTACCATGAGCAAAGAAACAATATTATGATAAAGCGTATATCGTGCTATGTGGTTATATAAGCGGTTATATATCGTGGTTATATAACTACCATCTTGAAATTTATCCATTGTATGTTGACAGTTGATAGTTTAAAGTGATAAATCGCTGTATATTATTGCGTTTCTGTGGTCATGCTTTGTTCTGGTGTAATTTAAAATATATTATTTTTAAAACATTTATTTTAATTTACTTATAAATATTATTTGCCTCACATAGCTTTACATAGTATTTCAATTTTTTCGTTTATGATTGATTATACAAGATGAAAAAACTCATAATAACATATACATTATCATCCATTACTGCTCATCATCATCATTAGAGACATTTGGTGCTGGACATAGGCCTCACCGGAGGATCTTCAGACCAATAGGTCCTGCATCCGACATCCAGAACCTTTGAGTGATCTTCGCTAAGTCATATCATATAGCAATGTTGGCTATACGAATATTTGAATCCAAAATGCATTTGCCCTTGATTGGCGCGCCATATTCTTGGCATAACATTGTGACAACAATTAACTAATAGATTAACTTGTCTGGCTTTTGTTAGGATGTAGCATTCATTAAATGAGTTTCGAAGTACGGTAATAAGAATAAATATTTTGTAAATAGTTTGCTCTTCAAAAGAATAATGCCTTGATATGATAGTTATACTTTTAGGTAGATGTTATACACCTTATTATATATTTATATTATTATATTATATAGTTATACACCTTATTATATTTCTTATATAAATAATGTCTAAACTAATAATTAATAATAAACAAAATATTACGTTTAAATTTGGAATCTGTCATTCTTGTATAAATATTTATTATGAATTTTTTTTCTCGCGTCACTCGGTTGTAAAATATTTCTATCATATTAAAGTGGAACGGGGTGATAAATAGAACCGAATCGTTATTGTGATTGCAATACACAAGATAGGTAAAGAGCAAAGTAATTCTTCGAAATTCTCTACGCGTTTGATTTTTGTCTGTGTATTTGGATTTTGAATTTAGTCCCTTCGCGTGACTAGAAGGGAGGTTCTCATTCCTAAAAAAGCCTTAACGTCGTTATTTACACTTGTAACCATAGTGTTTGGCAATAGTGATCCATTCCATGTACCATGACCAGATGCTTTTGACAAATAAAAAGTTAACTCGTCATCAATGTAACAATTCAGCTGGATTATAAGCGAATTACGCTAAATTAGGGTAAGTGGAAGGGTCAGAGTGGCTGGGCCACGGCTGCTGCTGGCCACCTGAGGCCAAATTCGGCGCCTGTTGAACGAGGCAACAAGTGCCACATCGATTACGGTGACGCACGTACCCCACCCTCTCGTTCCTCCTTCCCCCCTCCGCGGCTCCCGAAACTGATTTGCTGCTTGATCTTCTATAAAATTCACTTAATATTAGCCCAATTGCCATTGTTGTTGAAAGTTGGCAATGAAATCACGATCTTCCTACTTCACAAGACTAACTAATATTATAAAACGATTAATTATGAAAAAATCTCCTCAAAATATCAGATTTTTAAGTATATACATTATTATTATATGTTCTTTCTTTACTCATTATTTTCTTAGTTAAAGTGAGTAGCGAGTTGTCAAAATAAGATAGACATTACCTCAATGCTACTGTCAGATTTAATTTGATTTACTTTGTATCAAGAATTGGTTGCACTGTAATTAGAGGAAGTGACAGCATTCTTAAATGGCTCACACTTGATAATTCTGTCATGATGTTATAGTTGATAGTTCTCCGGAAAGTGTGTGGATTGATTAAGAGCGGTTTTCACTAAGGTTGGTTTATACTATATGTTACACCCCGAGATATATTTAAATATGCATTTATCTATCATAATATTGGATATATTTTCTGGCAGTTCAGGTAACGACATCGCAATAATATGACGATGTGTGTAAATGAAATAAATATTTAAGAGGCCTATTACAATTCTTAATTCTGCGAGATTAGGTATTTCGAAGCGTCCCGACAACTCATTGAAGGTCACACGTCCAAAATACTGTGTTGACGCTACGACTAAGCGATTTTGATACTTTTCCCAAAATTTTTATATTTACATATTTATGGAATAATTCGTTATTGCTATATATATCGTATATGAAGAAACACATTATATGAAGGTGATATTATAAATAGGACAGATGATATTGTTCAAAAATAATGTTTATTAAATATAGCAAAAGACGGTTTTAGTTTTAAATTAAACATAGGTCAGATTAGAAAAAAACTAGTAACCAATTATATAGGAGTATAAATCATCATAAAACAGAATCATCTATTTGCCGAATTTCCATCAAATCGATCCAATGGTTTTGGTGTGAAAAAGCTTTAGAAATAATAGATAAAAATAATATATAAAATAGAATAACTTTAGAAAAAATATGAAAATCAAAAAAAAATATAGTTTAAATAATAATTTTAGTTACGTGATCAAAATTGATAATCGCGTTATACACTGACGATCAACCGCACGATCGCGGGGTTCGATCGATGTTGGCGCGAAGAAATTCGACATAGGTCCGACTCTGAGGAGCGCTCAAGCTCTAATGAGTTCGGACTTAAATATCGCATTTTGTAGTAATTTTGCAGTAGGATTTATCATTTTTATTAAAATAATATAATAAATTCATGGTTAAAAAATATAACATATTTATTCCTCATAAAGTGACATTTATTCTGGTATAATTATTATTAATAAATACTATCGCAGATAGAAGATATTCACAGTCAACTTAAAGCGAATTTCGTAGCTTTTTCGTTTAGAATAAGATTTTTTTCTATATGAAATCAATAATATATCAAAATTCCGAGGCCGCTACGAACTATATGACTATACAAGAGATAAAATTAACATTTTTTAATTTCATTTATGTAGAACAGTAGTTCAATTCAGGAATTCAAAATAGTGCCTTCGCGCATTTTATGTAAATCTTTCTCTACAATCTTGGGTTTTGTTAAAAATTGGATTTGTTAAAAAAGGTAAGCAAAATTTACAAAAAGCGAGGCCGCTACGAACTATGTCAGTAGCTATTCTGCATTATTCATTAAGTCAAAATTGTTAATGTATCTTTGTTTCTGAAATCGAGAACGCCAAAGTTTTCCATTTTACGCTAAAATCGCGCTCGAGATGTAATATGGCTCTTAATATCTGTAAAATTAAATTGCACTTTTGTTTTTATACCAAATTCTAACTTTTAATCAAATATCTACTTGAAAAAAGCTAGTGTCGACTGCCCTGCCCGATACTGTTTAAACATATAGAAACGTTTTGAAATTCACATTGCACTTTGTATGTCTTATTTGGGAAACTGTTTCAATGACTCTGTTATGAACTGTAGGGCAGTTGTGTGCCGGTTCAGGTAAAAATTGGTAATAATCACATTAAAGGAAATCTAAAATGGGCTGCTGCTTAGTAGTAATTTATTTGACACACAAAAAACAAGAGCAAAGACAAACCAAACCATGACAAGTTAATAAGAAAATATATACAAATACAGAACTTCTAAAAAAGGTTCCACATGTAAAACTGTTGGTAACAATTCTTGCAATAAGGACACTGACACATGCAGAGTCTGCGAACAAGAGCGTGAAATACCAATACACCTCTTGTACTACTGTGAACCGCTGATTCACAAAATAAACAGACACCTGGGGAAACACATCCTTGACCCAGATGAAATAAAAACAATCCGAACTGGGAACATCCTATCTTTCTTGGTTAGTGCCCAGTTAAGGGAGCTACTGTAGGGCCTACATAGAACCTACATAGGAGGCTGGTCACAATAGATCTCAATAGGTCACAGTGATGCATATCAGCCCCGACTTACACACAAAATAATAATAATAAGCCGACAATATTTGTATAGAATTAGTGACTTGCCCCGGTTTCACAAAGATACTTTTCTTTACTATACTATGCATGTATTACACATATTCACTGTGTATCTATTATATTGCTGAAAACTGTAAAAACATTAGTTGCATAATTTAGAAGATTTAAGTTTACACACAGCTACTGCGATTTTATCTTATACTATGTAAAGATTGGGTAACGGAAATTACTCACACGTCTGCGTTAATCATGCAAAATTATTACATACGAGTACTAGCGGACGCGGCAGTTTTTTGTTCCTACTTATTTTATAGATAATTAAATGTAAAAAAGTAGTTATAGTAACGTAACTGCAATAGTTAGACATAATGGTCTCGCGAAGTTTTTTGTAGATGTTGATATATTTTATAATATTGTCGAACATTTTTTTGTCCTATCATTAATACTCTTGGCAGCGTATGCGATGAAAGACATTTCATGGCAATTTTTTTTACACCTTCGGTTGGTTTTAATAAGAATTTCTCAAGATTTCAACTAGTACTAAATATAGCCTATGTTACTCAGTGATACTGTAGCTTTCTAATAAAAAAGAATTATTAAAATCGGGCCAGTACGAGTTTATTCGTTACATACAAAAATACAAATCTTTCCTCTTTATAATATTAGTGTAGACTATGTAAAGATAAGATAAATCATGCAAAACTAATTACATATTAAAATATAAATACAATTGAGAAACTGTTTTAATTATATATGTAACTCGTCTAATATTAAAGCATTTTATTTAATGGCTTAAAGAAAACCATAACATTAAAACCTTCATTTTTCACAAGCTGATAAGCTTTAAGGCCTTGTATAATAATTATAATACAATGAAAAACACATTACGCAGCATTAGGTACTGTGAATGAAAGAATAAAAACATCATTTTAACAGCTTTGTATATGAAATCTGTGGATTAATTGAGTATGCTATGCCTTTCAACTACGAGGGGTGATCCAAAAGTAGTGATAATCGGTTACTTCCAGTGCACATGAAAATCCGAAAAAAGTATATTTATATTGCTATACTACCCACTAGTTCAGGCTAGACAAATCATTTCTAGTATAACATCACACATAGCTAGCATTAACTCCTTAAGCCGTTAATGAACAAAATAAACATTTTCATTAAACGATTAATTGTATTACCTACCATTATCTTTCTCAAACCCGTTAACTATTAATTAAGTCTTACTATTTACAAAATACACTCACGTCAAGTCGAGAAAACATGTTCAGGTGACCAGTGCGTCAGGGTCCAAGTAGGATTACTGGTTGATTTGCCAGTTTAAATCAATCGTTTTTATAAAGTGATTGTTAACTCAACGATATAAAACATGCAATTTTGATCAAGTTTTCGCGGATACACGCTATGTTGCTTTAAATATTCTGAAAAGTAATGTTTAACTAAATTAATAATAGTGAATTAGCGATTAAGTGTGCCTAGGCCCCGTAGCATATACAGCGATTTATCACTCTAATCTGTCATGTCAAAGAATAAATTATTGTATATTTATACATATTTCATTTGGTTCTTATGGTATACAAAGTTACAAATTTTGTTTTAAGAGAAATCATGTAGCTGCGACGAGAGGGCATTATATAAAACAGCAGATAATTGGATCAAGCGGCTCATCCATGTTATAGCCGGAGGCCTGGTTGTAGTTGTCGGCGTAACGAGATGCCAAGTAGAGCAAATCTCGTACAGAGGAGAAAACATGGAGATTTAATACACGACTAAAATGTCATTAAATTCGTGGTCTCAAAGGTTCAAGTTATAATTAAAGCTGATTTTCAGTAAAAGATCCCCCAATTTCCAAATAGGGATAATCGTTTGATTCGACTTTGATTTTATTAAACAACACATTTTTATTATTAAGGTACACATAGATATTAGGTTACTTTGTGTTTTTTTTATAGGATAGGGCAGCAAACAAGCAAGAGTCACAGAAGCGTTGCCGGCCTTTTAAAAGGGAATAAGGGGCCGGTTGGGCCTCCGGTACCCTCACTCACTCGGCGAAACTCTCGGTTTTCTGTGAGAGCGTGGTATCACTCCGGTTATGCGCCACCCCCGTTCTGGAAGGCGGAAGCGTTAGTTCAAGTCGATAGGGTAGGCTACCAAAGGCTGTAGGTAGTGTTTAGTTGGTAGGCTGGCCTTCTGCTAGAGTCCAACATTACCATCCGCCGTAGACCGGTTGCGGGTGGTATCCGGTGCGAGGTCGTTGGAGCACCAGGGGGTTGACATAGCGACCACCGTGGTGGCGCGCCCCCTATGAGGATTCACTACCAACCCCCGTGGTGAAAAAAAAAAATCACTCCGGTCGAGCCGCCCAATTCGTGAAGAAGCATGGCTCTCCCACGGTAAAAATTTGTTTATATATCTCTACTAAGGATATGATGAGATATGGTAACAAAATATGTTAGGCCAATCGAATCACGGTGATCATATTAGCTATTTTAAGAAAATCACTGTGTAAGAAGCTGAAAGTGGATGTTAATGAATGTTTGCAAAATAATATGAACATTTAAACACAAATGTAGTATCATTCACTGTTATTTTACTTCTCGAGCATATGCCAATGGCTATGACTATAAAGGTCAATCATATATGAATCGAGACTCAAAATAACATCAGTCTGATGACATATACATACATCTAAATAATAAATGCACTGGTAGTTAAATGAAGCTTGTAGACGCTGAGTGTGACACTCACGGCACCAGCGCGCTGTCTGTTTCATTTGCACTTCAGTTGCTTCCGAGACATGCGTTACACACGCAAGTTCATCATAGTGTTTTGCAGCATTACTTATTCCGAAAATTCTTCCATAACTTCTACTTTTTCTAATAAAATGATAACATTTTCCCATTAAACCTTTTACAAAATTCCTTCAATTTCATAGAATTATATAAGGAATACGATTGTTATCTTTGCCGTTTTTTTAATATACTCAACTACATATCAACTCTTGTTGAAATGGAACAACTTTTCGAGTTTATCTCGTGTTTCGACGCGCGGCATGATTTCCAGCATTCGTGGTCATGAAAGGGAAAGGGAAACTATTACATCCGCACAATTAAATTAACATTGAGTAAGCGAACGTATTAATGTTGTTGTAGTATATCAAAGGTTTTATTCAACACAAACATCGTTTTTTGGCGTGACAACGTCTATTAAATTGGTACGGCGTGGAGTCATTCTCGAAAACACCGTAACAGCCGAATCTGACGCCACACGGAGTCCACGCCTACTTTACCCCCACCCCTAGAGCGCCCGAAGGCATACTCGGAAACGGCGTAACGGCCGATCTGACGCCACACGGCAACGTAATAAAAATATAAATGTTATACATTACTTTATTGACGTGACAACGTCTATTAAATTAGTACGGCGTGGAGTCATTCTCGAAAACACCGTAACGGCCGAATCTGACGCCACACGGAGTCCACGCTTAATTTTATTGTAACTATAAGCTTCTGTATGAAGATGAATGAATGTATGTTCATATGTATGTGCAATCATATGCTTATTGTATTTAGTGTGCAAGTGCACATTACTCATAATAATTAATTTATGTATAACTTCAGAAGCAGAAAATTTAAACAAACTATTAAATAAAAATATAAATGTTATACATTACTTTATTGACGTGACAACGTCTATTAAATTGGTACGGCGTGGAGTCATTCTCGAAAACACCGTAACGGCCGAATCTGACGCCACACGGAGTCCACGCCTACTTTACCCCCACCCCTAGAGCGCCCGAAGGCATACTCGGAAACGGCGTAACGGCCGATCTGACGCCACACGGCAACGTAATAAAAATATAAATGTTATACATTACTTTATTGACGTGACAACGTCTATCAAATTGGTACGGCGTGGAGTCATTCTCGAAAACACCGTAACGGCCGAATCTGACGCCACACGGAGTCCACGCTTAATTTTATTGTAACTATAAGCTTCTGTATGAAGATGAATGAATGTATGTTCATATGTATGTGCAATCATATGCTTATTGTATTTAGTGTGTAAGGGCACATTACTCATAATAATTAATTTATGTATAACTTCAGAAGCAGAAAATTTAAACAAACTATTAAATAAAATTATAAATGTTATACATTACTTTATAGACGTGACAACGTCTATTAAATTGGTACGGCGTGGAGTAATTCTCGAAAACACCGTAACGGCCGAATCTGACGCCACACGGAGTCCACGCCTACTTTACCCCCACCCCTAGAGCGCCCGAAGGCATACTCGGAAACGGCGTAACGGCCGATCTGACGCCACATGGCAACGTAATAAAAATATAAATGTTATACATTACTTTATTTTAAATAATTTCATTGCACCCAGAAAAAATTACCATGTAATAGACGTTGTCACGTTCAAATATCGGCAGTAGACGGAGTTCTACAGACAACCAATTTTTTTATAAAAAACGATATTAAATGACAATTATTTTTTTTTATGAGAAATAAACATTATTAGAATAGAAACAGTAAAATGAAATCTTAAAATAAATAAAATACATTATACATAACATCATTATTATATTAAAAGGTTTGGTTAGGCAAATATTATAGAAGTGAAAAATGAGATCTAATAAATATCTACCACGTACACGGGTTCATCAGATGTCGATTCTTTTATTGCAGTTATTAATTACTTTTTTGCAAAATGGCGGGTCTATTTCGTCAATTACTTCAAGCATTTCGAATGTTAGAGTTTTATTACATTCGAATGGCTCCGTATGGACTGTTTTTCAAACTGCGTCCAACGATGTGAAATCACATGATCAAGTTTGTCATTCGTCATCAAATTTCCCACATTTTTCATAGTGAATTTTTATTCATTTAACGTAACTTTGTAGTAACACATTAGGTATGCCTTGATTTTAAGTGAAATTGAATTCATTGTAATAATTGTCCACGATTCTAATACAGATATGTCAAAACCTATATTGATATACTTGTGAGTGATTGTATAGTTATATGCTTACATGCTTACAACATCATAAATTACAACGCGCTAATGTTACTAATGCTTTAGCAACATTAGCGCGTTCTAATTAGAATTCAGATACTTAGTGTGATTTCCTTTAGTCATAGTAATATCGGGAAAGTGAAAACTTTGTTCTTTACTTTAATCAGATTTGATTTAAGAGGTCAAACACTGCAAGGAAGGTTTTTGTCAGTACCAGATTGCCTATCGTTACGAGTATTTGATTAGTCAGCTGCCCTAACTAACTATCGAGATTGTATGGTAAACATGATTTCCTTTGTCAAGCGCGACCAAAAGAAATCCGACAGACACAAATCGCAATTGTATCAAAATATAAATTTAAAGTAACATGAGTGGTCGAATTTCATCTAAATTCATCAAATAGTTTCATACAGAAATCGGATGTAATGTATACAAAACAAATTTCGCTTTGTACATTTATTTGGACGTTGTAACAAAGAAAATGCCTTTCGCGACATACTTCTGAAGGATCGGGATCTCGTCACATTAAAGGCTAAGCCTTTTAGGTATTATTTAATCTATTTTCTGGAATACGGATCAAGTGTCAAAGGAGATTTGCACAGTATCGGAGCCAGCGATCCTATCGGATACGTGGCAAAGTGCCTTGATCGTTGAAATTATGCTTGTATATTGTATTTTATTTGTACCACCAATTTGTTAAAGAGGGTTACAATATCCTCTCGACATAGAACACGAGATGCACAACACTTTAATTGTAATTTAAAAAAGTGTTTAGTAACCTCCAAAATATTATATTGTTTAGCATTTTACTTGTAAATAACACAAGAAATTTAGAAATATTTTCGGATCTGGTGGGATTTTTTATTATTATTAAGAGTAAATCTACAAATTTTATCAGTGGATGATATTTAACGAGACGTATGCTTAGATACTTCTATCATATCAAGAAGTATTTTCGGATCTGGTGGGATTTTTTATTATTATTAAGAGTAAGCTTAGATACGCTTAGAGTACGCTTAGATACTTCTATCATAATTATTTCTGTCAGATAATAGCAGAGCAACATTGCTTTTCCAGTTTGAAGGCATCTGGAAGAAAAGTTACTGGATACCGTGATGTTGCAAGTTGGCAACGTACGAGTATTTTGGTTCATGTCTACAACTTCATTCTCCTTTATTTAATATCCGATAATTCAAGCTTTATGAAGCTTTTACACATACTCGTATCAAAATAGCTATTAAATGTCTTTCATCGGATAACTTTTACTGTTCGAAAATATATATTTAAATAGGAAAATCTAATTCGCAAGCGAAATTACTGGCGGAAGATTGGTATTCAATAACATTAAATATGGCCAATAAATATCACGATAAATGGGACAAAAGTACCGTTATATAAATACCGTTATATCGTTACTTTAGCAACGGATATATTTATTTATTAAATTATAGTAACACGTTGTCAACTATGAAATTTAATTTTTATTGAAATTATATTGAGCTTGTACTCCAATGTTATTTAAATAAAAAAATATTTTAAAGATTTAGTTAACACCCATAATTATGGGAGTATCGCAGGGGCCAATATTAGGAGCATTGCTTTTTCTGTTACTATTGGAAGATGATTTCGATTAATATCAAAGGTACACTGACGAAATAAAGATATTAACGTTTGTCAATAGAACACTACAAAGTACTAGTGCTTACCACAAATAATTTGTCTTTTATCTCGATACGTAGCTGGGAAGAGAGAGAGTTATTTTCATAGTAGTAGTAGTAGACATATTATTTTTATAGAGATTTGCTGTGAATATAGTTTTTATAAATTACTATTTTTTTATAAACAATCATTTTTAAATCAAAGTATTTCTTTTTAATGAAAGTGGTTAGTTTAATTTGAATATGATTAGAAAAGGAAATTGACTTCGAAAATAATAGAAATAGAAAAGAAATAGCCCTTAATGATTCTAGCTGTAAAAAAGTGATTCTAAAATTAAAGTTGTAAATAAAATTTCAATCATATGTATACGTATTAAACGTATTTATATACTTTAATATAAATATTGATTAAATCAGAATAACAATTCGAAATTTCCGCTATTAAGCTTGGTTTACACGTATTACGTAGGTTTGGATTGTAGAAGTCTCTTTAAGAGATAAGATCGAATTGAAGATTTGTTTATCTGTATTTGTGTTAGTGTAATACGTTAATAAGTAACATAACAAATAATAGGGAAAGCTATAAACGTGGACCTGTACTAGTTTGTGCATCAATAAAACATCCTTTGCAAATGTTAAAATATGTGGTAAAGAGATCTTTCCTCCCGCCGAATAATAAAATTATACAGTTTCGTTTTATAGCGCAATTTCCTTTTAACCAGTCATACAAATCCAGAAGTATGATTCCCGTCCATAATTTACGACAGTTATACGGCTGATACGATCGTAAAACAAAGGTATAATAAATGACACAGATAACACGCGAAAGTTTGAACATAATGATATAGCTATGTGCATTAAAAATCTCACTGAATATCGGTTTGTAGGTCAAGAACAGGAAGAAAATTAATTACGTCTGTAAGATCGTATATCCATAAAAATGTCAATCTAAATTCAACCTTATTCTCTACGAGTAGAGTCTTGTTCAAAATGGTTTACAGTTTTATGAACAGAGGGCTCTATCGTTTTGTTGCGAATGTCTTATTAAAGGGTCTACCTTAATTAGGAGCTCTTAAAGGAAACGAACATCTATTTTATCTACAATGGCAAAGATTTGCTAGTGATACAGCCAAAGCTTGTCATAATTACGGAATGTTAATTTAGAAGTGTGAACAGAAAAGTAATAGATATGCATTTATAATTGTATGACTTTTATAATTACCATAATATCCAATTATTTATTAATTTGGTTTTATTTTTAGAAAAGGAAAAGATATTTCGAAAGGTCTAGGTCGACAACTTAAAAAATGTAATGAAGACTACAGCTGATTTCTTTGGTATAGGTTAGATTTAAACAACGTCAAGTACTATTAGGTAATATGGACCAAGTTTTGTTGGATAGGAGAACCGATTAATTATATATAAAATGTTTTTTTTTTCTATAATATACCAGCTTATACAATAACAATATATAAAAAACTTATCGGTGCTTTTTTGCAATTTTTGATTGTGATAGCGCCATCTAGTGATGATTTTTCGAAGCATTATTCTAACAGCAAGCCGTTTTTCTTGCTTTAGTATTTGCGCAAAAGACGAAACCACTTTTGTCTTGTTATTTGTCTAGTTTTTTGATAGATGGCGCTGTATAAAGATTTTTTTTGTATTAAGTACTAGATTTGTCTATTTCATCAGTTACTAATATGTTTCGGTGTAATATAGCATGTATTTATAAAATTATTGAATAAATCAAACCAAATTTATCAAATGACAAAAATGTATCTTGGCGTTAATGAATATTGTGAAGCAAATAGCGAGAGATAAAATGGATCAATAT
The DNA here is from genome assembly GCA_036419045.1 of Scirpophaga incertulas. Taxonomy (NCBI): domain Eukaryota; kingdom Metazoa; phylum Arthropoda; class Insecta; order Lepidoptera; family Crambidae; genus Scirpophaga; species Scirpophaga incertulas. The sequence continues at coordinate 10,262,825 of CM071637.1, read as the reverse complement.
TATTTTTACATCGTTTTTCAGTACTGATTATATAATATACTATAAAATCACTCATTTATCAGCAAAAAATAGGCATTCGCATCCAATACTTGGGATTTTGATAGAAATTGTGATCTTAATGAGCATCTACTTTTCCAAAACATGAACGAAGATAAACTCTTTAAGAACCCAAAACCTTCAGTCTGACACCAATGATATTTTATTACAGACATATATATCTATACTGTGTGATATTTAAAACTGATCCTGTTTTGAATGTACCTACATACCATCGATATATATGTACTACGTAGGTACTAGATTCGCCCGCCCGAACACTCGCTACGTTCAAGTGAAGTGCAGGGTACACTCTGCACCTCGCTCAGTGAGTCGTCGCCATTCGCCCAGTGTGCATCGCTCATATAAACATAATTAAAACAGTGATTAAATAGTAAACCTGAACAAAAATAATTATTGAAAATTTAAGTGAGTAAAATATCTAGTTGTTTAAGTGGAAATAAGGATAATAATATTATAATTGACGTTTTGGTTGAACGAAATCTATACTTCGACAAGCGATCCAGCAGTTGTCTTTTTTCTATGGTCAGACGAGGTCACATAGATTTAGCGATCTAGCTGATTATAGTTCTAACATTCATCAGTATTTGAACACACTTTTTCCTTTAGTGTTCTTGTCTATCGGTAGAATACTTATATATGTCAATGGTACATACTTATTTGTTAATATTTCACTAGATCATTAGTGTAAAAAATAATTCGATGGTAAAGAATGTATGAGGCGCAAAGATTTAGGGTTATGCTAGTTGAATATAGTATCGGAGCGAAGAACGATGTTTTAATTCTCTTGCTATAACTATGCCTGGTGCGATATCTTCCTCATGTTTTATATAAAAGATATAATCAGTAAATCGCTTAACTGACATTATAATGAACTGAAAGAAGGCCCGAAGAAATAGCCTCTTCGTTAATAATCCACCTGTGGGTACAAAGCAGTAAAAAAGAAATCAACGCAATGATAAGTATCATTTCATTACTAATACCTATGTCCATCGCAATGATTCTGGCATATCGCGTCTTGTTTATAATTCGTCGGCTTGGAAGAAGACTGTCATAACTCAAAATACACAAACTTTCAGGGGAAGCATGTAAACATTTTACTGGATAAAATGTACTCAGATCTCGATCTCATCAATTAATTAGAAACCATATTCTTTACAGGTGGCTTTATTATTATATAGACATTTATTATTATTATAGACAAATTGAAGTTATTTCATTGCGAAAACATAACAATGTATTTTTTGAGTTATGACAGTCTTCTTCCAAGCCGATGAATTATATACAAGACAGATAACCTGTTAATATACAATTTATTTAAGGTGGCTAGTAGAGACACAATGTACCTCGAACGGGCCCTGAGAAAGGGCGACGTTATTTTGCTGAGACTGCTCAAAGCTGTGCTTGATATAATGATGGTGTTTCAGCATTACAATTGGACAACTGCCACTTTTACTGATCTGAAGATATTATTACAGGCTGTGACCGTAGAAACTCTAGACATCAGCCGATTCCCAAAAAGTAGGTTTTAAAATGAACATAGTCAAGGCAACAATTATGTCAAACTCCTAGGTGGTCAAGCTCTTATAAAGAACTCATGGACACTAGGCACTGACTCGTGGGCACTGAGACGTAGTTCCCCTCAATGGACTTCGCAAGAAGGCATGAAGACATTCAAAGGGTAATTAATGAAGACTATGCTCGGTCTTTCGTTGCGTGATTGTATCGGAAATAATGAAATCCACAAGAGAGCCAAGTTATCCAGTCAGAATTTATTGTTTTTGCAAAGGACTCATCTGATGGTAAGTGGTAAAGTCGGTCATGGCCATCTGTGATTGTAGGGGCACAGTTGAGTCTTGCTGGCTGGTTTGTCGTTGTCTTCGTTGGGATTTGAACACATCGCATCCACTATATTATAATAATGCAATATCATTGAAATTATATTACTTTATAATATGGTGGAGTCTCCACTAATAATAATAAATAATAATATAAAACTCAATGAATTTATGGGACATTAGTACAAAACCTATAACCAATTTAATATGATCTACTTCAGCATAATAAGATATTAGGTTACAAACAAACCGACCGTCTTAGTCACGTCGACATTGTTAGATTTCCCCAGGGCCGAGTGTCCAGTATACCAGCTTATAAACTTGGATCGTATATTTATATCATGTTTAATCAGTTAATCACATTGGGTGGATATCACGCAGAGTGTTATACGTAGGGCTGTCAGGTTTATAAATTGGAAAGACTTATAGAGTTATTGTAAAAATATGAAGAAATCCACTTCAATGAGTTCAGTTTATTATTTAATTTAATTTTTATCATATTTAGCTGAGCCCCAATTTTAGGATGACGCTAGTATGGTATTTCATTAATTGGTGCTTTGAGAAGTGGCATTTCTTTCAAGCTGTAATCTAGGATTATTTTATGTATTTTTGCTAACTTGCGTGTCCATATCTCCTGCGATCTTAGCCTTAAAACGGCTGCTTTCGTCTCTTCTTGTATGACTTGATGTAAAAGATAGTCTTAGGACTGCTGTGTATCATTTTTGAGGATAACTACCCATTTTTGCCAATAAATCTAAGTACATTGATTAAACGCCAAGCATACTTTCATTATTTTTGCTTCCAGGTGACTCGCTCAGTTGAATTTGTTATCCTATACCTAGATATTTTACTTGTGTTGTCAGGGAGAGTTTGGTGTTAAACTATTTGGGTAGTTGTAATTCTGGTAACTTCCTCTTGTTCTGTTTTTGTTGGATTTACTTACAGCTGATGGTCGTGATACCATTGTTCCATTACTGGTAGGGCTGTACGCATAGTATGTTTATCGCGTTCTCATATATCAGATTTGTTCGGTCATCTGCATAATCAATAGTGTAGCCTCTGTCGTTTTATTTCCTAAGTGGACTGTCTACTACTATGTTTCACAGAATGGGGACAGGAATCCCCCTGGAGGACATACTTTGTTTCTTATGATGTTGTTCTCCTCTATTTGGATTGTTATTGCTGTTTCGATGTTGTGCTTTTTCAGGGCGTGGCTAATAATGGTGAGGAGTGTAGTAAATGTTGTAATTTTATCAAAAGCTTCTTCTATACCTATAAAGGTGCCTAGGGTTGATGTTTGTTGTATACACAACAACACAGCCATACGGCGACTCTGTCAATTTTTTGACGGGAACCGATGACAGTTACGCACCTGCAGTTACTGCCGATCGGTGAGGAATGTAGTAAATGTTGTAATTTTATCAAAAGCTTCTTCTACACCTACATAGGCACCTAGGGTTGATGATTTGTTGTATACACAACGATACGGCCTTACGGCCGACTCTATTTTGAGGACCACCAAGTGTAGTGCCGACTCTATTTCCTACATGCGTATTGCTGGGAATGTAGAGATCTTATTTGCGGTGATCCATCTCTGACGAGTCTTTCTCCCGACTTTGGGATTCCCTTTTCCTCTCAACCTAGGTCTATTCATAAAGTATACGACTTCATTGTTTATTTCCAAAACCTGATATGGATTTGCATCAAGAGCGCTTGTATTTGCATCAGTCCACTTTTAACTTTTTGTGCACATGTGTATTCTATAGTGAAATACTAGAGATACGAGTTCTTCGTAAATAATAAAATTAAAGATATATAAATACATAGTATAATATTAATATTTCTTTTATTTCTAATATAAGCATTCATCAACTTGCACATATATTATTTCAAATTACTGAAATTGATTTTACACTAGAATGAGAAAGAGGTTCCCATTTGATTTGATTACTTTGAGCGAATCTCCAATATCATTTATAGGGTCTTCATTTCATTAGCGGGTTTCTGTAGAAGCAATGCTACTTAACGAATTGGATGACTTGCGGTGGGAGTTTTTTTATTCTATAAATATACGCTGTTTACGCTTATTATTTTTCTAATTTGTATGTAAGCGTAAATATTTTTTAATATCGATTCATTTTGAATTATTGACATCATTTCTGCCGAAAAACTTGCTGCTAAGCAAATTGCTCTCAAATATGTCAAAACATCAGTCCTTTATCAAATGTACCTTGTGGGTGGCCACCAACGCTGCAGTTTGCCTGCATATGCCTGCCATATGAGGACCTCTTCTGCACCAACGATGGTCAGTTTATTGCCACTGAAGGTTCGTAGCACGTATTGAATACGACTTTAATTACACATTATGTTTATTATATACAAAGGACAGGTAGATGTCGCACTAATGTGTTGAAACCGAGACGCAATTTCGGGTAATTAGTGTAATTTGATTTAGTCGCATAGTAATACCCGTATCCGTTCTGTAGTTTCATGCTCTAATAATCCTAAAATATGTATAAGTAGCAGGCTAGTTCTTAAGCATCGCACAGTATAAATAGATGTTACTTTTCCATCCAAGCTGTAAGGCCCTTATGACCAATGCTTAGGCTGATTTTAGTCGGTAGGTCATTCCCCCGCCGGCATTGATTGCGTCAATGCTGGCGAACGAGGGATGTTGGAGGGCCGTGGCCTCCTTCTGTGAAGCAGTGATGCTCCAGAAGAAGGCCGCCGAGCGGGGTCGGGAGATGGTCGATCCCGCTCGAAGGAGGCGGCGCCGGGCTCGGTAGCACAGCTGCGGCGCCGCCGCGGGTCGCCGGCGGGTGCGAGGAAGTCGCGCCCGCGGATACGGCGACCCGGGAGGGACCACGCCCCTTCCGTGGCCGGGGGCGTCGTCGGTGGAGGAGATCGGGGAGGTAGTGAAGCCTCCCCCGAGGAGGGTCCCCTGTATCTGCAGGGGAGTGGAGGCTGGGGGTTCCAGGAAGTCGCTTGGCGTTCCCGGGGGCTCCCTACATGCCTGAGGAAGGCCATCCCTGAGGTTTTTAGTGGGTAGGTGTTGTTGACATGTTCTTCTTGTAACATTGGCCACTTAGAAAGTTTTAAAATTGATATGTCAAGGAACGCTGTCTTTTTGATACATGCTTGGCTACTATTTTTTATCTTATTGTCTTTACATTGATTACTCCAAAAATATAATAAATTGTTATTTATATTAACGTCTTATATCCACTAAACTCAACTTCTTACAGTAGGCCTCCCCCTTCTGGGGAGGAGAGCCCCACATAACCGCCGGCTCGCCACAGCCGGGGTATAATGCATTTTCGAGCCGCTTCGATCAGTTTGGAATCTGACATAATCATTGTGGCACTTGTTTGCGGTAGTATCCATTCACAGCCTCTCCTCTCCATAGGAAAAACATCTACGAAAATCTCTAAAATAAAACTCATCTACTGCAATGCCACTAATTAATAGAACATACGATTCAAAGTTACGTACACCCTATGGGCAATTGAGCTCAATGTTTCTCTCGTAATTATATATATATGAACTGAATAATAAATGATGAAATCAACAGAAACAGAAATCAGGGTTATAGTCCAGGGAATCGTGAACTATAAATGATATTACCACGGGACGGAATGTTCCTCTAGTGGCAATATGGCAAATTCCTTCCTGAGAAACGTAGCGCGTTGGTAGCGCTTCAGAAAGTGGACTGGCAATTTACTAAAAATCGTATGAAGAAGGTATGAGATCGTCTGGTACTTGCAATACAGGGTCGATTGGTATGGAGATTCTTGGGAGAGACCTATGTTAAGCAGTGGACTGCTGTCAGCTGGAGTTATGATGAATGGCGATGAAGACACACATCATATACCTACTTACACGTTATATAAAATAAAATACATGTTCACATTGTTAATAATATATACATAAATTTATGCAATTATAATATACTTTTGATACTAGAATAGATGTCTATGAAATTGTAGAAGACCATCTGATATATTTTACTCGCAATAAAGGGAACCTTCTGTCTCAGTTGTCACAATATATATTACTTTGAAGTTTGTATCAGCGTGGTTATATTGATTGATCGTCAATCGTAATTGAACTGATTATGATGAACCAAATAACTATTGGTCGATTCATTTAATAATTGTTCCAAAACCGCTTCGGCGAAGACGATAACGAAATTCATTTAAATAATGATTTCAGACCCTCAAAATAATCAATTCAATTCGATGGCAATTGCCTATTTATTTATATGTATATCCTTACCAGAGGTTTGTTTCGAGTGACACGAGAACAAATACATAAAGGATTTAAAATTGTGTTATATTGTAAAAATTGTATTAATTAATATTGTGTAAAAAATGATAGATTTTTGTTTTAGTATGTTTGTGACGGATAATATCAAAAACTACTTAATTTCTTACGACAAAATTAGATGTGAAGATAGTCAGAGATCTAAGAAAGACAGAAGAGGATTTCTACCACAAAAAAATATGTGCTCTGCGGGAAAATCCGCAAAACCGATTCTAACATAACTTGATATAGAGTTAGCTTGAGAGCTGGAGAAGAGTATAAGATAATTTTTACATTAGGAAATAGTTATTTGTGCAACAAGTGAGCAAAGTTGATGTTTGCTGCGCGTGCTGATTTGAGTCCCGAGCAAGCGAAGGATTCTGTTTGAATCACGAGCGAAGCGAGTGATTCTAGAGTAGAATCCTGAGCGTGTCGAGGGATTCAAAGGCACGAGATGCAAACAACTTTGCTCTCGTGTGACACACATAACTTTTCACTTCAGCAGCGAGAACAAATATCATACCTACTTTGGAAATATCACGTCAATTATGCCTGGCACTTCTCGTTTTTCCGTGTTACGCATACCACTTTAAACAAATGTAAAATAAATTGTCAAAAGAACAGAAAAATAATTGTTAAAATATGTCTTCAAAAATAATAAGTAAGTAAATTATTGTTATTATTATTCCCTGTTAGTAAATTAAGCGAATTAAATAAAAAAAAAAAATATTAAAATCTCAAGAATGTATGATGCGTGGAAAGGAACTTCTGTCAATAGTTCCGTTCCGCGCATCATTCTTGAGATTTTAATAAGTACTTATTATGTTCCGTTCCGAAGAGACATTTTTTTAACAATTATTTTTCTGATATCTTGCCAATTTATTTTACATTAGTTTAAAGTGGTACCTATGCGTGACACGGAACAACGAGAAGTGTCAGGCAGGTCCAATGTCCATGGGCATATTATCTTAGGGCGAAACAACATAGTCTGTATGGTTATCCCATTAGTTACTATACATAGGTTACTATAATCTGTGGTTAGCTTTGTCTCACTAGTGAGTAAAAATCGATTTTACTCACTGATTTTAAGCAGCAAAACCTTCATGTTTGAGCTACTGAAGTGAAAATATTATTTTCCTATCTGTTGCGTTGTGTATGTTACAAAAATAGCGTATATTATTATTATGTTCTTAGGTCTTCTCACTATGGAGCTGGCTAGGAACTAAGGGACGTATTATATATTACGGTAATATATCCCATAATTATTCTTTACACTGTGAGTTATACAACACCTGCAAGAATCGAGAGTTGAGATACAGATCCGTAGATAGAATTAAGCCAGTGCCGACTACGAATTGCTTGACTATGAAACTTTAAACAATGTATATTTCGTTATTCGACGAATAGTATAAAATTTCGTGTTGGAATTGGATGGCGATCACAATAAGGCTGTAGTAACAAAGTTATTCCTCTCGAATGTGACAAGATTTTGTTCAGTTCGTTATTCCAACAGGGGTAGCATGTGTCGTAACGAAAAAGGAGGACGACTAGGATGTTTCTTCTCACTTCGTTTTATAACGATGAAGCGAAAGAGGTTGAACGTGTGTCATTTTCTGCTATGGCTGAGAAATATGTGTGTATTAGCGTTCGATCGATTGGAGTCATATTATGGCTTGACATATTTCAGTGAAATTGAAATGTGGTTTGAAAGAGAATATCGTGACAAGAATAGAGAAAGGGATGCTTGGGTGGTTTGGGCATGTGGAACGGATGGATGAAAGTAGACTGACCAAAATGATTTATGAAGCTGGAGTGAGTGGAGATACGGGGCGAGGAAGACCTAGGCGAACATATTTCGAACAAATCGAAAGTGTCCTCAAAAAAGGCCAGGTCAGACCAGTCAGTACCCGCAATCGTCGAGCATGTATAAGGAATGTTATGAAAGTAGATGAAGCGAAAGAGATATGTAAAGACCGTAGCAAGTGGAAAGACGTAATCTCTGCCTTCCCCCATGGGAAAAAGGCGTGAGTGTATGTATGTATGTATATTTCAGTGACCACGGCCCCATTCAAAAATCCATACACCGAATCTACAATCGATATAAATTAACACACCGAGATATAATATTGTAATGCAATATTTATTCTAACCCGTAGTAAAAAGCCAGCTTTATTTGGACTGAAGTGAAATGATTTTTATTGAATTTAGCGCTGTAAGTGTGCGCTCTTAGTGTATGTCAGTTCGAGTTTGATCTTCGTCAGGGGTTATTTAATAGATGTTGGGTGCGTATACAAAATAGGGAAAAGACTTTGTGATATTTGATACGACTTGTGCGAGTTCAGAATAAAATATAAGTTTGTTGAATATAAAGGTATTTTAGAATTAAATGACGGGATGGAGATCAATAGAGAAAATATAGAATTTTAAGTGAACTAAGAGGGGTTAAAGGGGGTATACAATATGATTTTTTTTTCTCTGAAATAAATTACGTACTTCGTAACAAAATATCGATCGACAAATAAAATATAATATTTTGACTTGAGCTAAGTAGGTAAAATAACATGCTCTTTCGTAGTGGTAACAATCAAGGGTATATAAATGAATTTAGGAGAAGGATAACAGAGTTGTTGAGAGCGTCATGATTTTTTTTCTTTTTTTCGGTTCGGTTTCGTCATGCATTCGACATAATATTAATTGTTCAGATATTATTTTCTTTTTATGTTTTTTTGATAGTGTAATAAATGTTTGACTGTGTATGTCTTAAAAATACATTATATTCTATAGGTTAAGGATTCGTAATATACAAATGTGATAATATAACAATTGCTAGTGGTCCTAATTAAAATAAATAAATAAATATAACCTATCGAACTAGGAATATTCTGACAGTCAATTAAAAAATAAAATTTTGGTTAAAATAATGTTGATTTGTCAAAAGCTATGCAATTTAATGTCTTGAAGCATACATTTTATTTAGAATGTCTTTGTAATCCGTAGTGTAACTAAGGAGAATTTTTAATAATGCATTATATGTGTATTGTACATTATCTAAGGTAATTTATAAACACTATTTTTAGTCTGTGAAATGTAACTTGAATTTAAGTACAAATATATACGCTATCTATGAATAGCCTTGAAACATGTGTTAATCCGTCGTTGTTTGAAGTTCATATGTCTGATATGAAAAAAATATCTTTATAACTTAGTAGTAGTAGTAATGTTATTTTGTATCCGTACTATGTATGACACAAACAAAAATATCAAAGAATATTTTATGTTCAATTTTACCCAGTCCCGGAATGTAATGCATTTGTAAGTAGCCGTAACGCCAAAGGAATACTAATTGAAAAGAGATTGATAGTTCACGGAAACATTCGACGCGGTTTGAATCACTTACCGAGAGTGACAGAAATATTGTTATGTTGTAGGTACGTTTAATAACAAAATCGAAAAACTTTCGACGAATACAAAAATATTTAGGGTTAGGTTTTGTAAAAACTATTGAACAATTAATTTGTTAGAAGAATTGAGGTTTCAATAACTATGACGTAGAATATCAAGATGTCTTTTTTTATTTTTAAGCTTTACATCATAATGGAAATGTCAATTTTCCTTTGAATTAGATGTCCTTAAATAAAGTTTTTTATTATAAAATATATTCATCACAGTACAAATTTAAAAGGCCGATTTATACATCTATGTATCTGAGATTTGGGGAAATACTCGTATCCACTTTCGATAAAATCTTTTCATAATATGAGAATGATCTATATACCGGAGTGATATCCTATAGAGTCTATGGTGGAAATTATTATAGTTCGATGTCGCAACTTCTTCATCTATACTAATATATAAAGCTGAAGAGTTTGTTTGTTTGTTTGTTTGAACGCGCTAATCTCCGAAACTACTGGTGCGATTTGAATAATTCTTTTTTTGTTGGATAGTCCATTTATCGAGGAAGGCTATAGGCTAAATAACATTACGCTATGACCAATAGGAGCAAAGACAGAGCGGTAAATGTGTAAAATACGGGGAAAATTATTCATTTTTGAAGGCTTTCTTTGCGTGCGCTGCGAAAACGGTTCAAGATACACAAAAAATATGTATGAAAGAATTATTCCTCTATACATGATCTAAAAAAAAGTCCGCGACGGCATATGTCTATCTTTTAAGGTTTAGTCACAATGACCGTTTTTATGGTACCAAATTTGGTCGAAATAATTTGTTTAAGTTGTATCAACATAATAATATTAATCTTTATTCAAATATAAATATGTTGTTGGTTAACCAAAAATCTGCCGGAAGTCACTATTCCACGCGGACGAAGTCGCGGGCAAAAGCTAGTTCTTCTTATAAAGTTCAAGTTGTAAATCTGATGAACCAACGAATGTATTTCCAAATCATTCGGGTATATTTTAAACCTATATTTCAACCTAAAGTTCATTCTTTCCTGTTTCAGATAATAAAGAAAAATGGACCTAAATGAGACTCTTGAGGAACACCAGATGGTATAGATTTGTTAAATGATGAATAGCCGTAACAACTCACAAAATGTGTATGGTCGTGAAATTAATTCTTTTTGCGTTGTTTGTTTTAAAGTCAACTATTAATCTACAGATTTTTTTTTGTGTAAATGTTTTACACTTTGTTTTGTAAAACTTGCATGTCTGTTCTAGTGATTATAACGGTGTAGTTTTCTTGAATGTAGATAAAATACAATATATTCAACATATTAACTAAGTATTATATTTTTACAATTCCCACTCAAATATAGCTTTGGAATGTTTTCATTTATTCTAAAGTAACATGTAAGGCACATGGGTCTATTATAGACAAATTGACATTAATAACATTCGCTTTCGTTTCGTTAGAGCTAAATGTATGCAAATGATTCCGTAATTTGAAATCATTACCGTACGTTATTATTGGATATCGAAACGATTTCGATGTCGAAACGAACGCAAATGATATATTGTCTAGGGACACTAAAACAAAATTGTTTTTATTGTTTTCAATGTCAACCACATGAGACATGTAGATTTATTCAGAAATAAAACAAACATGTTGAGCTTATTTTTTTGAATTTGAATTTGAATTTAATTTGTAGTAGTTTTGATTATCTTGGTAATAGATTTTTAAATAAACTAGAACTTAAATTTACCAATGGATATTTTAAATATTTCAGGAAAGAGGTATTATGAATTGGGGATTCGGGTGAACGTACATTTCACTTGACATAAGTAAAACATAAATTTGTTTAAGTGGTATTTGGTAAGTGGTAATAATTTAAGAATATCTGCAATATATAACAGACGTCAATTTGTTTATTGGGTAAGTTTAATGTGACGTACATAAGTCATTTAAAATTAGTATATTCGATTTAGGTGTTTAGAAAAATGGTACTCACATTTTGGGCAACATCCATCGGCGCGAGGAGCGGCACGCTGCGTTTTCGAGGCCTCCTCCACAATAGAACCAGCGCAGCAATCAGCAGGACTGTTCCCGCCCCAGCCACAGCTCCCCACGCTGCACTCCAAACATGGCTGTGGCCTTCGAACGACATTTTAGGCCCGGAGTACCCTACGGGAGCTGGCATGTCGGCTAACTCCTGGTTGTAAAGCCATTTGTCATAGTCGTAGTCTTCCGTCCCACCGGGCGTGCTCGGTCCTCGCAGCTTATCTGATAACGACATTACACAGATCAATGTTACATCGATCCATCTGATAACGTGTGTTCGTACCGCGGTAATTGTTGTGGGGATGTGAAGCCAGTCTGAAAGTAGGTTTGATTGGTGCGTCACTTACATTCGATAGGTCGAAGATGTTAATTAAAATATGCGTTATAGCGTAGTAAAAGTAAATGTCTTATCTGTGGCATATTTGTGTGTTTTTTTTTCCTCAGGAGAGGAGGCTGAGAATCCTCATGGATACCACTGCAACAGGCAAGCAGGGATGCGGTGATTATGTCGGACTCCTGGTGAATCGAGGCGGCTCGACCCAACATACCTACCGACTAAACTCAGCCTAGCCTTGGCCTTAAGGGCCCTACGGCTTGAATGGAGTGTGTGTCATAATAAGAATAAAATAAAGTTGTTATTTCAAAGAGAGCCAGTAAAAAAAACTACTCAATCACTAGGCATGATTATACCTTTCCTTACTATTTACTTACTTATCAATGTAATATTTTTGTCGTATCGTTGTCGTTTCGTTTTTAAGATTAAGCTTAAGCCCATGCGTAATTGAATTTCCCTACTTGTGTTTCTCAGATTTTGATTCTGTTATTAATTATGTACGTCCCTTATTATCGCAGCTGTACGTATTTTACGGTTAATGTAATAAATAATTAAAATGACAGAAAGTAATTTAAGTAAGTGAAATGAAAGTAAAGAAACTATGTAAGTGAAATGTATTAAATGTAAAAGTTCATCATATACTGTTTTTGCATTGTATCAGCGAAAAATTAAAATAATAAAAGTGTAATGTGTTATTTGTAAAACAGACTTTACGGCTACTCATACGACGCTAATCAAATATGCAGGCCCGTGTGGTGGGGGTGCGATGTCAGATAACCTCCTCGTGGTGCACCCTGGGCAACGTCTTTTGACGGCTAATAGTCTGACAGGGGCTCCCCGAGAGGGGGGCGTGGGATGGCCGGGTTCAACCTGGCAGGCCGCTTCTAGCGGCCAGTGGCGGACGGGCGAAGCCCCCCTTCTTTTTTAAGATAGCTAGTAAAAACTACCTATCTCTAAATAAAGTAGACCTAAATATATATACCTATATAGTACCTAAATCTATATAAGGTAGAGGACCTAATTCTATTTAAACTCTATATATAATACCTATTAAGGTATTTATAGTGTTTTTAAACTTCATTTCATTTTAAATATGAAATGAAAGTATTAATAAAGTTGTATATTATATATAACTTTCACATTCGACAGTACAGTACAGTTAATGACTATCAACGATTTTTTTCACGAATTTTATTCGAACGCATGTATTGATGCGTGTAATCTATCTATACTAATATAATAAAGCTGAAGAGTTTGTTTGTTTGTTTGTTTGTTTGAACGCGCTAATCTCCGAAACTACTGGTGCGATTTGAATAATTCTTTTTTTGTTGGATAGTCCATTTATCGAGGAAGGCTATAGGCTAAATAACATTACGCTATGACCAATAGGAGCAAAGACAGAGCGGTAAATGTGTAAAAAACGGGGAAAATTATTCATTTTTGAAGGCTTTCTTTGCGTGCGCTGCGAAAACGGTTCAAGATACACAAAAAATATGTATGAAAGAATTATTCCTCTATACATGATCTAAAAAAAAGTCCGCGACGGCATATGTCTATCTTTTAAGGTTTAGTCACAATGACCGTTTTTATGGTACCAAATTTGGTCGAAATAATTTGTTTAAGTTGTATCAACATAATAATACTAAAAATTCTGCGGAAACTCGACCATTCCGAAAATCCCGCAAGAACGGGAACTATGTGGGAAAAACCAAAAATCTGCCGGAAGTCACTATTCCACGCGGACGAAGTCGCGGGCAAAAGCTAGTAGTTTCATAAATTTGTTTTGTTTATATACATAGTCTTTCCATAAATTTATATTGTTACAAGGGAATATCTTCTATTATATATACTATTTATTACTTTCTTGTATGTTTAGTTAATTAAGAAAAAACAAAAAATATAAAGCTTATTCGAAATTATCTTCATTTGCTATAATACAGTCTTTTAAACGTCGAGGCCAATTATCAATAGAAGTACGCCATCGTTCTATGGGAAAATTTCTCAATGCCAATCTTGCTTTAGGGACTCCAAATTATTATGGAGCATGTCTCTAAAAATATACACTATCAAATTGTGATCATAATCTAGAATATTTATGACCGGGACTAAATGACAGACTGTCTTAAGCATATTCTAACGGCTTTGCTTTGATCTTATATTTTATATTTGTTTTGATTTTCCCCACACTATTGTTTTTTTAAATTATCAGTAAAGTAACGACCATTACTCTTATAAGCTGAAAGTTATAAGTAATATTTTATACGTTAAATACGCAATATTGTTATAGGTGCTATCTTCATCTAACGAGATGAAATTTAAGATTTTAACAAGATTTTTTCCAATTCTTTTCTTTTATGAACACAGATCTTTTTCTCTTGTAAATAAAGGATGTTTCAGTGTATCTGTCGATAGTTCCAGTACACAAACATATGACTAATACCAAGCGGATGAAAAATTTCATATATTGTATTTGGTTCCATACCTACTTTGTAATGTAATCATAGCGATTCGGTTCTCTTTATCACCCCACTCCATTATATTATCACAGAAATTTTTTGACAACCGATTGGCGCTAAATGAGAAAACATAATGAACATGCATACATGATTGACAAATTCCTAATTTAAATGTTATGTCCTATAGTTTTAATGTGACTACATTTTTATTTTCGTTTAAGGCGAACCAATAAGTAAGTATATCCGAAGCTAACTCAATATTCTAATTAATACTGATTATAATTGAACATTGCATGTGATAAATTTATATTTATTCATAAATAAATATATTTATAAGTTTGAAACTTCGACAACTTACTGAGGCGTTTGCGGTTCAAAGTAAAGTTATCAGAGGTAAAACACAAATTTCCTTATCCGATATTGCATTTACCGGATGACACATACCCGATATTTATGTCACTATAAATTTACAGACGAACATATTTTAACTTATAACAAGCTTGTTTGAACGATGTAAATTTAATTAATAAAAAAAAAAAAAAAAAAAATAGTTGTATTTTATAAAATCTAATGTGTTTTGTGGCACTCACCCATAGATTACTTGTATTTTGTTTTGTTTGTCCGGTTAGCGCGACACGTGCGCAGGGCGGGCGGGAGTGCGCGACTGGGCGGCGACGCCGTCTTATCATTATGGTACTTGTTTACCCGCCTGACGCGATCTCTGTCGCGACTAGGGTGGCTAATTTTAATGTGTTGACGTGGAACAAGTAAGAGAAAGCCTGATAAGGTAATCGAATAATTCCTAAACTAAATAACATATCAAACTTTTTGTTCTATATAAAGCAACTAGCTTTCTGCCCGCGGCTTCGCCCGCGTGGATTTCGGGATTGGGTGTATAGAGGGTTAAGGGTCATAGCTTTTGCCCACGGCTACATATACGCGGAAGTCGGTTTATGGTGCGAAGATTTTATCGCGCTTCCCGTGGGACTATCCGTTTTTCCGAGATAAAAAATGCCGCAAAACTCCTCAAGAATCACTCTATCTATTGATGAAAACCGCATAAAAATCTGTGCAGTAGTTTTTGAGCGAAGCCTTTATTGCGCATCCCGTGGGATCTGTCGATTTTTCCGGGATAAAAAGTAGCCTATGTTACTCGGGGAGAATGTAGCTTTCCAAAGGTGAAAGAATTTTTGAAATCGGTCCAGTAGTTTAAGCGTGAAGAGATAACAAACAAACAAACAAATAAACAAACAAACAAACAAACACACTTTCGCATTTATAATATTAGTTGGGATAAAGAAACAAATGTTTTGGGGAAAAATAGCAAGGCATATTAGTTGATACGTTTTATCATCTAATATAGGTTGTATATTTTATTTTTACAAAATTGAATGTTTTGTTTATTAAAAGTACATATCTAGCTATCACCTCATTTGTTAAGAAGTACAGAAGTTTGTAAAAAAATAAGTAAAAAAATTCCGACCATATGCTTGTCGGAGTTACGCAACGATGTTTCCGCAAATAAGTTTATAATCGCATTCTTTTTTGAGATGCAATTATAGTTTTCCCATTTTTAGCTGTGCTATATGAAATTTCTTCGCGCCAAATTTAATGATTTAATGTCTAGGGTTCCCTGTAAGTTTTGATTCCCTTACGAGTGCTAAGATGTGATGGTTTAAAAAGACGATAAAAGACTGTTTCATTTTAATTTCATTTCAAATCAACTGTGAAGTTTGATTTTCTCACAGTAACGAGGAATTACAGATTTGAGTGTTTGATATTAATTTCAACTTAATCTCAGCATTTCTGAGAAAAAGCGTCTTGGCAGACTGACAGACAGACGTAGTACTAAGTCAGTTCTACTAAGTTACTACAAGATTTATGTTTTTGTACAAAGTATTGAATTCAATAAAAGCTTTTTCTATTATATATATATAGACTGGGAGCACAGGTTTATATATGTAGTATTAATTTATATAAACCAATTATACGAAACGGGGATTGTAATATATATATATATATATATATATTAGCCTATATATATATATATATATAGGCTAATTGGTGTAAGTGTAACAAATTTATATATATATATATATAATATATTATATATATATATATATATATATATATATATATATATTTGTTACACTTACACCAATTAGCCTAGCAAAAACTAAGCTCTGTAAGGCTTGTATAATGAGATCTAAGGTAACGGATAGACATACATTTTTTATACATATATAAATATTATTTATAGAAATATATATCAACAACCATGACTAATATACAAATTATTCATCAGACAAACGTCTGCCCCCACCGGGATTCGAACCCAGGACCTCAGAGATGGCGACTCCTTGAAACCGGTGTACTAACCATTCGACTATTGAGGTCGTCAAATATGGTGGGCATATCTCTAAAGATCAAATTTTCATTTGCATGAAAAAGGAAAATGTAAAAAAAACATCGCGTTTTAACTTTAGGAAATAATTATATGTATTATTTGTTATCATATGCAGTTTAATTGAAATTAGTTTACAAATTATAGTAGCAAGGGCGGCCTACAGTTCAAAGGAGAAAAAATGGAGAAAGTTTCGAGAAGACACTCCCAATTTTGAACAGGTGTAAGCCAATATATCTTTTATCCCATGTAAGTATGCACGTAACTCTGTGTAATAAATTATTTTGACGTCAATAAGTGCCTTTTAAGTTTCTATATTCAATAAATATTTACAAATACATATTTACAATAATAAGATTCAGTTCGAAATAAAAGGAGTAAAATCTATTTTGCCAGCTGCCAGGCTTTTATTGAAAACGTTAAAAAGAAGAGTAAAAAGATATGCTTCCTGTACTCCAGCAGAAAGTGAGCATCATTCAGAAATCAAGTATTTATATTAAAAACAGGATTTATTCAATATTGTCGAAGGTCATAATTTCGACTATCCATTAGTTCGATCATATTTGTATCGCAATGTACAAGTAAGTCGATAGCTAAAAAAACTCTTCAAAATAAGTTGTTAGTATTGTAAAAAAAATCTATAGCAAGGCTGAATATAATTCGAATATAGCATGTAAATTTTATTTTACAAACTAGAACGCTTTCTCCTTGAACACATATATTTTCTCGCACATTTCTAGAAGTGTGGCAGTACTAGTGGTATTACACGTACTGCTTTGAACTCGTGGCGTTGTTTGGGCCGGAGCCCTGTTGCGCGCAGCTATTCCCTCTTTATACGCTGTTAATCATTGTTATTGTTTCATCATTCATTCACGTTTAATGGAAGAAAGATAACTACTTAGCATCCATCAACATTGTTCTAGTCGTTTACTTGTTAAGTTGATTCTTGGCCAATTATATTTTAGTACACAAACCGGAGTTAATTGACTTTAGTACTATTGTAAATATATAATTAAATGTGGATTGTTAAGCACAATAAAATTATTTTATTCCAGATTTATTGCAAAACTAGCATTCTGCAGGCGAAAACGGACGGAGTAAAGAAATATTTCCCCAGGATAAAATGAATTTTGATCCTTCGAAACACTAACTATCCCCATCGGATTTGTCCATAGAAAAGTGATATATTGAAATGATATAAAATTATTCTATGTCCTGCCCTAGTTCTCAAAATATGTTCATACCAAATTATCTACATTAGAATCGGCTCAGTTGTTTTTATCGCATTATCCCGCGAGAAAAATGATCGTGTCCTTCCTCCTTCCTTCAAACTATATCACTATACATTAGGATCCATTCAGAAGTTTTAACATAAATATATAATAGACAAATACTTTTATATTTATAATATTAGTAGGGAAGTAGGGATAAGAAATTAAACTAACAAAATGATTGTTAAGGTGGGTTTTTTAGTGCAACCCGCTACGGATTTTGGGAAAAATGTAAGTTGAGGTGGTTTAAGAGGTACAGACAGGTTTTATCCAGTGGTATGGGTGCAATTGTCTCACATGCAAATACATCCGAAACGGATCAAATATCAAACATAATTCGAAAAAAAAAAAGAAAATGACGATCTATATAGGTAACGAATTTTTTGTATGACCTTGCAGATCTAAGTCATACAAAAGATTCGTTTTGAAATGGGAAGGGTATTTATTGTTTAAAACAATTTCAGCATCAAGTTATGAACCGCGTTACGAATATGCATTTAGTGAGAGCAAAAATATCATCAACTTTATGTAACATTATTTAATTTTGGTGGTAATTAATTCTTGCGATCGTATACGATGGCGTCTTTTTGCCATAATTATCTTACGGCTAATAGACGCCATCGTATTAATAGTCAAAAACTCGGATGTCCTGTTCGACTGCACAGTATAATGGGTTCGTCATATTACTGGAGTCAGCAGCAAATTATTTACAACTTTGGGATTATCCAAACCACAGAACACAGAAAGAGATTTCTGTGTTCTGTGATCCAAACAATGGAAAAACTTGCTTCTACGAGTACATAGGCAATCTATGATTACGCAAAAGTTTTCCATATTCATTTAAACTAACATAGTAAATGAAAAAAAAAACATCTGCAAATTGTCTGCGTTCGAATCGTTTATGATTTAGGTAAGTTTCATCATGTGTCTGAATTCAGAGAAAATTAAAGTGGTTACCTATGACATTGTGGCGGTAGGAACATAGTATTTCCTTTATTTACAACCCGTAGAACCCATCCATGTATTTGAAAGAGCGTTTCAAATTTTGCTGCATAATCATGTATTCGTTTGTTTTTGATGGCATACTGCCATTTTATCATATATTCTCCTACAAATGAAATTATGAAATGAAATTTATTCTCCTACAAAATCCTAGAAGAGATCGCTCTCAACGTTGTTTTAATTGCGTTCATTGCAAATAAAGTATCTTTCTATTTAATTACAAAATTACATATTAATCTAATTGGTATACTAACTAACAGCGTTCATACAAACCCAAACCAACACCTAGGTTTTCGATTCTCTCTGTAAATATTTATTATTGTCTAGCTTTCAATCTGCGGCTTCTCCCGCATTATAACAGAATTTCCCGTGCAAAAGACATACTTTCCCGTGATAAAACTATCCCGGTCTGAAAGCAACAATGTTTTTGACATTTATTCGATACTAGCTAGTGCCCGCGACTTCGTTTATAAAGAATTAGTATTTCGAATAGCTTATATTAGCGTGGCGTATCTTTTTATAAATTGTAACTTGTGTTATTTTGGTGTACAAGTTATATTATTATAATTTTTCATAAAATCCATTCAGTAGTTTTTACGTGAAAAAATAACAAACATCCTCCATCCAAACTCTTGCGTTTATAATATAAGAAGAGATAAATATCTAACTTTAATCTATCTAAATCTATCTAAATTCATAATATTTGTGTTGATATTGCTTTTCGTAGCTACGCTATTATTCTTCTAAACGTTATAGTTCACACAGCAGGAAAGTTAATTCTTCAATCTCATTCGCAAGCGCTGTAGGAAGGCAAGTTTAAATGTTGATTGATGGACAATATTGATTGGAAGGCGACGTCAAGAGAATTCGTAATGCTGGTATTTACTAGGCTACTGCTGAACGGATTCTGAATGTATTGATTTACGTCCCACGTTGTTATTGCGACGCCTTGGTCAAAATAACTAAAGAATAATGTCTATAGCGCGGCTATAGATACGCTAAAATACTCGTAGTAATTCTAGAGCCACATAATTAGAAATTAAGGTTATTTATAAGTTCATGAAAGTCACCGTACCGCATTACATCTAACTTTAAAACTATGAAAGATATTCAATTTTATATTCCTTTTGACCTCCGTGTAATTTTTGTCTATTATTGAACTAGGTATGTAGGTATTATTGAAATCTCTCTTGCGCTCTAGTTTCGGTGCTGGTCTACACATAGGATGATTCATAAGTCTTGGGATTGACCCTGCTATGTACCAATGTGTTTTACACATGGACACATGGCGGTCGAATCGCGAGAGCGCACCCCGCCATGTGCCCCGTATGGGCCCAGAGAACTCGGGGGGTTGTAGTGGGTAGGCCGGTCCTCTAGACCGGAGAGCCCCACACACACTGAGAAAAATAAGCTACTTAAATAAGCTACTTCCGTAAGTAGCTTGGGAGTAGCTACTTATAACGGTGCAGAATACTTAAAAACCGGCTTTACATACTTAGTAATGGTGCAACATACTGTCGCGGTTATGAGCAACACCATGTTCATTAATGGAGATGCAAATAATGTTGTCGCATACTTATGTACTGGTGAAACATACTTCTTCAGTAAAAATGATAGAAATACGTCCGGAAGTAGTCAACACAATTACACGTACGAGCTCCGGCTCCGTAATTTCGTAGCTCTCACCATTTATTTACGTACTCGATCTCCTTACGCAACAATATCTTGATGAATAAAATGCCGAAGTCCGGAGTCCTTACACAAGTATGATAAGTACATACCAAAAGTAGACAGCATCGTGATGAATAAATATGCTGAATCATTATAAGTATACTGCGTACTTCGGATCTGCGCGTGCCAGCGGGCCGTCGGTGCCGTACTCCCGCACCGCGAAGCTTGGCTCCACGGGAAGGAGGAGGTCACCTACCGATTGACTCAGATGCTCACCGGGCATGGCTACTTCGGTGAGTATCTGTGTCGAATAGGACGGGAGGGATCGACACATTGCCACCACTGCGCATCCGACCTCGACTCGGCCCAGCACACGCTGGCGGAGTGCCCCGCGTGGGCCTCCGAGCGCCGAGTCCTGGTCGCACAGATCGGGTGAGATCTGTCTCCGCCGGCATTGATTGCGGCAATGCTGGCGGACGAGGGAGGTTGGCGGGCTGTGGCCTCCTTCTGTGAAGCAGTGATGCTCCAGAAGGAGGCCGCCGAGCGGGGTCGGGAGATTGCCGATCCCGCTCGAAGAAGGCGGCGCCGGGTTCGGTAGCACAGCCAGGGTCGCCGGCGGGCGCGAAGATGTCGCGCCCGCGGATGCGGCGACCCGGGAGGGACCACGCCCCTTCCGTGGCCGGGGGGTGGCGGAGATCGGGGGAGGTAGTGTAGCCTCCCCCAAGGAGGGCTCCCCTGGTAGGGGAGCGGAGGCTGGGGGTTCCCGGAAGTCGCTTCGCGTTCCCGGGGGCTCCCTACATGCCTGAGGAAGGCCATCCCTGAGGTTTTTAGTGGGTAGGCCTCCCCCTTCTGGGGAGGAGAGCCCCACATAACCACCGGCTCGCCACAGCCGGGGTATGCAATTTAATACATTTTCCTCAGGGGAACAAAAAAAAAAAAGTATACATCAAAAAAGAAGTATATCTGTAACGTAGCCAACACCATTATTTAAGTACTCGGTCTCGTTACACAAGTATGATAAGTACATACTAAAAGTAGACAGCATCTTGATGAATAAATATGTTGAATCATTGTAAGTATACGGCGTACTTATATAGAGGAGGTTGCTATATCTGTAACGTAGCCAACACCATTACTTAAGTACTCGGTCTCGTTACACAAGTATGATAAGTACATACTAAAAGTAGACAGCATCTTGATGAATAAATATGTTGAATCATTGTAAGTATACGGCGTACTTATATAGAGGAGGTTGCTATATCTGTAACGTAGCCAACACCATTATTTAAGTACTCGGTCTCGTTACACAAGTATGGTAAGTACATACTAAAAGTAGACAGCATCTTGATAAATAATTATGTTGAATCATTGTAAGTATACGGCGTACTTATATAGAGAAGTTTGCTATATCTGTAAGGTAGCCAACACCATTATTTAAGTACTCGGTCTCGTTACACAAGTATGGTAAGTACATACTAAAAGTAGACAGCATCTTGATAAATAATTATGTTGAATCATTGTAAGTATACGGCGTACTTATATAGAGAAGTTTGCTATATCTGTAAGGTAGCCAACACCATTATTTAAGTAGTCGGCCTCCTTACACAATTATGACAAACTAGCTTTCTGCCCGCGGCTTCGCCCGCGTGGATTTCGGGATTGGGTGTATAGAGGGTTAAGGGTCATAGCTTTTGCCCACGGCTACATATACGCGGAAGTCGGTTTATGGTGCGAAGATTTTATCGCGCTTCCCGTGGGACTATCCGTTTTTCCGAGATAAAAAATGCCGCAAAACTCCTCAAGAATCACTCTATCTATTGATGAAAACCGCATAAAATCTGTGCAGTAGTTTTTGAGCGAAGCCTTCTTGCGCATCCCGTGGGATCTGTCGATTTTTCCGGGATAAAAGTAGCCTATGTTACCGGGGAGAATGTAGCTTTCCAAAGGTGAAAGAATTTTTGAAAATCGGTCCAGTAGTTTAAGCGTGAAGAGGTAACAAACAAAACAAACAAACAACAATAAACCAACAACAAACAAACTTTCGCATTTATAATATTAGTTGGGATACATACCAAAAGTAGACAGTATCTTGATGAATAAATATTCTGAATCATTGTAAGTATACGGCGTACTTATATAGAGGAGGTTGCTATATCTGTAACGTAGCCAACACCATTATTTAAGTACTCGGTCTCCTTACACAAGTATGATAAGTACATACTAAAAGTAGACAGCATCTTGATGAATAAATATGTTGTATCATTGTAAGTATACGGCGTACTTTTATATAGGAGGTTGCTATATCTGTAACGTAGCCAACACCATTATTTAAGTACTCGGTCTCGTTACTCAAGTATGATAAGTACATACTAAAAGTAGACAGCATTTTGATGAATAAATATGTTGAATCATTGTAAGTATACGGCGTACTTATATAGAGGAGGTTGCTATATCTGTAAGGTAAACAACACCATTATTTAAGTAGTCGGCCTCCTTACACAAGTATGATAAGTACATACTAAAAATAGACAGCATCGTGATGAATAAATATTCTGAATCATTGTAAGTATACGGCGTACTTATATAGAGGAGGTTGCTATATCTGTAACGTAGCCAACACCATTATTTAAGTACTCGGTCTCGTTGCACAAGTATGTTAAGTACATACTAAAAGTAGACAGCATCTTGATGAATAAATATGCTGAATCATTGTAAGTATACGGCGTACTTATATAGAGGAGGTTGCTATATCTGTAACGTAGCCAACACCATTATTTAAGTAGTCGGCCTAATTACACAAGTATGATAAGTACATACTAAAAGTAGACAGCATCTTGATGAATAAATATGCTGAATCATTGTAAGTATACGGCGTACTTATATAGAGGAGGTTGCTATATCTGTAAGGTAAACAACACCATTATTTAAGTAGTCGGCCTCCTTACACAAGTATGATAAGTACATACTAAAAGTAGACAGCATCTTGATGAATAAATATGCTGAATCATTGTAAGTATACGGCGTACTTATATAGAGGAGGTTGCTATATCTGTAACGTAGCCAACACCATTATTTAAGTACTCGGTCTCGTTACACAAGTATGATAAGTACATACTAAAAGTAGACAGCATCTTGATGAATAATTATGCTGAATCATTGTAAGTATACGGCGTACTTATATAGAGGAGGTTGCTATATCTATAACGTAGCCAACACCATTACTTAAGTACTCGGTCTCGTTACACAAGTATGATAAGTACATACTAAAAGTAGACAGCATCTTGATGAATAATTATGTTGAATCATTGTAAGTATACGGCATACTTATTTTGTGGATGTTGCTTTATCTGTGACGTAGCTAACACCATTATTTAAGTTGTTGCAAGTAATCAAAATATTCGAAAATAATCGCAATTAATCGAAAATAGATACGATTTGTTGAAATAGACGAAAAAAGTCGCAACTAGTCGAACATGGAAGCAATTAGACAAATTAATAAACAATTGTCGTAAGATGTTGAAACAGTCAAGTAAAGTCGGTAGTGGCCGAAAGTAGTTGATCAAAGTATTCGAAAATCAAAGTATTCGAAAATAATCCCAATTAATCGAAAATAGATGCGATTTTTCGGAAGTCTAAAAAGTCGCAACTAGATGAAAATAGAGGCAATTAGATGAAGAAATCAAAAATAGTCGTAAGATGTTAAAACAGTCAAGACAAGTCGGTAGTGGTCGAAAGAGTTGCAAGAAATTGAAATGTTCGATAATAATGCCAATTAATCGAAAATAGATGCGATTTGTCGAATGAGTCGAAAATGTCGCAACTGGACGAAATTAGAAGCGAATAGACGAATAAATCAAAAATAGTCGTAAGATGTTGAAACAGCCAAGAAAAGTCGGAAGTGGCCGAAAGTAGTTGCAAGAAATCGAAATATTCAAAAATAATCCCA
The DNA here is from genome assembly GCA_036419045.1 of Scirpophaga incertulas. Classification (NCBI taxonomy): domain Eukaryota; kingdom Metazoa; phylum Arthropoda; class Insecta; order Lepidoptera; family Crambidae; genus Scirpophaga; species Scirpophaga incertulas. The sequence goes on along the minus strand of CM071637.1, from coordinate 10,238,087 downwards.
ATTAATCGAAAATGGATGCGATTTGTCGGAAGAGTCAAAAAAGTCGCAACTAGACGAAAATAGAAGCAATTAGATGAAAAAATCAAAAATAGTCGAAAGATGTTGAAACAGTCAAGAATAGTCGGTAGTGGTCGAAAGTAGTTGCAAGAAATCGAAATATTCTATAATAATCCCAATTAATCGAAAATTGATGCGATTTGTCGGAAGAGTCTAAAAAGTCGCAACTAGATGAAAATAGAAGCAATTTGATAAAGAAATAAAAAATAGTCGTAAGATGTTGAAACAGTCAAGAAAACTCGGTAGTGGTCGAAAGTAGTTGCAAGAAATCGAAATATTCGAAAATAATCGCAGTTAATCGAAAATAGATGCGATTTGTCGAAAGAGTCGAGAAAAGTCGCAACTTGACGAAAGTAGAAGCAATTAGACAATAATTGATCCGCCATCTTGGTAATGCCGCCATGTTGGATTTAGAATGACGTCAGATACATAACCATGCATTGTTATCCGACTTACACGTGCATGCAAAATTTCAGCTCAATCGGACACCGGGAAGTGGATCAAATTTAACTTGCAAGATTAGATTACAGACAGACAGACAATGGGATAGGTGAAGCCAAATAAAAGCTTGTAAAAATGCAAAGAACAATGGTCATTTTTGTTCCCAAAATAAACGAAAAATAGAGAGATTAATTTATATATAAGGATGATCCTTACATATAACATAACTGATTTGTATAATTAGAATATTTTTAAACCCAAATAAAAAAGTTATTATAATAAAATAAACATTTCATGAACGCATTATTGTAATTTCATTCCGCCATTTTAATGATTTGAAAGTCGAACGCATTACAGATGCGATTTGACATAATATGTCAAAACATTTTGACATTTGGTGCTGATTCTGTGGTCACACTTTTAAACTAAATTTAGACCATCTGCCTCTCTTTCATTTAAAATTAGACAGAAAAGGATAGACTATCGAAGTTGACAGTTCTAAACTGTTTATACTCGTTCCAACCATTTATTTTACTTTTGACACATGCCTTAGAACGTAACTGTTTCATTATACGTAATTATTAACTTTGAAACGAGTGAACAGAGAAATATATAAACTGCCCAATAAATATTATACATCTTAATTATTACCCACTACATACATTAATATGCCGTAAATAGCTCTATTCATAAAATATAAGTGATGATTCATTTCCGTTATGAAAAGAGTTACATTCTATCGCATCTAGTGACAGGATCAAAAGTATTCGGTGCAAACTAATGAATCGCAAATAATCGATTACACTTATTTGCAGTTAAGTCAGCTGACAACTGAGTTTTGAATTGTTGTAATAGACAACACGTTAAAATTGTATCAGGGAGATATAATTTTCTCATCATACCTATAACATGAAATAAAACAACCAAAATATTTTAATATTGTTTTATTATAACGAATCGTCGGATTCTTCATACGAACTCGAATCGTCGCTTGAATCATCTGCAGTGTTTATCATTAACTCTTGTGTAGGTATGTTGTCAAATTCAATTTCCCGATCCCAATCAGAGAATATTATATTTTTTGTTATGTTATGTTTCCATATTTTTATAAATTTTCATACAAAATTTAACAATTATATTATTTATTTGTATTTAGAGACTACTCGACTTCCATGCTCCAAAAGTGTACTTTTGTTTATCAATTTACATTCTGCTATCCTATGCATCAAAAACGTCATTCTATCTCTTTTCATTATATAGACCTATAATACCGAGAGAATAAGCCTATTTTCGCAAATCAATAGATTTTGCAATGTCGTCTCGTCTTGGCTACTCATTTTTTCTTGGATCTATGACGCCTATCCGTTAGCAGGTAGCCCTGTTCGGAACGCGCCTCAGCGTATTGATAAGCCAGTTACTTACAAGTATTCAGGCTACTGAAAATAAGTATGCTGTACCATTATTAACACTAAAGACACGATCGAACGTGTTTCGCCCTTTTTCAACGATGAATTCATTTCAATGTTGTCAGTTCAGAGTGATTTCTTCCAAATTTGGTGATTTTTCAAGTTAAGGGGAATAATTGAGGAGAATATATTTTTGGGAGGATAGTTGGAGAGATGAATGCTCATACCGAGACTACGGGGATTTTTATCATTAAAACCATATCTGAAGAATGACAATGAAAATGAGTATATTGGCTTAAATCTACTAATTTTACAACACTAAAATATACTGTCGAGAATTCAAAATTTAAACAGAACTGTAGATTTATTAACTAATCTATTAATTATATTAATATACCCCTTACTGTATATTTTTTTTTCTCGTGAAATAATGTTTATGTAGATAAAAAATGTAAAATACAGTTTTTTTTTTTTTTTTTTTATTATTTTTCCTATTTATCAGAAAATTGCGAAAATTTTTAAATAGAAAATTAAACTTGATCCGGGCGGCACTTGAACTCGCGACCTTTGGCATACCGTGCCACTGCTCTTAAACAACTGAGTTACAACTTTAAAAATTTGGTGGGATTTTGTAATGTAATGTATAGGCTATCGCTGAAGTGATGCAAAATAAAAGGTACATATCAATTAAGAGGGCGCCGACTAAATTAGCTCAAATTAGAAACTTTTTAAACATACATATTCTAGCTCGTACATATTGTTATACATTCATACATTCAAATTTTAGTATCTGATTCAATCCAGGGGCCGTAAGGGACTATTCTAGTAACATTGAATTTGAATCTAACCAACAATTAATGATAATAACTATAGTAGGTTACTATTGTTATTTATTTGACTTGGTTTACGCTTCTGTTTGGCACTGATTAGACAATAGATATTCGATATGGGCACGGCGGAGCGTTGTAGTTGCAAGTCAGAGTACCTTTAAACACCTAGAATCATGAAATTTGGTAGGAAAGCAAGGTCAATCGAAAAATCCTAAAATAAAATCTAAAAACTGCAGTACTTGTACTTATCACAAATAATGCGATTTTAATAAGCGGATTTATTTGCTTATATGCGGAACTCTCCGTGCGCGAGTCCGACTCGCATTTAGCCGGTTTTTTCTTTTTAGAGGACATAATCGATTATTTATTGTTAATAAAATAGATACCTACTATAATTTAAAACCTACATTTATTAATTAATAATTAATTAATGCCTCTAGTGTGGCAGATGTTCATAGGCTACGGTAACTGCTTACCATCAGGCAGGCTGTAAGCTTTTTTGCCACCATAGTGGTATAAAAAAATAATATTTTATTGTTTATTTGTTTAGATTTATACAATTTCACTTACAAAAAAAAACGCCGAGCGAACAACAACTGTGTACTTACGAACTAAACTTGTCAAAAACACTGTGCCCGGGGTGTGGTGATAGACGTACAAAACGAGCCGCGAGATACGAATCATCAATACAAGTTTTGACACCCACACACCATGATGATATTCGGCCAGGAGGCATACTCTGTTTTGTTTTACAAAATTTCGTTTAATTTTCGTTTCGTTATATTTTCGCAAGCAATTCTACTCTAATGAATTTTATCGAACGTATACCTACTCTAATTTTATTACGAATTGTAAGTATGCGTTCGATAAAATTAATTAGAGTCGCTTGTAAAATGTAACGAAACGAAAATTTAACGATTTTTCATAAAAATGAAACAGAGTAGGCCTCCAGGTAGCACGCTAAATATTCAGTATTCAGCATATTGCCGAATATACTATTCGTTACAAGTATATATTAACAATATTAATTAACAATCGATAAAGAAATTGAAATTCATATTTAATAATCTCAGGAAATGCAGATAAGTCAATGATACAGTAGGTACTCATTTGACGTATCAAACTATCTATTTTATCAACTTTAATACTTTTTATTAGAAAAATAAATATGAACGGTCACTTTTCCATAAAAAGGTTATTTTTTTTAGATATTTCAAGTAACTTTTGACAAGGCCCGGCTGGCAACACTGGTTGCCAGACTTAAAAAAATAACGACGTTTCCGTTATTATTATAGTTTGTTGTTGGCGTCGCCGTGCGTGGGTCATTCTTTGGTCAACGTATTTCAACTTTCTAGGTAAGTAATCTCTGGCTGGTAAAGAAATTACAAAATGCATTTTACAGGTTGTCAAGTATAAGTCTATAAGTTGGCGATCGGAAAACAACACGAACTAATAAAATGGTGTGAGTTGTGTCCAGTTGTTTCAGTGCTACACGACTTTCAATTTATCTATATAAATTTTAGGAAACCATTCCGAAAGATAATAATTAATATATAACGAAATAATCAAAATTTTGCAAAAAAAAAGCGTAAACAGAAACGCCATTGGATCGCCAAGTTATACTTGAGAGCCTGTATTTAAGTAAGAAACTACAAACGTGAGCCGCCATTTTATTCATTGAAATAGACATTGTGTACAATTAAGCAACGACTACTTCTGCATTCGATAGTAAATCGGTTGTATACCGTAGCGTAGGTTTCGTTTCATTTTTATAACTAAGTACCTACCTATCTAAAAATAATAAAAGCTGCAATTTCTCATACGCAATCACGTGTCTATACGCAGTTTGGGGGTCAAATATCATTTAACCTTCAAGCGGGCGCGCGGTCATTTGTAACGGGAGCGGGCGCGCGTAACCGAAAAGACGTTTAGGATAAATAAAAGAAATAAAGCACTTATTTTTCAGTAATTATTTATTTATTTGTAATTAGATATGTTATCATTGTCCTTAAAGTCTAATTTGTCAAAAAAAGTAATTAAAAAAAAAAACAATTATAAAACTAATTAACATAACTCAAATATTCTTTGGATCAAAACAAAAATTGGAATACAAAACCCTTTCACATATCTCAGACTAGTGAATATACCTAATCTAATAATAAAAAATACAAAATTAAGAATAAAAATGAATTAACTTTTGGTTTAGTTTTCATCAGAATCAGTTTCTTTGTCCATATAACATTGATTGCAAATAAATGTTGTATGACTTTTCGACGACGACGAGTCTTTTCGACGACTGCGCCGGGATTAAAACAATTGCGATCTGCGGAGTGGGGGGAGCACCCCGAGTGACGGTTTATACTTCGTTTTACTCCCAATGATATGGTGACAGGCTACTAGAAGTGAGAAATACAAGTAATGGGTAATAATAGTAATATGAACGTAAATGTACTAAGCGCGGTCGATTCGACTACGCGCGCCCGCTTGAAGGTTAAGCAAAGTTAAAAAATGGACGCTGATTACTTATTTTTTCAATTACACAGGGTTAAAACGAAATACGAAAATAATGAAATACGAAGATTTACTCCGAACATTGGATTTGGAAGAATTTAAAGAAGCATTTCATGGTTGGTCTTTTTGTTCAGGACAGAAAATGTGACACCTCATGTTTTTTTTTTGGAGCATATTGGTATGCATGTGTCGTGTGACTGTTATTTTATGTGATTACCTAAACTTTTAGACACAACATTGATGACGAATCCGTACTATTACTGGGCGACGCTGAATTAAAGGAATTGATACCAAAAATTGGACCACGCCTGAAGTTCAAGAAGCTCTTAGATGAACTCAAATTGGAGGCGGCACAGGACGTGACATTGACAAATGTAAGTCTTGATTCTGAATCTAAATAAGAATATTGTAAACTGTGACTTTATTTGAATTTTTATAAAATAATATGTGCAAAATAATAGGATTAAATAGACACCATAACATTTATATTCTTCTATTATAGATAAACAACTAATTTTAATTATTTGTTGCTTCAGGAGGATGCATTGTGGTGCAATATAACGTAAACTGGATCAGAAACATATACAGATAAGTCGAGTAATGATGTTACATGTGCAGCAGATGAGCCGAGTCATACACCTGTCGCTGGTCAAGGAGATCAGAATACTGTAAATATCCTTTTATTTTATTAGTTCCCTTTCCTCTGTTTATCTATAGTGTATAAGTTCTAACAGAATTTCATCATTCAGAATACCTATTTATCATCATTCATTCAGAATTTTGATACATTGACCATTTTGACAGACATAAAACTCAGTTTGGCCTCGTTCTTTAAATATAATATTTAATAAATATTTTTTATACTCACACCAATTAGCCTAGCCCAAAGTAAGCATTGTAAGGCTTGTTATGGGGTCTGGGGTAATGGATAGACATACTTATATGTATACATATATAAATATTTTTGATAGAAATAATATTAACAACCATGACTAAGGCACAAATGCTCATATTCATCACACAAACATTGCCCTCACCGGGATTCAAACCTGGGTGTCAGAGATGGCAACGCCTTGAACATGGCCAACCAACTCGGCTACGTAGCTCGTCAAATGTAAAATATCACAATCCTGGCCACAAAGCTCTGGTGGAAAAGGCTAATTTTTACAGCTTGTTAATATCTTATCTAATGCACATAAACAAACAGCGTGTTGTTCATCTTCATAGTTCTGACAGAGTAGTAATGCTGCAAACTTGTGCTGTCAATGCCTATTTGGTAAATTTTGAAAAAAATTATCGAGGGTCGTAAAAAAATACCTAACACATAAAGGTACCATCCTACCATCATAACCTAACAACTATATTTATAGTTTTTAAATAACCTATGTCAGAGGCCTTTGGTGGTTCAAAAACTAACTATAATATAGGGTTTGCCTAGGTCGGTCACTAACCTGACAACCCAATGAACTACAAAAGAAATTATAGTACAAGATCCCATCGCTCAATTCTGCAGGTATCTGTTTTTTCGATGAAACTATTTTTAAACGAATGATAAGGAAGTATGCAATGGATTAGCTATTGGTTGCCTATAAAAATTTTGCTGCAATTACCTGTAATTAATTTTAGTATAATTTATACGCTGGGGTTTGTTTCAGGTAAAAAATATTCTCAGCGTAAATATTTTTTTTTATTTTATTGGTTGATAGTTAGTGTAGATTATTGTGATTATTATTTTATAGGAGCTGGAAGTTGTGTAGTTTATAGCCCAAGAAAAATAGCACTTGACCAACATAATTAGCATAATGGCCACTTTTTCCACTTTGGCCACTTTTCACATTTTTAAATGTAAATTTTTACTTTTAGGGATGTTTAGATGGAAGAGCTGTTATAATAGAAGGCGAAGCTTCTGGAGGACTTTTAAAAGAAGGATCGAGAAGGAAGTTAAGCCTAATTTTGATCAATGAAACCATAAAAAATCAGCCCGATTATAAAATTTCTTTAGAACAATTCCAAAAATTGGCTTCGGGCATAGTCGCAACATTTCCCAAAGAATCTACAGTAGTTTATTATTCACCTTATGTTGCTGGAAAAGACAATACTGCAAAAAAAAATTCAAGTGGAAAACTCTACGAAAGATACATTACAAGAAGACGAAAGTTGCGGCAGAGTGGCGAATTAGCTGGTACAAGCAGACGAGCTTCATCGTGTTCTTCAGGAAGCACATTAGTAACTAGTAACTTCAATTTTGATAGTGGTGACAACAGTGATAATAATGGTAAGTTGTATTGGTAATGGTGTTGGCTACTTTATTAGCGCCGTGTTCTGTCTTATTCTGAAATTTTATTTACAGAACCTAACGATTATGTTGAAAACCTAACCTTTTTAAAAACAATGTGGAGCCATGGGGAAAAGTTGAAGAAATTTGGTCGGCCACAAGTTCGTGCAGATTAAAAAATTTATATAGGAAAAATAACAGTGGAATTCATTTAAAGTATCCAGCCTTACGACAACCCCAAGGATATATCTTAGTAAGTTTGAAGAAATAATCACTTTTATTATTGTGATATTTCGCAGGGATTGGATAAAAATCAGAGATTGGTCAAATCGTTATATGATGTTAAAATAACAAGACAATTTTATCTTTTTCCTAACAACATTCAGGCTATACCAAAAATAATATGTCAATTCTTAGATAATCACTGCTGTATGGTATTTGCTAAGACTTACCACCAGATGCAACAAGTTCGGGAAATGTTTTAATAAATAATATTTATATTCAATGTTGTAATGGTTTTAAAATTTTTCAAACTTCAAAAATATTTTTTTTTAATGTCACAAAACAGAACATGTAGGTACATGATTGCAAACTAGGTGGACCATCATACATTTTTTAAAGATTTTTTCCAGTTTTATCATGTTTTTGTTTTTTTTTTTACGTTAAGTTTTAAGTGGTATTTTGTCAAATCAATGTATTATCAATCATTTGTATCTGATGAAAAAATCGAGGAAGAACCACAGAAAAATTATTTTCTAAGAATTGACCTATTTTTCTGAACCAGTTTAGTGGTTTGATTTTGATTAAGGAATTTATAAATTTGTATTTTCATAAAGAAATAGGAACAGATTATAGTATGGATATAGATTATAGACTTTTGTTCCTGAGGAAAGTTGTTTAGTTTCACGGGCTGATTAAGTACTCGAGAAGTTGCTAGCAAATTACCTAAAGCCTATCTAACCTATCTGTTTTTCTCGAATATGATATAAAGTTAAATGTTCTATTTGGTCAGCCACTCCAACTCATTATCTTTATATAGCACATAGCAGCTACCCAATACTTGACCTATTTTAATCACGCTTGCCTTCTGCGGCGTTTTAAAGACGGCGCCTGAAACATGGTAGTCGCAACTTGGGAACTCCCAAGTCCCATAGAGTAGAGTGAAATGTACATGATAAATTTGAATGTATATAAATGTAGAAATTTGTATTGCTAAAACACTCACCTACTCAGACTAGAAAAACTATTGCTGTACATACCTCTGATGGTATCTTCTGCCTATTTTTTAATAAATGAAGACTAATCATTGTACATGTTTTTACACTCCCTATTGTTTGTGGCAGTTGTCGAAAGTACCGCCGATCCCAAGACGAATGTCGTAGGGCAAACAAAATGTAGGTACAGTTATGTTTAGATTATCTCACAAATACTTGAATGCAACATGCATTCAAGTATTAGTAGTATTGTATACTCTTTAAGTGCACTAAATATGTAATATTTTGTCAATTTTATACTTTATATTTATTACAAAAGTTATATAAATAATAGGTACTGATCATTGATATATTATTGTCTGTAAGATTTTATTTCATCTTATATTTTATCTGGACATTTATTGGATAAGTTATTTTTAATAAGGATAAGCATAACTTACAGTTTGTATAATAAACAAAATATTATAAATAGTTTATCAATTCTTCAACGCATTGTGGGTTTTTTTATTACAACTACTTCTATAACAGACAACAGGCCCGATTCTCTAAACTTAAAACTAAATTTAACAGCAGTCTGTCATTGTTATGATCAGTTGAGAATAAAAGAGAGAGAGAACTTAACTTTAGTTTTAAGTTTAGAGAATCGGGCCCACTATGTGATTTTTATTGGCCCATGTAATCGTAGTTACCTATATCATAAGTTTAAATACTGTCTTTGTAATACAGTTTGAAACTAAATGTTTGAAAAAATTGTGGATATTCATTGAATAAAACTATTAAGGAAATTTACATTAATTGTTTTTCAATTATTCTATATGTATAGCATCAATATACCTTACTAAAACCTGTATCACAAATGTTAGGAGCCTTACCTTTGAATAATTTTGTAAAAATACAAATTGAAACCACTCAGAATGAGTTTGGATGATTTTCATTTTTGATACATGTTTTAAAACGAATCTCTAAAATTAATATTGTAAAAGTACCGTACTGGCTTGGGTGTAGTAAAATTATGATGTGACTTACTAAGAGCTACTGCATAAGTAGAGTACTGGCTTGGATGTAGTGAAATCATGATGCAATTTATGTAGAGGTGTTGCATAAGTACAGTACTGACTCGGTATTGTAAAATCATGGTGAGATTTATTCATAGTAATAGTAAAAAAAGTGTTATCCGATTTTATTAATTTTAAGCAATATTAAGTCCTATTTCAATTTTATCATTTTATATCATGTTAAATTAAATTATACCAAGTTAGGTTCTATTAAATCATATTGTATTAAATTTCCATATATTAATTTATTTTAATATTAAAAATATTCTTTTGCAGGTGTAGCATAGGTACCATACTGGCTCGGTTGTAGTAAAAGCATGGTACGACCTGCTTATGTAGAGATGCAGCACAGGTACCGTACTGGCTCAGGTGTAGTAAAAGCATGGTGCGACCTATTTATGAAGAGGTGCAGCACAGATACCGTACTGGCTCTGTTGTAGTAAAAGCATGGCGCGACCTACTTATGTAGAGGTGCAGCACAGGTACCGTACTGGCTCGGATGTAGTAAACGCATGGTGCGACCTACTTATAAAGAGGTGCAGCACAGGTACCGTAACTGGCTCGGGTGTAGTATAAGCATGGTGCGGCTTTTACTACACCCGAGCCAGTACGGTACCTGTGCTGCACCTCTACATAAGTAGGTTGCACCATGCTTTTACTACACCCGAGCCAGTACGGTACCTGTGCTGCACCTCTACGTAAGTAGGTTGCACCATGCTTTTACTACACCCGAGCCAGTACGGTACCTGTGCTGCACCTCTACATAAGTAGGTCGCACCATGCTTTTACTACACCCGAGCCAGTACGGTACCTGTGCTGCACCTCTACATAAGTAGGTTGCACCATGCTTTTACTACACCCGAGCCAGTACGGTACCTGTGCTGCACCTCTACGTAAGTAGGTCGCACCATGCTTTTACTACACCCGAGCCAGTACGGTACCTGTGCTGCACCTCTTTATAAGTAGGTCGCACCATGCTTTTACTACACCCGAGCCAGTACGGTACCTGTGCTGCACCTCTACATAAGTAGGTTGCACCATGCTTTTACTACACCCGAACCAGTACGGTACCTATACTGCACCTCTACATAAGTAAGTCGCACCATGCTTTTACTACACCCGAGCCAGTACGGTACCTGTGCTGCACCTCTACGTAAGTAGGTCGCACCATGCTTTTACTACACCCGAGCCAGTATGATACCTGTGCTGCACCTCTTCATAAGTAGGTCGCACCATGCTTTAACTACACCCGAACCAGTACGGTACCTGTGCTGCACCTCTACATACGTAGGTTGCATCATGCTTTTACTATACCCGAACCAGTACGGTACCTGTGCTGCACCTCTACATACGTAGGTTGCATCATGCTTTTACTATACCCGAGCCAGTACGGTACCTGTGCTGCACCTCTTTATAAGTAGGTCGCACCATGCTTTTACTACACCCTAGCCAGTACGGTACCTGTGCTGCACCTCTACATAAGTAGGTTGCACCATGCTTTTACTACACCCGAGCCAGAACGGTACCTGTGCGGCACCTTTACATAAGTAGGTCGTACCATGCTTTTACTACACCCGAGCCAGTACCGTACCTGTGCTGCTTCTCTACATAAGTAGGTCGCACCATGCATTGCTACGTAAAAAAGTCAGACCGCGTTAAATTAAGTAACTCGGTTCAAGTATGCTGCCTACTTAAAAAAGTCAGACCGCGTTAAATTAAGTAACTCGGTTTAAGTATGCTGCCTACTTAATGAAAGCTACGTAAGCAACATGGTGCTGGCTATAAGCGTCACGCGGTCTGTTTTTGCTACGTATTTTAATGATGCCACACCATGAAATTTTTCTCAGTGCACGGCCGCGTCTTGCCAGCGCGGTGTTATGGTGCAAAAGGTCGCATTTCCCCCCCTCAAAAAAAAAAGGTATTTATGAATTTAAGGGTTCATGCTCAATTGTAATTGTGTCCATTCTTATCGTTAGTCAACCGCGTTGGCTCAGTGTAAGTTGGATGACTTCACACACACCATTGAATTACTTCGCAGGTGAATGCAGGTTGGATCACGATGTCTTTATTCACCGTAAGAGTGTTAGATAAATATACATATTCAGTTTTCAAAGCAGTGTTGAGACTACAATATGATTAGTATTAATTAAATATAGTACATAAGTATTAACAATTTTGACACATTTGATCTAATAAGTAGTAAAATTTTATTAATTTTTTTTATAATTGTTATTGTATTGAGTTTTATTACGAATAAAGTTGTAAGTATGCTATAAACGCTGGATTTCAATCATCTTTGGGTATAAATAATAATAAATACTAGAAAATAATAGATTTCACTCAGTATACAAGAACTTCTATTTAACAGTTTATGAGCTACTTCTCGTGTTGGAATGTGGCTTCTTTGGATATAACGAACTTTTAATCTATGATTAGTCATGTGAGTCTCAATCATCCTCAGGTGGGAGCTAGGCCACACGTCTATGAACAACTTCATCCAGCCATAATGTACGTATGTATGTTGTAACTCTGGAACTTATCATCATATTTACAAGCCTACGATCAGCGACACTGGGAGACCCCTCGCCATAGTAGCGTCGAACTTTCAGCAGTCTAGCTGAGAGCAGATTTGATTGGGATAATGAGAGAACCTGAGAAACTTCTAGTTTCAAGATTAACATTTGTTTAAACAATCAATAGAATCAAAACTAGTGATGATAGCTAACATTCTGATCTAGCTATTAAACTGGAACCCTCGGTCCTTCAGTAAAAACTTAATTTTAGAGAGCTTACGAGATATGCAAATCGTGCCAACAGAATTACCTCAGACCCACGACGGCATGAAAGGACAAATATGTACGCTCCGAAGTGCTCTTTGATACATGTTAATTTGTTTACACGAGTGATAATTTTAAGTTGATTCAGGTGAGTGTAGTACTTGTTCTGTCCTACTTGTAAATAAAATATTGGTTTTGATTAATTTACATCTAACATGCAAAGGGTGCAAGTATTGGATTTGAGAAAAGACCGGAGGTCTAAAAAATAAATCTATTTTTAAAACAGAGGGCTTGGGAAGAACTTTGTTAATATTTTCAAATAACTCCTATCGATTAGTTCCTGTTTATTTAGTATGACACAACATAATGACTTCCTCAGAGACAGAGTGGTTTGTATGCCGGCTTCAAAATGTCAACTTTGCTGGACCTGTAGTCAAAGTAATACTAATCGCATTCGCTTTCATTTCGTTATATATATAAATGATTCTTCAATTCCGAATCATTTTCATGGATTGCCATTAGATTTATCTAATCCTGGTTGAAGTGGCAATGGGGGAGACATTTGTATGAGCTCCTTTACTCATTGCTATTTTCGAATTTCGGTGACTTGTGGCAAACAAACAGTGGTACATCAGTCAGCGTTAACCGTCTTGCGATCTTCTAGTACAGTAGTGGCGACGTGACCACCCTTTGCCACAAAGGAGGTGACCATTTCTTATAGTGCTCCGTACGCGTATGACCTTGGTCGGTTTTGGTTCATTCTGGAAGACCAAGACAGTAGACTGCTGCTTAGAATCTGGGTCGTAACCATATATCCAAGATTCGTCACCACTATCCATATCATAAACATGCTTTGACTCTCCTCGATTGAATCGCTGCAGAGTTTTGCGACACCAACTAACCCGGGCTGCTTTTTGGTCGTCGCTAAGCAAATGTGGTATCCAACGAGAGATTTACTTTCTTATGCCAAGTTCTTCGTGTACGATTGTTTGGACAGTGGTCCCTGAAATATCCACGGATGCCTCTATTTCACGGTATGTCACATGACGATCTTCGAGAATTAGCTGCCGCACGGATACGATATTCTCTTATGTCATGGCGGTTTTTGGACGACCTTTACGTAGCTTGTCACTGAGACCAGCCTGCCCACGCTGAAATTCCAAATACCAGCGTTCTATAGCCCAAGACATGGTACTGCATCACTAAACACAGAACATCTCCTCAAAAAACCGATGTCGCGATAATCGTCTTTGTAATTGTAGAAAATTATAGCACGAAAATTTTCTTTAGGAATTTTCATTTTCAGAACTGATTTGACACCTTTGAATAGACGTTAAAATAAAACTATTCAGCTGATCTAAAACATTCATTTGTTTTCGAATTCTAAATTCAACAAGATAAAAGAGCAATGTTTTTTTATAATAGTGGGAGGTTGACAAACAACACAACTTAAAAGGCAGACTTAGTAAAATAATAAAGATAACTATAACTCAACTGTTTTTTTCAACTCCATGTTTTGTAGATAGAACCCTTCCCATAGGCGTCACTTTTTAGGGATAAAAATACGCGCGTATATGTGAACGCGATACATATTTCCATCAACTCACGTTTTTTTCTCAAGATTAGACTGTTTTGAACTCAGATGAGCATCGTGGTATGCTCCACGCAAGAATGTCATAGGGTGTTGGCGTTGCACTCGACCAGATTGTAATTTCTACTTACTTTTACGACTGGATTTTTTTTATCTAGACAACATTACCGATAGAATAAGTGATTGATAAAATTTTCAGAAGAGATATAATCAAGAAGATTATACCTATGTACAATATCTGACTGCGTTACTAGTTGAAGTAGGTTAGAACATGTGACTGTATCCACACCGGATGAAATCCGCGTATTGGTTCCCATTTAGTTACACTTGTATATAAAAGAAGGAAGTTCAAAGGATAAAGGAAGGGAAGTTCGCTATGGACAGACCCATGGCTTCCGTGACTCAAACATACGAACATATCTACGTTAATTTTAACTAAACATCGATTGATCGATGACTCTTGGATCGATCTTGCGCTGCTAATGCTCAGTGAATTTCTGCGATCTTCACCGAATCGCCAGCTGAGAACTACCAATCCTGCATTTGTTAGCATTCGGATCAAATGCAACAACTATTTAAAAAACCCACATAGGAAATAAAACATTTGCCAAATGAAAAACTATGAGATAATTACCAGTCCCCAAGCACTCTTCTAAACATTATCTATTATGTATATCGCCTAACCACAAATTGCTTGACTTTTAACTTTATGATAGGGAATAAACGTTCCTTTTTTTTCCTCAGGAGAGGAAGGCTGAGAATCCTCACAAGGAGTACGAAACGTACCCAGGATACCCCCGCAACGGCAAGTGTCATGGAGGTTATGTCGGACTCCACGCGACCGGAACGGTTCAGCCACGTGACCTACCGACTAAACTCATCCTGGCCTAGGTTCTAAAACCATGTAGGCAAATCGTGAGGGCGGCCCTCAGGAGAGGGGCGATGCAGCGCAGGCCCATAAAGGGGCCCAAAGCGCTAGAAGAGGCGCGGGAAGTCAAAGTGACGCCGGCCATATCATTAGGGAATACACGTTCCCTCTTTCCCGACACTTATCATAACTGTTTATTTGGCATGAGCCTACTCTATATTAGAGCCATTATGTATGCGTCAATCACGTTGTGCTAGTGTGTATCTATTACTTGAATACACATACAATTTAAGAAGTATGATTATTATAGTGCCAATTGAAAACCAGCGTCGAATTTTATTCCATACCTGATCATGTCGAATAAGTCACCTATTTTGGCACGTGGGACAAAACATCATAAGTATGTATATGTTGTGTATAGTTGCTTCGTTATTTTTTATTATTATATAATATGCATTTTCTACAATTAGTTTTCTTGTCTATTTTGATATAATTATAAAGAAATAGATAATTTGTACATATGAAATTCGAATTGGTGAATGAGAGAATCAGCTCTAGAATCGAAGACCAATACAGACTCCAAGCCACATAGTTAATAGGCATTATTATCAGTTTTCCTGTATTTAAAGCGAACGAATCCGTGCCTTATAATGTATGAGTAGGGTTCCCAACTTTGGATTGCCCGGGAGACTCCGGTAATAATGGTTAACCTCCCGACCTCCTGGAGAGCAATGATTTCTCCGGTTTTTCTAAAAATTTAATGCATCAAAACAGCAACACCGCCCACCGCTCCGCTGCCGACCTAAACCTGTTCGTCTTAAATATTAACTTAGATTGGACAAGTTGTACGACGAGGTTGGACTTTTGCGTGAGATGCAAACACTGGTTTTCTTTCATTCCAGACACCAATAAAAAACTCAAACATACAATTCTCCCGGCTTGGTCTTTTCGAGAGTTGGCAGCCCTATGTATGAGTGAGCGTCAAGTGTCCCAGTGTCGCCTCTTGCGGTAGAACTTGGTATCAAACACTACTTAACGATGATCATAAATGGACCAAAGTTTGACTGTTTGATCTGCTTTTGTGAGTTGAAATAGTTTTATGATATAAAAGGAGGCTAGAAGCACATTTCTTCGTTATTACACCTACTGAGTTTTTGCTTTCAGGCACGACTGTAGTGTTCAGTACATACGACAGGTGGCGTTACAGGTAGTTATGAGTTTTCTAGAAAAATATTTTTGTTATAAAACCAAAACGTGACTTAAAATTTCGAAAAGATTTATGGGTTTTAATTATAATGTTAAGTATTACTACCTACTCTGTTTTTATTACTAAATTTTTCCATCACAGACTCAATAGTCAGTACTTGTTTGAAAAGTGGAGGAAGCTAGGGAAGTTTGCTTGGGTCGTAGCAAGTGGAAAACTGTGAAGTCTGCCTTATCATTTGAAAGAAGTGTGTGTATGCATGAAATTTAGAAAACTTGTACATACACATAGTAAGCTTCTCAACTACTCCTCTCCTTTTGTAACGAGTTGCACAGCATTTTACATACAAAAATATGAGCTAAATTGCGGGTTCTAACACAATTCCACAGCCAACCCACAATCATTATAAAGTTACAATAAAAAATATTACATACAATACTATAACTGTTATCCTGAATTTTCAGACTTCATTACACTCGGGTATGTTTCAAGTTCTACACTAAAATTGGCACTTGACAAAACACATATATGAGATCAATAGTTTAAATAACTATTTAATATCTTGTATTACTTGTTGCTGTATTGAATAACAATTTTGTGTTATGTAAGTACTCAGAGTAAATGTCAGTTGAAGAGATGTAGATGGGGCCTGTCCGTTGAAGCTCCTATTACAACTTCCATGCACAGAATTCAACACACAAAGATTTTAAGTGCCTAGAGCTCTACTCTAATCATAAACTTTATTATAACTTTACTTTAAATTGATTCAGGTAAGAGTTTGAAGGTATCTTGATAGCATTTGATCCATAAAGAAAAATCAGTTACTGAAGATGTATGTATGTATAAGGATTTAAAATTCAAAGGCAAAGTTCAAATCCAATACATCATTTACACATTTACATCTATTTAATAAATTAATAAAAGGTCAAAAATATTTACAAAATTTACATTATGTTCTAATTCTTTTCTTCTCTTTTTTCAAATGGAAATCTTTGCTTGTATCGAGCTACTCCAAGGTTGACAAAAGCTGAAAAAAGAAAATGAATATCATTATAGCTGCATAACTAACACTCAATTACACACTAAGAAATAAATTTACAAAAATCATGTAACTAATTTCAATTCAATAACCTAAGTTTTGTAACTAATTTGAAATCTGAATATTCTGAGAATGTCATTTAGTTTCATTTTACAATAAAATAAACATTCATTGTCATATTTTAAATACATTACCACTGAGGGGAATGTTTATGTCATGGTGATTAGGCCTTTTTCAAACACTGTGGCCCAGTTAGATTACCCACCCCATGTATATCTTTATAGGTACATAACCTGTATAGATTACACAATATTTTCCATAATATAGCAATGAATAAGTTGCCAGAAGGTAACTTTGTAACTCTCGATTACAATGCAATTACCAAGACTAACAGTCACTAAACATATAGTAAAAGTCGATAATTTATCATATATTTATATGTATTGATTAATAAATTTTCAGCATACAACAGGAAAGGTTAGCATCACATATATTAAGTGAAGATAAACCTGAAGATCAAAATAGGCAGGATATATTATATCTAATTGATAAGTATGCTTAGAAACTAAGGTAGTAAAACAGTGGTAGGCTCATAAGTCACATCACAAATTTAATTGAAAAGAAAAACATCTACCTCTATGTAATAGCTTACTCTGCCAACTAGATTATGGAGGTGATTAAAACACTGTTTAAAAATATTAAAACTAAGTAATGCTTTGTATTTATGAAGTCGGAACAAATAGTATTAAGGAGAACAAACTTCAGTATCTTCCGATTACATTTTTGTTATTACCTGGCAATGTAGATTCAAAAATACCTTACTCCATTAGAAAACAGATCTATAGGTTTGTTCTTGAAAGACTGTCAATAAATGATTTACGTAAGGATTTTTTAAATATTTTCAGTAATTAATAGTTTCTTCTAAATCAGGTATCAAATGGTTTAATTTTAAACTAAAAATTGAACACCATTGCTTTTAGCTATAAGATACATTGATATTAACATTATAAATAATTAAACAATAGTTCCTCTATGGTTGAAACAATATAAATGGAAAGTCTAATAAAATCTGGTAGAAGTTTCGGAAAGATGTTGAAGTAGAAGGCCAGTCGCAGTGTTGTACTTCTCAATATGTAAATATATATTAAATTGCTGTAAATTTATCAACTCAAATGGATTTTTTATATCTATATATTGCTAAGGAAGTAAACTGCCCATCTGATAATAAGTAGTTATAGTTGTGAATAGTACATGTGGTTCATCTAAAATTCGCTGCAATTCCCACAAGAACCATAGTGAATGTTGCAAAATTGTAACATAAGATGGAATGTCATAGTATCTAGAAACTACACTTTCAAACAGGTACAAAGCTGTTTTGCTGTAGAAATATCGCAATAAATGGTACCCAAGGAGACCATGATATTGTCTGCTTAAGTAATCCACATAAGTAATATACTTATTCATAAAAAAATCATTCTGATTTAGTGTCTATTTATTTATTGTACAGAAATGGCAATATTTTGCTGTAAAAGTACGTACTCAAAGACATAGTTCCAACTGCTACTCTTCCAGCTAAGGTTTTATTTTTCCAAGCCATATTAGCTAGATAGGCTCCTATGCCGGTTAAACCTAAAGCCCCAACAATTCTACAACCTAGACAATCTTTAGGTGGCGAGGAAACTTCAGAAGACATACTCAGCTTTTATTTCTGTAAAACAATTATTTACTGTTGTTAAAATTATTAGTATACATTGTATAAATTAAAATCTAAGGATTGAACACAAAGATAAAAATATTATTGAGTAATATTGTCAATTTTAGGTTATATTTAACACAGATTATAATAATGACAGTGTTGTCAAATGACATTTTTAATATTCAATAGAAAATTGATATCAGAGGGAAATCAGCAGAGGGAAAAATCAGTAGGTTCAATACTTGGAAAATAAATTTCAGTTGATATGCGAGTGTTAACTATTTAAGTACATTTAAAAACAGTTTGATGCAAATATGCACACAAACACAAATGTTAACAATATTCCACTTTTAAGTATAAATAGTCTGACAACGTCCTCTTCTATAATAGAAAATATATTGAACTGATATTTGAGAAAAACACGTCACGTGACGCTAAGACGCTAAGTCGCTGATGCTGATCACTCTTTCTATTCTATATTAAAGTTTGACTGAAAAATTACATAGACAAGATAACGTTTTTCATCTAGAAAATAGATACTAAGCTTGTGCAAAGATGGTATTACATTTATACTTAAATTTGAGCGACATTAAATAAAAACAGTTGTTAGCGACGGCCACACTGCTGAAAACAAAATGATAATTTAGATAACATGTTAAGAATCTGGTAATGATATGCTGAAGGCCTGATAGTTAAATCTTTGCAAATACTCATATTTACCACTACAAGGTACTAACGAATCAGGCGTTCAGCATATCATTTCCAACATAAGAAATATGAATATGTTAATTATAAGTATTAAATAATATGCTATAATAACTAGATAGTAGTTACATATGTCTCATTGTCTCATATGTCTCATGTCAATTGTACTTACCTTTTGATTTCTTAATAAAGTTTTGCAAGGTAGCGAGCTCGCGATTCGTATCGAAGTTGACGGTAGACGAGTTGAGTCTGGCACATATATTAACCGAAGACGCACGCTCGCTACAAAGGCTGTATTTAAAGACTTTATAATCATTTTTTCACCACCATCCTCACACCAGCGATCCTGTCGACTACATTATTGGTCACTTCGAGCAGGATTACTAAGAGGAACGAAACCTGTGAGCAGGTATGGCATTTGCAATGACCCGTACGCCACGTACACGCAGCGCAATGAAACGAAACCAAATGTCTGAACAACGTGAGGTGAAATCTGATACGAATGGTCTACACGAACAGCTTACCATGGACAAAGGCACAAAGACGGAGTTATCCGGAAAATCTTCTTCATCTTCAGTCGCTCGTAGGAAGCAGTTGGAATTTGAAGCTGCACAAGCTAAAGCTAAACTGGAGCTAGAAGCCGCTGAGGAAGAAGCGAGAGCACAAGCTGCACTTGCACAAACTAAAATGCGCATCGAGAAAGAGTTGGTGGACAAGAAATTAGCAGCTGATATCGCTGAGATGCAATCACAAGCATCATCTCTTGCTTCCACTCGATCTGATAAGTCGAAGGTCAAACATTGGTTGGAAACTTCACACGGCTCCAGATCTAATCTACGGCATGCAGAACAAGAGGAGTACCACGATTCGAAACCAGTCGCACCCTCCTTTCAACCAAAGGAAACTACTGACGTCGAAAGACTAGCAGGTGCCCTATGCCAGGCCATCAATGTTGCATCATCCAGGCGGCAGAACCCTGATCAACAGCTGCTGTCAAGGTTAGCTACATCTAAAGATCTTCCAAATTTCTTTGGGGACCCCTTGGAGTGGTTGCACTTTAAAGAAGCATTTAAGGAGTCAACCCGGCTGTGTAACTATACCGATACAGAAAATGTATGGCGTCTACGGAAGTGTCTCCGTGGGGACGCAAAGGAAGCTACTTCATCGTTGCTCATTACCGCTACTTCACCAAAAGAAATAATGAACACTCTTGAGCTTAGATTCGGCAGACCTGAAAATATAATGCGAAAAATAACATCACAACTGAAGAAAATACAGCCACTTCCATATAATTATCACGCTGAGATAGTGAATTTTTCGGTAAAAATTAGAAATTCTGTAGCAGCCATAAAATGTATAAAAGAAGACGATTATTTGCGAAGCCCGGAACAATTATCTACTATAATTTCTAAACTACCAAGCGCCTTAATTACAAAATGGGCTGACTATTTACATAATTGTCAAGATGACCGGAATTTACCTAAACTAGAAATGCTATCAAATTTCTTACACGAAGAGGCAATAAAAATAGCTTCGTCAGGCGTAAGCTTCATACATAATCAGGGCGACTTCAAGAATAAATATAATTATACTAAAAACAATCAATCAGTATTGCTGTGTAAGAATGACGTCGAGTATAATTCTCAACCTTATGCCCAGTCTGGTAAGTGTCAATTTTGTCGCCGAGCTTTGCATGCCTTAGAGAAATGCACAAAATTTCTACGCGCAATGCGCAAAGATCGTTGGCATTTCGCTCGTATAAATAAACTATGTTACAAGTGCCTTGGGAAAAGACATGACAAGCTTTCAGACTGTACTGCCGAAAACTGTGACATTGAAGGATGTGGCCACCCGCATCACCGTCTTCTACACTGGCCGAAGCCCACTACCAAGCCTGATGATGACCAGAAAGAGGATCGTTCCGCCGCCGTAAGCAGTATAAATAACGTACTTGAGTGTCCGCAACCGTCTGTGTTTTTAAAAATCGTTCCGTTAACAGTGCGAGGCCCAAGCGGTGTGAGTGTGCACACTCACGCACTGCTTGACGACGGGGCGACCGTGACCTTGGTCGCAGCTGACATCGCCGATCAGCTGGGCTTAAGCGGCAAACCGTTTACCATGCGCGCGCGCAGTGCATGGGGCAGCGAAGTGGTATGTCAAGCTCAGATTTTATCATTTGATGTTTTGAACTATAATGGTGAAGTTTATAATTTAACTGCTCGTAAAATGTCCAAATTAGAATTACCAACGCAATATGTATCTAACACTAATTTGTATTCTAAATATAAGCATTTGGGTTTATGTAATTGTGACGTACAACCAAAGATTTTAATTGGGCAAGATAATTTTCATTTGATGGCTCCCATCGAATATATAAAAGATAGTGAAAAGCAGTGTGGTCCGTATATAACAAAATGTTTGTTAGGGTGGTCTGTCCACGGCATAATAAGTGACGCTGCGTCAGTTAATTTGATAAATTGTACTGACTTTTATGTAAATGAGAATGCCATGGGTAGCATGGATACTGTGTTAAACTTAAATAATATACAAGCAAATTCACAATCTTTACCCACAAATTCGCTTGTTGCAAAACAAAATAAGTTATACAGCGACTCGCAACTGCATGATATTGTTTCAAAGTATTTTTCTTTAGAATCTATAGGTGTATGTTCTAAACCACGCTGTAATCTTGATGACGAAAGAGCTATTGAAATTTTAAATAGGACGTCTAAATTGATAGACAATACTTGGTATGTGGGGTTACCTTGGAAATATGATGATTTTACTATGCCTGATTCATACCCTACCGCGTACAGGCGTTTTTTGACTGTTGAGCGTAAAATAAATAGAGACGAAGGTTATGGCGCTCGTTATCGCGAGAGAATTGAGCACTTACTTGTAAATAATTATGCTCGTAAAATTAGCAAAGAGGAATCCACCTCCACTCCACACCATGTGTGGTATTTACCACACTTCGGAGTTGACAACCCTAACAAAAAGAAATTAAGGCTCGTCTTTGATGCCGCTGCTAAGTCTCAAGGCCTTTCACTTAACGATTTTTTGCTAAAAGGCCCAGATCTATTGCAGCCGTTATTGGGCATCATGCTAAGATTTAGGGAGCAACCGGTAGGCATAATTGGCGATATTAAAGATATGTTCTTACGTATAAAGATCACAGATGATGATTTTCACGGATTTAGATTTCTTTGGCGTGAATCAAAAGACGAAACTGCGGAGAAGTACGTAGTGACGTCATTAATTTTTGGTGCGAATTGTTCGCCCTTTATAGCGCAATATATTTGTCAAAATAAAAATACTGAACGTTTTCAGAGTACCTTTCCCGACGCAGTTCATGCAATAAAGTCAAATCAATATATGGACGACTATATAGATAGTTTTAGTGATGACGTCACCGCTAGACAGATAATACGTGACGTGTCATTCATTCACAGCCAAGGCAGGTTTGAAATGCGAAACTGGATGAGCAATTCAGTTGACGCTTTGAAAGAATATACCAAAACAGATTTTAAGCGATACTGCCGTAAAGCTCAATTTAGAAAATACACCCGAAAGAACATTAGGTTTATTATGGTACCCGCATATTGATTGTTTCGCTTTTGATGTATCTTTAAAACGAATCCCTAACGAAATATTAAATTGTACTAGAAAACCTACAAAACGTGAGATGCTATGCATAATTATGTCGATCTTCGACGTGCATGGTTTTCTCGCACCCTTTACAGTGCAATCGAAAATATATTTACAACAAACATGGAAATTGAAATTAGGCTGGGATCAAGAAATACCTAACAGTTTGTTTACTTCATTTCGTGAATGGTTAACACAATTGAAAAATATTGCTAATATTCGTATTCCAAGATGGTATTTCGCGCGTTCGACCGAAAGTTCAAAATCGCTTAGTAATAGTGATAGTAAACACAATCATACGGCGGCGTTTGAGAGCAGCACAGCTATATTAACTGATCATGTGAGTGTGAAAGAGATATTAGAATTACACATTTTTTGTGACGCATCACTCTGCGCTTACGCAGCCGTGGGATATTGGGTAAGACGAATAAATAATGAAACTAGTGTTTCTTTCATAGCTAGTAAAAGCCGTGTCGCTCCGATTAAGCCCGCTATAACTATACCTAAATTAGAGCTACAGGCAGCGTTGTTAGGATGTCGGTTAGCTAGCACAATAATAAAAGAACACAGGTTAAAATATACTGATATTTTTTATTGGACTGATTCAACTACAGTTTTGAGTTGGATTCGTAATGATACCAAGAATCATAATGTATTTATTTCTAACAGGCTAGGGGAAATTGATCAGCTCAGTAGTGTAGATAGCTGGCACTACGTGCCGTCCGTGTTGAATATTGCTGATCTCGCGACGAAGCCTCGGCTGACTGTGGCGCGCTGCGTACCGGATGCGAGTGGTTCACCGGACCCGCGTTTCTTCTTTCTCCTCGTGACCGGTGGCCTCAAGAACCGATACCTGGTTCAGTACCTGAAACAGAAAAGTACACAAATGAATTATTAAACATTATCAATAGTACAATTGATATTTGCGATTTACCTATTCCCGTACCTTCTCGTTTTTCTAGTTGGTTGCGTCTGTTACGTAGTACCGCCGCGGTGTTATTGTTTATTGAGAAGTGTAGGGGCAATAAGTCGCAACAAATTGATTTCGTGCTTATGAGTAGGGCGGAAGTCTTAGTATTACGTTACGCTCAGTCGCAGTCTTTTTATAATGAAATTAATTTAGTGAAGGCTAGTAAGGATCTTAATCGCGATAGTCGCATACGTGCGTTGACACCAATTTTAAACAGCGATGGTTTGCTGTGTGCGGCCGGTCGAATAAACGTGGCATCAGGAGTAAGCGAGCTAGTTAAGTCCCCAATAATTTTAGATGGTCGCAGCCACATAGCTCGGCTGCTGGTCAAGCATTACCATATAAACGCTGCTCATGCGCATAACGAAATTATAGTTAACGAACTCCGACAGAGGTATTCGATTATTAACTTAAGGCCCACGGTTCGAACTGTGTCATCACGATGCCTTTTTTGTAGAATAAAAAAGCCAATCCCGAGCCGCCGCGACAAGGTGATCTTCCTGAAGAACGACTCATGCATCATCAGAGACCGTTCACAGTGTGTGGGTTAGATTTGTTTGGCCCTATCGAAGTTTCAGTAGCTAGACATAGATCAAAACGGTATGGTGTACTATTTACTTGCTTGACCATACGTGCTATTCACATAGAATTAGTTCACAGCCTTACAGCTGATTCCCTTATTATGGCTATCAGAAGGATGGCAGCACGGCGCGGATGGCCGCGGATTCTCATGTCGGACAATGGTACTAACATGAGAGGAGCGTGCAATGAACTGAATCAGTCACTTAAGAGTATTGACAAAGAGACTGTTATTACTCGGGCTCTCAACCACGGTGTTGATTGGCGGTTTATACCTCCAGCAAGTCCACACATGGGGGAGCTTGGGAGCGCCTAATTCGAAGCGTTAAGGTTGCCTTAAGGGTTGTACTGAAGGAACGGACTCCGAGAGAAGAGGTACTTATTACCGTCATGGCTGAAGTGGAGAATATGATAAACAGCAGGCCACTTAGTCATGTGTCTGTAGATCCTTCAGCACAAGAAGCACTGACCCCAAACCATTTTTTGCTAGGATCTTCCAGTGCCGGAGGTACCTCCTCTTTCTCTCTTCCACCTATTGGTATCTTTGACGATAACGAATTTTATTTGCGGCGTCAATGGCGTATCGCGCAGCGCCTCATAGATTTATTTTGGAAGCGGTGGGTAAGAGAGGTCTTACCTGATCTTATCCCTCGAACTAAGTGGAATCGGGAAGGCTGTCAGCTAAAAGTAGGAGATTTGGTTATTATAGTCGATCCATCATTACCTAGAAATACGTGGCCTAAGGGTATTATATTACGAGTGTATGCAGGGCCAGATAACAGGGTTAGAGTAGTTGATGTAAAAACTAGGACAGGTATATTAAAGCGACCGGTGGCACGTGTGGCACCACTTACCTTTGTTTCTGAGTGTCGTAAGAGCGACACTAGGGGGAGAATGTTAGCGACGGCCACACTGCTGAAAACAAAATGATAATTTAGATAACATGTTAAGAATCTGGTAATGATATGCTGAAGGCCTGATAGTTAAATCTTTGCAAATACTCATATTTACCACTACAAGGTACTAACGAATCAGGCGTTCAGCATATCATTTCCAACATAAGAAATATGAATATGTTAATTATAAGTATTAAATAATATGCTATATAACTAGATAGTAGTTACATATGTCTCATTGTCTCATATGTCTCATGTCAATTGTACTTACCTTTTGATTTCTTAATAAAGTTTTGCAAGGTAGCGAGCTCGCGATTCTGTATCGAAGTTGACGGTAGACGAGTTGAGTCTGGCACATATATTAACCGAAGACGCACGCTCGCTACAAGGCTGTATTTAAAGACTTTATAATCATTTTTTCACCACCATCCTCACACCAGCGATCCTGTCGACTACAACAGTGTTCATAAATTTCCATATAATAAACATATTTTCTCCTTGATGTAGGTAGTTAAAGAGTTTCTGAAAGACTTTTCGGAATGGTATCTTCACCCAGACCTTTCGGACTGTTACTGTACCTAATCTACCCGCAGCGCCTTGGTGTTCTTGAGTTGTTTGAGAGCCACATTAATCTCACACAGGTTGACGTCCGGGATGTCTTCGGTATACTGTGGAGTTAATATGGCTCAAGAGACTAAGGTCGGTAGTTCGTTAGTAGACGATTCTGTGGTCCTCGATCTTCAACTTCATGAACACTTTGGAGTTTCTATTACACTCTATAGGCTCTTTAATACTTTAAATTGACGTATGTCGCGAGTCAAAGACTTCAAGATCTATTTATTAAATTAACGACGAACGTCTTCAGAGGTCTGCCGACCCATCACACGCTGTACATTACTTTGCAGTATTTAAAAATTATATTTGTTTAAGTCACGGATCACAAAGACATTACTGCATTAACGCATTAGTCTGTCAGAAAATTCCTTATTATCCTAAAGCTCCGTTTGAATGCGACATATATCAATAGCATTTATCAAAGTTTTATATATATATCAATAATTTTATTCTGGGTGCAATATATTTGTTTTGAAGCCGATTTCAAAGATGACTATCAAATAGTCAGTAATCTACACTACATCTTTGGATAGCAAAACTCAGTGAAGGGTCTTAACAAGTGGTGGGCTATTATCTGGGTCAAGCTTCAAACGAAGTGGTCGTTGACATATAACTCAGTCAGTGTGAGTCAAAAAGACCTTCTATTATTATATACACAAAAGAAAGTTATTGTAGTTGCATCAAGTGATGCAACTGGTAAGTACCAATTCTGTAATATTACTTAAGCCTGTACACACAATTAATACAACTTCGTTATACAGTAGTATTTATATATAGTGATTACATTTGATAATTTGTTTATTTTATTGTAAAAATAAAGTAAAGTAAATTATTATACATTTTTATATCGTATATTGTAATATTATAAACTACTTTCCCTTTCCTATGGTTTCACAATATATATTTTTAATTAAGTCAGTATCATTAAAATAGCTATTTACATTATAATAACCTTTGCTGATAAACAATTCAAATAGCATCTATTTCAATTCATTAGTGTTGCATTGCTTCAATGACTGCGGTAGTTTTTTTAATAAGTTGTGGGTGCTGCGTTCTTCGATCCACAAACTTATTAGGCCATAAATTTTAGATTACTATTAAAATATCTGTAATGGGGGCGCGCAGTATATTCTCGTCCGAACTACCGAAGTCACTCAATAGGAATGTCTCTAATTGTCAGTGATGACTTATTGTACCGAACCTTGACTGCTTACGATGGATCTTATTAGGAGGCTCATAGTCACCCAAGGGGTAATGGAGAGGGTTAGAAGAAAGTTGCTAGAATCTCAAGATAGATAGCGTAAGATCTTTCTAGCGTAAGAGATCTATCTTCAACAAGGCTAAATTGAAAGAATCAAACTCGAATATTTTATTTTTAAAAATACTTTTTCCCTACAAAGATAGTACGCCATTTGTTCACAAGTCTAAACCTATACTGAAGAACCAGCAAGGGCAATTTCTTTTCTCTCTGAATTTTTACAGAGTCGTCTATTACAAGCTCGCCTCAGATAAATAGTCTGAACCTAACTTTCTTTACAAGTTTAAACAAGTACATATCTATAAAAGCTATAAGTAGTAATCACTACGTTATACAAAATAGTTGGAAACGTAACTATTATAATTAATTAAATGACGCTAAATCTTAAATAAATACAATTCAGGATCTTGCCAAGATCAGCGAGTAAGTTAGGTATAAAAAGTTGTTGCAAGACTAAAAATTGTAAGTGCGTTAAGAAATTATTTTTATAATGTATGAGTATGTAGTTACACTGTGACTAGACTATTCACCATAGAGAAAAAAAGTTAAAGCAATCTAGGCTGTATATGGAACTCTGTTGTTATATTTTCTTTTACGTTGAAACTAAATAGTAGTTGTATTGATGCTTTACGAATTAGATGGAATTATGAATAATATACAGTACTACAATTAATGAAATGAGTTATCAACAGCGGAAGATGGGATATTTTTGAAACTGATATTACAATAAATAAATAAAGTTTTCTTTTCAATTTCTTCATAATGACCGATCGGTGTAAACATTCTTGAGCCTATGTCCCTCAGCCGAAATGATGATGATGATGGAACATTTCGGTCCCATAAACAGCGCAGTAATAAATAGTTAAACAACAATAAATTACTGATTTAGACTTCGTATTATCACAGATGCGTTACCGTAAGTTGAAAATAATTGCGATGAAAATTGTTTACCATAAAAATCAGCCATTACTTATTTCTATAAGATATAAATAGCGTCGTTTGTCTAAATTATATTGGAATACTTAATGAATATTTGAAACGTACACGTTGCTTAGTTATATTGTTTACGCGCCTTCTCCGTGGGTTATATATTTTGTTTTATAATAAAACGTACATCAAGTCCTGATTCATCGTGTAGGTACAACATTGTTTTATTATGTTAAGATTGATCATGTTATTCCTTTGTAATATCAAACAGGCATTGAACAATCTGAAGTCCAGTTTGTAGTCGGAAGTATTATTGGCAACAATATAGAAATCAGCAACAATATTGATCATATTATATATAACCATTCTTTTAATTTTATCAACAAAACATTCTGTCTGTTATTTTATACTTTTGATATATATAACAATAAATATCTACTTTTTAGTACCGGTTACGTTCAAATACACATATTTGTTGCTTGGATTGAGTCGATATGTTTGAACCGTGTTCTCTCCTGAGAAGTGTATGCCATCCATTCAAGCTATAAGGTTAACAGAACTAAGGCTCAAGGGCCAGAGCAGAGTGAGTTAGGCAGTATGAACCGAGCCGTTACTGTTCACATTGACTCCAACAATGTTCGGAGTAATTAGTTGTTAAGGAATTTGCTTTTCATTCCTCATGCTCGGAAAGAAGCGTTTGCTTGATTGGGAGGAAAACGCTAGTTCCAACCAGCGGGCGGGAAATTCTCATACTAAGTATTTACTTCCCTCCTTAGGGCGGAAAGTAAAATTTGAAAAATAGAACTGAATTAGGTTACGTACATACAATCTTTGGTACAATGATAATAAAAGTATTTGGCTGAATGGCCAGTAAAAGGTAACGCGATGTGTTCCAAATTTAAAAACACCTATGAAAAAATTTAAACATACAGTTCTGGAATTGTACTAACGTTACAATTAATTTTAAATAGGTTCTATTCTTGTTAGGAGTATTTTTATTAATAAATTTTATTAGAAAAGCTATTTTTTATTTTCCTTGCATTCGCAATAAAAAGTAGAGTGCTACACACGGGGAAAAGGAATCAAACCCTACTCAGACTATAGCCTAACAACCTCGTAGGGGTTGATTCCTTTCCACCCTTATAAAGCAATCTACTATTCCCTCCCTTGATGAAAAAGAAGAGCCGATGTACGAGTAGATACGAGGGGCGGTCAAAAAGTTCGCGGAATGGCGGGGTTGGCGGGGGTGAGGTCGCTCCTCCAGGTAGCCGCTACTTGAGTAACTCATAATTACTATATATGGCAATTTCTAGCCTAATTGGGTCATTAGCTTTCGAGTTACAAACGAGTAAACAAGTAAATCGGGAACAAACTAGCCACTATGGAGAAAATTGAACATCGCGCCGTCGTAAAGTTCCTCACCAAACAAGGAAAAACGCCTCAAACTATTTTGCAAGAGATGTTAGCTGTTTACGGAGACTCTGCTCCTGGTAAAACCATGATTTACAAATGGCACGGCCTTTTCAAGCAAGGAAGGGAGTCAATTGAAGATGATCCTCGACCTGGACGGCCCATTGAGGCCACTACGCCGGAAATCATTGAAAAAGTTGAAAAACTTGTATTGGAAGACGGAAGGTTGAAGAAGAAACAACTTGCAGCATCAGTTGGAGTATCAGAAACCACAATTTTAAATATTCTTCATCAACATCTTGGCATGAGTAAAGTGTGTTCAAGGTGGGTCCCGAGAATGCTCACGCCGCTGCAAAAACGTGAGCGCGTCAACTGTTCCCGCGAGTTTTTGGACCGCTGTGGAGAAGATAGGGAAGAAATTATGGCCCGAATTGTAACCGGTGATGAAACTTGGGTTCACCACTATGAGCCTGAGTCAAAGCAGGAGTCGATGCAGTGGCACAAAAAAGGCACACCACCCCCTAAAAAATTTAAAGTGTCGCAATCGGCCGGAAAGATCATGGCGACTCTTTTTTGGGATACTGAAGGTATTCTTTTGATCGATTATAAAGAACGTGGTGTTTCTATAACGGGAGAGTACTACGCTTCCCTATTGGACCGATTAAAAGAAGCTATTAAAGAAAAAAGAAGAGGAAAACTGACAATAGGTGTACTCCTTTTGCACGACAACGCGCCCGTTTACACGAGTCATGTTGCGACGGCTGCCATTCATCGATGCGGTTTTGAACAACTACGCCATCCACCCTACAGTCCAGACCTGGCCCTAGCGATTTTTATTTATTCCCAAAGATGAAGAAAGAGCTGCGTGGAAAAAAATTTAGAGACGATGATGAAGTCAAGTCGGCGATTTCGGCGTATTTTAAAGACAAAACCTATTTTTTCGACGGTATTAATAAGTTATATGCCAGATCCGAAAAATGTATTCGTGTTAAGGGGGAATATATTGAAAAGGAAAAATAACATTATGTATCATTTCATCTTTTTTCCCAGTCATTCCGCGAACTTTTTGACCTCCCCTCGTAGTTGGTACCGATAGTTTGCAAACGTGTATGATTCTATACTTAACATCATTAGACGTCGTTATCGATGATCACGATAATATGGTGTTGTAGCGTGTGTTTTAATGTTTTGAGTTGATAATAAACTTGGTAAACTATAATATTTGCTACAATAGCTTTACAGTTACATACATTATTTGCTTTGCTTTACATATGGAGTTATGGAGTATAATGACTGTAGGAAGGAATTTTCGGTTAAAATTCCTCGGCTGTAGAGGCTGCTTGAGCATATTTAGAAAAGGATAGCGTTATGTAGGCTCAATCGCCATCCTTTTCTAATTGTACTCAAGCAAAGATTTGAGTTTGAGAATCGTTCTGTAGTACGAGCTTAGGCGTTTATTCAATTATATTATTTGCTACTTGATACGTATCGTTTACTCAGTTTCCTTTCACAAAGTTTGCGTAAGAAAATCACATGAGTATAAAGGTGCGGTAAATGGCGTAAGGAAGAGATTTACTTATATAATTCATTTACATTTGAGCGTTATGTTAGTTACGTTTTATTTCATAAGGAAATTAAAAATATTTATTTGAAAAGTAGTTATTTTATAATATATCGTATAATTGGCGAAGTGAAAATATAATATCATTAGTCTGGGGTCATTTCCTTTTGTAAAAATATAATTAAAAATTTGCTTAACTACTACTACTAACTATTCACTTTCCCGACTTCTGAAGGTATATCATTTGACTCACAGGCTTTCCCATTGTTTATCCCTTGCACTGCGTTTCTCACTTCTTCTAATGTAATCTCTTACGCAAAATTAATGTTTACTGTAACATCTAGCGTTCCAGTCTATTCATTTCCTTCATTTATATTTATGAATATTAGACATAATTATGTTGATCGTGTTGATTCACATTGTATGCATAATGCTAATGGCGTTGGATAAGTAGTGATAACGTTAGTCAGTTATTTTGCGAGCAAACATAATTTTCTTCTATATCATGGTCTTAACTAAAATTGGATTGTCAAAAATGGTGTAGGTACACCTTAAATGTATAAAAAATATAAGGATTAAATTAACCGAACCTGGTTTAATTATTTAAGTTTTATTTATTTTATTAATCGATTATTTTTCCACCACAAACGAAAAGAAACTATTAGTTTTTACACTTGTTATAAACATCAATATTTTTTTTCGAATATAATCTTAGCATTGGCTCCACTTCTTAGCTTACAGGACCATTTAGTTATAGTTAAAGACTTAATAATAATAAAAAATAAACAACCCAGGAAGTTGTCCAGTGGTTTGTACTTACATATTGAGATTGCTAAGCAAGTTTGCATTGCATTTTTGCTTTTTCTACTCGTCCCCGCTTTGAAAGAAAATGTAAGCAGGGTAGCCTTTGATCTACTGGCTATCTCATCTCACCTGCCTATGTGATGAAAGGGATGTTATACTAAGTGAACTTGTGTTTACGGAAACACTTAAATATAATACGTAATATCTCCCGGGCTGATAATAATTAAATAAAATATTTACGGTAAGGATCGTTTCTTCACATTTTATATGAAATCATTTTTTCTGATAAACATTTTCTAGAACGGTGACGTGATGACGTTGTAATAGAAATGTTTGGTTTTCTGATAAACAAAAAGTGACAAGTGGCTTGTAGACCCCTATTCACATTAACACTGTATAAAGAGTTCCAAAAACACCAATATTGGTGAAATCAGAAAGTGCAAGACAGGGATATATGGTGGATGCGTTACTCGTAACACGTTACAACTCAACTTAATTTGTGCTGGCCAAAAAAAAAATGAAAACTAAACCCTAATTTTTGTTGATCAATACCAATTTTACCATAGTTTTTCCATTTTTGTATTAATAAATTCATATGTATAGAATTTCGCTTACTTTAACGTTGAAAGTATTAATTTGATTTTTTATAAAATTGAGTCTTTTTAATGTTATAAAAACCAGAGATATACAAATAGAGATATCAATAACATTTCTTGACAAACTTATATATATATATATATTATATATAAGAGAAAAGACTTTTCTTCCGATGTATCTATACTAATATTATAAAGAAGTAAAGTTTGTGTGTTTGTATATTTGTATATTTGTTAAATTGTAAGGGGTAATCTCAGGATCTACTGAACCGATTTTAAAAATTCTTTCAGCAATAGAAGGCCACGTTATTGCTGAGTGTCATAAGTTATATAAAAAACCGAAAAATAAAAAGGTTTTTACGTGGTAGTCCGTTTTGCAAAGTGAATCGGAGAAAAAAACAGGCAGCGGACGGCGCGCGATGGCTTCGGGTTTAATTCGGATCGCGTTCGTGCTCGCTTCGGGGATTATTAATATTATGCCCAACGAAAGTGGGCACGGGTCAGCTAGTATATTATATAGTGGTAATTTAAATTACCACTATATTAACATAATTGTAGTAGTATAGTTTAACACACACACACACCCTTACACACACACACACACACATATATATATATATATATATATACCAACAAGGTATAAATGTTTTCATGTCATTTTCCTTTCAATGTACACCTTCATCATATTCTAATAATACTACTTAATCAGTAGAAATATTTTATTTCAATAATATGTATCGATATATATGTAGTAGAATATATGTCAATGACAATATGATTTTCGTAACTGTTGTTGATATGTTCGAGGGTAGTTCCCTATTTTTATAGCAATGCGTGACTTAATTGGCTATACATATAAGCGCTTTATTATGTGTTAAGTTTACATAAAATAAATATCTCTCATTAGTTTTCATCCTCCCGCTGAATCACAAATTTGAAGGAAAACAAATAAAAATGATAAATGTTATTCCACAAAGTAAGATAAATTTCGACTTGGTTGGCATTGAAGAGTTCGACAAATCACGATTTTTTTTAAATTTTATGTTGATCTTTTATAAAGCGATAGTTAAACTAGGTGAGAATAAAAAGAAAAAGATAGGTAAGTAGTTAAAGCGATAGTTAACAGCGAATAAAGTCTGATTTGGAAATATTGGATTTGGGTAGGAGCACTAGTGAGCACTCGAGCTGTTTGGATTATTCTGACTCTTTAGTAAAGGAATAATTGCGCTTTCCAAGCTAACCTTTGATCTTCTGTAAGCGACCTAACTTTTTGCAAGGCTATCTAAGGCTGAGACTTGTACTCGGCGGAATCTTGTCTTCTAGGCTGTTGGTCCTTTATTCTGCTAATGTCAAACATAATGCTTGCTATACATACATATATATAGTGTAAGTTTCTATTCATATATGAAATCAGTGGTGCTCTTAATTAGTACATATTATAATATTTGTTATTCTCGGTAAAGTTGCTCTATAATCTATATCGTCCATAAGGTATCTAGTAGATAGCCTTGAGCTTTAAATTTGCCTGTGTGTATAAATGTAGTGTTGTATTTCTATCCCTTAATAAATAATTGAAGATAACTATTCTGCATTAAGTCCATTCCAGTTGACAGAAATACTCGACGCCTATCATGGTAATGTGTGTCTCCATTATCTATGCAAAGTTTGACCTCGTTTGCCGCGCTAACTGCATTTCCCATTCATGAAAATGATTGAAATCACCTTCAAAGAACTATGCCCTTTATATAGATGTCGAGTTCGTTAGCATTGCATGAATATTCTACGACTCCTGCGCGATGTAGACGGCTACTTGGCCTTTGCAGGTATCTTTCATTATTCACATACACAGACACATCATCTATGACTCTCCTGCTTGCATTGCAGGCTATTCATTCGTTAATCATTAAAATGATGAAGTTAACATTTTCAATATAGTATTAACTAATAAGTTCGTTTTAATATTTTTAACGGATTAACAAACTTCCGTTAAATAATTCAGATCCGTTAACCGTTAGTCGAGTATCTATTATATTCGTAAAATTCGTGTATTGCAAGAGCGAATCTCAATATATACGTTTATTCCCCTTTCTTTATTATTCTTCCACTTTCTTTCTAGTGTTTGCATTCTCTAATTGTACCTACATTATTGATTGCAGTAAAGAATTGAGTCAATAATAGGTCCTTACCTGATATTGTAATACACCAATAGTTTTTAAGTAGATCTATCGTAACGATGTTCTGAACAGTTTAACATTAGCTTATGTTAAATCTAAAAAATAAAACTGTATAATTAATAGATTAGCGATTAACGTTGTTATAATTAACGGTGCACTGTCGACTAATTGTGTCTTGTTTGCTGTCAAACTTATCGAAATTGACAGATAGTGCAGTTACATTGGTACTTTATTAATATTCAATGTGACAACTATCTTCATTATATATGTCAGTTTCAATCAAAATCTAACAGCAACAGAGTTATATAATTAGCCAACAACACTACATATTTTGTTAGCTATGTTAAAAATAACTTTAAGAGTATTTTACATATTAGTGGTGTTGATAACCATGTTGAAGCATCACATAAAAATACGTGGAACAACAAGAATATACAATACTATAACAACACGAGTATGTTTAATAGTGGGGTCCTAGTTTCCAGATCATCTTGATCATGGACTAGAAGTTTAGTGGGTATACCCGGCACTTTAAGGTTACGTGTGTCAATCATAATAATAATAATATGATAAAACCGTGTATCATGCTGCATTGTGAAAACATGATAGGTTTTATTATATTTTGGCACACAGTGTACTATAATATAAATCTTTTGGGAGCGCAATTAAACTCATAGTTAGCTTTTACACCGTCTTATTCCTGGAAATATTTTTCTCAGGGATAACTTGGTATGTCTGGCACAATTGTGTTGTGAACAATATCAAACACCTTCAAGAAATGACGGTTTATTTATTTAAAGCAATGAAATACTAGCGTGACTTTTATGTATTACACTCTTCCCGACTGACTGAATAATGTTGCTGACCGAGTCATATCTAATCATTACACCTTTTAAAATTAAATGTGCAACTGTGTTCCGCCATGTGGCTAACTGTACTGCCATCTATTTAATAATGTATCAAATAGAAAAGAAACAGTAGTCTAATCCGCAATCTATCATAATGGTATAACCTCAAGCATGAGAAGTAGAATTGCATATTTACATTACAATGACTGCGTATAATAATTAAGCTTTTAACAATTGGTTCCGGAATGTAGAACATCGTGGAGCTTGAACCAGGTGTCGAGAAAGACAATCTCGTTGATTATTTTGTACCGTTTCCATTAATCAACAGAAAAATGTAGCCTACCAATCAATGAATACACTTGAGCTTCTTATGTTTGTGTCTATAGTACTTATGATGCGGTAAGTTATGCAGAAGATGGCAGAATTTAAACTAACAATGCTTGGTGTTTGTGGACTATGAGACACCTTCGATTCCGTCAAAGGTACTTCAGTTTCTCCAGATGTGCCATATCCACATTTTCAAGTGTTGCAGACAGTTTATGAAAACTAACAGCTGCTCCAACTACTCGTACGTGCGTGACAGTACGACGTGATATCGGAAATTATCTTTAAGCTGTTGGACTGAGAGGACTGCGCATCACATCAATGGCGAGAAGATAATACACCTTTGCTTTTACAAGAAATTGCGCAACATACATAGATAGATATAAAGTTTATTTTGCAACAACACACACATTCATACATATTATATGGCGAATATATTATAAAGACATACAATTTTAGTAGTAATGGACGTGTGTGCAGCAGCAAGAAGGGTCAAGGCTCGGCGTAAAATTGCCTTACGACAAAGACACGATTTTCAGCCGTCACCCAGAGATAACGCGGGCACCGGCAGCCGTGCTATTGACAACAGAACGAAAGTTTGTGTGTGTGTGTACGCGTGTGTGTGGAATGTGCAAGTCCAATACATATATACATGTAGCATATTTAGTATTAATATGAACTAAATACAAGTAATTTACCCCTTGTCACCCCCTATTCGGCAGCCTTCTGCTTAGCCACGTGTAGGTTCCCGTCAATACAGGCCGGTCCCACTTTGGTGAACCGTGCCTTCTTCTAGCGCTTATGCCCTCCCCATGGGGCAGTGCTGACCGTGCCTCGCCTGAGGTGCGGCCCTCTTCAATAAAGCCAGTAGGGTCATTAGGACCAAAGGCTTAGGCTGAGTTTAGTCGGTAGGTCTGGTGGGTCGAGCCGCCTCGATTCATCAGGAGTCCGACATAATCAACGCATCCCTGCTTGCCTGTTGCGTTGGTATCCATGACGGATTCTCAGCCTCCTCTCCTGAGGAAAAAAAGAAAAGTAATTTACCATTAATACTATTACCATCCACGCTGTAAGCCTTCCTTGAAGGAAATCAATATGTTAGATTAGATAATATTATTAAATAATAATAATGATGATAATTATTATTATTATTATAACCAAAAAACTCAGACCACTACCGCACCAGGATCCATACCGCTACCTAGTCGGAATACCCAACCTCTGCAGTGCAAGTAAGTGAGTGAGTACGTAAACTTAGCTTGACAGTACTTTTAGAAGTTACTCACGTAATACACGTTTCCTTTCAAATGACGATACATCTCATCATTTGCCATCTCGAGTTCTTCCACAGGGTCCGAACTATACTATGATTACTAATATTTTACGAAATATATTATTAAGTAGATTGCATAAAATTTATGTGGCAAATTCTTATTTCGCTATTCTTCATTAATATTAATTTAGTAGAATAGTACAATAAACAGAATTATAGAATTGATTCGAAAACTATTGGTGGTTTAATTACAAAATTGGTAATCCAATCTGAACAGGAATAGTAAGGGTGCCTAATTTTGCGTATGATTACAAGTTTTCAGTGTTTTTTATAGAGATTATAGAGATTTTAAGATTTTTTATAGAGTTATTATAATATTTTGGATATTAATAGGCTTGTATCCACTATGAACAAATCTGATGCATTAGGTTGCATAACTATTAAGATGATCATTTAATTATGAAAAAACAAAGTTTTATAAAATAATAACTTTTGATTATTTATATTTTTATAAAATAAAATTGCACAAAATAAGCCATAAGTCACGTGACAGCAAACACCAATTAAAAAGTGTTACGTCACGCCGTGCGAAACGTCAAAGTCAAAATGTCATTCCCAAGTGTCTTGTGGAAGCGCGAAAAAGAATGGGCATCATTCCTTCTCGCGAGTGTCAGCTACTTTTTACGTATCTGCTGATTGTTTGGCACGTATATAAATAATTTTTTTGGTGTTTTTATACTTGTGTTTGTACACTGGGGCACTATACAGTACTTGTAATACGATGAATCCATTTTTTATTAAAATAACTTCACAATACCGAATATTCCGATACTAAAACAGCTGTGTTTTGCACGGCGTGACGTCATTCAAGACGCCATGACAGTCATGAGCGTTTTTGATGACTAATGTCAAATATTTAATTAAATGCAAAATTATTCTTATAAATAAGCATTTTTTTTCAAAAATAATAATTATTTTGTATAGAATAGGCATCAAGGTATATTAGTATCTAACTACTGAAATTTAGGCAACAAGCCTATTGTAGATTGACAAACTTTTAACGTTAACAACTCTCTCTATGAATTTTTAATTTACCACGTTCTGAATTCAAGATGAACAAGTATGTGTACATCGTATCATATTCTAGGAAACTAATGTGATTTTTATCTGAAAACAAATTATGTTTATAACTTGAGTTTGAAACAAAAGAGGTTTATGAGACTTCGTAGTATCTATAAAACACGAAACGAGTTTTAATGAAAACAGTTCAACAATGCATTCTCCCTTCTATTTCGCGGAGAACAAAGGAACTCATCTAATATACTCGCTTAACTATTGTTTTACACGAGGCGTCGCCAATAAATCATCTGGGGCACAATCAAAGAAAGTGGAGCAAATTACAAACACAACATGTATGGTATTCATTATGGCCGCCGAGTGAGTGTAATGAAGTCATCAACTGAATTGTGCGAATCTCTGTTGGAATTATTGTTCTATCCATTACGTATTATGTGATATTAACAGAATACATTGTCACAAAAGTGTCTTGAATATATTTTTCATTTCTCATACTCGGAAAGTTATGTTATTTTGATCTGATTATTGGGTGGAAAATGCTGCTTCCCGACATAGGGAGGGAAAAACTCATACAATTTACTTCCCACCCAAGGGCCGGAATGAACTTTAAAAATAGAACTACGAATGTCAGCTACGAACTGTCAGCTGTGAACTATAAAAAAAAAAATGCTGCGGCCATGTGAGTTTCTAAACAGCCAGTGTGAACTTAGCGCAAACTACTTCCAGCGGAATAAGCCGCAACAAACACGCGGTGAGTTCCATATTTAAAATTTAAACAGTCGACATAAATTGGCGGGATGTGAATTTATTATATAGATATATACGACGGAATTTGAAAAAATTCAAATAATCTTTTATACTAGTTAAGATTTTAATTTTAAAAATGAATTCAAGCGATTCCGATATATTGACACCAGATTTAATTAAAGACGAGGCAAATTGTGTTCCGCCTACTGATGGTCTACTGACATTACCATATATTATCAATGAATAGATTAAATAAACAACCAATGTTTTATTTTCCTCATTTATTCGAAGTGAAAAGTAGAGTGTTTAACACGGGTAAAAGAATCAATTCCTTCTCGGACTATAACCGTCTAAATACCTCGGGAATTGATTCTTTCCACCCTCGGTTAACAATCTACTATTTAATATTTACAATTATTTGCGTTGTACTGTTTTTTGTTGCAAATTTGAGAGTTAAAAAATCGGGTGGGGCTGTGCCGGGGCACACGGCCGTTGGTTTTAACGTGAAACGTCTATGTTAGGGAATCGCTTTTAAAGTAAAAGATTGAAATAAAAACAAGATTGACGGTGTTTTCAGTATTTTAATAAAAAACTCAATGTCACAACAGCGAGCCGACTATATACGTAAAATATTCACACCACATTTTTGTTTCTAAGACTAATAGTTTTTTAATTATTAAGGTACGATGATATAGACCTTTTCGTTACGGTCCACTTTTTCAACCGTATGTTTCGGCGCGATTTTAAAGACGTTTCACGTCAAAAAATCTCCACGAATAACTCTAAAATGATAAATGGTCGATAAATTTTAAAATGTGGAATATTCGTAAAGTTTTTCAAATTCACCTTTATTTATACAAACATAGGTTACATCATAATCAGTTATTTCTTTTTTGCTATCCAGACGTTTACCAACATATCCAAAACATATACATTGATCTGAAATAGTTGCAAATTCCATTAAGTTTAATAAAACGTAATCGCCGCTAGAAGCGATATTGAGTGAGGGAAAGAAATAATGTCAATATTTGAATTAATTGTACCTATATAACTTCTAAATAATAAAATTGAACACGGCTTATTAAAGACACTGGTCTTAAACTCACCCGAATCGAAATCTTTTTCTTGCTTTGTATACTAATCTTTAATTCTTTATGAAATATCATGCAATGTTTTTGGATAACCTAAACTAAAATGCTGGTGGTTATTCTTAGCAATACATCGATCTCAGCAATCATAAATACTACTTCTAATACGGCTTCGATATTTGTAGGTATAAATATATTGTTAACTTCAATTTCATAACGCTTAGTAGTAGCTAAGCGTTATTAAGAAATAAATATTTGAAACATTGGGTCAATATACAATTTATTAGATTACATTTTAAATACGATTCAGAATAAAGCGGATGATGGTACGAAAAAAAGTGACGAAGTATAGGAAATATGAACCTCCATTGAACCCCGAAACACCGACTTTTTTCATACTCTTTTTCGACTTATGCCGTCCGGTTATGGAACTTTCTCCCTGAGAGCATTAGGAGCGCGCAAACGTTAAAGTCCATTAAAACTCACATCTGTGGTCACTTCCTGTCAATGATTCCTTAAAATAATTATAGCTTATATTTGTCTTGTCCAATTACTGTACCCATACACTATCTATCCATTTTAATATCTTCTAGTACTTCCTGGTCCAAGGTTGCATGGAAGAGATTGCTGTTTAGCAATAAGGCCGCCTCTTGTACATCTGTTATTTCTTGTATTTTTTAGGTTATTGTTTTTGGTGTGTATTAAGAGGTTATGTTATGTTGAACTTGAATAAAATTGAAGTAGCTTCTTTTTAGCTAAGGTCTCGAAATGTCTATGCACACCTTATCGTTGCACAGTAGTAGTAAAATATGTTTTGATTCTAATTAAATGACGATCACTTTTATCCTTATCAACTAACAATAGCACATTAAGTTTGAATTGACAGTATGCGGTTTTGGCTAGATTCCAATTCTATCGAATATGGAAGTTGATATTGAGCTAAAA
Organism: Scirpophaga incertulas; assembly: GCA_036419045.1. Lineage (NCBI taxonomy): Eukaryota > Metazoa > Arthropoda > Insecta > Lepidoptera > Crambidae > Scirpophaga > Scirpophaga incertulas. Next base: position 10,196,678 of record CM071637.1, on the reverse strand, counting down.
TGATTATTATTATGACCTAATGGCCTGTAAATTGTTCCAACTAAAGCAGAGATTACGTTCTTCATATAGAAAATTGCTGTTCTACGTATCATGGATGATAAGTAACTTACGTCATCTGTTGGCATGGATCAGGTACATTAAATACTTGATTATACCAATTGCTAAATTATTATATATTCAGATAAGAAATAAATTATATGTCAAACTATTATAACTTCAACATATGCCATTCATCCGGATTTAGCCGGACATGTCCAGCCTTTTGGTGGTAAATTTTTCAACATATTTAGCTCCAAGAGAAAATTATGTCCGGATATATTTCAGAAGATTATGATCAATGCCCGGCTCTTTATTATAGTCAGTTCGACTTTTATAGATTTGGAGATAGCAAACTTACATGTTTTAACAAATGCGTTCGAGTAACTTGACCAACATAGCACAACTCGTATCATGAGTATAAATAGTCAACTTTATGTTTAACATAAATCTAGATAGCAACGATTTTAAATTATAGTAACATTAAACGTATCAATTCTTATATATCATTAATTAAAATAAATTGACGTAGTTAATCCGAATAGAAAATATATGAAGCATAACTAATAAATGTTATTTTGATTATAGATCGACCAAAAATCACAATGTCAGACACAGATGCATAATGCTTTCAAAAGGCTTTCTGAACAATATGCTTAATACCCTTTTTTATTATATTATATTGTTTGGCATTTTTTATTTTATACAATTTCTTATACTAAATAATTTATGAGAAAGAGAAAGCTCAGAGAGAAGACGATGCCGATGGCAACAGATTAAAAAAAAAAATATTGGTCTAGTGTTATTTTTCAGGGCTAAAACAGGCGACATTTGTATGAAAAATAAGCCACCTTTCGTTTCAATTACTGCATGAGAACGACAACGCAATTACATACACACTTTACAAACACACAGGTTTATGTACAATCAAGCAAATCGTTGCTCTTATACCGTGTTATTCCATGACCTGGTTTAGACCTGGTCTAAGCGAAAACTTGGGTTTAACTCAGATTTTAATGAAATTGATATTACAAGACACGGTTTCCCCAAAGAACCGGTTTATCTCTGGTTTAAAGATAAACTAGGGTACCCCCTAGTTTAAGTCTGGTTTCAAAATGAAATTATGATTTTTGATAGCTGACAATTCGTAGTTTGTGCATACGTATCTCTAATAATGGATATTGATTTACTCGATGATATGGATTTAGCCGTAAAATATCCTAAAGGAAAGTAATTAAAGTAGGTAGTAATAAGTTAAATAATCATTGTTTTATGAACTTAGAATTATGCACAGTTAACATTTTAATTTTCAAAAATTCTTTATTAAAATATAAACTAGGTAAGTACACACCTGTCTTCTTGGCACCAATTATAGGATCTCTTATTATTTTCCATTTTATATAAACAAAGATATTATTGTAAAATTCAAAAAAACGAAATAATTTTGTTTAGTTAAATGCTTTGGTGTCAAAAGGGCGGCAAATGTTGAATAGGTACTTAATTTTCGTTCCAACAAGCAATTTTACAACGTTAAATGTATTTTTATATTTTCTAGTATATATAAGAAGAAATGTAAGTACGAATATCTTCTTATATATACTTTAAAATTAAATTTATCTTATAAAATAAATGTTTTTTATCAACTTTGTACTTTTATTTTCACTATAGTTATGAAGTCGGTTACAAACGAAGCTGCGTGAAATGGAACGATTATTGGTTTACTAATAAAATTGGCTAAAACTAGGGTGCCAAAGCCGTTTAAAACGAACGAATGAATGAATGATTTTCTTTAGACTCGGGTTTTGGAAGATCGTACTTGAATTTGTTTTTGTAATAAAGTCCGGTCTAAACCAGAGACCTTGGTTTAGACCCGAACTACATAGACCTGGTTTAAACCCGAGTTTTAGAAGTTTTTGTAATAAGAGAGATAGAGTTCTATTCACGCTTGATATCATGAAACAAGTCCTCGTCAATATCATGATATTGTACAAACTATAAGTTGCTTTAAATAATTGGTTAGTTTATTGTTTAAGGTGTATTTCTATAAGAGTTTCATAAATTGTTTGCATTAGCAAACATATAATAATATTTTTTTTGGTAAATATTATTTAAAAATTTTAAACTTCACCTACTTTATTAATGTATAATAACGAACATTAAGTAAAGCTTTATCATAATTGTAAGGGGTGATCCATCGCCCGAAGTTTCCGAGATTAGATTAGCACCTCTTCTAATATTAAGTCCTTAATTTCATGATATTCTGATTTGATTAAATAACTGTTGCTATTGAGATATGGAGGATTCTACTTACTATAAATCAAAACTTTTACTTTTCCTATCAATTATAGTACCTAGTTGGATAACGAGGACATACACAGTACCGATTTTGTGTATAAAATAAAGTAAATTATTATTCGTACATGAATAGCATAGATATATTCATACATATGCCCATTTGTTATTTGACCTTTTTATTCACGTAGGCAGGTGAATCGCAAAGATTTTATTGAACAACTTGGAATCTCTGCGTATAGTCAATCTATACATATAATAAAACAGTAAAAATATTTTGTCTGTACATTTAGTATTTTTGACTGAAATGGATAGAGGGGCACTTAAATAGATTATTAGAAAGCAAAAAAATTTTTTTGGAATTTTTTGTCTGTCTGTCTGTCTGTATGTTTGTTCACGTTTATCTCCGAAAGTACTGAACCGATTTGCTTGAAACTTTCACTATTTGCTTTGTTTTAACTCAGAATAATATCTAAACTTTGTTTCATCAAAATTAATCTATACGTATAATAGAACAAAAAAATATTTAAGTGTAAATCAGTTTCATTACGCATGTTAGTTTTTTCATAAATCACTAGATGGCGCTGTTTCATTAATCAATTTCTACAACGCGCTGTTGTAGTTTTTTCAAATAAAGCCTAATAAGGAATGTGTTTCGACATAAGGCGAAAAGTATATTAATATGATTTGTGTATCAAAAACATTCAACTCGAAATTTATGCAGACGAAGTCGCGGGCAACAGCTAGTATGAATATATTTTATTAAAAAGTAGTACACGATTGTGTAACTAAAATTGAACAATAGCTTCTAGTGGCATTAATCGTGCACTATATTTCTACTGTAGTACATAGTAATATTAACTGTCTGTCTCGTTTTCTGGTTAGTGTTAATTTGTAAAACACGGCCTCAAAACTTCTGAACGGAAAGTGGCTCGAAGTTTGGAAGAAACACGGATTTTAAACTTTAAGCACTTCACGGTAAAGTTTGTTTGTGTTGTTAGAACGTCTTCAGAATGATGTATCACCAATTAAAGGCACGTTAAGACTAAAGCGAAGTAGGAAATAAATATATTTGATAGCTTGTACTAATAATTGTGTAAGAAACTCAACAGATTAAGTTGTAGCATTCGCAGAGTATGTATGTTGCGTCATGTAGGCTTTTCGGTTACTTAATATTTGGTAATACATATCAAATATTATTATTCTTCATTCAATTTCTCAACAATATTTAGAAGATTCTACACTTAAATCAAATATGCTATTTTTTTGTTTGTTCTGGTTAAAGAGGTTTAAACAATACAATCTTAGCAAGCTCTAAAAAATATTAATCTATTTATACCAGAATATTTAGAAGACATATGTAGCAGATAATAACAACTGTGGAAACGAATTCAATTTACGACCCTCAAGACCAACGAGGTCGTATAAAGCGAATTGCGACTATTATCTTGTGTGCAATATCTTTGAAGTGTCTGCGAAGGAATGTTGTTTGTACAGTTGACAGTTGGATGAGCTTTCAAACGAGAGAGAGTAATGAGGAGTTACTTTAAAAGTCCTTGTTGAAATTAGGCTTACACAATACAGATGCTTATTTTAAACAATTGACTATCTTAGTATACATTTGATTCTTACAAAGAGCTTGTATCAGAAATGTGTTAATAATTTATGTAAATGAAAATATATTAAGGTGCTGTGTTGCCCATTCACATATTATATGAAAAGTAATTTGAAAAGCATAAATTGTGAAAATGAAAATAAAGACTTTACATGTTTGCATACTGACCCACATCACCCAATCTGTGATAGAAGACCTTACCGTAAACATGCGTTGGTATTCAATAAATATATTGAAAGAAGGATTTAAAGAAGGTATTTCCTCTGTCCTAATGAAGAATAGCAAGTTAATGCCCTCATTTTAATCAGGAAATATAAAGATTACAAAATTAAAACATTACAAAATTAAATAACAATAGACTTATTTCGATTCTATATTCTATTTACCTACCTAATTAATGTATTAATCATCATCACAGCTCATATACGTCCCCACCGAGGGGCTCGAGCCTACCCTAACTACGTCAATATAGGTAGATTATCAATATATTAATAATTTACCTATATTCGGCACAATTTGTGGTAGAAATATTTCTAAACAATTAAAAAATCATTTCAAATCGAAATAACTTAGATATACAGTAATCCACTTGGATTTGCTAAAGGTCCATCTACTACATAGGCACGCATGTTGCTACTCAAAAACATTTTTGCAAATCGAGAGAGAAGTTTATACGTACTATGTAATTCGTCAAAAGAATTTTACTGAGTTTGTTATGAGAACTTGTTATTAAATCTTATTGGGAGAGCCATGCTTCGGCACGAATTGGGCCGGCTCGACCGGAGTGATACCACGGCCTCACAGAAAATCGGCGTAAAATAGCGCTTGCGCTGTGTTTCGCCGAGTAAGAGAGGCCCGGGTACCGGAGGCCCAACCCCCCCTTCGCCCCTTATTTCCTTTAAAAAGGCCGGCAACGCATCTGTGACTCCTCTGGTAATTGTACATTTACAACATATATGTACGCACCAGGCTCACCTACGCTGCACCCGCCTGGATAGCTCTGGCAAATAAGCGAGCCAGGAAAAAATTAGAAACTCAACAGTCCATCACTCTCCGCACACTAGTGAAGGCTCCTAGATATGTGCGGAATGACGTAATCAAGCGAGACCTTAAATGTCAGACTGTCCTAGAACACGCTAAGAAGCTAGCCAAGAACATGTACGAGCGGGCGGCCAAATCAGCCCACCCTCACATACGGGATATTGCCCCCCACCACGCCCGGCCCCCCGAAGGCAGGAAAAGAAGCCTCCCCATGGATCTGATTCTAATCGAACATGATAACCAGGATTAGATTAAATCAAATTAATTTAAAATTTATATACAACAGATGTCATAATGCCATGACGGCATGACCACAGTGACCCACCCGCCGTAGCGGGTGGCGATTGATACCACCGAGAGGGACACAAAACACAATCGTTCACCCCGACTCCCCCAAGCGGGGGGTTGAGAAGAATATTGTGAGTGTGACTCCTCTGGTGTTGCGGGTGTCCATGGGCAACGGTTATCGCTTACCATCAGGTGATCCGTTTGCTCGTTTGCTGCCCTATCCCATAATAAAAAAAAGTTATTAATAAAGCTAAGTCTGCTAATGCTCCCATAATTACGGGTAACCCCAGGGATCGATATTGGGACCATTGCTTTTTCTAATTTTCATTAATGATCTCCCACTCGTCGCACGTCAAATATCAACGTAATTACCAAAAAAATTGTTTAACATTCCTTCATGTTCACTTCAATTTAAGAGCAAATTTTGCATGAAATGCATGTTGAGTCAAAATAATTCTGTTCTGCTTTTGAATGTAGAGCTTAATTTCTGAGTATTCCCATTGCCTAATGGAGTTTGACTAATACTATACTAGATTGTAAATCAATAATTGTGTTAGCCATGGTTTTGTTAAAATTGATTTGATTTGATTTGATTTAATTGTAGAAAGATGTATATTTCTTTAGCCATAAAATGCTTTGAAACTTACCGGAACAAACAAAATAATTGTGCGTTATAATAGCTCCAAACCTGTTTATTTCACTTCTAACTGTAGGCACTATTATGCAGTGATATAGGTAATTGATGGACAATAGAAGTCATAGTTATAACGGGACATAGTGTTTGATCTAACCAGTTCTTAAAACCATTAATTAAACATCGTATGAAGATAGCAAGCTTAAAATAAAACTCTTAATCTCGAGAATGCGACAGGCTTTGTAGATAATTGCGTGAATATTTGCGAACTTTATAACTACACTTACAACGGTTAAGCTTAATTTTCACGTTTATCACCAGATATATATTGAATCACGACATTTTGATCCTTTTAACTAAAGCTGAGGGTAGTTGTCGTTGTATACCTGTCCTTAATAATTTTGATCTCGATTATATCAATATGTATAAAATTGCTTATTTTAAATACATCATTAATACAATAATATAAAAAAAAATATCTCTACACTGTGGGATATATGTTTAACCCCTTGACATGTTATGACTTAGTGACTACCGCACCTGTGAAGGCTAGTTGAGGGATGTAATATAAAATATATTACATCCCAAGTTTTATGCTATACCATCTTAGCCAAGAGACGCCCATTGCAGGACTTAAGCTTCTCCTTAAGATTTTCATACTGATCTATCCTGTGCCTTTCTTCGATCTTCAGGAATTGATTTGTTTACCTTGTAAAAGGCTCACCAACGTTCCGCGTCCCGATACCAGTTACCTTTCCGCTCCAAAGGCCGACACGTCTACGAGCAATATGGCCTGGTCATGGCCTGTCTATAGCCACTCAAAGCTCGCAATTCTTTTTATCATAGCACACGAAGGAATCAAAATATTTCTTCTTGAGGCACTGTCCAGCGGAATCAGAATGCTTTGAATGACCTCTATCTTGAATTTAGATCTATCTAGTTGAACCATTTATCCCAGCTAAACGTATCAGTGTAGAGCTTCGTACTTTCACTAGAGTATGGATGCAATATGGAATTTTGACATAATTTTAGTTTAACGCCTAAATCATACTCATATATTTTAGAGAGAGATGCCAGAATTAAAAAAAATATTAAATAAATTTATTACAACTTTACATTTAAAATGAAACTGAAATTTATTTATTCTAATGACGTAGATGTAAACTCTGTAGTATTTCCAAAAACTACCTCAGGTACATGTGAATTAGAGGACTGTATTTATTTAAGGTTGGGTTGTCACTGTTATGTAATCAATGCCAGGTCATTAACCCTTCAGGACATACAACTTAGTGAAAGTAAGTGACGAGCATTGGCATAGTAAGAATTGCATTTACAGACAGATGATTTCACATCATTTATCTTAAAGTCTGACGGCTGCATAGTTTTTTTGTATCATACGTATTAATAGAATTTCCAACCTTCTTTTCCGGTTTATATTTGAAGATAGTGCTGTAGAAGTCAAAAGTATTACAAAATTTAAGTACTTGTAGATAGTCGATTGCAAGTCGAAAGTAAATTATATTAAAGGCAAATTTTATAAACCTATGACTTAAGAATTGAATCAGATAAATGTCCTCTGCTCTAACAATGAATGCATATTTTCGTAAGTTGTAATACTTACGAAAATATGAATTATACAATTAGATAGTGATTGAAATATTTACATATTTAAGTTATCAATCAAGTAACATAACCATATAATATTAAACTTAGATTCTTTAATCAAACCTTATTCACTTAACCTTATTCACAATTCACATTACATTATTCCAACATTTTCTTTTAACAACAAAATAGTAATTGTTATTTCGTGTACGCGTCGCTCCCCGCCGAACTAGGCCAAGTGCTCGTAAATTGTCTTGTGCGTCTGTTACGTCAAGGAGGTAACAGGCTATCAAGCTCGAATTGCTATGAGTTTAGCATTAAAAAAGTGCAAGCAACTTTTCCCGCACGCGAGAAGTAGAATGAAGTAGTGGGAAAAGGCGGCAGTTACTCCATGCCTGTCGCGCCGTTCGCTCGCGCCGCGTCCACGTTAAATAAAAGACGATCGGTTTGTTTACAAATATGCCCCCATATACTACACCAGGTTCGACCAGGCCGCGCGATTAAAGTGAATGTACCATGTTCCGATGGCAACTCGCAAAAGGCGGACGAATTATAGCTAAAATATATATTTAAAGCATTAAAAGTGTGAGTTCAAGTGTAGTGACGATAAAATGAGAAGCGATTAATATAAGTTCGGTTTCGTATTAGTTAGTATCTATTGAAGTATTAACACAATCACAATAAGGTAAGTTATTTGAAATTGTGTAAAAACATCGAATATTAAAAATAATAGCAACATCTTGGTGGGAAAAGTTCAAATTAATTTTTAATTTACTTATTGCCTAAAAATTCGAAAAGAAGCTTGACTTAAAATCTTTAATATATCGAAGTTTCAAAGTATTATTGAACCATTTGCCTAAAACTTACTTTCACTCAAATATTTATATTCTTAGATCATACAGAAATGGAGGTGACTAATATCGGGGTTCATACTCGAAGATTCCAAAAGTTTAAAGAGTCCCTGATCTTCAAACTTTTGGAATCTTCGAGTATCAGTCATTAAACCGTCATCCCAACATTGTACCTGATTTAATAAAAGTATATTTTACCCAACTTCGATCTGTAATTGAATTGTATTTTTTGTGTTGTAAGTTCATCCTTTGCGGTATTTTCAGCAGTAGTTGTTTTTTAAGCGTTAGGCGGACATACGAGTAATATGTATATAAGATATAACATATTGCAACAAAAATAATCTGAAATACAACATAAAACAAGTACATTTTATAATAGTAGCGTACCTATGTTGTTCATAATCACAAATTCATTGTTAATTTTAAAGGAAACATCTACAGAGTAAAACTGTATATTTAAGTTCTGCTTTGATAATTAATCCCTTGTTACATTGTGTTAATGAGTGTCATCTCGCTACGCGAAGAAGACTTTCTTGAGTAACTTCTTTAGTACTAGAAAAATATAAGTAATAAGTAGCTATTGTTTTTATTGTCATAATATTTTTGAATTTAAAATATTTCAATATAATTGCCATAAGTATTTTTATTGCAATTTCAATATTTCTTTTCCATCACAAAAAATAAGATGAATGTATTTCCACTGCTATCTAATAAAAATATTATTATTAATACTTTTTAATATGGAATGTGAATAGTATAAAAATATTTCAAAATGTCTTATCTATAATATTTCTTTTTCATAAATTTGGATTTGTATTTTATGGAAAATATGCGATTCAATTGCAAATATTATTATAATAACATGTATTATTTACCGACCTCTACCTGAATAAAAGTATATATCAGGGTCGTCTGCTTAGGTACCTCTGTATTACCTTTTTCTGCCACAAAACCGCAGTGTTCATATTGCCGTGTCACAAGTTGGCTACACTGTAGCTCACCTAGGCTTTGCAGATTTGCTGCGAATTTTGCAGAAATTACATGTACTAAAGAAGACTGTAACCATTTAACAATCAGTTTACTTGTTTGTCTATGCATAGCTATATTTCTACAGGTATATATATATATATATATATATATATATATATACATATATATTTTTATGTTAAGCGGTGAAAGAGGCCGAAATGAGATGACAGATAGGATAGTGACTTAATTAATAACAAAATAATTATTAATAACTTAACTTGTGATATTAATTATAATAAAGGATTTTAAAACAGTCATTACTACTATTACTGGAACTGCTATACTATTATTGACATTCCTTGAAATTTTCTATTATTTATATAAATATTGAAAAATAAAAAGTAACTAAATAGTTACAGCTACTATTCGTATTAAAAGAACTATTAATTAATATTTGTTGAATTAATCTAAAAACACAAGTTTATATTACATGTCAAGGATGTTTATAAATAGGGTAAAATCTAAGCCGAAGCATTACCAAGTTTTTAATGTTTTAGTACTAGTTGTGCCTACGACGTCGTCCGCATGGAAGCGTAATTTTAGGTAGCATTTTTAATGACTCAGAGTGTTATAAACACAAGAGTAGACAATATAATATAATCAGAAAGCTTTGAACTGCTAATCTAATGGGAGTTACACGTGTTATTGTGATTCAACCATAAAATATAGACATATGCTGTCGTGGGATGTTTTTATATAATTTTAAGGAGAATATTTCCGTCATACATGGTTTCCATGTAGTTTTAACCATTCAGGTTGCACACGCGACGGAAGCTTAAAAAATGGAGTAACTTCTCCCGTTTACCCAACGTTTCCCTTCACTGCACTGCTGCTATTGATTGTAGCGTGGCTATTGATTGAAGAGAAAGTATACTATAACCTGTCAGGAGTATGCGAAGTAATTGTACCAAGTTTCGTTAAAATCCGTTGAGACCGACATACAGACAAAAATTTTACTGATTGCATTTTTGACATCAGTATCGATCCCTAATCACCCCCTGATAGTAATTTTGGAAATATATTTCATGTACAGAATTGACCTCTCTACAGATTTATTATAAGTATAGATTTATTTGTTAAGAAAATAACAAAAACATATTAAGTACTTGTTTGTTTTGTCGCCTTCCATGTTTAATATTAACAACGTGTACTTCACTTAAACAGACAATAGGACATCACTGAATGTAAACGTTGTTTACGGCATAATTTATTTACTTATTACAATACAGTTGGTTGCTATTAAATGAAACAATAAGTGTAAACAGGATGTTTTGTGGTTGTATTAAGAATTTATAAGCGCTTATGGAATCTATACCCGTTTAAGACAAACAATCTAAGCGTAAGAGTATTGTTATTAACAGAGAGAGCTGTGTTCGTGGTCACAACTGGGGCATTGTGGATACGGAGGCCCTTTTTTTTCTTTTTATCGCTGAGGAAAATGCATTGGATTGCATATCCTGCACCCCGAGAAAAGCGTAGAATTATGACGGGCTCTCCTTCCCAGAAGGGGGTAGGCCTACCCACTAAAAACCTCAGCGATGCCCCTCCACAGACGCCTGCCGCGAGCGCTCGATCGACGGCGCGTCCGACGTCGCCATCAGACGCGCCGACGAGAACTGCCCGCGGCGGGACAGGGTCGTAAGGACACTACCACGACCAATGAGTACGGAGGCCTGGAGTCGATCCTGCCATGTATCAATGTTTTAATTTAATATGCGAAATTTGAATTGCGAAAGCGCATCCCGCCATGTGCCCCGTATGGGCCTAGAGAACTCGGGGGAGTTTTAGTGGGTAGGCCGGTCCTCTATGACCGGAAAGCCCCAGACACGGCCGCGCCTTGCCAGCGCGGTGTCATGGTGCATAAGCTTGCATTTCCCCCCCACCAAAAAAAAAACCTGAATTAACCTTATAAGTAACTCAAACGTTGGAGATGATGACATTTCTTCAGAGTTCTTTCTAATTATTCATTATTTTCATAGCTTCTAAACTTACCGAAGGGCTTAATCTATGTTACAGCAATTAGGTCACAGTCGATCACGCTGACATAATGTGGACTTGACATACGCAGGCGTATGCAGTTTCCATCATGATGTTTTCCTAATCCATATAACATTGAGATCATTGATTTATGTGTTTTCTAATTTGGGACACAAACAGTTACAATAATACATAAAAACTAAACAATCTTGTAAAACATAAACCAATAAGTTGTCCATAAACCTAAAGATATTGCATTAGATTCTGAACAAAATCAAGTGCATCTGGTGAATATTCGAATGGAAAATAATATACAAATGACTCTCAACTTAATTAACGTTATATATTTTAATTAGGTTTCTGAATTTAGACATTGTTAAATTGAAATTAAGTACGTCTATATCGAGATTTTTTTATTATTTGATTTATATCACGATACAAAAACACATTTTTGGCATGTTTGGTGTTAGTGACGAGTACAGAAAAAACATCTCTACAACGAGCGCTAAGTCGAAAACATTTTAAATTTATATCATTTAATGAAATCGTCGAATCTGACATTTTATGAAGCAACTTAACTAAAATCTTGGTATAATATACATAAGAAATTCACAAAAGTAAAACATACTTAGGGGTATGCAGGTTGCATAGAAGCGTCCAAAAAATGTATATATGAAATTACAAAAACTAATAATAATTACATAGCTGGATCGAGTCTGGGTCTCCCGATTCGAAGAATTCGAAGTGCTCAAAACACTGACGCTCAAACTATTTAGTTAACTAAGCGAATTAACTGCAATTAAACCTGCGTGCTTGGACAGCAAAAACAGACTAGAGATGTCTGTTTTATGGTTTTATGAGGTTATATGAGGCCTATTATTGTGGGGCATAAAAAAGTGTTGGTATTTAGATACATCTCTCCATAATATCTCTCTCTCTTAATATCATCTCCTTTATGTTGATTATAGGTATTATGTAAGTATAAATCCATAGAATAATCAAGGTCACCGAAATTGCCCAAAGAATTGCGAAAGTAGCAATGAGTAGTGCATATTTTTCGAAGGGCTTCTGATGTGGCGGAAACGTTCACGAGTAGTAGGCATTTGCTCGACACTGCAGCCTTGATCTACCTCCTGTTAAGTAAGTCGAGGATTTAGGGAGAATCGCAGAAAGGCGTTAGGTGCTAACAACGGCGCGCAGATCTTTGGCGATATACCTATGTCCAGCTCTCTTAGCTGGATTGATAATGACGTAAATTTTAATCAATAAATACTTATTACTCCAAATAAATGGAATTTGTTTCGAGATGGATGTACACAATAATATATATACTGTTTTTGATATAGATGTTTTGGTGTTCAGACGTGTATCATATCACAACTGATATAACAGTTTGATCAACATTTTCCTTAATTTAAAATAATGAACAAATTGTCAGAGGTTAATAAACAAGTAAAAGATTGCGGGAGGAAGGGAACTCCCCGCCTCTTGGCCGCAAAACTCCGGAAAATACACAAGGCGCATGCAGTTATCGCTAAGTTACGTATGATCCACCAAGTATGACTCATTGCACGCTCATATTCGTAATAGTCTTGATTACAGAATACTTCATAAACTAGTTTTATTCTGTAAGATTGTATAAATTGGAGCTACAATTATTTTTATTTGATAATTTCTAGCGTGATCAATACGACGTAACTGAAGTCAAAATATCGTCAAATTCAGAAATAAATACAAATTACCAAATAGAAAGTAACATTAAACTAAAGTAACTTTATTTTGCGAATGTTCGTCTGTCAAATTCAATTCATCGTTGTCATTTGAGGCTTTCTACATACATACATATATGTCACGTCTTGATCCCAATGGGGTAGGCAGAGACCACCTCTCTCCACTTGCTACGATCCTGGCACACTTCTCTTGCTTCCTCCACTTTCATGAGCGTCTTCATGCATGCTCGTCGGTTGCGAGTACTCTTGACCCGGTCTTTCTTTAGGACATCATCGATTTGATCGAGATATGTCCGCCTAGGTCGACCTGCACCGATTCGTCCTATCATTCTTACCTTGTGTATCTCTTTCGTTAATCTTCCTTCATTCATTCTTTCAACATGGCCGAACCATCTAAGCATCAAGGCTTTAAGGCTTAAGGCTTTCTTATGTCAAAATTAATATCGTTCGTTCGTCCGTTGAAATGTTTTAAACGATAGTAACTAAGAGTAGGATACGACACGACGAAGTCCACGATATATCGAATATCGTTTTTAAGAGTACGCCCCATGGAATAAGGATCGTGTCGAACAATAATTGAGATCTATTGTAAATAAAAGCTTTCGCTTGCTGCTTAATAGCTTTCCTTATTGTTTCTGTAATAGACCATAGCGATACTTTAAGTTAAGATTTTTTTCTTCTAAATAATGTCAAACGGATAACTAGAATTTATGTTATCATGGGCGGAATATGATGTATAATGACGACAAGAAGAATCGATAACTCATTTTTTATGTATCTTAAAAAAAAATTCTTCATTATATTATTTTGACCACAATAAATATTTTATCATTTTTATTGCATGATTTTTGGGAAACACCAAACTACTAACACGAAAATACGTTTATGCTACACTTCCCTTCTTACACTTCGCAAAATGTCTTGTTAAGGAAAATAACTTTGTAAAACATTAATCTATTAATGTTACGGTCATAAATAAATGTCGAACCAATGTCAAATACCAACGTGATTTTTATAAACAACGATAGTCGAAGAAAATAGGTCAATCCACTGTACGAATGACGTCATTTCTTGGTTAAGGTATTTCTGAACGGGTTGATCTTTAAAATTAAGATGAATGAAAATGTTAATATTATAAAAAGAAATAATATAAGTATACTTTTTTGTCTAGTTTTAATGACAATAAACTGTTTTATATATTTTTCTCTTTACGTCCATATGAATATAGCACAATGCATAAACACATTAAAATTAGGTCGAGAATAAATATTCCTATTAGTAAAAAACCTTTTTCCTACTTATTGAATTATGAACAACACTGTTTATTAATAAAAAGTACTATTATTAGTTTTTGACTTCCACGTTTGACAGCTTACGCCACTGACTATTAAGAAGTACTTATTCTAGATTTGTAATATTATATATGAATAAGTACACTTCACGGCCTGGATAATAACATGAGTCGCGCATACTTTAATTAAAAAAGTATTCTAAGCAAAAAAACTCGAGGTTGGCGAAATCCTATGGGCACCGCCATCAAACCCAAAAGAAGAAGAAGAAGAAGAATAAGTACACACTTATTTCACACTTTATCACACGATAAAGTGTGAAATTTCCATTTAGAATGGAGATTTAGAAAAAATTAACTTATTCCATACTCATGTTCATTTTATTTACTTAAAAACCAGGAGAGCTAACTTTACGAAATTTTTACACATACGTCAATAGACATTAAATTATGTAATAATATAGTATTGAAGGCAAGAAAATCAGTTGTAATACAGTTAACATAACTGTATAACTTGTACTACAACTAATTATAATATTAAGTTGTAATACAAGGTATACTGTTATGTTATTACCAATAATGTATAAAATTATGACGCAGAACAACAGCTGGTACTTTTGGAGTTTTTTTATTTTGAAATATCCTAATTCGGTGATTTAATTGTAACCGAAACTTGCATTTTAGGGTTAAAAAGTAATGTAGTAATTCAATGGCACTTAAATTTAAAAAGTTGTAATATTTCAGATACAACCGAAACTACTGCAATTTCTAAGATAAGGACCCATTATACGTATAAATTAAAAAAAAAATACGAAATGTTCATGACAAGAATCACTCTAAAGCCTTCTAAATATACTTTTTAATTAATTTAACATACAGTAATAATCATATATGTAATTTCATTGTGCCTAACGTGTGAACGACACACAACAGAGCAGGCTTTCACCTTTTACAGTTTCTCTACTTTGATTCTATCGTAGAAATTTGTTGTTTATCACCTTACGTAACAGTGTAAATTTGTTTAAACATATTTTGCGAATACTCAATCATGTTTGAGTGATGTATCGATAGCTACCATTGACTTGCATTCGCTTGCAGATATCGATAGCGTAATTTTTTGTAGCAGTAATGTAATGACCTAAAATTTGACGATATCTGTAGCCGTTAGTACACTAGGTCACAAGGTATCGCCATCTTTGAGTCCCCGGATTCGAGTCCCGGTGGCGGTAGTTGTTTTTGTACTGAATACGAGCAATTGTGTCTTAGCCATAGTCATATATGTCTATCCGTCACCTAGATCCCATAATACAAGCCTTACACTGCTTACTTTCTGTCAGACTAATTGCTGTGAGAATATTCATTTAGATTTATTTATAATTGTACTATTTTTAGTTGATGTTGATGGATTTGACGACCCTCCATAGTCGAGTGGATAGTACACCGGTTTCAAGGTGTCGCCATCTCTGAGGTCCCGGGTTCGGATCCCGGTGGGGGCAGATGTTTGTGTAATGAATGCCAGCATTTGTACCTTAGTCATGGTTGGTGATATATATTTTTCAATAAAAATTATTTATATATGTGTAATATATGTATGTCTATCCGTTACCCTAGATCCCATAGCACAAGCCTTACAGAGCTTACCTTGGGCTAGGCAAATTGGTGTAAGTGTAACAAATATTTATTTATTATTTATTTATGGATATGGCTTCTGTAGACTATATGTTGTTCTATTGTTATATATGCTTCTGTACTATATATACCAAATTTGGTATATATACCAAATCCCTACAGCTACAACAATCTAATAGGTAGAGCTACCGATTTAAAAATTAAATTAAAAATGTAAGTAGTACGTGACGTATGCAAATGAATGCAAATTTCTGATAGCATTTAAGTAACATTGTTTGAAGTTAAGCTTCCTTTTCTTCATTTATCTAAGGCTAGTATATTATTAATTTTTTATAATCAAAGTAATTAGCTAAGATCTTTTGCTATTAAAAATACTTTCAAGTTTAGTAACTAAGTTTATAAAATACTAGCTTTCTGCCCGCGGCTTCGCCCGCGTGGATTTCGGGATTGGGTGTATAGAGGGTTAAGGGTCATAGCTTTTGCCCACGGCTACATATACGCGGAAGTCGGTTTATGGTGCGAAGATTTTATCGCGCTTCCCGTGGGACTATCCGTTTTTCCGAGATAAAAAATGCCGCAAAACTCCTCAAGAATCACTCTATCTATTGATGAAAACCGCATAAAAATCTGTGCAGTAGTTTTTGAGCGAAGCCTTTATTGCGTATCCCGTGGGATCTGTCGATTTTTCCGGGATAAAAAGTAGCCTATGTTACTCGGGGAGAATGTAGCTTTCCAAAGGTGAAAGAATTTTTGAAATCGGTCCAGTAGTTTAAGCGTGAAGAGGTAACAAACAAACAAACAAACAAACAAATAAACAAACACACTTTCGCATTTATAATATTAGTTGGGATAAAATGATGAAAAAAAGTAAATGCATTTGAAAATTTTAATATTGAGTGTTAATTGATTGGGAGTAAATGTAAGCTGTCTGTTTAATTGTCAAAGAGCTGTAAAAGCGAGTATTTTAATGACAAAACTGTGAAATGAAAATTTGATTATGATTTGATTTTGATGAATGAAAAAACGATATTCGTGTTTTCTTATAGTTTTCGTAGATAAGATGTTGACTATGTATAAATGTATTTTGAAATAGATATTTATTCAAATAATATTTCTAAAAATTCATAAAGCAAGTTAATAAATTAGTCGATCTAAATTTTTTTGATATATTTTTGTGATATATGTTTGATAAGTTTTCAATCGCACACCTAGCAACAATTAAAAAAAATATTTCCTTAAAATATCGTATGATCATGTTTATATGTTGTTTCCGAGAGTAGTTTGGAATATTTCTCCCAAACCAGCCGAATTTCAAAAAGAATACAGTATCGTAGACCACATACATACATAGTTCTAGAGGGTTATGTTTGTTAGCATATTGTTACAAAAAAGTTTGTTGTACGTTCTGTAAGTGTGGCTCGCTGTTATACATAAGTAAATTAGCTTAAGCACCGGCCATATAGAAAAAAAATATATATTACAGCCAGTGGTGTTGAATATATAAAAAATACAAACGAGTGAAGAGTTTAACCTACCAATATGCTTGACGTTTGTATATTATGAGAAAGCTTTCTCATAACATATATGTATATTATGAGAAACTATAAAGAAATATATAAAGC
Organism: Scirpophaga incertulas; assembly: GCA_036419045.1. Taxonomy (NCBI): domain Eukaryota; kingdom Metazoa; phylum Arthropoda; class Insecta; order Lepidoptera; family Crambidae; genus Scirpophaga; species Scirpophaga incertulas. Next base: position 10,179,041 of record CM071637.1, on the reverse strand, counting down.
TGATTCCGTCGGAATGAATAAAACTCGTTATACATGTGAGGTTTAAAATATGTAACACACGTATATATAAGTCCTTTCAGTCGATACGAAATGAAAAGTACTTATAAAGAAAAACCATTAAATATTTTGTCATTATCTATACATATAATAAGACAGTAAAAATATTTTGTCTGTACATTTAGTATTTTTGACTGAAATGGATAGAGGGGCACTTAAATAGATTATTAGAAAGCAAAAAAAATTTTTTGGAATTTTTTGTCTGTCTGTATGTATGTTCACGTTTATCTCCGAAAGTACTGAACCGATTTGCTTGAAACTTTCACTATTTGCTTTGTTTTAACTCATAATAATATCTAAACTTTGATTCATCAAAATCGGTTCATTAAAAAAAAAGTTATCGTCATTTTAATAAATAAAACTGGAGTGTCATCTGTGAAAATTGAAGACGGTGAAATTTTAATCAAAAGTACTGTGAAAATAGAATTTGTGGAAAAGCTCATTGTTTTGTGCCATACTATACATACATACATACTAATATTATAAATGCGAAAGTAACTCTGTCTGTCTGTCTGTCTGTTCCGCTTTCACACCAAAACTACTGAACCGATTTAAATGTGGTACACAGATAGTCTGGAGCCTGAGAAAGGACATAGGCTACTTTTTCATGCAAAAAGGTTGTAAAGGGTTGTAAAAGGTTGAAAGGAGGGATTATTGGTTGTATGGAAATATTGTTAAAACTACTGAACCGATTTAAATGAAATTTGGTACACAGATAGTCTAGAGGCTGAGAAAGGACAGAGGCTACCTTTTAAAGCAGAAAAGGGTTGTAAAAGGTTGAAAGGAGGGGGTGAAAGGTTGTATGGCAGTATTGTTAAAACATATCCTTCCTGTGGGAAATTCGAATATAACGCGGGCGAAGCCGCGGGCGGAAAGCTAGTGTGTCTATAAAGTATACTTATCTCTACTGCTATATTTACTGTAACAGCAACAAGTTACAGGAAATACTCTATGTTCGAATGACAAGACAGTTATCAGTTTACGACAAGGGAACACACACATTTTCATGTCTTCAGAAATAAAAACAAATGAAAAGCTAAAGCATCTATTATTTTTTCTGTATAACTTAAATAATGCGAGCACTTTCGCGGCTTATCGCAAACATAACACGACAGTTAACACAATCAGCTAAAGGTAGCTGCTTAACAAAACTAGTTTAACCAGTAAATGTATGGCCAGAATTGACTTGCTTGTAACTGTGTTGGCATTATATTCAACTAGCGATCCGCCCCGGCTTCGCACGGGTGCAGTGAAAAAATGGTTATGGTGGGTTATCCCTAAGAGATAGACATATACCATCGCGGACTTTTTTGTGGATTTTTGTAAGTTGTACAATACTGTAGTACATTATTTTGGTCTATCTCGTAGGGTTCAGCCAGCGTTTGCAATATAAGCGCAAAAAAACGTGCTTATTTACGACATCACATTAGAAACCTTTAAATTTATCAGTGTTTCTCTACTATATTATGCATTTATTATACATACAAACCTTCCTTAAGAATCACTCTATCTATTAAAAAAAACCGCGTCAAAATCCGTTGCGTAGTTTTAAAGATCTAAGCATACATACGGACATACAGCGAAAGCGACTTTGTTTTATACTATGTATTGATGTATTTATTGATAGTATATGCTCTTATAACACCATGTGTTTCTTGTGTCCAATAGTTTATTATCTTAAAAACATGTATAAAATTCCAATTATAATTAGTATTCCGAGATAATTATATTTTAATTACAGAAGAGTAATCTCGTCAAAACGCACAAATGGTATTATGCCATGGAAAAGAATTAAATGGTGTGTTTTTATTATAACTTTTGTTCTTCTTGTTTAATATTAAAATAAAAATAAACTATTTAAAAACAATCACTTGTTTCATTTAATTTGCAAACAGCAAACTAAATAAGTTTACTAACAGTGAAGCAAAAAAAAAACTACAATTCCACCACAGCACGCAACAAGACTTAATAAGAATTAGTTCATGAACTTAATCAATTAACTTAATGAAATAATTATCAATAACTATAATTGAGAATAAAACGTTTGAGTGATTTTTTATTATTAGCTACAATAATAAGCCCTACTTTTGTTTACCTTTCTATAGGTGCAGAAGTCCAAAAATACGGTTAACGATAATGTACCGTTTTAACAGTCTGTTGAATTCTTATTAGCGTTGGATATTCACGTGCATATGGAACTGATGGCCTCCTTACCACGGGTAATGAGATACATTTCTGGAAGAAATAGAATGCAAGACATCTTGCCGGCAATTGCACGGTTGTCACTTTATCGCGTAACTACGGTACTATCGCGAAAGTACATCTTAAACGATAATACTGTCTGATAAAGAAATCATAATATCGTTAACTTGATTTTAATTTATGAAAGGTCGACAAATAAGTGATTTAAGATACGTGAGTGGTAATTTTTCTCTTCAATAACTATTGGAGTGAATCGCAATTTAAATAATATATGAGAAAATAACAAAAGCTGTTAATTTATTTTTAGCATAGAATGGAAGAGGAAAGTATCCATCACCATCACCAACATTTTCCAAGAGTAGGATAAGGGCGGGATAATGAAGGTCTATTTTAAATGAAGTTTGCTACAGTTTCATAAATAAAATTTCGTGCATGCTCCTCTTTACTAAATAATTTTTAAGAAAAGGTAAAATGTTCACTTTTATATTGACATTATGAACAACTTCACTAACCTTTCAATAGATAACATATTGTTTTAATATACAAAATAAAAACTGTGCAAAATATATGATTCCTTTTTTATCGCTTTACTGAAAACAAATTTAGCAACGCACCTTATACTATCCGTACCTTATCGTGCCATTTAATGTTTTGCCATTTTATAAAAACATCAACCTATTGTCAAACGTCAAGAAATATTCTAAGTCGAAGAACTTAATCAAAAAATATTGGCTTTTATGGTTCATTTATGGTTCGTACTTTGCCTCTCGCAAGGAAAATAAAACGCCCCGAGTACGTGCCATTGATTTAGAATCATGAAATTTGGCATATAAATCCGAAAACCGTAAATTTGTAGTTGCATACATTTTTTTCTGCGATTACAAAAGCTATTTATGTAATCTTCGGTATGCGTGTCTTTTTGAAAAATTGCTACGTACAGTTATGAAAAATTCCGTCGTAACTTCGCTTAGGTACTTAGAATGATCAATTTATCAATTTTTATTATGATAAAGTAAATAATTCAGGTGACTTATTTTTATTTAAATAAAATGACAATTATTTAAAGGGTAAGTAGTCTACTATATGTTATGACGATAAAGATACTAGACTATATTTTGTCAATCAACTAATAACTGAAAGACACGAAGCCGTACTTCTTTCTCCAAGCAAGGTTGTATGGAAGCTTACTCATATCCATTTATTCATGTTTATGAAATGAAGGAATCCATTCAATTAACTGTAATATTATATGTGAGTTAGATGATGACAACTATCCATCAACGTAGGAATGATTAATGATATGCTTACTTTATTATTATTATTCAGTCGATAAAGTGGTCATGTTAAAATGATAATTACGATATGACGATTTTTATGCCGTTGAGATTATATAACGTGCTGTTGGATAGTTAAACGACTCGCATTTCATTGTATTGTGGTTAAAATGATCAATTGTTGAGACCGTCCGATGACATTGAAGCTTATATTTGGTGTAGCAGCGTGGTGTTTGAAGGTATATACTATATCAGCTTAGTAATATTAATAAATATGTGAAGCGGAAAAAAAATGAAAACGTCTTTTATTTACGTTTATTTTGAAAATACTAGGCAAATACCTACTAAACTGATTTAAAACGAATAAGGACAATATAATAACTACAGAAATTTAAATGCTTTATTTAAAAAAAAGAAACATATATAACAAAAAGTTATCAATCAAAAAATGTGATCTGATCAAAGTTTTATTAAGTTCGTTTTGTATTTGATATTTTATTTATTTCGTATATTATTGATTAGTTAATTATGTCGAGATACTTTTAAACTGAATATGTTATATTCACGACCGATTTGGGTGTGTAGTTACATAAGGGTTTAATTAAAAAAAGAAAATTGATTTTTATTTTTTTTTATCGAAAATTATAATTATTCAAATGGACTATCGATAATAATATCATTTGCATAATTTTAGTTTTATAATTCATTTTGAATGTAAATATGAAACATCTAGAATGAACATTACTGCAGATGTTTACGATATTGATATCAAAGGATAAAATGTAGGAAAAAGAAGAAAAACATTAATTCTCTTGAATATCAAACAAAGCAGCTCAACGCACTTGTTTTAAATAGTGTACCTGAATATAACGAATACAATATTTAAATATTCAGTATTGATTTAAATCGAAAATTCTATATATTTGAATATTGAAATCTAAAAATTTGGTCAATTGGAATATAACAAATAGTTGTTCTTGGGTTAATAAGTGATGCAACTAACACGATATCATTTTTTACCAATTTACTCTTGGTTATTTCGTAGTAAGCTTTACGTAAAATTGTAAAATGTAGATAATGATGCTGGCAATATAAGTACATACAACATGTTATGTACACACGGCCGCAAGTTAAAAAATGCATATTGAATTTAAGATAACCTCTATACTCTACGCCATAAACGATATTTTTATAACGCAACTTTTAACGTTTACGCATTGCTGACTGTAGATATTTTTTTGTAATTTCTTTCTGTTGGGTGTCCTTAATAAAGTAATATAGATAAATTATGTTAAATTTATCCTGCTTGAAATGTTAAGTCTGCAACGCTCTAGAAATTTGACGTTCTGCTGTGCTGTTCAGCAGCGGCTATTCATTAACTCTCCATAGTAATGCTCTTTTGAATCTTTTGAATCTTCTTTTGAATCATATATAAAATTAGTATTGAGTATATGTGTATAGTAAGTAAATATGTATTTTTTACTTTTATTACATTGCCTTATATTCAAATATGCCATTTGCAGGAGCGTGTAGAAAGGCAGATGCTTTACGAGGCATTGCTAATACAGTCGTATGAATAATGGACGACTTATTCGGCAAGAATACGACGTCAGTTTTTTGGAAGCTTCACGCATTTTTGTCGTTATCATTTATTATATCTTAGAAAAGCAACCAAAGAATACAGTGCAAATAATATCATAAAAAATTACATGTGGCGCTTTTCCATGATGATGCTGGCATTTGAAGATGGCAATGTGATCTTCGATAGGATCAAAAGTGAAAATGGGATGTACTTCGTAAGTGACTATGAATATCATAATTACTTATGAAATACATCCTTTTTACCAAACCCCGATTAGAAGCTGACACTCTAAATATAGAGTGTCAGCTTCTAAATATAGAGTGTCAGCTTCTAATCGGAGTTTGGTCCTATACTGTGTATATTTTAGATTTATAACGTAAGATCCTTATCTTACCGTTTTATTTATGGTCCGCAAGCCGCGGCCAAACCCCGAATGTCATAAAGTTTTCTTCTTCTGAGAAAAACATTAACTTATAGTGCAATTTTTATTAGCCGCCGAAGAGATTCTTTAAGTATTTATCCAAAACTGAAGTTTGGCAGAAATAGTTGTTGGCGACGACAGATGCCAAATTTAAAAAAAAGTAAATTTACTTTTGAGTATGTGAAGTCGACTAACCCTTGTAAGAGCAGGGTAGTTAACTAAGGTCAAAATCCACCGAAACGAGTTAGGATAAGCTAAAGTCCTTCATTGAAAACAAATATGATATAATATTAATTACGTAATTACTGATATAATTCACTTCCATAAGAAAAACCTAAGTTTCCTGGTAATAAAAAGAAAATTAAACAAGAACAAGTGATATTCCGAATAAAGTTGCCTTATACCTTAAGGATTAATGTTTTGCGTTAAAAGCGAACCATTCCGATTTAGCTGATGCACGAAGTAAATTGACGTAGAACAGTCATCGACACATAAACTTTACACTTGCATTATGAAAAATCGCTGCTATTACTTACGGCATAAGAGCCGTCTCAAGGTCAACACGAATAGCTTAACGGGTTGTTGTGTACATATGACGACGTGTGCAACACTGCAGATTACCTATTAAGTTCGCCCTGATCAACGGCTCGGATAAAATGAGGTCGTAGTCGGTTTATTGACAGAATAAAGTGAATAATTTTTAAAGCTCAAGTCAAAAAGTCGACTGTGTAAAAATCGATTCTTGCGATCAATAGTTTTCAAGTTTCGTATAGCGAAGTCAATCTTCGTAAGGAGGTAAACATAATGATAAATATATAAATATATAAGCACTTAACAGTAGAATTTGATAAAATTTTACATGTTAAACTAGCGGACCCGACAGACTTCGTCCTGTCAAAAAGATTTGTAAAGTGCCAGTTTTTTGTTCCTATTACTAATACTAATTTTCTCTACGTACAAATCTTCTCTGGCCTTCTACGAATAATTTAAGACCAAAATTAGCCAAATTGGTCTAGGCGTTGTTGAGTTATGCGCTTACCAACACATTTTGCGATTCATTTTTATATAAGACTAGCGACCCGCCCCGACTTCGCACGGGTACAATGCAGATACTAAATACACTGCAAAAAACCTGTAAGCGTTTTATAATATTAAGATTTATCATAGCAGCGCCATCTATTGATTACTTACTCAACCCAGTCGAAAGGTATCGACATCTGTTAGAATCATTTGGAGTTAACAGATAATTGTGACTGTCAAATAATAACAGCAAAATAATTAGCATTAAATTAAAATTGCAACGATAATTTGAGATTTAAACTATCCTATCTCTCAAGTTGGATCGAACTGCACATGGTGTGCGAATTTTATTATAATCGGTTAAGTAGTTTAGGAGTTCATTGAGCACAAACATTGTGACATGAGATTTATATATATTAGACTAGCGACCCGCCCCGACTTCGCACGGGTACAATGCAGATACTAAATACACTGCAAAAAACCTGTAAACGTTTTATAATATTAAGATTTATCATAGCAGCGCCATCTATTAATTACTTACTCAACCCAGTCGAAAGGTATCGACATCTGTTAGAATCATTTGGAGTTAACAGATAATTGTGACTGTCAAATAATAACAGCAAAATAATTAGCATTAAATTAAAATTGCAACGATAATTTGAGATTTAAACTATCCTATCTCTCAAGTTGGATCGAACTGCACATGGTGTGCGAATTTTATTATAATCGGTTAAGTAGTTTAGGAGTTCATTGAGCACAAACATTGTGACATGAGATTTATATATATTAAATTAACGACAGACACATATCTAAGCTGTAATAAGTAATTACTTTGAAATGACAGAGTAATTATCAAAATATATAGACAATATTCATAAAACCGGCCTCTCGTCGTCATTACAACGAACAAAACTTCTTCCATATCAGAGTCTGTTCCTCTCAACATTGTTTGTAGACAATGATGTTAGAATGCCAAATGTATTTATCAAGAGTAAGCTACCCAATGGATGCGATAAAATTTAATGGAATTAAGGAACCTTGATCCAAACGTCACGACTCCGTTGATGAGCATAATTAGTATTTTTTTTCGCAAAAAATGCATTGTGTGTTCAAACATATACAGACGTCTTATTTTGTTTGTGATGTCGTGTTCATGTCATTGTCAAAAAACATTGAACGATATTATAATAATTTAATACAAAACAAAAGTTTAGTTAAAATTATTTACATTCTTTCAAGGAAATCTTGAACAAGAAGTTAATATAACCGATTGATTTCTTCAATGTGAGAGATAAACAATTTACGCTAGATTTTTGATATGTGCTGTTTGAACTGTGTCAATTAAATTCAGTTCGTTACAATTTTATTTTGTTGCATAGTTATAGCGCTAGAATAACCTGCCATGTTCCCTTTCCGTCTCGTACTATCTGTATGATTTGTTTTTTTCACAAATAATTTCGTAAAACATTAACACAATATATATGTAAAGAGGGTTTAGTTTGTAAGTGTCCAATATCTGTAGTAAAATATCATTGGATAATTGGTTAACGTACTTTATGAAAGAAATTTGAATTAATTTTTATTACTCCCACTTAGTAGTGCATATTTAAATAACATATTAGGCATGCAAATAAGCGAGTGGAACTACCAAAATTATTCAAAGGCAGAGGCCGTAGATTGAAAACGTGGTAATATTAATTTGACTGGGATTAATGCTTACTCGACCAAATATTGAATCAATTCAACGAACCGCAGGTCGGTCACCTACCAACTTAATGAGTAAAAAACTACTCGTAGCTTTCGGTAAATGCGGTTTTGATTTTTTTTTGTATTTCTGCGTGGATATTTTTATTACATGTCAGGATTGTCAGTAATTACTAGTTGAAGTCAGTACAGTACAAACAAGTTATTTCTTATGTCGCAACTTTTCGTACAATCGTACGTGAAAATTGTAAATTTGAGTTACTGGAATTAGATTTCTGTGAGTGAAGAGCTGGAATACCAGTTAGCCTCCGTGAGTATAATATAACATACTTATATATTATTTATCATATTATTTCAAACAGGATTGATCACTTTAGGAAAATGAGTTTTCGGAGACATCGATCCTCTTTAGCATGCTCACTATATTTAAAAAATAAAGAAAAATGCATAGTTTCGTTGCAACTCCATTAGAGCTTATGGTCGAGGTTGAATGAAGTTTTTGACGTCACGAACACCTCTTGTTGAGAGTTGTGGCAAAGGCTTGAGCCAGAGACTAGAGCCACATTAACCCAATACTTCACCGAAAACATCCCGAATATAAGTCTGTGTGAGATTAGTGTGGTTCTTAAGCAGCTTTAAGAACAATAAGTTGCCGAGTAGTTACAGGTGAGCTTCTGAAGGTGCGTAGACTACCACTGCGAAAAGCCTTTCAGAGACTCTTCAACTGTATCATACTTGACGGAAAGATACCTTAATGATGGCACAGGTGGTACTGTTCTTCGAAAAGGACGTAGAATCTAATTTAAGACTTTATCATCATTTCATGTTTATAAGTTGTTTTTACGAGTCATCACGAATCATCTCACGCGCGTAGGTTTGACGATTTCTAGCTCAAACAAGCCGGATTCCGAAATAGTTGCAGTATTATAGATCACATACATACACTGCGCAGGTTATACAGAAAACCGAAAAGTTTAACTTACTTTTATGCTTGGCGTGCTTCAGTCTCTCAGTTCTCTTCGTCTCTCTCTCTCTCTCTGCCACATAAACTAAGATATTACTAAGTGTTGTAGTAATTATTTGAAAACACGACAATGTAGTTCACATTAGAGGAATCATCATCTAGCGAGATGTGAGACAGGGTGATGTGACATAGTGGAAATTTTTCATTGCCTGGTCGTCTGGAATGAGTATTATAAGGCGGCTTAAAGTAATGGATAATTATGCTCGGGCTTTCTCTGCGTGGTTGAATTAGAAATGATGAAAACTGCAGTTTTACGTTATTATGAGTACACTTCAATAAAAATTATTGAAACATGGGACAGAGTAACTATTTCGTATCGATTTAGTAAAGGATATAGAGCAAAAAAAGTTTGTGTATACGAGTATAAAAAATATACGTATAGTTTCTTCTCAACTTGGAATGACAATTCGAACGCTAGATATTAAGGAATATTAGTATATTATTAAGCATTTCTATAAACCTTTGTATTATTTTAATACTATTCATCAATGAAGCAAATTATTAATTGAATGTAGCAATTCACACGTAATGAAATCATCAAAGAAGAACAATACAATCCCAGTTGTGTTCGACAAGCAGATTTCCAAGCATTCAGTGAAAAAAACGAGTGTTGAATTTTAAATAGCTGTTTTTATGTTTCGTTTATTCAAGTGTTCCTGCACAATAAACGGCTAATAATCATACACCGTCTGTTATGGTGATGTCACTGTGAAATAATTAGTTCTAGCTGCGTCGCCTTAAGTGGTGATATTTAATGGTCTGTTCCAAAAGAATTTGTGTGATGTATTAACTTGTTATAATAAGATTATCAAATTTCCAATGAAAATTTCAAGCAGCATCAGTAAGTAGCCCAATTTATGTATTGTACCAAAAGCATGGCGTAGTAAAACAAAATTATTTTACATGCGATGCGAATTACACAATTTGGGTAAATCACATAAGTGTGATAAATTTAATCAAGTGCAATTCTAGCCAGATATTATTAAATACAAATAAACGTAACTAAAATATTCGATTCGGGTGGGATTTGAATTCGTGATTTCAACATAGCTTAACCAATTCGGCCACCGAGCACTATAAGTCTTAATCGAATACTTCTACGAGTATTGCATTCCTTATCTTTTAGTTTCTTAAGTCAAAATGTACTTTATTTACCGTAAAATACCTTTTTTTTTTGTTCCCCTGAGGAAAATGCATTAAATTGCATACCCCGGCTGTGGCGAGCCGGCGGTTATGTGGGGCTCTCCTCCCCAGAAGGGGGAGGCCTACCCACTAAAAACCTCAGGGATGGCCTTCCTCAGGCATGTAGAGCCCCCGGGAACATCAAGTAACTTCCGGGAACCCCCAGCCTCCGCTCCCCTGCCTAGAGGGAAGCCCTCCTCGGGGGAGGCTATACTACCTCTCCCGGTCTCCTCCACCAACGACGCCCCCCGGCCACGGAAGGGGCGTGGTCCATCCCGGGTCGCCGTAGCAGTCGCTTCCTCTTCCTTCCTCGCGCCCGCCGGCGACCCGCGGCGGCGCCGCAGCTGTGCTACCGATCCGGCGCCGCCTTCTTCGAGCGGGATCGGCCATCTCCCGACCCCGCTCGGCGGCCTCCTTCTGGAGCATCACTGCTTCACAGAAGGAGGCCACAGCCCTCCAACCTCCCTCGTCCGCCAGCATTGCCGCAATCAATGCCGGCGGAGACAGATCTCGCCCGATCTCTGCGACCAAGACTCGGCGCTCGGAGGCCCACGCGGGGCACATCGTAAAATACCTACGTATCAACATTCAAAATCGAAACCTTAATGTACACTTGTTGACACAATGTTGATATTAACACATTATTCATCTCAATCGTTAATGTCTATGGTCCAAATTTTTAAATCTACAACAAATACAAATTTGTCTAAAACAATACTAATTATTCGAGATGTCTACTTATCTACTATCAATATATTCGTAATGCTATAAAAACAATTGTCAAATAATCAATTCCGCCATTTATGTATAAATAATTTAGTGTGAAGTAGTCTGATTTCTATAGCTATTTTATTGTATATATTAATAGACATCAGGAAACAGTTTTTATCGAATACAGCATCAATCGATTTCTTGAAGAAATTGAAAACCTAGATTTTTCTTATTAATAAATTAATTTAAAATTTTTAAATAAACTGCAAAGACATTTACACAAATTTGTCAGATATTTGTTAGAGATTTGAGGATTTATTTCTTTTATTAGGATTATTAAATAAAAATATTCTGTATTGTGACATATTAAAGATAAATTAAAGGATACGACAGGCAAATTATATGCAGAAATTGAAATGTTTCCGAACTAAACCTTCGTCACGGCTGTCCGGAATACAATTTGGTAGCGCTGCCGCCGGCAAGTTTTATATTTACTCATGATGGGGGATGACATTTAACTTTGTTATCAAATTTGACATAATTTCGTAAATAGAAATTCATTACTAAGTTAATATCTTTCATGTGAAGCTGCGAAGTATTTTAGATTTGAAAATTTGTTTTGGCTATGGCTTTTAGCACTCTGCATACTATATACATTAAATTATGTAGATGGGTACAACATTTGCTTCAACCCCTTGACATGTTTTCGATAGAAAAGGATCTAACCTAACCTACTGCGATTCTATTATTTAGAGATAACACACATTGCACAAGTTCCAGCACTGGGGCGATTCTATTATTTAGAGATAACACACATTGCACAAGTTCCAGGCACTGGGGCGATTCTATTATTTAGAGATAACACACATTGCACAAGTTCCAGGCACTGGGGCGATTCTATTATTTAGAGATAACACACATTGCACAAGTTCCAGGCACTGGGGCTATTAGCAGGGAGTATGTGGAGCTCGATTACTAGTGCGTTCGTAGCGACGATCGTCTTAAGTTTTACCACTGAGTCTCATGCTCCCTGGATAAAATAAGTGGGCATTAACTATAAACTTTAATTAAAGAAGATAATATCTCCGCTAACGATTTAACTCAAAAAAACTTTCGTTAACCATTCTAAGTCCGTTAATCGTTAAATAAGTGAAGTAGGCATTTATTGAAATTTATTGATGTGTAGCGCGAGCGTGAGGTAATTATTGCTTGATTTCTTTTAAAGCACAAAAAACTATTTTTATCATAAAAACAGTTACATTACCAGTACCTACTTTAATGATGTACATTTTATTTTTTATTTATTTTTATTTTTATTTCTTGTTTTTAGATTATGTAAATTATTGTTTTTGTTGAATGTGAAATAAGTTTTATGTACAAAGACTAAAATGTTAAAGCTCGCTTTTTCTGTAAGACAAAAAATATTTCAATATTGGCTAATATCTGATCTGATCTGATCTCATAACAACAATTCACAATACATGCTACATACTATTAAAGTAGCTGAAATAAATATTTTTTCCATTTCAACGCTTTATCATTTTTAATTGCGAATGCTACCGAACTTAATTTGTTTTCCTACTGTGACCGTTCGTTTAACTCAATGTCTAAAAATGTTGTCTTGTTTACTAAATCAATGATATCACCATTAAAATTTGAATGGGGAAAAGTCAACTTCATATATTTCATTTTCTTATATATTGTTCGGCAATATAATTTGATACTTTGTTTATGATATTCCAAATTATGTTCATTGCATAAAACTTTTGGTCGATTCAGTTAACAAATGTGCCAAGACCGTATAACCGAGGGCAACAACAAAATGTTAAATGTGTTGAAATAATTATTTGAGGCCGTACAATAGTCAAAATAATACGACGGTGATTACTGATATCTGTAAAATAACCTTAATAATATATAATAATGTCAATAAAAAATGTGTCATGTATTTGTTGTACCTTCACAATAATACTTAAGTACTTTATAACGAAACATTGAAGTTTTGATTTAATTTGAGTTACTGTGTAAAATTTCAGGAATGTCAGCAAACAGGAGCTATATGTATAAAAAAATTATAGCATACTTACAAACATACAATGAATGATTGGCAGTATATTTCATTGAAAAAAGAAGATAATGATATCGGGTACTTGCAAATCTTTTAATTCACATACATTTATCAATAAAACACATTTACATGACACTAAGTAAAAATTTGTAAGATTGTTTCATTTGCTATATAAGCCTACATTAAATTAATCTATTGGTTCAGTTTAATACAGCTTTGTCCTGAAACTCAACAAACTTTCATTCTATTTCGATTGTGAGATACCTGTATGTTAAATGTAAGACTTATCATAAGGATCGTAAAGTACATTGCGGGATTGTATATTACAAAATTATGCAATTGAGAATGGATCGTGTTTGTATAGACAAAAAAAGACTTTTCATAAATAAGATTATAGTTAAAAAATAACATTGACAGATTGCGATTGTTATTTTGGAGAATTACCTTAAATCTTCAGCAATAAATGTATAATTGGATATTGCTATAGAATCTGACAATGTAGTCGTCGTCGTCGTTTATAGAGGTCAGTAGAATTAAATCAGAAAGTATAAATAAGGCTTGGTCAAGGTAATGTCTCATTATTTCTTGCACCAATAAAATTGCACCAAAGTTGCACGTTCTGTGATGTAGTTTTAATAGCGTTAGTAATTGAAATATTGTAAGTGAAGAACTTTTTAGCGTAGCGTTGCGTATTGCTGATTGACTTACTAAATATTTTTTTGAGATGTTTCATTCGACTGCACACAGATTTTTTATTAATACTGATCGTTGTGCAGGCTTTAATGTGGAGATATACTTAATTAAGTGAAATCGTACATATCGCTAAGCTATATACACTTGGCGATAAAAAAAACTCGCACGTTTTTAAAAATCTATTTTAAATAGTTTTAAAGATTATTTGCAGTCAAGATGAGGTATTGGGTATCATTTAAAAGATAACAGAAAGGAGAAAAAAAAAACATTTGGAACACACAGAAAATCAATTAAGTCCAGAAAACAATAAAAATCTTATTTAGAGACATAATTTAGAACAAATTAATCATATAAATAATACAAAATGTTTCTCCATACGCTTCCTCGTGGATTGTGCGAATTTTAGAAGTTCTTCTTGAGGGATATGGGCCCTCGTTCAATAACGTCCACTTCGAACTACTGTTCCTGGGAACGGGATCACGAGACCGATCCATGCGTTTCCAATAGTTTCAGAGGTGATGTATTGTGGTTAGGTCTGGATTTCTCGCCAGTCACCGCATGACAGAGATTGAAGGTAGTCACAAACAATTAATACAAAGTGAGCATGCAAGCGTTATCCTGTCATATTTTGAAGAATATCAAATTCATATACTTATATATTTTGAAATATGAATATATCCAGATCCTGATAAACTTAACCTTTCGAAGCAATTAAGGTGATAAAGACAATCCAATTATGGTTTATATCTTGGCGAGCCGCCTAATCAAGTGCACGTGATTTGCGCTATATGAAAAAATTGTTTCGATCACCAGTGCGCTGAATATTCAACATTCATCCGCAATCATCTATCAGATGACAATTTATTACTCCTAAAAAAAATCTTAATTGATCATAAACTTTTATATTTTATATTACACTAGCTGTACCCGCGACTTTGTCCGCGTGGAATATATCTAAAAAGATAGATATTTTTTTTTGCAATTTTAGTTTATGTGGCATACGCGTGGTACTGCGCGGGGTACTGGACAAATCTTGGACATTGCAATAGAACTTTATTTTTCTAAAATATTTATTTTTTCTAAAATAAAAGAAACCTAAGTTACTCCTTATTACATTGCTACATGCCAATAAAAGTCATGTCGTAATAGGTCCAGTCATTTCAGAGATTAGCTGGAACAAACAGACAGACATACGACACTTCAATTTTGTTTATATGTTATAGATGTATAGATAAGTAAGCCACTTAAATCGCCTATGTTGTTATGTAAACAAGAGTTCATATAATACCAATAATAATAAATTTTAGTAATATTTAAATAAATATTATTTACATTAGTTAAATAATATTTATTTCAAACTCTATGATTAGTCATAGATTTTGAAATTATTATTTAAAAGCTGTGCTTTTAAAGATTATAGTCGCACCTATGTATATTTGCAAACTTTTCGTAATAGGCTGGTCAATTATTTAGAAATCAGTATCTAAATGCGCTGGAAGGTTATATTTATAGGAAAAATTGATACTTGGGCAAGTATACATAGTAAAATTTGCAGTTTCCTAAGAAAAAGCTGGATCTGGCACTATCTCGCAACGCAAGAAACAGTGAAATTTAAGACAGCTAGATTTTATCTTCCGTTTGAGAAGGAAGCATAATGTCAGAATTTTATTTAAAAAATCAAAAATATTTTACATGTCTCGTTAAATAAGATAAAACTAATATGTTAAAAAGTAATAAATCTTGGTGAAGCTGGGTGCATGCTGATACCTATACTTTCTATTACGCCGTAATGACGTAATTTTATACTACGAGTGTAATAATTATACTGAATATATTACAACAATATATAGTTTAATAATACGAGTATAATAATAACACTTAATTTAAGAATGTGGAACAAATAATATATTACTGAAGACGCAAGAGCTTCACAACAGTATCCTTGATCCGTCACAAGTCTACGGATCAGCGTATACTGGCAAGTCTATAATTTGTTGACAATTAGTCCGATCACGACGTGCGATGTTCAGTTAGCGATTGGAATTCATAATCGTAATGTAACGTAACAGACGCTTTCCAGTTCGTCGTGTTGTTACATCATGATTGATACAACGTGCGCGTGTCCTGAAGCGAAGGATGTTAACGTTTGTTTAATAGAACTCCAGTATTTCCCTGTCGCATTATTGTATCGATATTATGATACAATATGCGGAAGTTTGTTGGAGAAAGACTAGTTTGTTTGTATGGCTACTTCCGTCATTCGATTTTGCCGTAGAGCGACAGTGCTTTCATTGATGTATTCCTTCGTCTTACGAGTTTACTATTGGATAAATGTACATATGAAATTCGAATAATGAACATGGTACATGCCTTGGTCGACTCTAGACATCTTTCAACTAAAAGGCCAGTGCTGACACAACAGTGCTACTGACGCACATAATTGTTAAGTATGACTGTGGATTTTTCTTAATTCCCATAGTGAAAAAAATACTTCGTGGACAACAACATACCGGATATTTTTATGCAAGGTAAGCTTTCCAATGATTTAAATAGTTTTTTATCCAAATGCGTAAGTGCATCCATTACATAGAGGTTATTGATTATTTCGTCACAAAAACTTCTTTTAAGACACTAAGTAATTTCTATATGGTCCTAACCGATTAGATGATGTGAAATTTATTATTTAATTCATTTACCCTTAACAAGTAATTATTTAGTAATACGAGATTTTGAGTTTAATTCAATGTTAAAGAAATAATAAAAATAGCATTAAATTTAAAAACCAAACTGTGCTGTTTCAAGGTTATGCTATCAGTTTGTGTAGATATGTGACGAAATAACGTTGTTTGATAAAAGGACTAGCTATCTGGTTGAACAGCTATTTCAACCAGTTGATTGTGACATATATCTCACTACAGTACACGATCATTTCTCAGATACGAAGACTATTTAAGAAAAGATCACTTACTTGACTCTTACTTGTACTATACGCGTCAACACACAGATAGCCTTTCCACAACTACTTATTTTTACTTGAATGATGTTTGATGCAATATTTAATTTAATATGGTCAATCCAAACTAAAATTTGACATATATTACTCAAGAGATTAATATTTTAATTCTATTGCCAAGAAATTTGAACCGAAATTAAGTTAATTAACAGGGATCTGTTAGTTAATATAAGGTAAGTATCTATTCATTTAGCCTGATAGGCTGTTAGAATAAGCTGTTCATTATACAAAAAGATAAAGAGGAGTTTATTATAATGCATTTCAAAGACAAAATTTTCACTAAATAGATACCAATTTTAATTTATTATTACAATTAATCGCTTGAAATTTAATTTAAATTTAGAATACAAATTGATATAAATATAATTTCCCTCTTCTATCTCTATTTATTAGGTATTTATTATTCAAACCTAGATACAGATTAACTTAATCAAAAACAATTGAAGCACAACTTGATTTTCAATTAAGCATGATTACTTTATCGCTTCATAAATAAAAGTGTAAATAAAAATAACAACTTCAACTTCACTTCAACGATTCTTACGTTGATGACGTCAAATTATTTGTATATGCTTCATAATTTCTTACAACAATTAATATAACCAAAATTAACCTTCGGAAGGTGGGTGGACTACCAATGGGAAAGGCCTTTCAGAGACTTCAACTCCGCTATACTCGTCGTATAGCGAAAACGAGAACGCTTGATGGCGTTGGTCTTCAAAAACGAGGACAGGGTCCTGCTAAAGAACTACATATCCATCAACTATCTTTATAAGCTGTTCTCGAGTCTAAAGTCTAAAGATTTTCGTCTTGAAGCATTGCAGTAAATGAGCGAGGAAATGTCTCGTAATATTCTGATCACTGCAAAGCCGACTAGGCTAGGCTAGACCGTCAATTGAGTTCTGGGAAATTGGATCTATCTAGTTGGACTATTGCTTTATATTGCCTTTGCAATAACATCTTGTGCTGAGTCTCCAACCTTTACAGGAGTAGGTGTTACATGGGAATTTGATATAAAATTCGCTTTGATCATGATAGCATTATGCCCAAGATTTTCATGCTCTCAGTTATGACTATCTTTATCGTATCTATCATTATCAGAAAAATTAAGGTGTGTCATGTTTTGTATGTCGCTACTGGTTCCGATGCCTATTCCTCTCTTCTCCAATTGCTAAAACAAATCCTCCAAAGCAGCTGTAAACAGTATGAAGGCAGGATGATTTATAATATTGGTACCGCCTAGAGCAACAAACAACGCGCTTATATCTATGTTCCGTGTAGATGCTGAGATGAAATTAAGAAGATTTTTTTAAATTTAAAGAAATATCGCGAAGTTATAAGAATGGTTATTAATTACACTTGGAAAGCGATTTGATGAATCTAAAAAAAATGCAAAATTGAACAATGAATAATTCTTTAAATATTTTTTTTCCAGAATTAATTTCTTGTATAAAAATCATCCTAATAATCGAAAAACTACGAGGATTTAGTTTTTATTAAGAGTTTTAATACAGTCTGTATTATATAAGGAAGTTAACTTTAAAATTGCTTTTATATTGAATAAATATATTTAATGGTGAAATAATTCAGGAGATGCAAGATATTATTATTAACTTTGTGAAATAATTTGGTGCTACTTTGAAAAATTGCATAAATACATTTGTTAAGAACTCTAAGCGTACTTTTTTTGAAAGTTTAGTTTTAGTCTTGTATAAGTAAATTTTGAATTCCACTGATTCACAGAGATGTCAAATAATAAAAGCAAATTGAATTTGACAACAAAAGTTTTGCCTTGAAATTATTGGATACCGTGCCATTACAGTTTATGTCAAAACATTTTATACATTCTGCAATAAGAATGTATATATGCACTTGGATAAAGCCGTCATCAACGCTGCGAATAGTTATTAT
This sequence comes from Scirpophaga incertulas, assembly GCA_036419045.1. Lineage (NCBI taxonomy): Eukaryota > Metazoa > Arthropoda > Insecta > Lepidoptera > Crambidae > Scirpophaga > Scirpophaga incertulas. Next base: position 10,160,179 of record CM071637.1, on the reverse strand, counting down.
GTATACAATCTAAAGCACGTACGAAGCAACATGTAAACGAACGCCGCAGCACATAATGGGGGAGCTTACGTTCAAATGGCAGTAATACCTCGGGGATTACTGAGCGCGGACCAAACATGTTCCCTGATTACTTAATTCACTTCGTCTCCACTTATCCGCGCTCGCCAGTTTCGCGGGATAATCGAATTGCCGCCTGACAGCGTTCTACTCTTGATAATCCGTTTAGTTTCGGTATAATCTCTTTACTTACATCAACGATGAAGTCAAAACTTCTAATTTACACCTTACATCACTGCGATAGAAATGATTTTAGAAAAGCAAAATACTATATCTATTGAGTTTACAATAAAAATGCTAATATTTCGATGTTTGCGTGGACGCTGTTTTAAAATTTTTATGTATGTTTTGTTGTATTACGGTGTGTTCGTCTTGAGCGTATTATTGAGAGAATCATAAATGACAATGGGACATGCTTCAATAATGAGTACTTAATACGGAGGAAGTGTTAATATATTATTAGTTCAATAGTAGCTGTAATATTTTGCCGTTAGCTTGAAACATTGTTTTACTTTCCTTATTGATCTATGATTTAGGCCATAAAGCCTGAGCAAAACAATGTTGTTTGAATGTATGATTGACATTCTCATTCTTCACGCTTTCATTCTGTTTGCACACGGAATTGTAATTAACTTGACGAAATGGAGAGTAGTATTTAAAAACAATACTTTCAAAAGCTTTTCTGTATGTATGAGTCAAAAGCATTGAAGTCAAACTCGCTACCGTTATATGGGCATAAGGAAAAAATATTGATTCTTTGCAATTATATTAATGTAAGGTGAAAAATGTATTTCACTATTAATTATATTTTTTTGTACTAACAAAACGACGAAAACTTATTTTGACTAAGGTTTAGACTGTAGAGTTTGTGAGGTTAAGGCATATAGAGTTATAAGCTTCAATTTAAAATAATTTTTGGACAAAACAAGTTATTTGGTCTTTGACAACATTATACAAATTTCAACATCAGCAAAATCAAAACATCAAAATATTAACATTTGCGAAAAATTGCATCTCAAATACTAAATAACCTTTCTTTTGCTTGAACCAAACAAATTATCAAGACCAGTTCAAACTTAATGTGTTGTATGTCAAACTTCATAACTTATATTACGGTCGCGGTGATATAGCTACAGAGTGTTGCATTCTGTCATGAAATTACTTTTAATATTCAGCGCAGAGAAAGATATAAATCTTGTGTCTTTTAATAGTTAGCAACATACACATTAAAGCTAAATATAAAATGTCTTTATAATGGTTTATATTTTTTATGTATAGATATAATAAATATATAAGATGCGTTATGCTATAATTAATAGTGTAGTAATGCCAAGTCTTAAAAAATATTACTATTAGTTCAATGAAACTTGTTAGCTGATAAACGCCACTTTTATTAGAATAAACATATATTTTTCAGTCACTAAGCAACTATATATCTGTGATTAACCCATGTATAAAATCTCACATAAAACACAAAAGTTTTTTTTTTCGTTTTTCCAATAAATCACAATTTATCTTATACATCATCAAATGTTGAGGTCCGTGCGTCCTTTGTATCTTACATGCATTATGCTCGCATCTTTATTTGCTTAATATTTGGCTGATTCGCCATTCCTTAATGATATGATACAAAGAGAATCTTGTCTCCATGGCTCTAATTATATCCAAAATTTAATGAAAATGACTTTTTTATCTTTGGAATGTCATTCCAAAGATACTAAGCCATTTTCATTTGTTACCTAACGGATCATAAATATTATAATGGATATATTTATTACACGAATACTTAGATAAGCACAAAACTAAAGACTTAATTTCTATTAAAGATTTTATATATAAAGTTGTGTATTGTTATAGTTTCAAAGATTATGTTCGATTTTTGTTTCTCATATTATTATCTTGACGTTTTCCGACACATAGCAAAAGGTAGAATTAGCATTAACGACTTTTGTATATCGAATAAAAAGGAAGAAAATTTTTGCGCAGTCTACATACTTTTCAATAAATTCTACTTAAATCTCATGATGTTTAAGTATTTAATGAGTAACGGGACGGCGTTGACGACAGTTTTCAAAAAGTACAAATTTGGCAGAGCGATTAGGGAGTATACCAATGTACATACGAATCTTAAAATGGATGGAAATTACAGTATCGCAAGAAGGTAGAGCCAAGAGCAAGCTCCCGCAGATAAGTTTGTATAAACTTTCCATTTCACTGCGCTGCTATGACACCCGGCAACCCATCAGACCCGGGGAATGAGGTTTAGATGTAAGACATTTTTAGTTTAATAATTTCACGCATCCCATCAAAGACTTTAACTAACAGGGTGTAAAGCAGCTATATTTGCGTGCTACTGATGGAAATGAATGATGAGACCAGTTATAATAAATTGTAGAACACCATTTATTTAATATGCTATCTTTATGCTTCTATTGAAGAGTAAAATAAAAGTGATCGATCTTTTCTTCACATAATTATTTGCTATTTTATATACGTTAATGATTATATTTATTAATGTGTATATATGTACATATTTTTTTCATAACACACATCTTGGTACTTGCAAGTTGTTCATCTCTCTGCATTTAACATATTATTAATGGTAGTCTGGGTGTGGTTTATTTAAGAATTAAGTCACCTTTTGTATTATCTGCTACTTTTTGTTCTTCTACTACTTGTAATAATTATAAAGAAAGGACAATTGTTTCGTTGTATAACATATATTCCTGTCGTATTTTAATTAATAGGCTGTTGGAGTCTTGTTAAATAGTAATATAGATATTTAAATGTTTCATAGCAAACATACCCGCCGATGAGTGGGATACTTAATTAAATAAAGATTCGTTTCCTTTTCGCGATCGACCTGTTTGATATAAAAAAAAATCTGGAATGTTAGAAGACAAAGTAAGAAATGGTACAGAATTTTTAAACGGCGATTTTTAATTGCATATATTGCATTTGACTTGGAATGCAGGATACAACCGTAAAATTAAACTTGAAAAAATTTAATATGAAAGCTACAATAACACATGAAACTGATCTTTGATTCCTTGCAAAACGTTAAAACACTTTTATAAGTTAAATTACATCTATTAAAAGAACAAGTACAAGTACAAGTCACATAAACTTTCTATACACATGTTACTGAATCGATCAACAACTAACTACTATGGTAAACTAACGAGAGAAACAATTATGTTATTATTAAAAACAAGAGATATCGCACTAGTGCTTCGAAACTGTGCCGTTTAAAACCGGCCAATTGGTGTAATTTTATGTAGTCTTATAGTAATAGCTAAAGAGGGAAGACGTCATTTCTCACTCCGTTGCTATTTTCAAGAACAACATAGATGCAGATGCATAGCATGCATGAAGACGCTAATGAAAGCGGAGGAAGCAAGAGAAGTGTGCCAGGATCGAAGCAAGTGGAAAGAGGTGGTCTCTGCCTACCCCATTGGGAACAAGGCGTGACATATATGTATGTATGTATGTACATTCAACAAGACGGACGAGAACGGACGTGCGGACGTGCTTGCTGTTTGCAAATATTAGGAATTGTAAATAACTTGTCTGTATTACTTAAATGAGTGTGTATATAAAAGACTAGCTTTGTGCCCGCGGCTTCGCCTGCGTGGATTTCAGGATTAGATCTATAGAGGGTTAAGGGTCATAGCTTTTGCCTACGGCTACATATGCGCGGAAGTCGGTTTATGGCGCGAAGGTTTTATCGCGCTTCCCGTGGGATTATACGTTTTCCCGAGATAAAAAATACCGCAAAACCTTGCTCAAGAATCACTCTATCTATTGATGAAAACCGCATGAAAATCTGTGCAGTTTTTAAGCGAAGCCTTTATTGCGCATCCCGTGGGATCTGTCGATTTTTTCGGGATAAGAAGTAGCCTATGTTACTCGGGGATAATGTAGCTTTCCAAAGGTGAAAGAATTTTTGAAATCGGTCCAGTAGTTTCGGAGCCTATTCATTACAAACAAACAAACAAACAAACATACAAATCTTTCCTCTTTATAATATTAGTATAGATATATTAGGAAACACCAGTTTGAAAATAATTTGATATGGATAAAACATTATCAACCAGTGTGAGCACTGTGGACACAGATTTTGTGAGCACCGAGCGCGGTAGTCGACAGCCAAATATTATAATGTTTATATGTTTGGCTAGCGCTGCCTCTTTCTCTGTCTCTTTCCGTACTTTATGTAGGATCTATTTAATTCCCTAATGATTTCTTGTAACATTAGTAAATAAATATGTAAATCAAAAGGGGGTTTAGCTTTTCTCTCCCTATCTTTCCCATTCATTAATGTTAACGTGATAACATTATTCAACATTAAAATAATAAATTTAATTCTTATAAGTTTGAATATAAGAAATACTTTAAATTTTCGCAGTGAATCGCCATAATGGTCCATATGTCATGACACTATGCAAATAACTGAAATAAATCAATCATGCCGTTTCACCGTAAGTAGTGTTTTACTTTTTTACTGCATATGCTGCAAAACAAATCTTTAGCTATCTAGGACAGCAATATTGGTACAACAGACACACCCAAGAGGCTTTTAATAGTATCTTGTCTGAAGAATATGTCTTCACTGTATTTGGTAAATAATAAATAAATAACAATACTAACACATGAGAATAAGAAATAGAAATTCATATCCAGTTAAAATGTAGTGCTGTTAGTAAAACAATATTATGAAGATGACAAAATTGGTTATATTCAAAGGAAAGATTTAGAGTTTCCTCAGTCATTTGGTGAATTTCCTAGCAGCCATATTATACATGACAGTTTCAAGGGTAGTCACGCCGGAAGGGACAAGATGCTTGAAATTAATAGAATTACAACTAGTCGTACCATTGGTAGTATAACATTTTTGTTTTCATATTGTTTCATACATTTTGAGATATATCTATTTTTATTGCTTATGGACTTTTTATTTTGTATTTTTATATTAAATACATATTTTTTGATCTAATAACCTTAAAATTTTTTAGGAAAAATCGATCTATTATTTGTTTGTAAGGATTCTTACGATAACTAATACAAGTTATTTAGTATCATTAATTTTCGTTCCGGCTCGGGACATCTAAGTTTGCCGTTAACAGCTCTCACGTTATTATATGATGAGCATGTCAAGAGATTAGTAGCAGAACTTAAAGTAACTATTCATTTAAGCTGATTTAATCGGCAATTACAAATATTTATCAGAACATTATCTTTTATTATAATCGTTATCAATTGATTGCTGCTATTTACTTTAGTACCAGTACAATTCGGCCCTAGGCCGGTGCTCCATACGTATCGTAGTTTCTTTTATTTTTGATCGATATTTTGGTAAGTAAATTAATTAGTTGGGTGCATTATACTCCTTTTTATTAAGTAGATATACGGCTGTCTTCATATTTTCCATATAATTCTTTGATTTTAGTAGTGTTATAAGTTATTAGGCAAAATAAGGCGCTTTTTTATTCTACTCTACTGACTTCTGATGTACAATACGATAGTACAATATATACGAGTGTGGCTAATTTGTGTATTTGAAATTGCTGTATTATTCTTTTTTCTTTACCAGGAGTCCTATTTAAGATGCTCAAAGATTCATTTAATTGTTAAAAACGAATTACTCGTACTTGTGTACGTTTAACATCAAGTTATTGGCAGCGTACCAAATTTTTGGCCGTTATCACAATTGGTGACGATTATTTAATGTCGATAAGATAGTCAAATGAAAATAATTACCGCAGATTATTTTTTCGTTTTCTATGGCATAAATTATATGCTTATTGAAGGTCTTAAATCAAATTAAAAAAAACATCAATCAGAATTACAAAATGGAAACTGGACCGATATTTTTCATTCCATTCTAGAAAGAAATTTGACCCACTTGATACACTAACCTGATGGTAATCGGTAATTACCTGATCTGTAAGAGGACATGTAGATAAAATTGTATTGTAATTTAATTTCTATAACACCATCATAGGATCTAAGAATATCATTTTGAAATTAGAAGCCGGTTTCATGTCCGAAACTTGCTTGCGAATGGACACTAGTTTGAATCTCGTTTTGATCAATTTAATGGTCGACTTTTCAAATATATTTCTTATTAGATGGTTATGTCTATAAAATATTAGTTTGTTCAATATTCAATCACGACAATTCAAAAATAAGCATTTATTAAATATATTGCTGTCGTGTTGTATTACAAACTCGCTCATGAAAGACAACAGTAGTTCAAACAGAAAATACAAATAGAAACGAAAATCAAAATTACTTAGTCCTTTACTTATCCCTCTTAAATTACACTGATCTTAATACTTAAATGTTATCTTAATACAACATTAAATGAAGAAACCTCTCGTTGTGTCTCAGCGTGTTGCTTTTTTAAATGGTACACACCGTAATATCTGGGTATTTTATATTGAACTTATACGTTTTTATTCTACTAAATAATTTCAATGTAAAACGTACGGACATGATGTTTCTTTTTTGCATTTATAGGGAAATTATGTCACGCGTTTTTTTCTGAAGCAGACAACAGTTGATTATCTATTCTGTTATATCCCATAGAGCTTACTAAGTAAACTCATCAGAATTATATCTCTAGCGAGTTGACGAGTGGCAATAGCGGGGTTATTAGAAATCTCTAAATCCTCTAAATCCTAATAATACTTATCCCTCCTCTAAATCTTAATAATGCTTATGTGTTTTTACACCTCTATTTAATCTTTCGACGAGTAACAGTTGTAAATTATTTGTATATGTAAATTTTTTTGCTCATATATATACATAACAAGCAATTTTATATTATTAATACAAAATTGAATAGACCTGAAATTGTAATTAAACTTATTCATGCTAGATGCACGTACTAAGTAGAAAAAATTCCGCTGAATTGTATACGGAAAGTAAGTAAGTGGAGTCCCGGAGATTCTTTTAAAGCGTACGTGACTAATAAGGGCGTCATACCGGCTGTTACAGAATGTTGAAGCAATGTCTAATACCATGTTTCAATGAGAAGATTTTGTAAAAGAACATTAGTATGTAGTAGACATACATATGTATATGCGTGTGGTATGTATAGGAATATAAGTATAGTGACAGTTTTATTTATGTGGCATCTATAAATTTATTGTTACATGAACAAGTCAAGCTCATGGAATTCACTTGTCACTGCCCCGGGTCTGCAGGAAGAAACTAATTATCATAATAAGATTTTACTATTAATATGCAAAAAAATAAATCCCCTTTTTGTTTTCTACAGAATCTTAACTTCTGTAAAAATATTATTTAAACATTTTGTAACACCCGAAAGGTATCTGTACAGTCAACTATTCTCGTGTGCTATTCTGTTTTGAATAAGGAACTATTAAGTAATCTATGACACTGGCAAAATGGGTCACAGCCGGAGGGACATATCCTTAATATTGTTCATTTCATATTAAAGTGCTTGTAAAATAGAATTTACTTGTAAGTAATATATTTACAATTCTGCAATATCTTTTGTAATTTTTTCTATATTTTACAAGTACTACCTTGTTTATTTTCTCTTCATAGTATCGCGTTCCATGCACTTATTAAAAAACGCCATTCCAATTTATATGCAACATTCTGTTTTAATTATTTTTATTAATAATTATATAAAGCAGTTTCATTTCGCGTTCCCTATAAATTGGATCCTGTCAAGAAGTTTTTCTCAGAAATGCCGGAGATATGAAATTGATATGAAATACTCAGGTCCATGATGAACCAAAACAACATTGAAAATACCAGACTTTTAGGTAACCTATAGGATGGGTACTTTTGAAGCCCTAGAATAATGAAATTAGATATAAAGCAATGTCATGTAAATGAAAAAAAAAAACGATTATAGTTGACTACAGTTTGTAACTTAATCAAAAATTTGTTCGCAATCCTACTTGCGATAGGCCGGGTTGAAATTTTAATTAATTAGCTATTCACCTGCAGCTCCCCCAGCGTTATATCAGATTTCTACATAAGAACTATATATTTTCCCGTGGTAATAATAAATAATTGTATGTCGTGTCGTCCAACTTTCGTCTAAAACTGCTCAGTAATTTTAGAGCCTACTAACACAACGACTCTACAACGATATCACGTTTCTTGTTACTGGTGGAAGTGTTAAGTTTTGATATTTTTTTTGTACTTTGACACGATCCCAATATTTCGCTAGAGTTACTAGTCCGAGTCTGTAGCTATGACGGCTCTTAGGGATGTGGCCTTTAGGTGGGAGAAAGCCAATTAATATAGTTGGAATAAGTTTTATCTAAATAAATTGAAAATGTTTTATAAAACAGCTTTGTTCAAGTACACATATATGTTAAGTTCTTGTTTACTTCTTTCTTCTTAGTTTTTACCCAAATATAACAGAAATATCTTATATTCGGAGTTCTCCTTAAGAGGTTTTCTGTTACGAATACCTTAATAAACACAAGCCCGTCTTTATAGTGCTCAAGTGTCTGCGAAGTGTACTCCTTCTTATTTAACATTATAGTTCGATGGATCAGTTACCTGACACGACAATAAGGCACAGAGAATCTTGAAACATACTGATGTCGGCAAATTCAATATGTTTACTTTTAGGCTATCCGTTGTAACCACACATCTGCATGACCACAACCAACGATGCAGAATTTTGCCAATCATTAGTTGAGTGCATCCATAACTACATTACCAAGCTCCTAAAATGTATTTATATAATAATTCAATAAACGGTACTGATGTGTATATTTTACAAATGTCTTTTTCGTTGACTTAGTCAATTGATGCGATTTTATGTATTGGCACGAAACGTTTAAAATATTTATCAGCTGCGTGCAATTATTTTTGTAAATGCAATGTGTTTTTAAAACAAAATTTACAAACGAAATTAAATTATACAAGGACTTTTCTACAGGTTTTGACTTAACCTATATACTGAATATGGTGTTAACAAAATGACAAGTTCAGAAAGACATAGTTTTTTAAATAGTACTGTATTGTTGCAGGTATTAGATAGAAATCAAGATGGCCCAGACGAACAGCAATTCTACTATGGAGATGGGAACAAGTGACCAGGTACGATTAAATATTTGTAATGATGGTATGGTGTAGTTCAATACAGCGTTAAAATCAAAATGATCTTTATAGAAAGTTCTTTTGAATCGTCCAATATTTTTTTCCTATGTTAATTTTAATTGATAAGAAGAATGGGCGCAAGAAACTTATCAGCTTTATCAAAAGTAATAACATTAACAATAAATTATGTCATTGCCATACAACACACATTACATCTATTTATTACAATAGAACGTGAAAGTTTAAAAATGTATTTGGAACACCAATACCTATTGTGAAATATTTATCAGTAAATTTTAATCGGTACATCCATGCGGTTTGACAAAAAACTAGGACTCTTGATATAGAGGTAAATTCGCTAGTTTCTCAAAATTAAAGCATAGAAATAGGCGTGAAAAGACATAAACCTTTATTGTCTACTGTCACAGTCTTATATCGTGTCTTAATATCTATAAAATTATTTAATAAAAATTCAAATGCAAGAAATATATATCAACATTTTCAAGGATTATTTAATAAGTATAAAAAATACCAATAATTACTTTCCTTATTAACAGAATCAACTATTATCTAGTTACTTTTACAAACGATTTACAGGAGATTTTATTATTAGTACCTCAATAAAAAAATTACTTCATCATCAACAGAAAATTATTGCATATTATAATTTGGAATGATAAAAGCATAAAAATGGATATTCAAGGTATTGGATGGAAGTTCATGAAATTAAATGGCCATAGATTTCGATATTAGTAAAATTTGATGGAATCAACTTATTGAATTGAAATTTGATATTAATATTCGCATATATTATTTTAAAATATACGAATGAGCTCCTATAAATAAATGTATTAGTAAAATACTCGTAGATTTAATCAGAAGTGCTTGTCTTGACAATATTTCGATAAGCTATCTGCTGAAGATAACCCTGAACTGGCTAGGTATCTTTACTTAAGAAAAATCTAAGCGACAGAAACATTGAAGTTACTTACACAGATAACTTCTGAAAAACGGTTGTGCTGAAATATATTTTTTAAACAGAAAAACCGTTCGTTTTTACCGACATATAGATGGGGTCGTTGATTAATATGTCAAGCTTTTTGTGACAGTAATGAACGTAAAAGGTCAATGTATTTTAAGTGCTTATCTATATGTTATCGCTACTTCGGATATTGGAAAAAAATAGGTAATATAGACTCTTATTTATAAATATTACTATATTTGATTGAATAGAATGTGAAAATTTTAAGGGAATAAATTCACAATAACTACCTCATACTGTATATTTTTAAAAGGAACGTGAAAATTTGACTAGATGTAATTGCTAATATCAAGTTTATATAATACTCATTATTCATTTTTAAGCTATTCGTGAAATAAAAAGAATTGAATATAAAAATCTAACGTTCGATATTTTATAGCATTATCAATACCATCATTCGTCGTCCAGCTAGCGTTGAAAGTGGTCACGCACGCATAATTATCGTATTTTGCTTGTATTAGTTAAAGTGAACTTAGTTGTTGTGTACATAATAATAAGTGTGACAATAGGTTACCGCGGATTACTGATTGACTTCTATTGTGGACTCGTCCTTTCCAGTAGCAACGGAGTCTTACTGTTTGTCTCTTTCACACTTAGTTGAACATCAATATAGCCTATAACGCGATGGAAAGAACTCCGCCGAGTCATTTTTCTTCGGATTCAAATATACCTGCATTACTGGATTTTGATTCCAAAAGTACTCGTAAACGTAAACAACCAGAAAATGATGAAATTGAAAGTATGATGAGATGCTTTGAGAGCCAATTCAATATACAGATGAAAACGTGGAATGATAAAATTGCTGAATGTGTAATGAGCAGTGTGACAGCAGCGGTAAATAGTATAATGGCTAATGAGTTAACCAAGATTACCTCCACTTTGTCCGATATCAACGATAATATGGTAAAACTAAATAAAGAAAATGTATGTCTGAACAATTCTTTAACGGCAATCAATACTCGACTTAGTGAAATGGAGTCCTCGTTAAACTTTTCATGCAACCGTCAAGATGAGTTAGATTCCCGTATAAAAACTATTGAGGGCTCAATATCTTCGTACTCCGCGCTGGTGGATGGTATGCGGGAGCTGGAATGCAAGGTACAGTTTATGGAACAGCATGCCAGACAATGCAATATGGAAATAGTCAATATGCCAGAACGACGCGGGGAAAGCCTTTTTAAGATGCTGGAGACCTTGGGTGACATAATCAAGCATCCCATACGTTCATCTGATATTGTCTCTGTCCATCGTGTGCCTCATGCTGATCCACAGAATCGATTGCCGAAAAATATAATTGTTAAACTCTGCAGTAGAATCACTCGCGATAATATTATCTCTGCATGCCGGTTGTCGGGGCCGTTAAAAACGACCCAGTTTGACATATCGGGAACAGCAACTACCATATATGTTAGTGAACATCTGACTCTCCAGAACAAAATATTGTTTCGGCAATGTCGTGAAGTGGCTAAGAAGCAGTTCAACTATAAATATGTACCTATGGGTCAAGCACGGTACCATTCTGGCTAGGAAAACTGACACTTCGCCAGTTATGGCAATTCGATCAAATACAGACCTGGAGAAAATTAAATAATATTATTTTATATAATTATTTGTTATTGTTATGGTCAAAAGTTGTGCTATATTTTTATACAATATATTGTCTTTTGTTTTTGTTCTTGTACTACTGCATGGATAGCTCTTTTGATGATGCATTGGATAACTGCTTAAGGCGAGTGCAATGTGAAGGTATGTATGCTGCATTTATTCATTCAAAATCAAGTAGTAATTTTATTCAAATATTAACGGTTATTATTGTATGTTTTATTAGGGTTTGTATAATGTTTTTTTATCTATGTCAATTGATATTTTATTTTATATATATGTGGTATATTTTATTCCGTAAATATAATCATGATGGTACAGTTTGTTATCTTAAGAGTAAGCTTGGCCAGTTCATATTAAATAGACACAAAACAATGTATAAGCTGTTCATGTGTTGTTCACCTTATACTGTGATGGTGAAATGGTATGGTGGTAGAATATATTTCTTTAGCCATTGGGAATTGCATATAGTCTTATTGGCGCAGAACAAAGGCTGGGATATTAGAATATTAAAAGATAGTGTTATAAATAAGAGGTATTGTTATTATATTAGAAAATTAAGTTATTTGTTGTGTATGTCATGTAGCCGCCTACTTCATGTCGTGAGATCAATATTATTTTATAGTTTTGTGCCACGAAATGAATAATCAGATCTTATCTGTTTATTATCAAAATTGTCGCGGCTTAAGGACAAAATTACATACAGTTTATATGAATATTTTGGCACACAACTATGACATTATTATTTTGACAGAAACATGGTTGCATGAAGGTATAGCGGATGGTGAGTTTATAGACAATCGATATCGTGTGTTTCGTTGTGATAGAAATGTGGATAGCGGGCGTCGCCACGGCGGTGGTGTGGTTGTGGCTGTGTTGCGCGAGCTCGCAGCCACTCAGCGCAACGCTTTTGGTTCGACTCCCGCGTCTTTGCTACTTGTTGATCATACTATTGTTGAAATACGTTGTCGTAACTACTGTTGCTTAATCAGTGCTGCTTACATCCCACCTAAATTAAGTCATGAGACATATTTAGCGCATTTTGAATCTTTAAGTTCTTTTTTTGAATTCTCAAATTTTAATAACTTTATAATAATTGGTGACTACAATTTACCGACATTAGAATGGAGTAGCGGTGGGTCACATTTAAAGCCGATTTTAAATGTAATTATTGCCTTTCTAATAAATACTTAATAAATTTCTTAAATCGCTTTAACTGTCACCAATATAATAATCTGAGAAACATAAACAATCGAATACTAGATCTATTTTTAACTAACATCACAGATATAAGAACGTCATCCGTACCTGTTCCTTTAGTGCAACCAGATCCTAATCACCCACCATTTTTTAGCTTGATACCGTTTGGAAAGAATAACGTACAACCTCTTGAGCGACCGCAAACACTTCATGACTATGTTAAGGCTGATTATTCCTTGATTCAGAAAGACATTTGTGAAATTGATTGGGATGACGTGCTTGATGGACTTAGTGCTGAAAATGCTGTCTCGAGTTTTTACGACAAATTGTACTATATCATAAATAAGCATGTTCCTAAAATAATTAAAAAAAGCAAGTCTAGTAAATTTCCTATCTGGTTTACTCGCGCTTTGATTCATATTTTTAAAAATAAAAACAAATTATGGGTGAAGTGGAAGACATATAATAATCAGTCCGATTATGAAACTTTTTGTATATTTAGAAAGCGTTTTCGTAGCGAATCCAAAAGGTGTTATAAAAGTTACATGAAACTTGTTGAGGATAGTATTCAATGTAACATTAAGTATTTTTGGTGTCATATCAATAATATTAATAAGAATAATGATTTTCCTGATAGAATGACTTATAAAGACCTTACTGCCAACAGCCTAAGTGATATATGTGAATTGTTCTCGATGTTTTTCAAATCTAATTTCCAGTCCTCCTGTGTTGATGCTAATTTTGATATTGTGAATTTACCAGACTCAAATAAGGACTCTCCGTTTATATTATCTAACATACAAATTGACGAGGACGTAGTTCTAAAAGAATTACGCAACTTGGACAAAACCAAAGGACCTGGCTTAGATAATATACCGCCTATTTTTCTGAAGTCTATTGCTTCTTCTATATACAAACCTCTTTGTAAAATTTATAATTTATGTTTAAAGGAAGGAATTTTCCCTACCTGCTGGAAAGCAGCGCGCGTGATTCCAGTCCATAAGGATGGTGATAAGACTAATGTTGAAAATTACCGTCCAGTATCTATTCTATCCGCATTGTCGAAGCTTTTCGAGAGATTGGTACACAACAGTATATATCCATTGTTACATAGCGTTATTATTCCTGAGCAGCATGGTTTTGTGCAACGTAGGTCAACTGCAACTAATTTACTTATATACTCAACACACCTTTTTGAAAGTATAGATAGTAATAAACAAGTAGATAGTGTGTATACCGACTTTCGAAAGGCGTTCGACGGAGTGGACCACAGAATATTACTGGACAAATTGGCATACAATGGAATACGAGGAAACTTGTGGCGACGGTTTAAGTCTTACATTACTAATCGGACACAAAAAGTGGCAATTAAAGGTTTTGAATCTGACTTCATCTCAGTCGATTCTGGTGTTCCACAGGGATCGATTCTTGGTCCATTGTTATTTGTATTGTTTATTAATGACATCAATAAGTGTTTTAAGTACAGTAATTTTCTACTTTACGCTGATGACCTAAAAATTTTTTTAGATATAGAAAGATTTGAAGACCACCTTAAATTACAGCAGGATCTTGATAACCTCACCGCATATTGTGAAACCAATAAACTTAGTCTTAATGTGAACAAATGTAAATCTATTATTATAACTCGAAAAAAACATATAAGTCATTTTACGTATGCACTCTGCGGTGGGATGCTCCAGACTGTCACCTCGATTCGAGATCTAGGTGTTATATTCGATACAAAGCTACATTTGGACCTCCATATCGAAAGTATTGTAAACAAAGCTTTTAAATTGTATGGATTTGTGATGCGGTCTAGCTCGAAATTCACACAGGCTTCAACTTATATTTATCTGTATAAAACACTGATCCGTTCGCAGTTGGATTACGCTGTCTCAATTTGGAATCCATTCTATAAAAAGTACGATAAGACTATTGAAAGAGTGCAGAAAAAATTTTTACGTAGTGTCCAATATAGACGCCATCACAATTATCTTAGCTACGATCAGCTTTTGAAAAAATATAATGTAATGAAACTTAAGAACAGGCGGCTACAGCTTATAGTAAACTTGTTATATGATATATGCCACAATAAATACGATTGTAATTACCTGACTGGAAAAATATGCTATAGAGTCCCTACAAAAATACACTGCCGACATCAAGGTAAACTTTTTGCAACTATGAGATGCCGTACAAATGCTGGTAAACGATCACCTGTATATCAAATGGTTACATTATATAATGAATATTTTAATTGCACTGATATACATGCAACTCAACCTAGCAGATTCAAAAGAGCTATTTATGACAAAATAATGGAATTATAGATATAGTTAATAGTAGGTACCTATACAGTTCTTAATTACTGTGTACATGAGAACCTATTATAATGTTTTTGTAATGATGATGTTACCACAGTGCACCTATGGGAGTGTGTTGTGTGTTCGTGTTTGAGTGTGTGCATGTAGATGTATTTGCATGATGTTTGGATTATGCGTGCACGTATCCTTATAATTAAATATATCTACGAATTAGGCTAGCTATTTTATATAATTATATGTTTTAGTGGTAAACGGAGTTGATCTACAATGACATGTATAATTTGTAAGAATTGTTATTAATACTTATTGTAGAATTGTTAGTTTACCCCAATAAAGTGAAAAAAAAAAAAACCATTATCAAGATAATCGTACTTATAGTTCCTAAGCAATCCAATGTTTCAAGCTACAAACATAAGTCCTATTTTGTTTTAATGGAGAAAGTAACACACAGTTAAATGCAGATCTGTGAGATGTTTGTTTGTTAGAATTTTCACAGAATGTTATATAGTCGCCGCCAATAATTAATATACCACCGACATTTGTATTTCAGGGTTTATATAACCCAACCGTTTATAGGTATATTTGGGAACGCTGTCTTTATCGTAAGTCAGTTTATTAAACATAAGTGCGAATCTATAAAACCCTTGATATGTGAGTTGCAATGAATCTAAATCTTGTTCTGTATCGTATGTTAATCAATAGGCTGAAAACTAATTTTGAATAGTATTGTTAAAATGTAAATCTTTACAGTTACTCAGTCTATATTTCAGTCAATCTAACGCCTTCTATATTACAAAATATTAGGCCTTTGAAATTTCAGTCTAAGTTTCCTTAACATAAATTTTCACATTGGTGACATTTCACAGGTGTTGGTTGCAAGTAAGAAGAAGAAAACTGTGACGTACGTTATAGGAGCAATAGCAATGGTGATCGCTGCAGTACTTGTCATAGTGTTAGTTTTGGTACTTGGTGGTAACAAAGGAGGGAATGCAGAGCCTATAATATCCACGACGAGTCGACCTCCAACTAGTCCCATAACGACGACAACAACCACAACTGAAGCCCCGACTACTGCAGGTCCTCCAGTGACAGAACCTGGAACGTCTGATGATAGTCCGTTTGATTTAGAGTCAATAATAAACGGAGATTATACGGTAGAGCCTTTCAATGGAACATGGACTCAAGGTAAATCTATTCTTGTAATGGATAATCATTTATGATATCGAAATATTTAACGTATATGGTTATCAATTTTGACAAATTAAAAATGGTACATAATTTTTTTTTTTTAGTTTTGAACTATTTATCACGCTACTTTCATGCCGTGATATTGGTGACGAAATCCATATCACTACTTTCTATTTCATTTTTAATTTGATTACGAAGCTTATGTCTAGAGAAAATAAATTTAATGTTATTTTTTGTAGTTTTATTATCTATGTCATCATATATATTCATTATATATTCTATATTATTTATTCATCCATCCACACATATTTATACTCATCACCTTTTTTGTTACATGCCATTAATTATGAAATACTGTACGGAATCAATGAAACACATTTTGAGAATTATCGGTTGTAAAATAAATCCACACTGTGAATTTTAGTGAGAGACAAAACAATTTTTGGATGGTTAAATTATAAACAATTTAGGCTTTAAGTTATTGAAAAAAGTTTTAATATAATAGGTAAACAATAATCACATGCATATACAAATAATACAGAAAAGAGCTAGTTATATTTTTAGTCCACGGAAAAGTTGACAGACAGAAAGTGCTATTTCGTTAGCATATTATTTTTCATTTCAAGTACCTAGTCAACATTTAAAATATACTTAAAACCAAACTGCAACTTTAAAATAATATAATTTGTTTACAGGAAACGACATATTGTACAAAAATGATAACGGGGACCTTATTTTATATGACATCGATAGTGCAAGTCCGGTGCTGTTAATAAGCAACACTTCACAGGTAAATTTAACAGTAATTGAGAAACTGTTATTGCTTATGTTCGCAACTCTATAACGATGGTAAATAAAAATACGCGAATGCAAGATGCATAATCAGGAAATTTCATTATACTTTAGTGGATATGAAAAGTTTTCGGGATCGTAAATGTTTCGTCTTCTGTAAATACAGGTGTTAAATATTGGTAAAATTATTTTAATTGAAATAAACTCATAGTGAGTACAAGCTGTGTTCTTAAAGGAATAGGTCACACTGCAAGGCCTAATCGATTAAACAAACTAAGATAAGATATATTTTGTAGTTGAAACTAAGCAACAGGCCTGATTGACAGAACTGTTTTAGAGAACAATAAACTTTTTATCAATAAATGTGTGGACAAAGTAAAGACTAACGGATAATTTGAACATAAAACCTAACTGTAGAGCAAAATTGTGAATTGAATAGTAACACCAGTACATTTTCGCATTGGAAAGTACTAGTGATATAATTAGTATGAGAAGAATTATCCGAGTAAATTATTAAAGATTAGAATAAATAAATACACATTAAAACAGAAAAAGCCATCTTTGTGTGCAAAATTAGTTTTAAGATTGAGTGAATTGATGTAAGATGACGTAATGACAATTAATTGACGTAATGACAACATTCCAAAATGATCAAGTGCTCTTCAAAATAATGAACTGCGCCAGATCTCAGATCTCATGAAATTTAAATGTCGGGACGTTAAAACTTATCGGTCCAATGTATAATAAATATTATAATAATTGATATTATTTGTTTCCAGAATTACTAGAGATTTAAATGTGACTAGTAACTGTATTAACATTGATTAATGTTGAAAAATTTGCAGAAGTTTTATATTTAAAGTAGAATTATATGTGTTCATTAAGAATATATTTGAGTTGTTGAGTCTGTAGGTTAATTTTATTTTTTTTGGAATAATTAATTAAACAAGAATTAGTTTACATGTGCTACTGGCTGGCTGTGCATGGAGGCGTGTTGATCCCCACATTGATGTATGGTAGTGAATGTTGGGTGTGGCAGAAGAAACATGAAAGTAGGATTAATGCTATGGAGATGAGAAGCTTGAGAAGTATAATTTGAGTGAATTTGAATGACAAAGTCAGGAACAGTGTGATAAGGGAGCTATGCGGCGTAGTTGAAGATCTAATGACAAAGATAGAGAAAGGGATGCTTAGATGGTTCGGTCATGTTGAAAGAATGAATGAAGGAAGATTAACGAAAGAGATACACAAGTTAAGAATGATAGGACGAATCAGTGCAGGTTGACCTAGGCGGACATATCTCGATCAAATCGAACATGCCCTAAAGAAAGGCCGGGTCAAGAGTACTCGCAACCGACGAGCATGCATGAAGACGCTCATGAAAGTGGAGGAAGCAAGAGAAGTGTGCTAGGATCGTAGCAAGTTGAGAGAGGTTGTCTCTGCCTACCCCATTGGGAACAAGGCGTGACATATACATATATATGTATGTAATTTACATGTTTATTATAAGTATGTATGTGTGCAGTGTGACTAATGTTCTATCTATTTTGGTACTTTCTCATTTACCCTAAGGTCAAGTGGTAGAAAATGCCTTTTTTTTGAGGGGGGGAAATGCGACCTTGTGCACCATGACACCGTGCTGGCAAGACGCGGCCGTGTGTGGGGCTCTCCGGTCAAGAGGACCGGCCTACCCACTAAAACCCCCCCGAGTTCTCTGGGCCCATACGGGGCACATGGCGGGGTGCGCGATTCGACTGCCATGTGTCCCGGGGCCGGCTCGACCAAGAGTTGGTCAAGCCACCGCCAAAGGAGGGACTGTCCGGACAGAGAGACGTCACCACGGCGTGCGCGCTTAGCCGGACGCGCACGCAGCCTCACGGTAGGGTCACTAGACAGGCAACACCGCGCTTGCGTGTGCCCGCCTTCGCCTACCAATCCGTCTGCGGCAGAGGGAAGCGGCCTCGACGTCCTCCTCCCGCTCCCTCTCCGCGGCCTCCTTCTGCGAGATGACACTCTCGCAGAAGAAGGCGACGGCCTCCCATTCCGCCTCGCCGCGGAGCATGGTCACGACCAGCAGCTCGACAGCTCGGCAGCGAGAGGTCGCTGTTTCCCAGCGCAGCGGTTAGATCGCTGCGCTGTTGTTGCCACGCCGAGCACACTGACAGTGTGTGCTCGGACATGTCGTCGGGAGCACCACAGTGGTGACACCGCGGCGTCATCTCCCGACGTGCGACCTTGTGCAGGTAGTGGTCGAAATAACCATGCCCGGTCAGTACCTGCACCAAGTGGTAGAAAATGCCTAACCGCATTAAGTCCGCATTTGTACGCTCTTTCTTTATATAGCATTATGTAAATAATTATTCACAACTTAAACTTGCTGATATTATAATAACTAAGGCCCAATTATATATTTTCAATTCCTAATAATCTGAATGATGGAAATGAGTTGTTTTTTATTTATAATTGATAGATGTAAATCTCACTATTCAAATCTATGCTTACTGTCCAAATACATCTGTGGTGGTATTAGAAATATCATCGACAATTATTATTGGCACAAAAATGTGACCATACCATCGAAATTTAAATCATTTTATAAATGATCTAATCTAAAAATGTTTCAGATTCTTCAACAGTCAGCACGTGTGTCTATGTTATCTTCCGATTCAAGCGTCGTCATATTAGCTTACAATGTGGATCTGGTAAGGCTTATGCACACTAAATAGATTCAGATTCAGGTTTTTATTTGCTTAAACATGCATATACATTTCGATAATATCTATCTATCTAGTATAAAATCAAAAATCAAAATCAAAATAATCTTTATTCAACATAGACCTTTACAGACACTTATTGACGTCACAACAAACAAAACAAAAAAAAAGCTTAAAAAAAAACAAAAACCTTGTCCGTACGTACAAACAAGGAAAATAAAATAATATTGACTCTACACCTGTTCGGGAATTGGGAAAGCCTTCTCGAGAATGCAAGCCTTCTTCTTCTTGCTGAAGAACAGGCAAGAAACTCTGAAGGTCTATTTTTTATTTACTCTTTTCAATATTAATAATTATAATTATATAATATATTATTAAAAATAATACAAAATTGAGATACAATCATACCTAATACGATTACTTCGTATGTATACACATATAAAAATAATACAATATTATAAATAATGTTGTTACCAAACATGGCTCTATGAATAGTGTCCCTATTCCCAAATAGTGTGATCATTTAGATAGTCACTTACTTTATAATAACCTTTACTCATGAGTGTCTTTTTGATATGGATTTTAAATTTATATAAAGGCAAATCAATGACACTTTGCGGAAGTTTGTTAAACATAGATATACATTTCCCCAAGAACGAACAGCTAGTTTTATGGAGTCTGAACATTGGAACGGCAAGTTTATTTTTGTTTCTAGTATTCACATTATTTAGATCACTGTTTTTATTGAATGTATTATAGTTTCTATATACAAAAACTAAGTTATCATATATATATTGACTAGCTAAAGTTAAAATATTAATTTCTTTGAACAATTCTTTTAGGGATTCTCTAGCCCGTAAACAGTAAATAGCACGAATCGCTCTTTTTTGTAAAAGGAAAATACATTCAATGTTAGCCGCTGATCCCCATAGCAGCAGTCCATAGGACATAACACTATGAAAGTAGCTGAAATAAACAATTCTTGCTATTTCAACATTAGTTAAAAGTCTAATCTTTTTTACTGCGTACGCCGCTGAACTAAGTTTGATTGCCAAAGCTTCAATATGTGGATCGCACTGTAGTCGTGAATCTAACGTAATGCCTAAGAATTTAGTATTATTTACTAAGTCAATGACATCACCATTCATATTTTAACGAATATCAACCTGCCTTACTTTGGGCAAAGAGAATTTGATACATTTTGTTTTCTTAGAATTTAAAGGCAAATTATTAGTTGTGAACCAATACAGAACTCTCGAGAGAGCACTATCTACATCGTCATAACATTCCTTTTGTCTATCAACTTTGAATAGTAAAGATGTATCATCTGCAAACAATACTGTCTCACACGATTCTGTAATGTAGTAAGGAAGGTCATTTATATATATTAGAAACAATAGAGGACCCAATATTGATCCCTGGGGAACCCCCATCGTTATAGGCGAGCTAGCAGATTCTGATCTATTAATAACGACTTTTTGAAATCTGTCTGATAAATAAGATTTTAAAAGGCTAACAGCTTCATCCGAGACACCATAATATTTAAGTTTACTTAAAAGCGTTTCATGACTCACACAGTCAAACAGTTGAGGCAGCGACAGATAAACCTCTTGGTTTTCGTTCGCTGGTATGTTTTGTTTTTTGATTAGTATGATATGTAATTATTAAATAAAAAAAAACGCTTTGGAAAGGTCGCAAAACACTCCAAGCATATCCCGCTTGCGCTGACGCATGGGAATGCGTCAAAAACATGTTTTATAAGTGCAGTTCTGGCGTCGGTAGTGGATCTACCTTTGGTAAAGCCGAATTGGCTTTCATGCATGAGTCTGTTTGTTCTCAAGTGACCTATTAGTTGATTGTAAATAACTTTCTCGAAGATTTTGCTGAAAGGTAATATGGATATAGGTCTAAAATTTGAGGGATCTTTTTGTTACCCGATTTGAAAAGTGGTATTAATTTACTATATTTTTTATATTACTATTTCCTGATTTATTATAGTCCATGTAGTCTTAACTTTGTTCTTTGACATATTTATTTTATTTGATATGTATAAAGATTTAGCTCATAAACAAACATTTTTAAACATTTTTGAATATTTTTTTACATAATCTAGAAAGGCAGGGTCGGCAGAAGTTGTTTTTAAAGCATATGATTCAAAAAGTGTTATCCTGCTTTTATATATGCCCGGAGTAGCCCAGTCACTAAATTTCTTTTTGTTGTTTAATTTTACAACCTTTTGTGGAAACATATTGCTACTTTCCATTCTTACTAAATTAAATAAATTACTATATAAATTATTAGCATCTCCACCAATAGTAGGCAAAGATGTAATTTAAGTTGCTATTTTTTTTTTAAATTTACATAACCTTCCCTGGGATATAGGTCTACAAATCAATTCAGTTTTAGGGCTAACATGATGGTGCTCAATACAGGCTAGTTGTTCACTATGGTCAGAGTTAATGTAGTTTATTACAGCATATTCAATTACTTTACAGTTACAAAAAATATTATCTAAGTAGGTAGCTGACGTGGGTGTTATTCTAGTTGGCTCGTTAAATACGTGATGCAGATGAAATGATTTATATAAATTAATAAACCTTTTGGACAGAGGTGATATATCTAAAATATTAATGTTAAAATCTCCACATACAATTACATTCTTATTTTTCCTGCACAGTAATTGCAAAACATCCTCCATGGTGGATTCAAATTCTATATAGCTTCCAGATGGGGGCCTATAGACACACACTATGATAAGATTGTTAAGCTCCACACACGATATTTCATTAACTCTTTCAATGAAAAGTGATACAACATCTTTGCGTTCTTTATAATGCAATACATTGTTTAATATTATTAAAGACCCCCCTCTTATTGCAGATTGTCTAATATATGAGCTTAAAATACTATAATTATTATCAAAGGTGATTAATTCATAGTTCTTAAGCCAATGCTCGGTAACACACAATTAATCAACTTATTCACATGTTAAAAACAAATTAATTTCTAAATCTTTGCCAGAAAAGCCTTGGATATTTTGATGTACAATTCGTAGATAATTAGGCGTTTCTAATGTCGTTAAAGAGCCAGAGATAATCTCTGTTGTCTTATTATTTAATTTATTTGGAACAGATTCCAAGAAATTATATTCTATATCTTGCTCAATAAAAGCATTGTCATTTTGTAAATTAGCAGCCAAGTTTTTGGCTGAAGTAAAAAAGTAATATTTTAGCACCATTGCTAATCGTTTTTTGTAAAATGTAGTCAGAATTATTCTATCCTTAATTAAAAAGAAAATATTTGTTATATCTGATAATTGGTTATAATATATAATATTGTACCTTTACAGACATACCGACATAGTTTTCTTGCACGGTACTCAGCAATCAATTATGTGACTGGTGCTGTGACGGATATTCAGCCACCAGGCGTGAATAGCACAGACGCGCTACTGCAAAACTTTATTTGGGGACCAACAGGAACGGCACTAGCCTATGTTTTTGAAAACAACATTTACTATCAATCGAGTATAACAAGCGATCCTCTGAAAATTACCAGCTCCGGGGTGGTTGACGTCGTTTACAACGGTATTCCAGACTGGGTTTACGAAGGTACGTGAAGCTTTTCTTTATCTCGTAAATTTGGTCAATAGGTCTGTAGTAAAAGGGGAATAATTATATAAGAAATATATATTTCATAATTTCTTTATTTGTCTCTTTCTTGCTATGGATATCGTAACTGCTGGCTAAGGAAATTTAAGCTCGATTATTATCATCATCATTATCAACTAAGAACTCAGTTTATTACACCTCTAAGCTTTTGGAAGAACGTACGTCATTTTGTATATCGTACGCAAGTATTTGTATAAGATATGTCTTATACCTCAAATACCTTATACAAAATTCAGATGCGTTCAGAGTTTAGACAGTTGTATGTTTGGTTTGCAAAATAATATTGGCTAGTGGATAAAGACTAGTTTGTTATAGACAGAATTATTAGTTTAGAAAATGGTTGGTATAGAATAGCAAAAATACATAGCTGAAATTTGGCGTAATACTATTCATATATTGCTCGACATTTCGACTGCTATACATAATACGTTTCATTCCATTTTCAGAGGAAGTGTTTGCATCAAACAATGCAATGTGGTTCTCTGCTGACGGGTCAAGACTGGCGTATGCTACTTTCAATGATAAGGATGTTCGCCTCATGAAAGTGCCTCACTACGGCGTCCCAGGCTCAACTGAGTCTCAGTACACCAAACACCGCGATATTAGATATCCAAAGGTACAGTATTGTTTGTCATTTCATAGAATCTCAGTAGAGTTACCCGGTATCTTTGTCTCGCCCACTTTAGTGTCAGTAGTACTATTGGGAACGTACTGATATTCTGCAGAATTTGTAAAAGGTTGTACTTTTTCTTACCAATTATCAGCATTGGTTTTTGTTCTTCTACAATTTTTTTGTGAATCTTCGAGAATTGCATAGTAAAGTAAGTGTCACATGATTCTATAGTATTTGACACGTTGGTTTCTTGATTACTGACGTATAAATGTATCATTAAAAAATGTATTATAATAATATTGTAAAAAATCTTTATTCAATATAGACCTTTACAATCATTTAAAGAAGTTAAAACAAATGGTACACTAAGAAGGGGAAAAATACCTGTTTGGACATCAGGAGAGCCTTCTCAAGAAGAAAAGGCAAGAAACTCTGTAGGTCTATTTATTTATCTGCTTCTTTCTATATTATACAATATATCATTGAATATAGTGCAATCATATATATACTTATTAAGTATCGAAATGACAATTAGAAGTTGGCCTTAGATCGTAAGATTTTAGCCCATCCTACAAATACATACATCCTACATTACAATCTTTGCATAATATAAAATGAAGTTACTTCCGCTCTCTGTGCACTTAGATCTTTTAAACTATTCAACGGAACAAAGAAACTCTACATATTTTTATTATATGTATATTTGTGGACGGTAAACTGTATACTATCCCATAACCTACCGTATAGCAAACAGATCTATCTACAATGAAATATATGTCCAGAGTTATAATTAAAGATAAAATAAATTAAAAAAATAACGTAAAAAGTGAATGTTAATTAAAAATCTTTTTTTATTACGTTATGATTCTATTAAGATTTCTTTAAAGTTATTCTTGTATAATTAATCACGTGTTGAGGAGTCATCATATTCTTTAGACTCATTTGAAAATAATAATAAATATTACAAATTTTATTTATATATAATATTGGACCCGTGGATTATATAATTATTCTAACAATTTTCAGTCTGGCACAACAAACCCAACAGTGAGTTTAACCCTTCGAGATCTGGCATCTGAACAGCAATCAGTCTATGAGGCACCAACAGATCTCAATGAGTGAGTATTTACAACCTTTATATATCTATCAAACAAAAAAGTTACAAGGTCTGTACAAGTCATAATGTAACGGTTACCTTTTTCAAAATCTCGTTGAAGACTAATTTACTCTAGTTGTAATAATACAACATGATATGGCTTTTATTATTGTGAACTATTAAAATACTTTTGTATTATAATAATTTTTAAGCTTTGTACAGTTTGTACATTTTGTTTATTACAAAATTCAAGAAAACATAGGGGATACACTAAAGGAGAAACGGTAAGGTTAGGAATAATTTACGATCTCCTTCCGAATTCCGGAACTACGGAATTCCGTAGTCGGGTGAATAGTATATAAGGTGTCTTGTCTTGTGTCTTATATGTCTTGTCTCTATCTTTGACTCCCGGGTTTGAGTCCTGGTGGGGGGGTAACTCGTCGAGTTAGTGATAATCCAAGTGAATTTATTATTTAATAGTGCTTATCTGAATTTTTTTTTTTAAAGTCAACCCGAAACTAGTTTTTGAAGTAGCAAACCATACATTATGTTAGCTCTCATGTGTCATGTGCTCTCAGTGACATGGGATTTTCGCTACGTTCAAGTCAGTTTTCACTTACTAACAAAATAAATTCAAATTGAATAATCTTTTTTCAACATTTACCTTATAGGTAACTAGGAGAAATTTTACCAGAAAAATGTAGTCCACTTTTAGTAATTTAATTTGACGTAAACCGAAATGATGAAGTTCGTATGAACTACGAGACAAATGCAGAACATCCGGTTCATCTAGCAGAAGGCTATAAGTAATAGTGATTTTCCTCAAAAGATAAAGATTTTTTATAAAATAACAATGAAAAAATTGTCAATAACAATGAAAAATGTCCTATCTATTATAATACTTCCAGGCCGATCCTGAAGTTGGTCAAGTTCGTGAGCAACAACGCGATAGCAGTGATGTGGACCAATCGTGTGCAGACGCAGATGTCGGTGTATCTGTGCCAATTCCAAGGAACTTGTAATCAGGTAAGAATACATAATCGACAATCAATAACTTAAATATAAGAAGGATAAGCCGTATGTATAGCATAAGTTTAAGTGTAACATGAGGTTGTGAGAATCAGTTTAAAAAGGACAACAGTTTGTATAATAATATCAACTGTCTGTAAGAAGATGGTTAACCTGCGTCGACTCTCTTTGACCCGACCCTAATGACCCCGGAACGGTGCCGGGAACTGTGCAGGGGTCGCTAGTAGACGAAGTGTCGAACCTTCCGTTCGTACGCCGCGCCGTAAAGCTGAACTATTCATGGCTTTAGCATAGGTCCCTCTCAAAAGAAGATGGTTAAATAAAAGAACAGAACTGGATAAACATTTTAAATTTTAATAATTATTTTGGTAAAATTTCAACAAGAGAAAGGATGGACTTACTTATTAGCATATCCACAATTAAAAATAGTTTATTTTTATGATTAAATTAACGATTAATAAGTGATTTTGTTAAACTTAACCATATAATTTTATTTTAATGGTACAGCAGTTATATGAACTTAAAATCATTAGGTGTATCGGGGATTAAAACATTTCACCCTAAATTAATTCAAGTCGCAAGCTCGCTAGTCAAAAAAGAATATTTTGCAACAGAAAGGCTCACTTGTTTCCTGACAAATACGAGTAGTATACTATATACCGCAAATATTTTAAAATAGATTCATATTTTTCTCTTAATTAATTCGTTTCATAAATATTTAAGGTTTATTTGTTGGATAACTTTATCAAGGCTTTCCATTATACCATCTATGACTGTAATATCATCAACAATATGAGGATGCGTCATCTTCTTGCTATTGATGTTGACGTCCAGTCCTCTCTCTAGTCGATAAGATTACCTAAGCACAGCAACTGTGAACGGTTTCGGCGTTATCACATCTCGTCAAATTTATTTGAAAAAATAACTTGAAAATCGAATATCTCGAAAACTGTTAAGTATGGGGAGGGAAGTAAGTAAATCATATCAGTGAGAAATCTTGGAAACTAGAAGCTCATAACGGATCTAGATGTTCTTACTGTGTACATTTCTACTTATTTAGCGATACATTTGCTGGTGCACCTGTGGAGACATCCGTCGAAGTGAAACAGAATTAGAATAATAAATCTTCCCTACTTCTCTGGTAATGGTCGGAAAATAAATAATTTATTTATTATTTTTCAGATCTACTCATACTCTGAGCCAAAAGGATGGATTGACAATATTCCGATGTTGTTCAACGCGGCGGGAAATGCTTTCATTACTATATTACCACAAGTAAGTAACCCATTACCTGATAATATATATATATATATGTATATATATATATATATATATATAATATATATATATATATATATATATATATATATATCAGACGTGTAGCAGAAATATAAGCGACAATTAAGAAAGTTTTTTTTATCTTAGACACAAATTTAATTATTTCTGATCGACATCCACCCATAAGCGTCCGACAATCTATTGAGCGCTATCTAATAAAGCGAATAATGCTAATTAACGCTTCATTTTTAAATTAATTTACTCCGAAAATATAGGTTATTAGGTCTTACATAAACACTAGGGTCTACTTAAAAACTATTTAATATATATCTTTCAAAAAGCAGGAAGCCTTGAAACACCCGTGTGTTTAGATATATTTTTATAAATTTTCACGTTAGCTGATTTTTTTAATTTTGATCTAGTGTGTTGTTTATTTTTATTATTGTTAATATTTGTATATGTATGTTAATATGTGTTGTCTGTATATTTATTACGTATTACGTATATTGGTTTTCAGCTTTGTCAATTCTCAATATTTTATAAATAATTATTCGTTTGTCTGATAGGGAATGCCTTCTCGCATTAATTGCGTTATCTGTATTTCAATTGTATTGTGCATTAACGAATAAAAAATAAATAATGTTATGGTCAGAGAAGAAATAAAGTTTCATTTGGAATATAAGGGAAGATAAGTGATTAAGAAACTATTTTTGCAGGCAGTGGATGGTGTCCTATACAAGCAAGTGGTGCAGGTGTCCGACGCAGGTAACAATAACATGTGGTCTATCTCTGACCGCTCCAACACGGCACACACCGTTCTCGAGATCCTGAGTTGGACGACCGATGATGTTGTGTAAGTATCCGATAAAAATGTAATTATGTATTCGTATTGTATGTATGTATTGTCTGTGTGTTGGTAGGTTATGGACTCCTTTTTTTTGTTCCGCTGAGGAAAACCCATTAGCATACCGCGGCTGCGGAGAGCCGGCGGTTATGTGGGGCTCTCCTTTCCAGAAGGGGAAGGCCTACCCACTAAGAATCTCAGCGATGGCCGTCCTCAGGCGTAGTAGGGGGCCCTCAGGATCAAGTGTTGCATCTGAGGACCCCCGGAGGTTATGGACACCTGTAACATGGCTTTCGTCCCAATTTTGCACAGGAAATCTTTTATTTGCATTTAAAATTAATAGATTACTAAATTAACGAAGTTTTAAATTCAGTGTAAGTTATTGAGTTTG
Source organism: Scirpophaga incertulas (assembly GCA_036419045.1). NCBI lineage: Eukaryota > Metazoa > Arthropoda > Insecta > Lepidoptera > Crambidae > Scirpophaga > Scirpophaga incertulas. Next base: position 10,131,239 of record CM071637.1, on the reverse strand, counting down.
TATATTTCTGAAAAAGGTTTTCTCTTTTATAATGTTTAATCTGTCAGAAGAAAAATTCGTTTTAATTGTGTTGTCGATATTAGAATTTGATCCCTTGCGAAATCGGTTATGTCAGTTATCAACCACTTCTGACTCTTCTAAAGCCTAATGGATCACTGGCTTAGAGAAAAGATTTTTTCATTTCTCTTATTGTGGAAATCTTATTTCTAAATTTCTCGAGCCAACCTTCACCCAAATTACCTGAGTGCAGGTCCTCAGTGCATTCGCCAAAATGAAATATAGTAACTTTGTGGGGTATGCTGGGGTAGGCTATTGTTACATACCTGTATTATCTCACCTTTGCATAAGTCTTGTTCCGAGATATTGGAAGTTCTATGTGCAATTAGTGCACAAAAAGGGTAGTGGTGCGATCACTACTAATTACAGAGTAATAGCGATTACCTCCATACTGTTTTTCAATGCTAGAATACCTCAGAGATCGGTTCACTCTAAAACACTTTTTTTAATACATCATGATTTATGATTTAATCTAACTCGGTATTTGCAGCTAGGCTGAAGATAACTTGGTTATCGGTCGACGTATGTAATGGTAGAAATCGAGTTGCTAAGTGAGAAGGTAGAGACTGTGAACTTTAACCGAAGAGAGACTATATGACAGGGTCGTCTGCTTGGCCACATCCGTCGTACCTACTTCTGCCGCAAAATACCAGTACTCTGGTGTGAAGGTATAGGATAGGCAGTGAAATTATTGGGTGCTAGCTTTACATTTTGACGTGAAACGTCTTTAGAATCGCGCCGAAACATACGGGTACCAGGTTTAAAAAGTGGACCGTAACGAAAAGGTCTATATCATCGTACCTTAATAATTAAAAAACTATTAGTCTTAGAAACAAAAATATGGTGTGAATATTTCACTTATATAGTCAGCTCGCTATTGTGACATTGAGTTTTTTATTTAAATACTTAAAACACCGTCAATCTTGTTTTTTTTTTTCAATCTTTTACTTTAAAAGCAATTCCCTAACATAGACGTTTCACGTTAAAGCCAACGGCCGTGTGCCGCAACACAGCCCCACCCGATTTTTTGTCACATGCTATGGTACAATCACAACGTACGGTACGTTATGGTTTTTGTGGGGGTTGCAGATTTGCTTCGAATCTCAAACGAACCAGATATACTAGGCGACTGTAACTACTTACTATCAGGTACCCACCTGATGGTTAGTTAGTTTGCGTGTTTAATAATATTCAATCATTTAAAAATTCAACCTTGCAAGCAGTTATAGATTGGATAAGAGATATGTGGTTACAGATTGGGTCAAGTTCAAAATACTCGTAGCTCAATCATACGTCTTCGGCACTAAACGAAGTATGTTCACATGCGTTTCCCTTGACTTGACTCAGAATGAATGAAATTCTTTGACGCCCACTATTTTGCTGTTACATAAAACCATTTTTTTCAAATTGTGAGTGAAAAGGTTTCTATTGAATAGTTATATATGAGGTTACCATGAGTTAGCGCTGTACATAGTTTCAATACAAAAAATTCGATGAAACTAATACTCGTGGTAGATACATAGGTCAAGTAGTAGCAACATACGAAAAAAATAATTTGGTATGACTGCACTAGTGATAAGTAATAAATAACATTTTTCTTTCTATGTTTAATTTCAGTTGGTACAAAGCAACACACGTAAACGATACAGCCCAGCAGCACATTTACAAGTCAGACGCCAGTCGGCAGGTCACATGCTTCACGTGTGATATTAGGCGCCCGGACGGCGAGGCTTGCCTTTACAACGAAGCGACACTCACGCAAGACGCGTCCTACATGTCCGTCCACTGTGCCGGGCCGAACGTACCCCAGACCTTCATTTACAAAACGGTCCGTAGAAAAACAGCGATGGATCATATTATTAACGAATATTCTAAAATTAAACTTCTCTGCTTGAATCGCAGTTAGAAACGAATGATATTATTGAGCCCACATAGCGCTATTCCTTTCTAACTGTACTCAAGGAGTTATTATGATTTTGATTTTAGAATAAGACCTTGAATCTTTATAATTTTAAGCATCAAATGTATGTTTCAATTGTTATGTTATCAATATGTTTGTATATTGGATACTTTAATTTCACAGTATGAATATATTACAGTAATTCTCGTGAAAGGAAATGTAATTATATGCAATCTTCATATGATACTGACAGGGCTTTGTATGTTCTTTATAGGATGGCACTTTTGTGATGACGTGGGAAGATAATGCCGGCATATCTGCCCGCCTAGCAAACCATACTATCCCTCAAACTTTAAGGATAACCCTGCCGACTGCTGACATTCAGCTACAAGTACCAGACGACTACCTTAATAGGAGGAATGTGCCTCTTCTCGTATATGTGTAAGTCATGATTTCATTTAAGCAGAATTTATTACAACAATGAAGCATCTACTACTGTTAACTGGCGGGAAGAATCGCGGCAAAGTAATTTTTTATAAGATAATTAATTAACAGTATAAAATCTATTTTCATGTTTAACAAATAATGTATAAATAATCATTTATTTTATCTTTTTACTGTCGGTCAGAGACGTTAATTAGTTTTAAACCATAATATAATAAAACTCAGGAATACAGGTTGACAGATACTTATATTCTGAATACTTTGATAACTCTGAACACAACCTTACCGTTCGGCGGCGAGAATCAGAATGCCGTTGCATTGGTCAAGCGTTCTTTTTTATTCCCTTCCAAAATACCCACATTTTTTAAAATAATGTTAGTGTTGCTAGTTTTCAAAAACAAAAGTTCCACTTAATAATTAATGTAAATTCTTTATTATTTTCAATAAACCCTACAATAATTAAAATTACTAATTGTTGTCAACAATATCAACTCCTTCTAGAAATAACGACTTAATTATTTAAAGCAATAGAATACTAGCGTGACTTTTATGATTTGCACTCCTCCCGACTGACTGAATACTGATCCCAACCAAGTCATATCTAATTTACACCTTTTAAAATCAAATGTGCAACTGTGTTCTACCACGTGTCTTACTGTGCTGCCATCTATCCTCGACCAAGTCATCTAATCATTACACCTTTTAAAATCAAATGTGCGACTCTTCTGCCACGTGGCTCACTGTGCTGCCATCTATTGGATAATGTCACAAACAAAAAAGAGACAGTAGTCAAATCCATAATCTATCATCATGGTATAATAACCTGAAGCATGTGAAGTAGAATTGCATATTTACATTACAATGACTGCGTATAATAATTAAGGTTTTAACACTATCCAATATTCTATTGTAGCAGGTGTTATTTTGCGGAAGTCCATTGTATTACAAAGGATATTGTTTTTTGCTGATTCCGCGCAGTTCATGATGACTTGTCCAACAAGCAGACAAGGTCGACACGTGTTTCGTCTCTCAGCGAGACATCTTCAGGATTTGTTGCCCGCTCGATGACTCACCAGCGGCTCTCTGGCCGTGAAACACGTGTCGACCTTGTCTGCTTGTTGGACAAGTCATCATGAACTGCGCGGAATCAGCAAAAAACAATATCCTTTGTAATACTATCCAATATTATTTTATACTATTACTGTGGAATAGAAAGGCTTAAAAATTAAATTACATTTCTGAATATAAGACGTAAGACAATTTGGTTCTTAATTATTAGTAGTAAAGATGAGATGTCATTATTAATAGTGATAATGAATATGAAGGTAAAATGAATTAAAGGTAAAAGTGACAAATGGATATTGATATATGGTTATGATATGAGTGATGGTTCTATCATACCTCTCTCGTGCTTGTATACTCGTGCACAGAATCTTGATCTTAATTATTATTATTTAACTATTTATTTTTAACGCCTACGCGTAATCGTAAGTTTTTCTCTGCGTATTAAATAGCACCGATGGAGAAATGATCACATCGTTAGAAAAATCTAAATAGCTACAAATATTGTCATTGAAATAATATAAAATATATTTTCTCCAGAAGTAGTTACAAGTTATATTGAACATATAATTTTTGTTTATTTTTTCCCACGGGTAGTGAATCCTCATAAGGGGCGCGCCACCATAGTGGTCGTCTTAACAACCCCCTGGTGCTCCGGACGACCTTGCACCGGATACCAACGGTGGATGGTTATGTTGGACTCCAGCAGAAGGCCAGCCTACCAACTAAACACTACCTACAGCCTTTGGTCGGGTGGAAGGCCTGGGACCGGTTTGAACTAAAGCTCCCGCCCTCCAGAACGGGGGCGGTGCGTAGCGTAGCCTCAGGAGAGTGCGTGCGCTCTGAAGTGAGTTCGGTCACCAGAGTGGTCCGAATAGTTGAACATGTGCGCTTGTGCACTTAAATTACAGTTAAACTAACTACACAGGTGTTGGTGTGTGTTTTGCTACTTACATGCGTGTGGAGTTCGGCGACGCAGAAGCCGCCTCGAGTAGCCTGTTTAGCTTAGCTGAAATTGCGTTTGGCGGGTCTGATAGCGCGTGTTTAGGATGGCGGATGCGGTCGGAAACTGCGTAATCGGATGCGTTTTTTTATGAGCGGATTAGGATGGGCGGATGCGGCTTTAAAGAAGCGCTCCGAGCATGACTTAAGATGTTGTTGTATTGTAGGGTCTCTGTGGAAATCGTGACGCCTAACGTAGAACGGAGCCCCGGTGGCTCGGAGTAGGAAGTTGAACATATAAATATTGTCATTTAATTAGGTAATTACGTATGCTTACAGGTACGGCGGCCCGGACACAGCTCTAGTGACAAAACAATGGAGCATTGACTGGGGCACGTCTCTTGTGGCGCGCTGGGGCATCGCCATCGCTCACATAGACGGCCGCGGCTCAGGGCTGCGCGGCGTCGGGAACATGTTCGCCGTCAACCGTCAACTGGGCACCGTCGAGATAGAAGACCAGATCCACTACACTAGGTGCGGTAATAACTGTACAGTACCAAAATCATCTTCACCCGAAATGAATAAGCTATATTCAATCGAAGTTTGAAATCAATTCAAGATCAATACCAATTCACAGATCAACCTTCTATCTGGGTCTCAATATAAAAAGTCGTCATTCTCAATACTTTTTATGGGCGGGTAGCCCGTGATTTTGGCCTTTTCGGGTCGTTCCGTTTCTACACAACTACATTCGTTTATGTTTTATGGAATACATAAGTTTTAAATAATTAGCAAAACAAATGAAAAAGTTCAATAATACTTATAAAATTATGATTATTGAAAAGGGATTTTTTGTCAAGTATTACGCGTCTTTGAACAATATTTTTTATGGTAGTAAAACAAAAGGTTGACAGGAACTTTATCGCTTTTGTCTGTGACTTCTTCTTTTATATAATTAATTATGCATATAATTTCTGAAGTTTTGGGTAAAAATTCTGGTTTACGGCAGAATCACCTGAAACTCGGATATGTTGTTCTTCTTGACGAACTGATCACGAATATATAAGTTTTAGAAAAAGTTTACGACAAAAATCGCCGCCAGGGGGCTCTGAAAAATCATAAACCAACGAATACCAACGATGACTTTTCATTTTAAACTATCAGAAAGCACCGAAAGTGCTAAATCTGTATACCATATATTGTATACTATATGTATATCCATTTTAAGTGACGATTCGATAGAAAAAACACAAGCAAACTAAATAAGTATTGAAAGTTTTACACCAGAGTATGAATACTACCTAGCAACCTATTGAGCGCCATTGCGTCTACAGTTACCTTTTTTTTTTGTTCCCCTGAGGAAAATGCATTAAATTGCATACCCCGGCTGTGGCGAGCCGGTGGTTATGTGGGGCTCTCCTCCCCAGAAGGGGGAGGTCTACCCACTAACAACCTCAGGGATGGCCTTTCTCAGGCATGTAGGGAGCCCCCGGGAACATCAAGTTACTTCCGGGAACCCCCAGCCTCCGCTCCCCTGCCTAGAGGGGAGCCCTCCTCGGGGGGGGCTACACTACCTCCCTCGGTCTCCTCCACCGACGACGCCCCCCGGCCACGGAAGGGGCGTGGTCCATCCCGGGTCGCCGTAGCAGTCGCGACTTCCTCGCGCCCGCCGGCGACCCGCGGCGGCGCCGCAGCTGTGCTACCGAGCCCGGCGCCGCCTTCTTCGAGCGGGATCGGCCATCTCCCGACCCCGCTCGGCGGCCTCCTTCTGGAGCATCACTGCTTTACAGAAGTAGGCCACAGCCCTCCACCTCCCTCGTCCGCCAGCATTGCCGCAATCAATGCCGGCAGAGACAGATCTCGTCCGATCTCTGCGACCAAGACTCGGCGCTCGGAGGCCCACGCGGGGCACTCCGCCAGCGTGTGCTGGGCCGCGTCTACAGTTACCTAACAGTTCGTTTAATTAATAGGCCTTTTGAAGTAAGTTAACTCTTATGTAGTATTTGTAATACTAAAGAGGAGTCCAATTTAAAATCTACACTAATATTATAAAGAGGAAAGATTTGTATTTTTATATGTAATGAATAAACTCAAAAAGTACTGGACCGATTTTAATAATTCTTATTTTATTAAAAAGCTACATTATCACTGAGTAACATAGGCTATATTTAGCACTAGATTACTATAGAATTCTTTAGAAATTCTTTTTAAAACCAACCGAAGGTGTAAAAAAATTTGCCATAAAATGTCTTTCATCGCATAGCTGCGAAGAGTATTAATGATAGGACAAAAAATGTTCGACAATATTATAGAATATATCAATAGCTACAAAAAACTTCACGAGACCATATGTCTAACTATTGTAGTTACGTCACTATAACTTCTTTTTTACATTTAACAAATCGATAGAAATGCCGATCAAAATCAGACCGTGTTATCCATACCATTTATACATTTTGATCCAAATAAATAATTTAATATTCAAGACTGCCTTAATACCTGATGATTACTTTTTGAATTATCGATCGGACATTCCATTCAAAAGATTCATGAAATTAAAATATCTGTACCTATTTATGTCTAACCGTGCAAAGTCGGGACGGGCCGCTAGTATTAAATAAAGGTATAGGCTTGCTTATAACTACGCTATGATATGCGGTGTTAGGTCATTTTTTGTGTACTGGTTGGAAAACTTTTAAAGCTACTGCAGCGGCTGGGGGCCTCTGCGGTTATGTGGGACTCTTCGTTCGAGAAGTTACTTCCTAAAAGCACTGAGGCGTTCCAGTTCGTAAATTTATCGCCACGTAAAAGAAATTCATGGCAAGCACTATATGTGCTGAGAGGAGCAACGATAATGGATGAAGTAATTAGTATGAATGTGAATAATATTTATTTATTAATTGATGTTTATTTAGGTACTTACACCAATCTCACCAGTGGCTGGATGCTAACCGTACTTGCATTTGGGGCTGGTCTTACGGCGGGTACGCGTCCTCACTGGCGTTAGCGCGCGGAGGTGGAGCGTTCCGATGTGCTGCTGCTGTAGCACCCGTGGCGGACTGGCGCTATTACGGTGATTTTTTTTTACATATATACTTAGTTTTCATAGGCGCGCATAGATGTGCGTGTGCTCTCATTTAGGTGCCTGCGCCGAGCTCACAAGCTCGAATCGAGTGATACCTTTTCTCCTGGTTGATCTGAATGGTTAACCCTCTTGATACAACTACTGGTGATAGGAAGATTTTTTTTCGTCTGTTTCTTAGTTGATGGGGAATAAGTAACACTGATATAATTCTGATTAACAACGATAATCTGATCCGCTATGGGTTCGAGCGAATACGCGAATAGCATACACCATGAAAAGATTAAATTCTGGCAAAGTGGTGGCGAAAAATATTTAAATATTGAATTAAATCATTTCCGCTTTTAAATGAGGCTTTTTATCCGGCGTTAAATGTAGTAACCACAAATTTCATTATTTGACCGGATGTAACATATGCCTCACTTTTTTTTTCACGGGGGATGGTAGTGAAACCTTATAGGGAGCGCGCCACCACAGTGGTTGCTATGACAACCTCCTGGTGCTTGGACGACCTCGCACCGGATACCACCCGCAACCGGTCTACGGCGGTCCAACATAACCATTATGTTGGACTCTAGCAGAAGGCCAGCCTACCAACTAAAGTCAAAGTCAAAGTCAAAGTCAAACACTTTTATTGCTTAGAATCACACGTGATCACTTACAATCGTCATATACAAACAAAAAAAAAACATATTATAAGCTACTTAAAACAAACAAAAGGAAAGTTATGATATTAATAACATATTACAATACAAGTAACAAAAAAATAATAATACAGCTAAATATAATTAGGATCACCAAGAACTGGGACCAGGATAATTATGCCCAGGGGCTTTTATCTTCGAGGTAACAAGCAGTGTTATAGTACGCCTTTTTCATAAGTTTACATTTTATGTATTTTTTAAATTTGTTAATTGACAAATCTCGTATATCTCCTGGTAGCTTATTGTAAAAACGAATGCCAGCGCAACCAAAGGATTTGCTTATTTTATGGAGCCTACTTCCGGGCACAGTAAGGTCATTTTTATTTCTTAGATTTAAATTATGAATATTGTGATTTCTTTTATATGTATTTATATTCTTGTGAACATACAAAAGATTTTCATAAATATATTGCGAGTGAACAGTCAATATGTTAATATCTTTAAACTTCTCCCTTAGCGATTCCCTGCAGCTAATCTTATAGATTGCCCTTATAGCCCTCTTTTGAAGCACAAAAATAGTATCTATGTCAGCAGCACAGCCCCAAAGCAAAAGGCCGTAGGACATTATACTGTGAAAGTAACTGAAATAGACAAGGCGGGCAGTTTCTATGTCAGTGTATTCCCGAATCTTTTTAATGGCGTAAGCTGCAGAACTAAGTTTATTGGATAAGGATTCCACGTGAGGGCCCCATTGAAGTTTGTCATCTAAAGTAATACCTAGAAAGACAACCTTATTTACAATTTCAATGTTGTCATTATTAATATTAACTTGAGTTTTAACCTGCTTAACATTTGGCAAGACAAATTTTACACATTTGGTTTTAGATCCAATAAGTAAAAGATTATTTGCACTAAACCAGTGCCCAATTTCAGAAAGAGCTTTGTTTACATCACTAATATTAGTTTGTTGTCTTTTGACTTTAAATAATAAAGAAGTGTCGTCTGCAAACAACACTATTTCATGCTTATCTCCTACAATATACGGTAAGTCATTTATGTAAACAAGAAACAAGAAAGGTCCCAAAATGGATCCTTGAGGCACCCCGATATTCACTAGAGCTCCAGTAGAACGTTTTCCGTTTACATCAACACTATGAATCCTGTTACTTAAGTAAGACGTAATAAGATCCAGAGAGGCTCCATTTATACCATAATGCCGTAGATTCATGACTAATGTATCATGTTTAACACAATCAAATGCCTTAGATAAGTCACAAAATACACCATACGCATCTTGTGACTCCTCCCAGGCATCAAAAATATTTTTAATTAAAGTCGCGCCCGCATCAGTAGTTGAGCGGCCCTTAGTGAAGCCGAATTGCTTCTTATGAAGTAGATTATATTTATTGAAATGACTAAGGATTTGAGATAAAATTATCTTTTCGAAAATTTTACTCAGTGTTGGTAGTATTGATATTGGCCTAAAGTTATTGGGATCGGATGGACTACCAGATTTAAACAATGGGATAACTTTACTAATTTTCATTTGGTCAGGAAATACACCAAAGTCTATACATTGATTAAAGATAATAACAAGTTCTGGAGCGATTACCTCTATCACAGATTTGACAATACTAACAAATATACCCCACAGGTCTTTTGTTGTTTTTAAGTTAATCTGCTTAAAACTAGTAAGTATATCGTGCGTATTAATATACTGGAATTCAAAGCCATGATTACATCTAGGTACGTTTTTCCTTAGGATAGATTCTGCAAGCGAGATTGAGGAGTTTAAATCCTGCGTTAAATCAAGGGGCACCTTGGTAAAGAACGTTTCAAACTCATTAGCTACTTCCTGATCACTACATATTGTTTTTTTATTAATATTTAATGCAAAGTCTGTGTTTTTGACTGATACTTTTCCAGTCTCTTCCTTAATCACATTCCAAGTAGTTTTAATTTTATTATTGCTATTTTTTATTCTTACCTTAATTGACAGAGCTTTCGCTAGAATACATACTTTTTAAAATATTTTAGAATAATTTTTGACATAGATGTTAAACTCCTCTGACATGTTTGTCTGCCTTTCAGCGTATAAATCATATAATGTTTGTCTACTACGATGAATTCCAACTGTAGCCCAACTACCAAAACTAGACTTATCCGTCACTATCATTGATTTTGTTGTAAATATTGATTGAAACTCTTTATTAAAAACTGAAAAAAAGTTGTTATATAAAATGTTTGGATTCATTTTATAGTTACAGGAAAGGTCAGGCAAAATATTAATTAAATTGTGTTTTAATTTATCCAGACGTGTGGCAGTTACGGGTACATAGTCAATCTTTTTTCTTACTGAAGGTTTTTTGACAATTGCAATTTTCGCGAATTGGCCACAATGATCAGATTCTAATTTATTTATAACACATTGACTTACTGCTGTTACATTTTCTGACACGTAAATATTATCTATACACGTCGCTGAACTAGACGTTATTCTAGTAGGCTCCAAAAATAAGTTAGTCAAATTATGCGATTTATATAAGTTCAGTAGTTTTGTGGTGTGTGAATTATCATTGAGTAAGTTAATATTGAAATCACCACAGATAATAAGCTGTTTTTTAGATTTTGTTAATTTTATCAACATCTCGTCCATTATTATTAAAAAGTCGGCAAAATTTGCTGCTGGTCGCTTATATACACTAGCTACTATCAACTGCTCGAGTTCAACACAAGCGATTTCGGTTACGCACTCCACAGAAAGAGATACAATATCTTTTCTTTCTTTGGACTTCAAATTTTTATTAAGAATAATGAGTGACCCTCCTTTAGTGGTATGCACTCTGCAGAAGGCACTACCAACCCTATGGTTACTGAAATTGAACATGAGCTGACGAGCACGAAGATGATGTTCTGTTAAGCAGATAATATCAATATTTTCTGAGTTCACGTACAATTCTAGTGCTAGCTGTTTGCCCTCTGATAAATGATAGATATTTTGATGCACCAAATTCATGCCTTTCATAATACTATTCTTACAATATTTATTTGATTGTGGGTAATTATTCCAGTAACTATTTGAAAACAACCTATAGCCTTTGGTCGGGCGGAAGGCCTGGGACCCTATATATCGGCTTGAACTAACGCTCCCGCCCTCCAGAACGGGGGCGGGGATCAACAGGCACTTATTGAAATTAATATTAAGAGAACAAAATCCTTGTACGTACATCCATACGAACCACGAAAGAAATGGCCTCTACATCTCTTTGAATTCGGAAAAACCTGCTTGAAACTGCGAGGTTCTATTTTTTATCTTCCCTTTAACATGTACCATACATACATAGATAGAATATGAATTTGTTGTTCATAGCAAATATGTTACTAGATTTTAATTTACTAATTTGATGTTTATAAATCAATATTGTTTATAATCTTAATTTAATTGTATTGTAGGTAAGCTTGTTTTTATGTTAATTCTATAGGTGGAGACTTAAAATAAATCATCGTCGTCGGTAGTCGTCCTAAAATAAATAAATCAAATATAATTTTAATATATACAGCTCGTGCAAATTAAAGATATTTTGCAAATTAAAGATATATGTTTTAATTATGTTTGTTTATTGCAGACACGATATACACGGAAAGATACATGGGATTGCCTCAAGAGAATCCTGTGGGATATGCTCAGTCGTCACTTCTTAGTTTACAAGTGGTATGTATGTAATGTGCTAAGTTTGAAATAATACCCATTTGCAACGTATATCATAGTAAAAGTAAAAATATTATTGATGCTATTTTCTGACACGAGACCGATCTCAAAAATATTTTGTGTTTGTTATATTTTGCAAACTAAAAAGTCACTCTGACTTGTAACTTGGACATGAACAAGTAAGTTCGGGATCGAAAAACATAAATGTCCGGTCTATTACTGAAGAGATCTTTAATTTTACGTAATGCTATTAAAAAAATATTTGATAAATTGTATTGTTTACGAAATAAGTTTAATAAAAAGTGGATATGTTTACTAATGGTCGTTTCCACGAACAGTAAGCCAAGTAGATACCATCGTGGAGTCTATCAAGTTAAACATTCAGATTTTACACATGTTATATTAGATTTGTTTGCAAGGAAAATAGTAGTAACTAGTTGACTTCCAAAGCGTTATTGAGTTAGTCGAATTATGAGACTTGTGACTCAGGTCATTCGAAACAAGTAAGAATAATGTCTCCAACGAACTCAGTTATAAAACACAACATAGACGATCGAAGCTGTTAGTACTTGTATACTTGAGCTGGTGGCGTTATGTGACTCCTAAGTGACTCAATCGTTCATTAGATTGTAATCGATAACATATTAGTAGTATACATATAGTATAAATATTTGTAACTTGTGACACGAATAATTTCTCCATCGAACTTACTTTTGAAGCACTAAGTAGACAATCGAAGCCATTGAGAGAAGCGCTTTACTCACTCGTAAGTAAGTTTGTTTGATATCATTATAGTTTGATTTAGTTTTTTTAAGTATAGGTGCTGTTAATACTTACCTTAACATGTTACCACTTATTAACACAGTTAAGTAATCAAGCCATGCTATTTTTTCTTGCCACTTGCTTTTTGTGATGTTCAAATTTAAATAAGTCTGCATGTTTGATTAAGTCGGCAGAATGGAAATTTAATATAGTATTCAATCTAGTAGATTTGTCATGCATATATTGTCGAGTTTATTAGCTGCTTCGAGTACTTAGTAATTGACGAGTGAGTAATTGACGGCAGTCTTAATCGGTTTATGTCAAAGAGGAGCCAATAACCAGACGGATAAACTCACAGTAAGCAGACAACTAATAGCGACGATTACCGCCGCCCATGAATACATGCAACATCAGAGGAGTCACTAATGCTTTACCGGTATTTTGAAATGGGAGTTTGTTTGAAGTTTTGGATATTTAATCGGTTTAGATATTTCCAAACTGATACCGTAGACGACAACGACGACTTATTGACCATTTTCTGTATAAAAATTATATTGTTTGCAGGCGGAGTTGTTCCGCGACAAGCGGTACTTTTTGATCCACGGCACCGCTGATGATAATGTGCACTACCAGCATGCCATGTTAATCTCCCGTTTGCTGCAACGACAGGACGTCGCTTTTACTCAAATGGTGAGCTTTCTCCCTGACTGTGTTCAATCATCACCATATTATTCGCGAGACATTCACCAAATTGTCACTGTACCGTGTAACAGACATTTTTTTTTGTTCTCCTGAGGAAAATGCATTAAATTGCATACCCCGGCTGTGGCGAGCCGGCGGTTATGTGGGGCTCTCCTCCTCAGAAGGGGGAGGCCTACACACTGAAAACCTTAGGGATGGCCTTTCTCAGGCATGTAGGGAGCCCCCGGGAACCCCCAGCCTACGTTCCCCGGCCGATACAGGGGAGCCCTCCTCGGGGGAGGCTACAATACCTCTCCCGATCTCCGCTACCGACGACGTCCCCCGGCCACGGAAGGGGCGTGGTTTCTCCCGGGTCGCCGTATCCGCGGGCACGACTTCTTCGCGCCCGCCGGCGAACCGCGTCGGCGCCGCCGCTGTGCTACCGAGCCCGGCGTCGCCTTCTTCGAGCGGGATCGATCGGATCTCTCCCGACCCCGCTCGGCGGCTTCCTTCTGGAGTATCACTGCTTCACAGAAGGAGGCCACAGCCCTCCAACCTCCCTCGTCTGCCAGCATTGCCGCAATCAATGCCGGCGGAGACAGATCTCGGCCGATCTCTGCGACCAAGACTCGGCGCTCGGAAGCCCACGCGGGGCACTCCGCCAGCGTGTGCTGGGCCGCGTCGAGGTCGGAGTGGTGGCAATGTGTCGATCCCTCCCGTCCTATTCGACACAGATACTCACCGAAGCAGCCGGTGACCGTGTAACAGACCTACCAGTGCAGTGTTTCCCGATCTGTCCTTTCAGCAACTTTCCACCTCAACAGCTGTTAGTCCTGCAAGCCTTGCCCATTGCCACTTAAAGTTTTGCTTAATATTAGGCTATATCGGTGATCTTGTTTCTTCTGCAAGTCTTCATTTCCTATCGATAACGCAAAGGAACCACGAGACCCTTCCGTTAATCTTGACTTTACCCGTCTTAAAAGGCCAAGCTTCGATGGCATATGTCACCAATGGCAATACGTACGAATTAAAGTTATTTGTTTTAAGATACTGTGGTAGAAGATAATTGGTGATTACAGTTGATCTCACGTGATTACCTTCAAGACAGTTTCCTCTGCCAAAGATACTTTTTAATTATTGCTTAAGAAATAAAGCAATATTGTTCAGGACTTACGTTATTTTTGTTAATTTACGAAAATTATGAAATGTTATTTCCAATATTTGCCCTTATAAAATTTATTGTGATTAATTAGAGCTGTGTTTTGAAATACATATTTGGACAATACCGGAACAGAGTCACTAAAAAAATGCTATAATGCATTTCACTTGAACAATGTAATTAGTGTTTGATGTATGCAACAGACGAGGCTTAGTTTGGTCTTTAGGGTATCACCGCAGCACTTAGTAGCGATGGTAGCCATGAGAGTTTCAATCTCTCCTCTCCTGAGAGAAAAGAAAGCAACGTCGTTGAATTATGTATAGCGTTAACAAATCGTATTGCTTTTCACAGAGTTACACTGATGAAGACCATGCAATGATTGGAGTACGACCCCATCTTTATCACTCCTTGGAAAGATTTTTGAAAGAAAACATGCTATAAGTAGAGAACGTAACGGAAACAATTCTGTTTGTAAAATATGAAAATTTATTTCTATTCTTTTCCATTACAAGAAAATGGTAGAATCTTTGTGTAGATATAAAAGTACCTTGTTACATGATAGTTAACTGCTATTGAATGAAAGTGTTTTCACCTTCCTCCTAATGTAAATAATTACTTATATACTTATACAGTTTTAACTTATGTAAATATTAGGATATAAACACACTGTCTTCATTAAATTAAACAAATCTATGATAGAGATATGTACTTAATGTCAATATAGCAATATTAGATTTAATGTATGAATTTATTCTAGCTGTGTCAAATTTTATATAATAGCTATTTTTTGTGGTAATATTGACTGTGAGTGCCAAATCATGAATCCCAGAACGTTCTGTATTCGATGTTACTTTGAGCTATTGAGATGTAATAATTGATATTTACTTGCTTCTTAGTAAAATAAGTATTTCTTTTATAATATGAAGTATTAAGCTTTTAATAATTATCACTATATTCAGTTGATGTCGATTACTAAAACTACTCGTAAATAAGTATTTATGAATTATAATTAGAAATGTTACTTTGTGTACTAATTACCTACGTAATGTATTGTGTAATTTGTTCTTTGCTCAAGTTTTTGGATGCACCTGTCATTGAAAGCTTAAGCTATGATTTCAAATTAACGTTTTATTTACGACAGATAAGGTACTGAACGCAATAATAAAAAATATCTATTTCAAATTGGAAAATAAATGGCATTGGAAAATTTATGCCTTTTTCGGTAGTCTGTAACGTTGACTCTACATAACAACGCTATCCTGTATGTATGTTGCGGTTGGTATATGGGTGCGCTTGGTATATGGTTACAGCAGCAATACATACCTACATCATATACAAATAATTACGGTTGCCAAATATTTAAAAATCTATATGTTAACATGGTATGAAAAGTTTCTATTTTTGTTTAAATTTTCTTGTAGGTCAGGTTATCTATGAGATATTGAGTTTGTTTATCATTTTTGTTCTTTAAGTACTGACACCGTGGGAGAGCCATGCATTGGCACGAATTGGGCCGGCTCGACCGGAGTGATACCACGGCCTCACAGAAAACCGGCGTAAAATAGCGCTTGCGCTGTGTTTTGCCGAGTGAGTGAGGGTACCGGAAGCGCAACCCCCCTTCCCCCTTATTCCCTTTTAAAAGGCCGGCAACGCATCTGTGACTCCTCTGGTGTTGCGTTGGTCTGGTGTTGGTCATGGACAACCCATGGGCAGCGGTTATCGCTTACAAAAAGGTGATCCGTTCGCTCGTAAAAAAAACTGAAATTTAACTTAATAAATGTATTTTATAAGTATAATTGTTTTCTGATTTCCCTATACTATTACTTTAGAAACGTCACCAAGAAGAGATTTGTTTGAAAAAAAAATGAAATATTTCACCTACCAATATATAGACATTATGTTAAAAATTTGGTAAAGCAATTATTATAAAGAGTGGTATGCAGAATGCAGTTCGACGAACAGAAATAATTTTAGATAGATACATAATTCACTTAATTACAATCTCGTTGTACCCTATATTCAGAGGGAGACTTTGTTTTCTTTGGTACTTTTGTCTTACATACTTCTACCGCAATCAGCAGTGCTCGCATTGTTGTATAATGGAATTACTGGGCCATAACTTTATATCTTATGTCAAAAGTCGGTAATTTACACTTCCTAGACAACACCTATGGAATATGTCCATAGTTGTGGTTTAGTAACTTACAAAGCTACATAAGTATATAAGAACGCCCACATACCATTTATTTGATCAAGAACTCCAGAGCCTGTGGCCAAAATAACACTAATGACATTCGCTTTTGTTAGCTTAGAATAAAATATATGGGAATTATAACTCAACTTGGAATTATTTCCATACATTGTCGTTAGATATGTCTAAGGGTCCTGCTTCGTAAATCGAACTGAGAAAGGTGCGTTTGTGTTTCCCTGTAAGCTGTGCTGGATAAGATGTATACAGATCTGGAATATCTAAGGATCCATTATTGAATTTTATTTCAATGTTTAATATTGCCAACCTTTTAGTATAGTTTTTATAAATAGTTAGAAATTTAAACTGCCCCAGTCTGTAACTTTCTCATGCTAATTGTATTCATTACTTCAACTTTGAAATGTGTTTGATCAATGCAAGTAAAGACTTCAGAGTTAATGAATTTGTGTGTCGTATGGTAGATTACAGGGAAACTTATGATAATGTTCACCACAAAATAATAATTATGGCTCTGGAAAAGCAATTCCTAGGCAAGTAGTAAACCAATCAATATAGGTACATCTAGTTAGAAATATTTATATCAATAGAAAATCTGTCATGACACTATAATCTCAGTTTTAAAGCTAATGTTAAACGAGTGTAAATCCGGGTGATCCGCTCTACCTATTTACTTGTACCTTAGAAGAAGTGTACAGGGAGATACGAGATTCAGGGGACAGAAAGAATTATGATAGAAGGAAAAGGCTCACTAATCTCAGATTCACAGACATGAATTACAAAGCAAACTCCGAATCGTATTTATTTATAAACTAAAAAAATTGCAAGCGCGATTTTAAAATATCGTAAATAAAAAAAAGCCAGTAAGAGTATCTATATAAATTCATTCCCAGCGGTTGGCATTTGAATATAGATCTCTTTTATTTATCTTGCTGCAATTTGTCTTTAAGTGACTGTATATCCTTTGCTTTTTGGTACATACGTTAAAATAAAAAAAAATATAATTTGAAGGTAAAGAAAGAGAGAAAGAAGTTGATATTACTTTAAATACCTACAAGTTTTTTAGTAATTATTGAGACTTATTATTTGAATAACTTAATTTTTTTGTGAAATGCATACAAAGTCAAAGTCAAAATATTTATTTCTAATAGGCAATGAGATATGCTCTTTTGAATAGTCCAAAATTTTTTTTCGCTACTACCCATTCGGACTTCTTTTAGTTATAGAGAAGAACGGGCGCAAGAAACTCCATAACTTTTACAGAAGCAACGATATTTACAAAAATATATATCGTTACCAAGTCATACAAAGGTCAACTTATACCTAGATACAAGTTTAATTACAAAAGTTCATGGAAATGCCTGGTGGAACTAAGAAACATTAGGTCCAAGCATTCATGTCTTTTATATAATCGTAACCGTATAATAGGCTTTGCTAATAAGTACACTTTCAACAATGATTTTAAATTTATTTAGCCTTAATTGTACAATATTGCTTAGAACTTTGTTTTAAAAATGCACACAGTTACCTCTGAATGAATTATTAATTTTATGGAGCCTACTGTGAGACAAATGTAATTTATTCTTATTTCTGATATTGAAGCTATGGACATCACTGTTTTTACTAAATAAATGAATGTTTTTATGGGTATATATTAGATTTTCATAAATATATTGAGACACAACTGTCATTATACCAGTGTCTTAATTTATCTCTTAAAGAGCATTCTTAGATTTTCTTCTTGCATTTTTAGATTATAAATTGCTCGAATGGCCCTCTTCTGCAGCACAAATATAGTTTGAATGTCGGCAGTATTTCCCCACAGCAAAATACCATACGACATTACACTATGAAAGTAACTAAAGTACACCAATCAAGCTGTTTCTACGTCAGTTAATTGGCGTATTCTCAAAACTGCAAATGCTGCAGTGCTGAGCCGTTTTGATAATAATTTATCAATATGTGGGCCCCACTGAAGTTTGGAATCGAGAGTAATTCCTAAAAATACTGTGGTGTCCACGAGGTCCACATTTCTATCCTTTATAATTACTTCGGTTTTCACCTGTTTTACATTTGGCAATACAAATTTGATACATTTAGTTTTACTTTCATTTAGAAGCAAGTTATTAACGTTAAACCAGTGGACTACTTTAGAGATTGCATCGTTCACAGTGTCATTAATATTTTGTCTCCGTTTAATTTTGAATATAAGTGATGTATCATCTGCAAATAGTACAATTTTGTGTTTATTATTTACATAAAAGGGAAGGTCATTTATATATATTCAAAATAAAAAGGGACCAAGAATTGAGCCCATTAATATTGACTCTTTGAATCCCGTCACTCAAATATGAAATAAGAAGGTTCAGAAAAAAGTCTTTGAAACTATAATAACGTAATTTCTTAATCAGAGTTTCATGGAGAACACAATCAAATGTTTTGGATAAGTCGCAAAAGACACCCAAAACATCGTGTGAATCCTTCCAGGCGTCAAATATCTTATTTAAAAGCTCTACACCTGCATCAGTTGTTGAGCGACCCCTATTAAAACCGAACTGATTATTATGCAGAAGATTATTAATACGAAAATAGCTTTGCATTTGGTCTAACATAATTTTTTCAAAAATTTTACTAAACGTAGGTAGCACTGAAGTCTAAAGTTTGTGGGATCAAATGAGCTACCAGACTTAAACAAAGGAGTTATCTTGCTATGTTTCATTAAATCAGGAAAAACACCACCATCAATAGAATCATTAAATATACAAGCTAGAATTGGAGCTATTATTTCAATTACTGATTCTGTGACAACGACGGAGTTTCCCCAAAGGTCCGCGGTTTCCTTTTTATTTATTGTTTTAAAAGTCTTAATGATAATGATATATATTTAATTTCTCTTTTTTTTTGTTTTGGACATAATTTTTAGTTTATAATTTGGTTTTGCTTGACGTTTCAGACAACTTTAATCTAACTTTAATATATTCAATGTCTTTATCATAATCGTCATGTACAATTTTTTTTCTTTTTTTATATTTAGAGTATATTGCATCCTGTACAATAATTAAAAAAAAATTCTTTTTTATGTCACAAAATGTGTAATCTTTTGCGTCATTGTTAATTTAATAAAACTGTAAATATAGTTACTATGATTGAGTCTATTGTAAGTGCTAATAATATAAATTCCTCGGCATACCTCCTAAGGCGAGGGCTGAAAATCGGTGTTGCTCGTATGGGCAAGCTAATCGCCGAGCCCCGGCCTTTTAGCTTCACTTTTTGTTGTTTTTTTAAATTCATTGTGTGAGCTAAATAAACTTCTTTTATTTTTTTTTATTATTTATTTATATCCACTGATTCATTTGTCGAAATTTAAAAGCAGTAGGACTATCCTTAACATTTTCTTTTAGGATGGATTCTGCTACAGTGGGGGAAGAGTTAAAAAAAATTATTGATAAAATAGGAATATTGGTAAAAAAGGTTTCAAACTCTTTAGCTACCTCACTATCTGAAGTTATTCTTTTAGTTTCTATATTTAAACTGTAGTTACTGGCATGAAGTTTACCTCGTCCAGTTTCAGCGTTAATAATGCTCCAGGTTTTAATTTTATCAGCACATTTATAATTTTCGAACTTAAAAAACTTGACTTTGCTTGGCGACAAACCATTTTAAACAATTTAGAGTATTTTTTTACATATTCATAAAATGTAGAATTTTCTCGTGTTATAGTTACGTTTATTATAAAGTTCAAAAAGTCTTTTTCTACTTTTATATATTCCGGATATGGCCCACTCACTAAAAGTAACATCATTAATTAAAATCCTTTTTGGCACAAAGATATTATTGAATTCTTTGCAAAATAGATTTAAAAAATCATTGTATAATTTATTTGGATTATTTTTGTATTTTAAGTAAGGTATTTTATCAAAAAGGTTACTTTTAAAATGTTCTAATCTATTCATAGTTTTAGGTATAACAGTGATGTCTCTCTTTGCCTTTGATGTGGGACAGCGATTATTTGTCCACAGTGGTCAGAATCTAATTGATTGATAACTTGTTTAGATTTTAGAATAAGATCTGTATAAATATTGTCAATACATGTGGCAGAGTTAGCAGTTATTCCGGTTGACTCAAGAAACATATTTTTGAGATTGTATGATTGAAATAAGCTAATAATTTTAGTACATAAACTAGAATTTTTCAATAAATTAATATTAAAATCACCACATATAATCAAACTCTTTTTCTCCCAATTTACAAATCTTCTTTAAAACTTCATCCATGGTAGCCTCAAAACAATCATAAATGCTTAATACAACAAGATGCTCCAGTTCCACATAAGCAATCTCCATCGTTCGTTCAACTGAGAGATTCACAACATCTCTGCGTTCTTTAAATTTAATTTTCTTTTTCAATAAAATTAATGAGCCACCACGTATTGCATTTTCACGATAAATATTTTCACATTATATCACGAACGCACTGCACGAATCACAATTATTTGTATCGTATTACTGAAGTTCTCGCCTACGGCTTACGCCTTTAACGCCCTTTAAGCAATTGCCTTTTTGGTGCCTTTTGCAATAATAGGCTATTATTAAAAGAGCCACTTCTAGCTGTGCCTTTTCTTAGATGTTATTCTGAATAGGGCGATCGTCATTATTTGGATGTTGTTACTTTGAGCGTTCACGTATCAAGTCAATCTAAACAGAGTATTTTTCTTGACATGTCTGCAGTTTTACCGCTATGCTATGTAGCTTTAGATACAGATATGGATACCTTTATAACTTAGTTCGATCGTTCTCACAGGAATCTCAAACTGAAACAAGTGACAAACCTCCTCGATCTACGTAAACGGGGCACGGTTATCCGTTGTTTGAATTTCAAATGAAGACCGTATCGGAACCTGGTATTTGCCGGCAAACTCGTAAATTAACGGCTCAGACAACCGGACGCGCAAGGGTCCTTACTAAATTGGCTTTAATTAGAAGCGTCAATCTGCTCCACTACTCGCAAACTTTACATCTTGAGTTGTCTGATATGTTGCGTGTGAATTTAGGCTCACCGGTGGATGCTTCTTGGTAGAGACTTTCTTAAAAAATATAGTTACATTCTCACATATCCATACATACAAAACACTGAAACTCCTTATACTATTTAATGGAAATTTAAAAAAAACCAATTGTGGTATAATAAAAATGGAACTCTCTGCGAACATTTTGGCTTTAAATTTTCGAGAAATTTATTTATTTTGTCTATAACAAAATTTTGTGTTGCTACTACTCTGAATTTAATTCGTAAAAAGTCAGCAAACTCCGTGCCGTATTAGGTATTGAAATGAGGCAAGTTCATTAAATTTACATTTTTTGTGCATCTGAAGGTTTGGAACCGTTATATATGGTGGATGATGCACTATTTGACCCAAAATAAAATCAACTGTATGCCGAGTGGGAAATCGCCAATAAAAATTAACAAAAGACATAATTTTTGGCTTTATAATGTCGGAACGGGTAACGAAACCTAGGTTTGAGCCTGAAAGAAAAGCCAATCGGCAGGATGTTTCTTTCCGTGATTTTCATAAAAAGAGTAGAAACATAACATCAAATACAAATAATTATATTAAAAATATCTACATGACAATTATATTATCATCATATAAAATTTTCAGCAAATGTTTTTAAATATCATTAGCATCAAATATTATTTATGTCAATTCAAATTAGGAATAAATAAACGTAATAACCAATACAATAAAATTTACATAAATAAATTTTCAATGAATCATATATCTTATCATTTAAAAATAAATAAACATCACAATATTTTAAATGTGCAAACCATGGAGTACAGTTTTGCAATTTGTGTTTATTTTTTATATCTCTAACAGATTGTGAAATTATATTATAAAAAAAAAGAAATGCAGCTGACGCTTATTTTATGAAGCAGTGTTTTAAGTAACTTTAAGTTTACATTCATAGCGAGGTCCGATTAGACATGTTTTTAAACAGTTTGTATTTTTCTAATCAGAATTTGCAATATCACATTAATTATACGAGTAAAATCAATGGTATTGTTATTTTATGTAAGGGAAAATATGTCCAACATGATATACTATCAACATACTACGCATGTTAGTACTCATGGCAGTACTTATGACAGGTTTATAAAGCTTAGCTTCAAAAATAAATGTTATACGTACGTCCTCTATCATAAAATCCACTAAAATCTCCACAATATTAGAATTCTAAAATTATTGTAAGAAAGTTAGTGTCATTCTATGAAAGCAAGAAAGTAGGCAGCCTTAGTTCCAATACACGTGACCTCAGGCTTGGTAGATATATTGTGACACTGACAAATTGGCCGCCAGGTGTGGGTTTGACCCTTTCACTCTGAACAGAATCACAGGCATGATCTGAGCGGTCCAATAGAAAAATGCCAACAATTTCCTTTTATGAATGAGTCAGCAGGGACAAATTTAATATTATGGTATTTAAAATAATAATAATTAATGCGAATGTAAAGTTTAATTATTTAATAATATATAGATTTTTAATCAAATCTAAATAGGCACTGAAACATTCGCTGTCAGTCAATTCGTAAAATATGAAAAAAATCGTTAAAGAATGTTTGATTTGGTCAGAACTAACGTGGATCCGAGTGTTCAGATGCCGTGTTGACCAGTACGGCCATGGAATCCTAACTCATACCAATATTAGCATATGTATGCAAAATACACGTTTTTATTTATGGCATTTAACAGTTTCGTGTCCCGACAACAAGCGATTTTTGACAAAGACAAGCGATTTTTCGAATAAATGCTGTTATTAAACAATAACATTTTTTTTAATAATAAAGAATACATATTAATTTAACATAAAATATACTAATTATTTCCAATATTTATGGTCGTTGCCCACCACGTGGCGTACATTTCTTTTCACAAATATATATTGTTTAGATATTTTATTTACTTACCAATATTATTAAACTTTATTGCTAAACGAAGGATATAAAAATTGAAAGGTAAGTTCCGCTTTCATACAGCACGCATTTTTTACATAATTCTTCATACTTCAAAGAAACTGATGTAAATTCGTTTATCGTGTGTAAATATTTTTACTGAAAGCATATTGGATTTTGCCGGGCAAACACCGCTTTTATTTACAAGACAAACAAAGTTCTCTATGTAGGTATTCAAATATTTGCGATTCAAGCTCGCTTCATTGTGCAATATTTATGTATTTAAGGGGATCGAATCAGCATTGGGTAAGGTACAGTATATACAAAAACATATCAGTTATTGTCGCACTCACACTTTCTTTTCTTACCTCATTAGAGGACAGGCTGAGAATCCTTATAGCATCGCCGCAACCAATTGTCGCGGCGATTATGTCGGACACCAGACCGATCGAGATGGCTCGATCGATGTGAGCTACCGAACAAAATCTGACTTGGTTCTAACGACCACGCACTCTTTCTCTCACTACAAGCCACGGGGGCTTGGAGTGAGAGCGATCTCTCCTCAAGAACGAGCGCGGTGTGAGAGACAAGCGAAATACGACAGGTCACATAATGATATCTTAAAATTGCAATGTCTGATTATCTCAGTTAATTAGTCAGTTTTATAAAACTGACTAATGATACATTCAATGTATATTTAATGATATGTTTACCAGGAAGCATATTTCAATTATTTAAGATTCTGTTTAAACAGAATGTAATCTTTAATGGGTGATTAGAGATATAAAAAAAAATAAGTCTGAATTTGCTTTTACAAACTAGGCCTTATTTTCACAAAACAATTACAGTTATTGAAGTCATAAATCATTTTTATCAATGTGATTAAAATCAAAATAAGTTAGGAATTTCCATAAACAAAAAGAAAAGTGAATATATCGAAAACGGTTAGCTAATTTTGGAATAGTGTTGCCAGAAGTCAAATCAGTCGGAAACGGGTCTAGATCAACTTACCTAGTAAATTTTATATTTATTTTGGATCACAATTGTACATTTAGGTCTAGAACTGTCACTTATCGTTTGTTAGATATGTCTGAATAAGGATAAAACTAGGCGATTCTCCAGTGCTGAGTATAATACACGACCTGCCATTAGTCGCAGCTGGCGCCAGGGACTCCAATAGGATATATCACACTGTTACAAACGTTTCACTGATATTTATCGGGATCTTAGATCGTTTTTAGTGTTCACTGAGCTATAAGTAAGACAGACATGGTTCTCGAAGCTTTCTTTTTAAAAAGAATCCTTGCTTTTATTAAAAAATATATGTACATTTAAAAGGCATTACTACATAATGTTGAAATAATTCATTAATTGCTAAAAATATACAATACATTTCTACTTTTAAATAAATTAAGATAGAAAGAAATACGAGTACGATCGACAAAGATGAGTGTTGACCAGTTTTGTGTTTTGTTGTAAGAACCTACATACTTTTTGGTTGAACTACAAAACAACACAAAAATAATAATTAAAATAAAAGTTTCTTATTCGATATTTATTTATTTTTTGTATTTAGTCGCTACTTATGAACTCTTTACTAATAAGAAAACGTCACTCCTTAAAGAAATCTCAGTAAAAGTCCATGTTTAATTACGCTAGTGCTCACTAGCTCACTAGCTATGTAAAAACGGCCATCAGTCTTCGTCGACCGAACAAGACTGTGCAGAACGACTGACAGTCTTAATTAACAATAATTAACCAACTATTCGCCTATATTTTTTTCGGAAGCACATTTATCTGTGAAATTTTAGCGGCTGCTGAGAAAATCTGAGATAATTATATAACGAATCATTTACGTCAAACGTATATTTTCAAGATGAACATTGGCACAGAAATAAGGGCTTCAGTTTGGAATTCAGATGAATCTTAAGGAATCGTTATTAGTTCATGTATTTTGAGGAATTTGTTTTTATTCTCGAGTCAAGTATAAAAATGTTTGCCAATTGTCAAATTATAAAATAACTACGAAGTTTTTAAAAGAAATGACTAACTCCATATAAGTTATTGTTCTTTTATTTTTAAACTAGAGTTTATATTTGCCTTATTGTTACCTATTCCTTACATTAAGATATCAAGCTAGTTTTATTGTCAAATTATAATTTCCTAAATTTATCAAGTATTCCTATTAGGATATATTATATCGTGTACCATACTTATACTGCATAAGCCGATAATGCAAAATGGATTTTCATATTTTAGGATTTTCGGAAACTCAGTTCTGTTTTGTTCGTTTTTGTTCAACAAATTATATAACATCTTTAAATTTTCCGACAACAGGAATTGTTTTATTTTTAACAATTGTTTAATACACATACTAAATCAAGACACACGTGGATACAGAGACATACGAAATTGTTTTATTTTACATTAATACTTATAACGTTCAAAAGAATTATGGTGACACGATTTTTTTAAATTTTGGTTGATCTTTAGAATTAGGTAATTAAAAGATCTTTATGTCGTCTTCCGTTAATCTACATTTCGATGATGTCTCGACTTTCTTATTACCAGTGAATTCAATATGTAATAAAATCCATAGTAGTACAATTGTTTCTATAAAAATTTGTATCATATTTTTATAAATATATTAATCACTATCTAGATATGTTGTAATGTAAAGCATACTTCTTATCAGTAAAATAAACTTTTATGTTGAACATTTCCAATACAAGAAATTGCTTGTGAAATAGCCTATAAGCCTAATAAAATTTATTACATGTACTTCAGATGTGATTCTATAGTTTTCGCTATATGAAGTTATAAAGTCACAGAAAGTTGTAATGTAAAGACCCACCGTCACGCCATCTGTACAGGTTTTGTGATAATTGGCATAATTAGATTTGTTTCTGTTATTGTATAATATTTGATTTTATCAACTTACAACAATTTTTTGGGGTAAGTTACTGTTGCTTTGTCTTCAACCTTATGTAATATTTCCTGTAGGCCATACGTTTAATGTACAAATATTTAATAAAAAAAATCTTATTTAGTAGCATATATATTCTCATTGGTAACGGCTTTCATCAATTGTTGTTGTTTGTTGTTTCATCAATTTTGGTGGTTTCTCACATAAGTAAATTAACATGGTTTGTTAAGAGATACCTTTTGCTAATAGGTTAATTTATAAATTATTGACTAAATCTTTAAATTATATCACTGCTTTTGATTTAATCACTGCATTTATATGCAAAATATTACCCCTTATATTAAATTGTTGAATATATAGTTTATTATTGATGACGTGACCCGAACTTCACATAAAATTGCAAAAGTAATGTTTTATATTTTGTAAGGGTTGAAGTAATATAATGATGACATGTCAATTGAATAAAATATTGAGGATACTTAAGAACAGTAAGTATATTTTGTAAATATACTTACTGTTCTTAAGTGAATTTAGTTAAACTCGGATAAATCGGGCTTCAAATTGTGGCTCTTGTTTAAGAGTAAAATTTATTTTGACATCATTTGAAAATTATACAGTATAGAGGAGTTCTATATACTTAGTGCACAAAATTAGTGATAATTTTAGTTCCGCTACAACTACTGTTGTGAATGCGATAAAATTATTCTTATTTATTATTCTACTACTATGTCTGTAGTTGCATTTTATTTAATATTTAACTATGATTTTCGGGTTGAAAAATATAAAATCACAGAAACAAGTCACATAAAGTTTCATGTCCTATTTTACCAAAGCATTTAGTTTTAAGCGTCTCTCTCGGCTAACGCCCAGAAACTAAAATATTTCATTTCCCGCACTTCCTCGGCATTTATTTTCAGTCTGAAAACTGCTTCGAATTTTTGCGCCGCGAAAATAGAAAATAAGTTCACACAGTCTCTGGGGAAATAACATTAAAAAGGGGGAAATTCCGCGCTGGCGGACAATAAAATTGTACTTAGACATTTTGTCGCGATAAACCCACTGAAGTAGATAACTGGAGATAAATTACCTGCGGAATTGGTAAATAAATAAGTACAATGGATTTCTTTTGAAATAGTGTAAATAGTAAATGACAGTAAGATAGTAAGTTGTCGTTGGGTTGAAAATCTATTTAAAATCGGGAACGATAAATGAAATAGCTAGATTTACTTATATTAAATGGATTTTGTGAAACTTGCACCTACAGGTGTCTCACCTTCATGCAATGTGCCTTAACCTCAGAAGTAGGAAGTACATATAAAGTAGGTAGTCGGCATATAAGATAACGAGGAATAAATACTGCTAAATTAAGAAAAAGACCTATGTACTGTCTGTTTACACACTGAGAAAAAAAATGGCTAACAAAGTGTCCATAAAAGCTTTGTTGAATAATTACAGTAACTGCAACAAAACACTTGACACACAATAACAAAGGTCTCATAGTGCCCTCTGCAATTTTTTTTATTGTTAGAGATTTATTGTTCCTGCGGCTTCGGAAATCTGAACCAAAGTAACAATGTTTATTCACGTTGTTAAGATAGCAACCGCGACTGTTGTTCCTATTAACTTTAGTGTTTATAGTATGACAAAATAATCTCTAACAAAACTAAAGTTTTTGTCATGTTTATTTATTACGATGCTGGATGAACAATAAGTAGGTACTTTTTATATGCACAGGACTCGGCTCGGCTCGTCCATTTCCTTCGCGAATGTTCGACCGAGCGGGCGCGTATTGTGTCGGTGTAGCACAATGGCGGAATATATTTTAAATCACGGTTGTGAACACTACATACTTCTGCTCTACTATTTAATGTGAATTTAAAAGCAAGACAATTAACAACTAGTGCTTAGATTTAAGAACGGACATGAAGCAGCTTGAGTGAATCGTTGGGGTTACCTACGAAATATTGAATTCCAAATGATCAAATATCGAAATACACTGATAATACATATTTTGATATTCGATCATTTGGAATTCGATATTTCGTAGGTAATCCCAACGATTCACCCAACCTGCTTCATGTCCGTTCTTAATCATGAAAAAACGGAAATATTTATGGTGACAAAGCTAAATTGTTGGTGTAACTAATATGGGTTGTGATATGGCACAAGATCACAATTGTTTTTTTAACAACATATTATTGTTGCCGAATCTACCTGATTGTCGATTTCATTTGACAATAAAAAAATCAGTCATGTCATTTCATATCAGTACTTTGAAAATCGTCTGTCAAAAAATTTTGTACTTGACAAATGGAGGTTCGCCTCCTTTATCTAAAGCGTGTGTGTGTCTAAAACAAATGCGTCGCTGCTGACGCGGCGTGTTTCAAACGACCCCATAGCTAGTTGTATTAGTTTCCTCTCATACAATATAGATAATAACCCATAAGTTTGTTTGTATTCTTCCGATGCTCCATTGTTCTAGTACCTGCAAGGGCGCCACAGTACCTAATGAAGATTTGGAAGATACAGAATAAACACATAGTTAGATTGTCATTACATAAAAGCTATTGGAAGTTATTAGGGGTCGTTATCATAATGTTCCTCGTACGTTCCCACTAGCGTTTAGTTGATAGATAGATACAGATTGTCAGTTTTACTGCCAAGTATCTCCTGATAAGATATTGTAAAACCAGCTCTTAAAGTTTTTTTAATTAACACAATTAAAATGTTTTCTCTCCTCTCACTCCTTTGAAATCCCTTTTTAATTGAATAACGGCTGTTATTGAAATAGCTCTAATTACAGTGCTTTGTTTCCTGAATCGAGAGGGAGTTAAATTATCTGACACCTACATTATGGTGGATGCTGAATAGTCTTTTGTCTATAATTTGATAGGCAGATCGTCTCTAGATGCCACGACCGGCTTAATTGGAAAGCTCTTTGGCGAACTTCCAAACACTAAGGTCTTCCAATTTAGATTAAATTATGGATTTATGTTTTTGTGTTTAGCGGACACGGGTGACAAATAGACTGATTAAATTAAGTATTAAGATTGGATTAACGAGAAATTCGTTCAATTTAAAAAAAATAAAATAATTTGAACAGCCGTATGTCATTTCCAGAATTAACCGTGTTAGCGACATTATTGGATGGTGTAATAATACAGACTGTGTTTTTTTCAAAACAAACAGGTTAGATTCCTGTCTAGGAATTTTGGATTATTTATAAACATAGATTTTTCAAAAATCCAGGGATGCAGTTTTATGTTTTCATCAAAAACAGGTCAGGTCCAAGAGTACTTTTTGCTATTCCTCAAAGTTTCAAGTTTCAATTACGCTATCTTCTTCTTGCAGAAACGGAATAAAAATTACATCGACCTCAATATTGTTATATGTAATTAAGATGATCCCTCTTATAAGAGAATTTGGGGAGTGGTTTATTTTAACATCAAAAGTTAAGTGCAAAAGATTATTGCATTTTTTTTATGTTGGCATGCAATATGTTATGGCTTTCTTGGTTATATTAAATGAGGTTACCAGTTACCAATATAGTTTCCACAAATCTCATAGTCCGAAATATCGAAACTTTAAACCCATTACTCACTTTTTACGCTACTGAAGGTCTAATCATAAAGTCTAATTAACATAATAAACACGTGTGTGCGATTTGATGCATAACCGTCCTTTCTCTGATTGTTTATAATTTAATTGTTGTATATGTATGTTGTTAATTATCATTGTTGACTTTGACAAATGCCATTTAAAAATATTATGTTGGCATCTTGCTAGTTACGTTTTTATTTTAGTCAACATAAAGCTGAATTCACAATGAATACACGGAACTGCAAACATAGGCGAACTGTGAATATAGTACAAACAAAGCCTAGAGAAAGACGTAAAAAGAAAGTCAGAGTGTAGTAGAGACAATAAATAAATTCGCCATACGTTCTTATACCGATACGTTTCCACCGGAAAGTTTGATTGAGGCTACCGTATTTGTATATTATTTTTCTTTGATATTCTGTATGGGCTGGCGAAGATAAATCAGTTCTTACACATTTGTTTCTTTATACAGTTTCTAGTACCCATCTATGTACACAAATATCATTATATCAATATTATAATACTTACTATGGAAGCAAGGGAAATATCTAAATTCTAAACTAATTAAGAAGAGGAAACAAATTTTTCATTTCTCATACTCGGAAAGTTATGTTGTTTTGATCTGATTATTGGGTGGAAAATGCTGCTTCCCGACATAGGGAGGGAAAAACTCATACAATTTACTTCCCACCCAAGGGCCGGAATGAACTTTAAAAATAGAACTACGAATGTCAGCTACGAACTGTCAGCTGTGAACTATAAAAAAAAAATGCGCGGCCATGTGAGTTTCTAAACAGCCAGTGTGAACTTAGCGCAAACTACTTCCAGCGGAATAAGCCGCAACAAACACGCGGTGAGTTCCATATTTAAAATTTAAACAGTCGACATAAATTGGCGGGATGTGAATTTATTATATATATCTGTGACGGAATTTGAAAAAATTCAAATAATCTCTTATACTAAAGTTAAGATTTTAATTTTAAAAATGAGTTCAAGCGATTCCGAAATATTGACACCAGATTCAATTAAAGACGAGGCAAATTGTGTTCTGCCTACTGATGGTCTACTGATATTATCATATATTATCAATAAATAGATTAAATAAATAACCAATGTTTTATTTTCCTCATATATTCGAAGTGAAAAGTAGAGTGTTTAACACGGGTAAAAGAATCAATTCCTTCTCGGACTATAGCCTAAATACCTCGGGAATTGATTCTTTCCACCCTCGGTTAACAATCAACTATTTTCCTGCCCATTTAGTAAAATATAGAGCATGGGATTCTTCAAAAAAAAAAAACATCAGAGACCAATTCTAATAATTGTTTTTTCAAATCATTTCAATCATTGGTCAGCTCCCTTTTTGTCACAACAATATTATGTTATGTATAAAAAAATATTCAAGAGGGACGAATTCTAATATATATTTTTTTCAATTTTGTTACTATTTATAAAACTTTGGTTAGCTCCTTTTTGTCAAAACAACAATAGGTTATGTATGTAGATGTTATGTAGTAGCTATGAGGCCATAGGGGACACAGATCACCGATTGGTTGGGGCCGGCTGACTGTGTTCGGAAATAATAACATTTACAATTCAGATGGCGTTGTGGTCCCGTCCGCCTTTTCATTACAAAATATTCGACCGACGCCAAGGGTGACGTGAGATGGGATGTCTTTCCCTTCATTAAAAATTTGTCAGCCTGATTGATTAAACACTTGATTATCAACGTGGAGCTTGATTTTTAAGCTTTCAAACACATTATTAATCAATGTCTATTCTTGTCAACCAACAATGGACAGCAAAACTCCAGAGAGATTTATTCTCCAATACTGAAAGGAGACAAAGCGATTAATTGATAATGGTATTCGTATTAGATGTCTATAGAAAGGCTGAATTATGGTAATCAGATATAACTAGTGGTCGAATAAACTAACAAATATACCAATATCACTCAGAATACGAAATTCCATCTCAACTCATGTATGTTCCATAGTCGACCACTCTGACCCAGTGCTTATTTGTGGACAACAAACACCTTTGAATTTCTTCGCAGATGTATTCAGGTTGCCTCGCGATGTTTTCTTACACCATAAGAGAATCAGCTCCTGCATCGCCCCCCTCTCCTGAGGGGCGGTCGCTCCCAAGATTTGCCTACATGATTCTTAGAACTTAGGCATAGGCTAAGGTTAGTCGGTAGGAAATGGTCAGACCGCTCTGGCCGCTTGGAGTTCGACATAACCTCCGTGACACTTGCCGTTGTGGGGGTTCCTGGGCACGTTTCGTGCTCCTTGTGATGGATTCTCAGCCCTCCTATCCTGAGTAAAAAAAAGAGCGTCAGATCAATGGACATATGAAATTCGAAAAATACATTGGTACATGGCAAGATCTATTTTGGGTCCCCCGAATCATTTGATTTGTAAACCACTGTAGAAAGCATAGCGCCACTGACACTCCTAATACGAAGAATGAAATATGAATAAATCCAGCAAATAAAATTATCAAATCGACCAAATAGACTCGATTACTATTGCAATTTTTTTACAAAATTACTCACTAGAACATTAAATAGATTTAATCTATTTATATCGAAATCAAAAAAATCAACATTAGAACGTAATGGAGAAATGATTACATCTGCATAGTAGTTTACCAATTATTTCTCAGTTACGTTCACGATGACAACAATATAAAGACCACACTTAACCGTCCCCATCTTATAGAGGTTACATTATAACCGACCGTATTTTAAGTATTTATTTACTGTGATTTTGAATAAATATATTAAAATAATGACATAGAAACCCGCTGGTTGATTCAGTAATTGTTGATGAAAAATTCAGTATTGAAAATAATATATGTATATATATATTAATATACGTATATATATATAATATATATAATATATATATATATATATACATATATTATTTTAACTACTGAATTTTTCATCAACAATTACTGAATCAACCAGAAGTACCCGCAATCGTCGAGCATGTATGAGGAATGTTATGAAAGTAGATGAAGCGAAAGAGATATGTAAAGACCGTAGCAAGTGGAAAGACGTAATCTCTGCCTACCCCCATGGGAAAAAGGCGTGAGTGTATGTATGTATGTATATATATTATAGAAGTCACAAAATTTTCGAAATTATGTTTTCACGAAGCATTCGGTTTTTATTACACTGCAACTTAAAAAAAATCAAATTATGTTATTTTTATAAAACCTGAAATCTTTTGGGAAGTATACATAATTATATTTTGTGAAATAAAATTAAATCAATAGAATAACAAAATTTTACAAATTTCTTTAAAGAATACTCAATATTATACATGTTTATTATATTTTAATATAATTATTACATTATTTATAGAATTATTCATAATTGTGATATTTATATAACAGGTTGATTTAAGTCGTTATTATAAAATAATGTATGCCTACTTTGTCTATCTTCGTCGCATTCTTTAAGAAACTTGCGATCTCATAATACATTTAGTTGATTTGGGCTGACTGAATAAACAATTGTTTTAAATATTAAACTAACTTTTTGGAGCTTCAAAATTTAACCTTATCTTTATATTGATGTCACTTAAACTAAAAAATAATAAGACAAAAACTAGCTGGTTATAATTATGTAACCATTTCGAAACATTTTATATACATTGTTGAATATTACCTACAAAATATTCCATAGCATTCAACGTCTGGTATATCAAAGGAGCAGAAATAGTAATAGTAAGCTAGAATGCTTCGGAAGTACCCAAATGACCTCAAAATTCCTGAGGCTTGGTGAAATTAATGTCGATAAAATTTAACTATTAC
Organism: Scirpophaga incertulas; assembly: GCA_036419045.1. Classification (NCBI taxonomy): domain Eukaryota; kingdom Metazoa; phylum Arthropoda; class Insecta; order Lepidoptera; family Crambidae; genus Scirpophaga; species Scirpophaga incertulas. The sequence goes on along the minus strand of CM071637.1, from coordinate 10,097,289 downwards.
AGCCCAAGCCCATCTTTGTCCTTATCACCCCGTCAACGCAGCAAATGTTTCGCAAAATCCTTTCTTAACGATACCATTACTGAAACTTCGTCCATGTTGGTAGAGACATACAGATAATATTTGGAAAATTAGCACCACAAACAATTGATAGTAGAATAAAACCGGAAGATGGTGGATTGAGATTTTTGAGTGTTTTCTCTACAGCTTTTGATAAAAATATTCTCTATGGTTTTCCGAAGATTTGTTGATATTAGTTTAAAGATCTTTTTTAATTTTGGTTTGATTTCGTATAATATAATATATATTGCGATTATTTCCTGTTAGGTATTAAATTGCTAATTATTTTAAACTAAAGACCTTGCCCCTATATACTTTAACTATATAGAAAATTGAAACTGAAATTAAAACAAAACAATACATGCATCAGATTGTATTAGGCACATAAGGGTAAATTAAAATGTGCTTATTGCTTTATCTAATTACAACAATCTGTTTAAAGATAAAAAGAATTAAACGTCTACTTAAAGATAAAAAGAACGAATTTGTACGTGAATATCTCAATCGACCTTTGTATCTATGAGAGCAAACACCGAAGTATCATATTGGTATTGTAATGAAAAGAAATACCTATAGTTTTTATAATAAATTTGAGATAAAAAAAATATTCAGAGTTCATTAACTAGTTTATATTAGCAACAACAGTATTATTAATGTTCTGTCGAACGTTCATCGTGTCTTAATGAATAGTTATTAGTTTGATAAGAGTTTTTTAATTGTGAATTATGTTAATTATTGTAATAGGCATTTACGAAGCATCATACAGAATCAATAGGATATAATTGTACCACCTATTCATTTTTACATAATTTAGAGGGTATGTGAGTTTTTACAGATTTCTTTGTTACATTTTATTGGTTTAATATAATTAATCGATTGACGAAATAAAAATCTGGTTCACGTTAAACATATTTTTATGTAACTTTAATTATTTATATTTTTTTGTTGAATAAGTATGTTCCTAATATAATTTATTGAGAGTTTATCTAAGAGTTTTTAGTGTAATAACTACCCACATTCTTTTTTATTCCCATATTCAAATAGAAAATTGTTTATTTAAGTGCTTTAGGGAGACATGAAATTACTTTTGTTTTCTATGTTCTTAGAGATGGAAAAAGTTTATACGATAGAACGCGTAGTGGAGATAAAATTTGAAGATGGAAATTTAATAAGCTTTGAGGATTGCTGGCTCCGTGATCATTGCAGGTAAATAAAATTATTTATAGATAGTTTGATCTTATATATATGAATTATTTAATATTGGTAAAGTTACAAAATCTTAGTTTTTAATAATCTTAATAACCAATAGTTTCTATGTCATAAATTTTATTCACAGATGCTCTACTTGTTATCATGCGGATACTTATCAGAGATCTCAGCATATACTAGATATACCTGATGCGAGAGTTAAAAGCTTTTCTTTCAGCAAGACTCAACTCAATATAATTTGTAAGTAGTATTTCTTTTGTAACTCTATTTATTGGCCACAAACTGGTAGTGAGAGGTGTTCAACTTGTTATTGGCACGTTACTCCAATATAGATTTTTGACACTCCTTATAATGTTTTGTAAAGGACTTGGTATTAAACGTAGTAAATTCCGTTTGTGAAGTAGTTGCAAGATATAATTACTTGTATCTATGGCGCATTAGAAGGAAAGAGGATGACAGTAAATGAAAAATATAAGAATAAAAAATGAAAGTGAAGATATTCGAAAGAAACAATAAGATTATTCAAGTTAAATGAAAGAGTTTGTATATTTAGGGTGTATGTTTACAAGATGCAGTAAAAAGTTTTAATCTGACATTGATGGAAGAATTGGTAGAAACTAAATGACTTTATGGCTACTTTATAACTAATGGCAGCCAAATCTTTTCAAAAAATTGTTGTGCATGTATGGGTGCTGGTTCTTACGTTTATGAATGAAAGTAAATACTGGGTGTGACAAAATAAGAATAAATGTAGGATTAATGCGATGAAAATACAGCTTTGAGAAGATTATTTTGGGTGATAATGACAAACGAATTCGTGAACAGTGTTACAAGGGAAGAAGATGAAAGACAACTGACAAAACAAATTTAAAAGGCGAATATGAACAAACAAGTTGCGAAAGGACGACTCAGATTTTATCTGGACCAAAAAGGAGACATCTCTAAATAAAGCCAATTTAAGAATGGCCGTAACCTATTTAACATAGCTAGCGTGTTTGGAAGTGTAATATTTGAGAAAGTTAGAGAAGTATGTTTCAATCTCAGCAAGTAGAACATTTTATTCTCTGCCTACCCTCATGGTAAAGAGACTTGAGTATGAAAGTATGTAAATTTTGTTTAGATTTGAAAAATAATATCAAAATGCTACAGACTACCAAGTTAGTTTACTTTGAAGATAATATCGACCTAAATCTGTACTTATTATATATAAAATTTGTCACCGCCTTTTCTTATGCCATATTGATACCTCAACTAATTCGGCCACCGAATACTATCTGACCTAATTGATAATTTTAACTGCTTACTTTACATTTTACTTTATCGCAGCAAAGTGGGATTTATTTTTCTCAATCTGTAAGGATTGGTGAGAAAGTTCGATGTTGGTGAATTCGCAGTAATTAACAATGAATAAAGTCTACTTTCGCTTGACGAAGTGAAACGAAATGAAAAAAAAGGGTGAAAGAAAAAGAGAGACCTAATTAATCAATTTATATATTTATCAGTAGAGTTAATTTTTATAATAATATTACTCTAAAATTAATTAGCCACACCTAAAAAGAATGCTAAGTAATTATTAAACTAATCTCTGACAACAATCTCTATAAGTCTTTCCCCGTGATGAAAATAGGTCAGAGGTTATATGAGGGGACTGTCATGCAAATATGTGTTCATTAATTGATAAAGAATTTTGATGGTACACGTTTATGAATAAATACAGGAGCAACGTTTTAAAAGTCCTAAACAGAATTAAATCAATTCACAATTGGTAGAATGACATCAATCATAAATACAGTTCAAATTGAATTCAACGTGTTTTCAATACAATAGCCTTTAGGAATTGCTGATGGTGGCTTTCGCATAAAAGGAACATTTTATGTAAGCTGAAAACAAATTTTATAGCGGCAAAAAAATAGAGTTACCTTCGCTGTATTGGTGAAATAGTCTTGTAAATAAGGCGATACCTTTTCAGCTGCGGAGTTTTCTGAAGGAAAGAAAAGAGAATTAAGAAATAAGGCAGCTGAAATAACAATCGAGCAACGAAAATTCCCCCAAATCAGTAATTGAATTTTTATAGGAACTACGATTTTGCTGTAAAGATAAATACAAATGTTTATTACTTGCACGAAATTGAAATTTTATTTTTAATCGGTAACAGTTTGTAACGACACCGGGAAATTAAATCGATTCGAGTGATGATGATAACTGTTAATTGTCATTGTCATAAAATGATTATGTGGTCGAAGTAATTTAATGAAATTATTGTGTAATCCGTGTGATTAAGTTATTTCTCATTGGCCTCACGCCGTAAGTGTCTAGGTTGATAACAGAATACCTACATTACTTTGATAAAGCATGCATTCCTACCAGTGTAATTGTATTTAGTAGTTAACTCTTTTTTTATATTTTTTTTTGACGGGAAATGCACCTTATGCACCGTGACACCGCGCTGGCTAGGCGTGGCCGTGTGTGGGGCTCTCCGGTCTGACAGGACCGGCCTACCCACTAAAACCCCCCTGAGTTCTCTAGGCCCATGCGGGGCACATGGCGGGGTGCGCTTTCGCGATTAGTTAGAGTAGAGTAGAGTAGTTTACTCTGGTACTTATTATATAGTACTAGCCAGTGCCCGGGACTTCGTTTGGGCAGCATTAGTATTTTAAATAGCTTATATTGGCGTGGCGTATGTTATTATAAATTGTAAATTTTAGCCTGTATGTGTGTTTGTGAGAATGTGTGTGTATGTGAGAAGTTTTTATGTGCAAGAGTAACAAACATTCATCCGTACAAACTTTCACGTTTATAATATTGATGGGAAATCACTACAGTAAACTAGTAGATACATAGTTTAGTTTAGAAGTACGTTTAAAATTTTGCTCAATTATTGCACTAATAGTTTATTAAGTAGAAAAAGAATAGCGCGTCAATATTCTGTCTAGGTTGTGTCTTATTTTTTTTTCAGGGGACTGTGGCCATAATTCCTTGTACTCCGCTGAGTTTCTACTTCAATTTGACTATAAAAAATGGTCTGACAAAAGGCGGTTGCGGCCTCAGCTGTGGCGCGGCACTGAAGTGACCGACAAAGTCGCGCGACTTAACGTCAAGCAGTTCTTGAGCTCCGCTGAAGGGGCCAAACCGGTTTTCCAATCACTCCTCGACTACGGAGTTGCCTTTATAGAAGATGTGAGTTCTTGTGTCGACAGACGCTTTTAAGCTACGAGTTTTAATCGATCAATTGAAAGTATAGCTTATTTGATCGCTAGAATTAGATAGGCATTTCTTTCAGTAAAGAAACGCTTTCTATAAACTAGTGATCATACTATTAAAACTTACATCTTTGATTTCTACATAAGGGCGAGTTTTTGATTAAGTAAGTGAAAGGGGAAAAAAATAACGAAGTGGATGGTAAAATTTTGTATTGCATTACAAATTTGACAATGGTAACAACATTTCTTGTATTATCTATCATAACTGAGTATTATATCGCTAATCCTTGGTTTGTAAGTGTAAAATTTTAATATTTAATTTAACGGACTTTAATTATCAAGATACTATTTACCAAAAAAGTTAACGCTCCACGAACCAGCCGAGAAAAATATCTTCTGACAAATGCGTACCGTAAACACGTGTACCCAAGAGTACCTAATATGACATTTCCACAACTTGAACTAACATATATCTAAAGTAGATCACTATTAAAGTATATATACTGATTAATAGCCGACATATCAACGCACAGCTCAAACTGTTAGATCTACAAATTCCAAATTTAGCAAATAGTCTATGTGCCAGATGAGGTCTACGGGTGAACTAAGAAATTTTTAAAGATTAAAAAAAAAAATATAGCTCATTTCTTAAGTAGGCGATCCAAAGTTTTTTTTTAAGAAACAGTATTCATTGAAACATTTCATTCAAAACTTTGCAGAAGTACTTCTATTGCAATACCGCTTATGACATTTTCCAAAATTCAAACTCTAAAAAGATTAAAAAATCAACTAGAGTACTGTTATCATGAGTTTTCGGATCATTGGTTACAAACGCAATAACTATTTTAATATCAATCATGGCAGTTCTAAAAAATGACTACGTCACCTAATCGGGTACGAAAGAACTGAAATGTTAAAGTGAAATTAAGTAAAACCAGAAACTTACATACCAACGCATGGTGAAAACTGCAAGGCTTAGATATTTATGTTTGGTACATACCTAAAGGAACATTTCTTTAGGAGTCTACAAGAGCACAAAATGAGCCTGGGTGTGTAAAGAGGTATAAAAATCTGCAAATCAGTCGGGCTATCGTTTTCACAACATCCCAGGCCGCTGCTTACCAAAAAACAAAAATCAATTTCTGTCTTATGTAGCTAACGTGCAGCAGACTACCAGAAAGGCTGATGAAAATATTTAATCTTTTTTTAATATAAACAAACAACCTTTAATTTAACTGGTTTCCAAAATATTTTCCAATGAGTTACATTGATAATCACTTCTACTGATCAACCTTGCATAAGGTATCAAATCGTTATCTTTTTATCGACCATAGTACTTCCATCCCAGACATGTAAATAAAAAGCGTAGGTGACTAATCTCAAAATAACAACCCAAATAATTCGATAAATTGAGCTGATATTTGGTAGGCAGATAATTAAGAAAGCATTTTCTAAAATTCTATCCTTAAGGGGATAAAATGTATACTTAATAATATTAAATAGCGTAATGAAATTATTGTTTTTAGACAAATCAAAATAATTTCAGGATAAAAGTTTCATCTGCATTTTATTATGACAATTGTTTATTGATTCTCACATAATCCGCTATTATTGTGTATTTATTAGGTAATAATTTCCAAATTACTCAGTAAATTTTCCATTTATAAAATTTGCAAGAAACGGTCAGAGTACTTTGAAAATTATTATTGCGTTTTTAATTGGAATTGTAACCAAAAAAATCCTACAAATATTATAAATATGTACGTAACTTTGTCTATTTGTTGATTTTTTACGTCATAATTGCTAAACCCAACAAAAAACTAATAGTAATAACAAATTTTACATATATGGCCGCTATTTCGAGATACATAAGGTCAAAACGAAGGTGAAATAATTTTGTTAATGTGACTCCTACTGTATTAATTATTGTTCAGCACTTCCATATCAACAGCAAACAAATGAAATTTCATGATAGCTCGTCTGTTTTTGATTGCTAAAACTTGATGCTTTTATTGTGATATTCTGCTGTAGCAATGTTAAACGTTCCTTTATAAAACATTGTTAATTTAAATATACAACACGTACATGGACAGATAATCTTCCTCTACGTCTAGTTCGTTTATCTTCATATTTACTTATTGTTCAGATGTAAGAATGTGATAGGGGTTTCTGAATTTCGAAGAACACTTATTTGCTTGGAGTGCAGCTTACTAACTACGCATTGGTTAAAATGGTTCTAACCACCCCTATTATTATCGCTAGGGGGGGGGGTCTATAGCCAGTACCTAGTGGTTGACGCTCGAATGATAATGAATGATTACTTACTGTTGTTGTGTACGTCTGGGATTATTTATTTATTAATACACTAATAGAACATCTAAAATTCTATTAAACATTTAGAATGGATTTCAAATAAAATAATGGAATAACAACCTATCATAATTTCCCAAACCAACGTTCAACTTACTTTGTTTATAGTCGGTTTGATCTAAACGAATCATAATATTGATTGTTTTACTACCCCGCTGCCTAAACTTTTATTAGCATCTGAATAATTTAAATTCTGATGAGTACGGAATTAAAAAGCAACATTTTACAGGCAGCAGGTTGGATAAAAGTGAGAAACTTATTTGAAATTATATATTCTTTGTTTAGTTTAGTTTACTAGGGAAGTACTTTTACCTCATTGAAAAGCTCAATCAAATAGCGTTATTTTATATTTTATGCGCGTATGAGTTAGATTACCCGAACTTATTGTTGGTTTAACAGTCACCAGTACTAGTGCCGTGAGGCTCAGCAAATGTCAAAGTTCTAGTGTATTGGAATGTTGCGAGCTTCCGACAAAATCAGACGTCAAGCCTATGGGCGTAATTTATATTACTTTGCTTGCGGTTTATAAAAAATATCGATATTTCAGGTAAGTCCAAACCTGATGGGCACAGAAGAAGTGTGCCAAGCACTGGGTGGTGTACAGCGTACAGTATTTGGTGGTATGTGGCAGTTCACGACCAAGCCGGATCACGCCGACACAGCGTACACGAATCTACCTCTAGCAGTGCACAATGACAACACATATTTTACTGAAGCTGCAGGGTTTGTTCTTTGTATAAGTTTTATTATTTAAATGTCAGTAAGAAGTATGTTCATATAATAATAAGTGACCATAGCACAGACTACATAAAAAATCTGCATCCTTCAATGACCACAATTTAGAGTCGAAAGTGGTAGAAAACTGGTTCAACTGAACTGTATTGTTGTCAGATAGACTTAGAGATTATACAGTTTTTGCCTCTGTATTTTATGAATAAGAACGTACAATAAATATAACATTCTCATGACGTCGATATTATTTCAATAGTATAGATAAAATACAGAAATATTAGTCACAATAATTCTTTGTTTCTGACGGGCTTTGCAACAAGAATTTTATTTTTGTATATGGTAACCGGAACTAACTTATAGTTTAATCACATGAAAATATATTGTAGAAGCATGGGGAATTGGTTAAATTACTTCACTTTCAATCAATAACCGTAATGTAAAAATTCATCATGAAAATAGTGAGTCTGTAAAAGTTTTTTTTTTTTAATTCTTAATATATTCAGTCATCATCATCTTCTAAGATTGCTATTATGAATTAGATCGAGGTTTGAGTCGAGTCGGATTTAGTTTGTTTTATTTTTATTAAAGGACCTATGCCGAAGCCTATGCCTATGCTTTACCGTGGGTGTATTTGTGGAAAGTGCACACACGGAATGTTCGACGGCTTATCTGCTAGCGATCCCGGCGCTGTTCCGGGGTTGTTAGAATCGGATCAAAACGAGTCGACTCGCTATATTATGTACAAACATCAGCGTACTCGACCGTATTAAGGGAAAATATCGCAGCCGAGAGCCAGCGTCGAAAACGATAGGAATTTGTCAAGTTCTCAATATAGTCTGGTTAAACAGTTAAATGGTTCTCTATGGCAAATGTTTTGAATAGCCCTGAGATAAACCGCTATGTAAATGAGAGCTAGAGCACAAAATCTCTCCACTAAATACTTTCCCTACTGTCCACTGCTATAAATGATGCTCCGCGTGAATGGATGTTTTATTATCCATGTACATAATTTTAAGGTGAATTGCCGTCATAGATACAACACTAACAGATTGAAATATAATCCGTTAGTTGACGAAGCTAATTTTGAGCAATCGAAATTCTAAACAAAATTTGATTCGTCTACTACTAGGAGGAACAAACTTAACAATAGAGTTAGATTTAAGATTAGACTCAAAGCTCCTTCAACGTCGACACAGCCACTATTATACCATCAATCAATATTAATCAATCGAGATTTAACACTACTGGATTTTACGGCATTACGTTTATTTCTTAAATAACTTAAATTAAATTAAAACTTACATAACTTCTTAGGTACCTTAACAAAAGAAGTTATTATTATATAAAATAGTATTTTTATATTAAGTAGAAGTTATTTTTATATATAGTATTACTGGTAATTTGTCTCCTTATTCTGTACAGCCTTCACACACCCAAACATAGCTAAAATGGTGAGCACTGTTGCTTAGGGCAAATATCCGTCAAAATAAGGTAGATAGTGTCCGATTTTGTTACGTTACAGATGCAGTCAGAGCTGAAACAATACAGCCTTAAAACTTATTGCTCATGCAGTGATTAACTAAATTGATCCGCCATTTTGCCAAAAAGTGATTAAGAACTTTAATGAAAGAATCGACATCTGTTGCCGTGGTCGTGATGGATTATTTATTAGATATAATTTTTCATTCATAATTGCTAAACCTTATTTCTTTAATACAATCAAAATTTTAATCTAAATACATTGCTTTAGTTTTATTTACAAAATGAAGTACTTGCTGGAAACCTTTTATTTAAGTTCTTGTATATTGAGTAATAATCTAAATGACAATTTTATATATTAGTATTCTAGCTGCAAATCTAAAAACAATCCAAACCAAAATGCCCATACATACATACATACATACACTCACGCCTTTTTCCCCCGGGGGTAGGCAGAGATTACGTCCTTCCACTTGCTACGGTCCTTACATATCTCTTTCGCTTCATCTACTTTCATAACATTCCTCATACATGCTCGACGATTGCGGTACTTCTGACCTGGCCAAAATGCCTAGAGACGATTATATTGCAAACCTATCGACCAGCACACGCTGGTCTGAACTACGAAGGGAATTGTAACTCAGTGATTTCACAATTTATCTTCTATTCCGAATGCAGGACTAGGCTATCAAAATTTTATTGAAATCGATTGATACTGCAGTTACATTGCTGTTTTATTTGGATTCAATGTAATAATTAACTCCATAACGCAGCAATGTATGATTCAAATAAAAATTGATAGCAATAAAAATACATAATTCTGGTGCTATGCAGACACTGCTATGTTAAATTTGTAAAATAGAAATATGTTATTGTAAGACGATACTAAAATCAATGAATCACTATACGTAATGTGAAAAAATGTATAATTATAACTGCACATTTTTGTGCTTACTTCTCGTTCATTTTAGTTTTCAAGAGTTGATATATCTTTCCATTGAGCGGCTCGAGCCTATCTTATATAAGTTAGGTTTAATCACGTCATAATCAACCACGCTGAACCACCTAGGTTCATTGGCTATATATCTTTAAATTTCTGCACGTGTGTATGCAGATTGCCTGGCAAAATTTTCCTTATACCACAGAACCTTTTGTTAAAGTGAGAAATATGAGTAGACTGAACTTCGAATCTCGCTGATTAGAAGACTAGTGCTGTGACGCTTGAGACACAATATCTAAGGAATTTTATGACATTATACAAAATGTAAAATATATGTAAATATGAATGAACGTTCAAAAAATTAGGTACATACAGTTTCTGCAAGTGAGTATATTTCTTTCGAGTGTATCAAAAAAACTCAACTTCAAAGTTAACTGACAGATGAAGATTGATTGTTTCGCGATGAAGGTAGGAACTAGTAAGGAACACTCTGAACTTCATAACAAATGTGTGATTTGGTCAACGTTTTATGAAAACTGATTGCGACTGTCCATAACGAGAGTAAGTTATATCACTTGTTATTTATTTATTTTACCGGCGTAAAATAGCACTTGCGCTGTGTTTCGCCGAGTGGGTGAGGGTACCGGAGGACCAACCCGCAATGCATCTTTGACTCCTCTGGTGTTGCATGGTGTCCATGGGCAACCGTTATCGCTTACCATCAGGTGATCCGTTTGCTGTTTGCTGCCCTATCCTATAAAAAAAAGTAATAGTTATATAGTACGATATTGAAGTTTTCAGTCATTAATATCTAGGCAAAGGAAAGGTATCTTAAAGCAATTATAAAATACCTAAATGTATTCTAAGAGGAGTCTAACAGGCCATGACAGAAACAACTCGTTTGACATCTATTTTGTAGTATTTTTGCAGTCTTTTATATATTGTAACCATATTGTGATATAGAATCCTGTACCTATGTCATTGTGTTTTCAATATACCGTGTTCTCTACCAATATTAATCGGTAGCTGGATGATGACGCCAAAAATACCTGATTTACTTACTCAAACAATCTTTAAGTCAAATCTACAAAATTCTCATCTATAAATCAAAAGTACCGGCGATTTATTTAATCTAAACAAATTTGTATTATACGTAATACACAATAGTCACTTTATTAAAGTTTAAATCTAAAACTATAAAAAATATGTTGTACAAATATGTGTAATAAAACCGTTAAAGACATTAAATAGTTTTAATGTCTGCATAGCGAATGGATACCACGCTATTGAAACAACATATAATTTGCGATATACGCAGTATTTTATATTCTGTAAAATGTAACTGAAATCAAACAGTTTGACCCGGACACTCAATGTTGCTTCAATCCTGATGCTGACGATAATGACGCTAATAATTTTTTCAAGCGCCGTCTATTTCTGCCACTTCACTGGGGGATGCTGCCGCCATTATAATTTCAGTGGCAGCTCAAGAAAGCCTTTCCTTGTTTCTGAATCCTGCTTCCACGCGGCTGCGTTTTTAGGCGTGGTTTTGTTTGGCTAGAAATAACGAAACCTTTAAGAATTCAGTGAACGGTTTCAAATTGCTATAAACATTATTTATACTTCGATGACAATACAATGAAAATAAAAACTTTTTTATCGTGTAGTAAGGTTACATATTTGAAATTGACGAAGTTCGCTACTTTTTCAATTTTTATTTCCTAAAATTATTTAATACCAGTTTTATTATTATAGTTCGCAAGTTTACAAAATAATTGTTACAAACGAATTAATATTGTTACTTAATTAATGATAGTATTATAGTGTTTACTAGTAATTCTAAATACTTAGGATAATTTATGTTATTTGTGTTCACTGGCTCAAGCTTTATAGAGCCTACACACCATTGTATTCAGAATAAAAGGTTTGCAATATCTAATCGTAAAGTATAGTACCCATAAACTATTTCTGCATTATGTTCATAGAAATTTAAATTTCTCAACTGCAATATTTTTATACTGATTTAATGTAGTTGAATTTCAAAGAAACGCCTAGAAAACAAATTAAACGCCGTAAATGAAACTCCTAGGTTAAGCATCATTTCGTTATATTTCAGCTCGCGCTGTGCTCAAAGTCAACGCCTTCCGAATTTTCTCACTCGCAACTAAATTATATTTCATTTTGCGGCCACACTGAAATTTTAAGACGGTATCATCTTGCTCCCTCCACCGTGAAAGTGAGCGGTGATAAAATTAAATCTGCTCTTACTCATTAAGTCTTTATTGAAATTGGATTTGGGCGCTTCTCAGACGTAACATCTTTGCCAAATGATCGTTTTGATTCTGTTTTTGAAGGGTTACAAATTCTCTTGGAAAGTCAGTGATGTATTTTATATTCATTATCTTATAATATATTGGCTGGATTATAGATACAAGACGATCCTTTTCATCAAAATATATACATATACAATTTTGACAGTAAATCACCTCTATTTCATGAAAATATAAAAACAGATTAGATACTGACTTTAGATTATAGACGATCTTAATTTAATCATAAATAAAACTCGAAAATTTTACTGATAATCGTTATAATAATTATATCATCTTCATCTATGCTATGTTATTTATAAATAAATAAACAAATCCTGTTAAAAATACAAAAATACTTTTCGTTTATTTCACACTCTAGAGTCGACAGGCAAAGTTAATTTTAAAAATAAAATACAAAGAGTCAGTCTCTATCGCCTTTTCAAGATTAGGTTTTTTTTTTCACGGCGTTAACTGTATAAAAAGTGTTACTTTTAAACTTAACTGATCGTTTATTTAATTATTTTGTGTAGTTTCTTTTACAACTCATAAGTTGTGTTTACACTGTACTTATCGTCCATCTTAACAACTTTTAATAACAATTTTTTTTTATAGATTGCAAATTCTTCATTGTATAGAACACACTGGGGGATCAGGTGGTAAAACCGTGTTAGTTGACGGGTTCTATGGCGCGATAGAGTTGAGGAAGAACTGTCCAGAAGATTACGAGTTCCTGACCACGTTCGACGTAGAAGCTGAGTACATAGAAGAAGGGCACCACCACAGTTACTCTGCTCCAATTATTAGAATAAACAATAGTACTCAGGAATTAGTTCAGATTAGGTAAGTATATAATAATTAATGCAGCAATAAAGTATTTTGTATGTTACGTAACTTTAGGTTCGAAATTTACCAAATATTTAGAAAATGATACTATTCTAAAATAGCCTGAAAACTTTACAAGTACTGTTATGTCTTCTACTGCATTATTAAAAATATAAAAAAAAGTATATTTTAGTTGATTTATTTTCATTGTCTATTTTCAATCAATAAATTTTTATTTCTACAAGACTGCTCGAATAGGGTTAGTGAGGCGGCTGAAGATGTAGGTCTTGAAAGGTACGAGTACAATAACCTAGACAAATATTCTATTTAAGGATTTTTCAAAATGCCTGGCTGATCCATACGTGAGCAATATTGCAATGTTGGTCTCTACTTCGCACAACGTAGCTCAACGCATCAGCAATATGATGCAAAGAGGCAACGCCGCCGGCGTTTTGGAAACAATAAACTTTGGCAGTGGACTTTTAGATTAGTTTTTGATTTAGTTTATACAAAAAGTAATACCTTCTAAGGGCATAGTTATAAAAGAAAAACGATAGCGCTAATAAAAGAATATTTAAACTATTATATTATTTACAAAAATCTATTGAAATAACAAGTTCTTATAACTTGGAATTACTCTTATCATTAGATTTATCATAAATATTTTTATAAGAAAAAAATCATTTTTCTATTGCTCAATGGGTATACCTCTTTTTTTAACACCAACTTGTTTTGATTTTACCACGGTATTTTTCAAAATTACCGAATAAGTGTATTTTTTATAGCTTGTAGTTATTAATCAGAACTATAGCGACGTGGTTTTAGAGGTTATCTTCGTGTCCCGAGATATAAAATTTAGATTATAATATCTTGCTATTTCACAGGATTTCTTTGCATTCTTTTCTTTACTGCTATAATAGCTTATTCCGTACGTAGTGTTCGTATGCATACGAACTTCCAGATCTTTTTCTGGCACAAACAGTGGTTTCTTTAATAGCCCAGTTTACAAACATTTGACCGAGAGCTTCATAACATACATTATTTTGTATCATCAATCAATAATAAAATTACACGAAATTTTACATTTAAATGCTTAATAATATTTGTTTTAATTTTAACAGAGTTTATGTCTAGACTAAGTATAATTGCGTGTAACTACAACTTAACAAAGCCTATATACAAGCTTCAAACATTCTACTAAGGAAAACCTTATTGCAACAAACATAAATCTTTGACTTATCCTATCGGGGCTATAAACTTCTAGATAAGTCTTAAAAAAATCTTCCAGATACAACGTTTACGACCGGTCTGCTATGGCATTTGCGGACGGTGGGCTATGCCGGTCCTACTATCGCTCCCTGAGGAACCTCGCCCGGTACTATCAAGATCCGGCCAATCAGTGGCAATTTAAGCTGAAGCCAGGTAGCATAATTCTTTTAAAGATTTTCTGGGATTTAACCTTTTGTGTGGGTTGAAAAGGAAAATTGATTTGGTGGAAGGAATCAATTTCGTTTTTGGTTTACTATAGGATTTGATTGAATATATCACTTTTCGATTACGATAATGTATGATGTTTTTTATAAAATCAATGGTATGCTCGATGGTGCTAAGCATGTTGATAAAAATAGTTCTCGTTTAATTGAAACAAAAATAAATTCTTTATTTTACAACAAATTTAGAATCGATGCCATGTTTAAATAATTATCGTTTTCCAGCTTTATAACATTTTTTTTTATAAAAAGTTTATTCATATAACTCAACCTCATTTTATAATAAGCGAAAATGGAGTCCAAACAATGCAAGAGAATTAACTGTATCACTAACCTAACTAAACTTGCCTTGCCTTGTTGACTTGCAAGGTGCTTCTTCTCGTCTCATTCAAGTAACACATGTTCTGGCGAATAAACACTTATTCCAATAAAGCGACATAAAAATGAATTGCTAAATTTCTTTCTTCACGCTGGAATGATGACTAGTTTTACGTAGTTTCAAGGGAGATGAACGACGATGAAATTCAAAGGATTGTCTTTCCGAGTAATTGCTGCCCACCGCGAATAACTAACTCCCAGCATCCAATCAGCATGACTAATTTTTCAGTCTATTTATATGTCCCGATAGCAACCAACTATGCCGACGACAGGACTTATCACCAGTTGAGCTGGTGGTTGCTTAAAGCTTCCCCATTCGACTTCTATAGCCCACAGAGACAGAGGGGCAGTGACTTGTATTCTGTCTCTCTCACTACACGGCTAATAAGTACTAGATCACTTTTTCTAAATCTCAAAACTTGAACTTCAGTGTTCATAACACTCGGGCACTTATAAAATATCTGTACATTGGTGTATTTGGCTACCGAAAATTGAGTAGATTTTATGTTTCTGATAGCCACAATCAATACAGGAACAACAAGAACAATAACAAGATAAAAATAACACCACAAAAACAAACATTATATTGGTTTCTTGTACATCAAAGTAATCAAAAACTTCTTATTATTATTCCAGGGACAGTAATGGTGATTGACAACTTCCGGGTGCTCCACGGCAGGACTTCCTTCACTGGGACTCGAGTATTGTGCGGCAGTTACGTGACGAGATCCGATTGGCTCGATAGAGCGAGAACACTTAAATTAATTGGATAACCGCTGATGGATCAGACCACCAATATTTATAGGTGCTTCATAATGTACTAACGGTCAATTTGACATATACACCAGTTGACCTAAAAATGAACTAATCAAAACACGCTTATCATAATGAAATTTTCGAAAAATAAATTTTTGCGCCCCGATTTATTTAATAAATTTCGTTCGTACAAATGTTTCCACAAGAGTGTCTCATTGTATGAAAAAATCTATACATAAATTATGAATGAACTCATGATAAAATATCTCAATGCATGAATCCAATCGAAGGAGATGCAAAAAAGCAGCAAATTAATAATAAGATTTGTAAGTTTACTTTATTCTAAACTAACTTTTAAGAAGTCTGTAAATACTTCAAAGTCGAATGTCGATTGGTAGTTATGTAATAATAAATAAAGTGTTATTTGGCTTAAAAGACGTGAAGAAAACAGATGGATAGTTCTCGGTGGCTGAATAGTAAAGGCATCGATACAGTTTATTGATAATAAAGGTTTAAGTCCTATTCAAGTCGAAAACGTTGTTTGCACTTTTTCTTATTTATTCGTAGTACTTACTTTGAATCTTTGTTTACGAGACTATTACATCAAACATAACACCGCCGTAATATGATAATTTATATTACGGCGGTGTTATAATAGCGAAAAAATTAATATGATTAATAAAATTTATATTACCTTTAATTTTTGGTGGTTATTTATTTAAAAACAATACAACATATCAAAAATAAAGTCAAGAGTAATATAACAGTATTATAATAAAATTCATGACTTATTCCAATTTTCAACAATTTATAAGAAAAAAAATATTTCATAATAAAATAATTTAAATCCAAATATACCCGTAGCTAATGAGCCTGCATGAATATATTAATGGAAATCGAAGAAGCTAGGGAAGTATTTTTTGATCGTAACAAGCGGAAAACTATTATGTCTGACAGCCACCACGGGAAAGAGGCGTGAGTATAAATATGTAGTAGTATTAGTAAGTCATATGTATGCTGTTATTTGATATTAAGTTTTAATAATTTTTGTGTCATATTTATTCTTAATCTTGTCATAAATATTGTTACAACACATTTTTTTTCTTTTGTATATAACATTTAATACTCTAATGTGTGTACATTTAATTGTGAAATATATTAATACTAAAACATTCCTTTTATCGTTAAGAACAATTTTCAATAGAAGCACGCAATGTATTATCATGTCTTATTATCATGATGGTTAGACTAATTCATGCTCTATGGCTAACCGTAAATCTTACTTTATTGCAATAAGATCGGAACAATCGGAAGCATTCGTGTCTGACTAAAAGGACCATCTGGGTTATGGAACGTGGTGTTGCTCAGGGGCTTAACAATCTTCTCAAGAATGGCGTTTTATATATATACTTGTACCGATATAATTCTTTTTTAATTATCGGTTAAGTAGTAAGTCATATTTTAAGTTAAGCGACATCGATCTTATATACTATTTTCATCTCGTAAGATAAAATCTTTTCCTTTTTGACAGGATTTCTGTGTATTGTTTTCCTTCTTACTGCTTTGATCACATTTTTCTGTCACAGAGGTTACATTGTATCTAAAGCTCGCTATACACTTATTCTACTATTAAAAGGATGGAGTGTTTAAAAAAAAATTGAATCCATACCTACTTTCTGTAATCCAATCACAGCCAGAATGGCTATTATTGGTTATCACCTCACTCAATGTTAATAACTCAAAAATAATTGACAACCTCGCAAATCGCAATTGACAACCACGAAAATATAATAAACTTACTATAACTATAATAACATATTCCAAATTAAAATCTAATATTTTGTTTATTCTTTATTGTAACAGTATTAATGGTCAAATTCGCCTAACATTATTAAATACAAGTTATATATAAGAGTATATTTTATAATTCAAGCAACTAAAGATGAATCGGTGACGCACTCGCGTCATTCTTCAATTAAAGATGCTACCAAAAAATATTTAAAGATGAAGTAGACAGCTTCGCAAGAATAGAGTGTCACGTCAACTGTGACACGGTCTTTACGGCTCTTACAATTTCGCTGATTTGACGAAGGACCTTGCTGTCAGTAAAATGAAAATGTTGCGAAAACGTTAACTGTCAGCGCAACTCTTCATTAACCTGCAAAAATATTTTTGTTCTTGTAATTTTGACTGCTTTTCGATTTCTACGAGAATTTTCCTCGTGGCTTAATGGAAACATTCTAGGAGTTGAGAGAAGATAAATTTTTAATGTATTTTCACACAAGGTAAAAATGTATTGTAATATTTAAATTAAATTGACGTTACGAATTGAATGAAAATGTTTGATACATTGTATTGTAGATGATTTATTGCTATTTTATTTTACTTAGTTTATTGTTAAAAAACGATATTTACTAAGAAGTAATTAAGTACCTGTGCAAAGCACCAATGGTTCAACTGTTTTGTTTCAATTTGAGGGTAACGTATATCTTAAATTCCTCTAAAATTATTATTGAGCTTAGCAATTCCAGCAGTAGCACGAATAAATGCTAATCATTTTCATACTAAAAATTTTATCAAGTGGAAGGTCTTTTATAGATTCAATTATTCCATATTTCTAGAACGAAATTAAAATCATACGTTATTATTTTTCATACCCTTAAATTATTATTATACCAGTTTATTAATAGAACCTGTCAATCGTTGTATGTCTATTTATTAAAGTAATTGACAGGTAATCAGCCGAGCATCTATACGGTAGTTATACTGTCGACAGTTTTCTCTATCGAACGAATCAATAAAATTTTGACGCTACTTGCATAGTAACTAAATAATCAAAAATTTTAAGAGATAATATTTCTACGTCGTATATAGTACTTACGAGTACGTCGAAACGGCTCGTACTAATAAGTTGAAATAGAAATACAATGAAATTGAGACAAATACATAATATGTGTATGCAAACAGCACTAAGTGCGATAGAAAACCAGCGCTGTCAGCTGTCAATTATAACGATGATGCAACATTATAGCTGAATTGTTGCCTTTTACTGCAAACAATTATTGTAATTTAGCTATTAAGTTCATACTTTCATTTGTGATATGGAGTAAATAATATATTTTTTGTTTCTAATGTGATATACAAATATATTTGTATATTTTTAATAAAATGTGTTACTATCAGGAAATTTAAGCCACCTAGTGTATACACTGCGATATCTTAATTATATTGGACCATTAATTTTTTTATGTTATTTGAACAAGATAGTGTTTATTTATTGTCGATGACTATAAATTTTATTTTTTCGATTTGAATAATCCATTTTTTTTAACTCCATATTTTGAAAATGTAATGTATAATAATATACTACTATTAAATAATATACGTGCACTGACGTAGTAATGTGTTAAAAGTTAAAGATGTAAAAATTATAGAAGGAAAACCTTTAAATATAATAAGAATATAGGTCAAAAGAGGAGATTATATTACTCTAAGTGATCGAATGATAAATACGAAGAAGAACCATGATTATCGACATAGCCCATAGAATTTAACTAAATATCCATCTTTATATTGCTTCGCTTATTTTATCGTCGGATAAATGCACATAAGGAATTCAAATATCGAAAATAAATTAGTAACAGAATTCAATCCCAGTCTTCCCGATTAGAAGGACAAAGAGAAAACTCTCAAAGAATTGCGAACCTTAAATGGCTATCCATTACTCGCACCCATGACTAGGTACATTAAAGTGTAAAAGTCCTCAAATGGGAAGCATACGCCGGGAAGCATCGCGTAGCGTATCGTTCGTAGGATTTCCAACAAGGAAGACCAAAATTAGTGAAGTACTCCAAAGGGCATCCGGGCATCCGTATGTCAATCGTAGCAGCACAAAATAATAATAATAATAAATCTATTTATTTGTCTTAACAAACTTACATTATTTTTGATTTTAACATTGTGATTTATCATTCTCGTATAGACAAAATGGTTTACAACTCAGTAGTTGCCGACTAGCGACAATCTCTGCTATTCTGTCGCAACCTTTTACAATTTATTGTTAAAAGCAGTGTTAGAGGTACAAAACCAAATATTACCAAAAAGGAAAAATAAAAACTGAGCAAATACTAATAATAAAAAATAAAATAGGCACTCCATCAGTCCATCCATGCTATATTACTATACCGGGGATTGCCGCATAAGTAGCCATTCACGACATTTCTTTCGAAAAGACTGTAGCGAAAATGAATCCATTCGAATGGGTGGTGGCAAGTTATTCCATACTTTGACAGCAGCATACTTAAAGGAACCCCTGGTAGATGACAATTTTATGATGGGAAAAGAATTGTCCCTTCCCATTGCGACCTCTATCTCTGAGCATTGATGGACAAGACGTAACTGTTAATTTATTGCGCAAGTATACTTTTAATGGTTCTCTTGTAGATAGAAGGAGTGAATACCAATTCACAATAATTCAGCTGAGATAAGACCAAAGAGTTACACAACAAAAGGCGAACATTATGTGTTAGAAATTGCCTTATCTTATAGATTACACTAAGCGTGCCAAAGGATTTGCCGACTTTGTTCTGAACATGTTCAAATTTTAATTGTTCGTCCAATACGAGTCCAAGATTTCTTAAATAGACAGGTATCAAGCTCTGTGAAGAGACCTGCGTATTGTAATGAAGGTACCTCGGCTGATATGTAAATTATATTATCTTAAATATTTTATAGTAAAAATTAAAAGATACAAAAAGTATTCAAACAAATCTTACATAACCACTGGAAGACTATATTTCCAATAACATGCCAAATATTTATTTACAGGAACGCTGACCATTTGTATTTCTGGACGCGCATTCCAAAACTTACGTGACCGAGAGTCGAGTAAAGTAATAAATTTCTGTAGCGAGCGTGGTTTGATCAAAATAAAAGTAAATCTCTGGAGCCCTGGCAGAATATGAAACTAAGTGTGATATTTATACTCTAGTAATTCTGAATTATGGGATCGCACGCGACTTGCCGTAACACGCTGATGACATGAAATATTCGCACCCAGTTTTGGTGGAAAGCCATCACATTTATGCTAAGTAGTGTATTAGCGGCAACAAGAAATTCTTTGTTCATAACTCCTTGTACAGTTATGAGAATTTATGTTTCTTGTCGTAATTCAGACACTCCTTCGACCTACTTCAATTGAAATAGTCTAAGGTGCTGTATATTTTTGGAAGTTAACAGCAAACAGAGCTCATGATGTTGGGGAAAGAGGCAGGAATCAAAATCAATTCTCATAAGATTTATTTTATTACATTCAACGCAAATAAATTATTTGTTTCATCCAACGATACAACATCTTCGTTAAAGCTAAGCAGTTCTTCATATAAACTTATTTATTATTTTCGTAAGAAGCTTTCGTATCAATCGAACTTTATAGATAAATTCGATCGTTGTTTCAACATCTGAGCTATAAAATAACATTTTAATGGTACGTAAATCACGTTCTGTACCTATTACTGCGTATTAGACAATATTATGTTGCTATAAGACGTCGTTTTAATTTTACGTGAAGCAGGAGGGCTTATACTTTAAGGACATTAAAACTCCGACTTTATTAAATTTACATAATTGGTTACGAGTTTGCTGATACAGGTTTTGTAAATAACATTTTTCTTTGACAATTAAATAATAACATTGCCTATGTGATTATGAGGTCTGGTACATGTAAACCTTTTTGGAATCTTTATGTATTTTTTATTGTCATAACAGCTCATAGGATTTTGTGTCAATAAGGCATCAAATCTAACTCTAGAATTCGAAGTATCCACTATTATTGAACAATTCGACTTAACAACAAGGATCATGTTGACTATTAACTTTTGCAGAAATATTTAATAATCCTAATATTATACGACGACCTCCGTAGCCGAATGGTTAGTACCACAGTCCCGGGTTCGAGTTTCGGGCAAATGTGTGTGTGATGAATACGAGTATTTGTGCCTTAGTCTTGATTGTTAGTAGTATATATATATATATATATATATATATATATATATATATATATAATATATATATATATATATATACATTTTTTGTAGTTAGTACTATAAAAAATGTATATGTATAATATATGCATGTCTGTCCGTTACCCTAGATCCTATAACACAAGCCTATTATGTATATTATATAACCCTAATAGTGCTTACTTTGGGCTTTGAGTAATCGGTGAAGTGTAAAAAAAAAATATTTGTTTAATTTAAATGCGAATTACTGTTGCGCTTTCAGGAAAAAACTATTAAGATTATTTTAATAACATTTGGTCCTACGATAGTAGTAGTAGTAGATCCACAGAGTCTGGTAAAGGATATAGGTTAATTTGAAATACAAAGGGCATAATATGAGCATAACAGCCTACTCGGGTTACCCACCACATAGCTGCCATGTTGAACAAGAGATTAATAAGGCGAGAAATCCATTACATTCATGCTTCTCCGTTGTTATCTAGGGTTGCTGTGTGAATCCTCCACCTTGTGATTCACTTCAAGATCGCACACGTACTTTAAAAGATAATACGAACACACTTAAAAAGAATGTAAATGGAAAATTCTGTACAATCACGGGCTCTGAAAGTCCGACCAAATTCCGGAAATTTAAATTATGATTCGGCGGACGTTTTCTGAATTAGGTTCATTAATGACAGAAATTTGGAATAATTTATTCTTGGTCTTAGTTACCTTAATCTAGCCAATCCTTATTCTATTACTGGAGACAAGAGCGATGTCCCAGCTATCAATGGGCCACTTAACCGACTCAGTCACGTCCCTTTTTCAAATAGCTATGTATATCACATTGATGCAAATGCGCAGTTAATTGATTACCTTGTGTTTTATTATTATTTTTTTATTTATTACTTTATCTTATGTTACTAATAACAATTTTTATTTATTAATCACTATCACATGCCTTAGATTTTTATACTTATTTATTTAATTTTATATCCATTTTGTTGTCGAACAACAGACCTTTAAATGTTATAATGAACTATTTTATATAACTCGAATTTATCTTAATCATTTCTATATATATATATATATATATATATATATATATATATATATATAGAAGTACGATTTTCATAAAGCATGACTAGAACATTCGATAAAGTATCTGTATCTCTGATGAGGTGTTTAAATAGCCAACATTTACGACAGAAATTATTATTACATGTAGCTTGATGGACATATGACACCAAAAATAAATTGTTGTCGCTAGCTTGTTACTTGCAAAGAAGTAGCAAATCTTGAACAAGTTTATGTCCAAGCAAGAGGATATTTCCTGTCGCATCTCATTGTATTCTATGGCTATCTACAGCAGGTAATGACACGTCTTCGTTCTCTCTGGCAGAAACATGTCTTGTTATAATCTTCAGTATGATCTGTGATACAGTGAAACAAGATAGAATAATTAATAATATCATGTTGGAGGTAGGTGTTAGGAACATGAAGTAAAACTCTGCTGTCTTATAACGTCTAGAAAGAACATCAGTTGTATTTTGACCACGTAACGTTAAAAGATAGAAATCTGGAAAAGCTCTTATTTCCATAGGTATGATAGAATGATTTTTGAAATTATATATACATATAATAAGATTACTCCTTTAACTGAGAAATATTGTAGAACCAACTTTTGAAGATACATCAACATGTTTGCGGCGCTGTCGCGGATTGCTCAAAAAAGCTCTATACTAAAACACTGTAATCGTGACATCATAATTAAGTAAACTCGCCTAGTTTGTATGAGCGTATAAACAAATATAAAAATAATTTAGTTATTTGTACGTTTATAGGTATACTTTCTATATAAAAAAGTTAAATTTAAGGTGATGATGCTTGAAATGTATTTGTTTCATTAGAATTACGTAAAAAATATATGCACATTTTTTAGAAATCTATAAACAATATTAATAAAAAATGTAACTGAAATTTCTATATTGACATACTTTCATGAGATATAAATTGCTCAAATCACATAATTATAGAACAAAAACGGCCATAATCTGAGTGCTGATAATGATGTCTGTGATCAATTCAACTCCATATTTGACTTCGAGTGTTATAATGTATAACCAAGTTATAGTGAGTTAACAGTATCGGTAGCTCATTTCAAAGCAGCATCAATATTCTAAGAATCGAGATGTGCCTCCTCGGGTGTAGATATTTGAATAATTATCTATTTGCGTATGCCTTGAGTCGAGCTAGTTACGAATCGGAATATTGCTTTACTAAATGTGAAACGCTGGCTGAGCGTAAATGTCATGCGTATTCTCAAGTTATATAATTTAATGAGTGATTTTACGTCTTTGACATACTATATATATATATTATATGTATATAATTTTCTAAGACAGTCAAAAGTTGGCTTTAATGATTGTATTAAAATCTTATTAGATCTTGTTTTGGTAAACGATCTTTATATGTAATAGCTTGTCTCCATTAATGACTTCAACTGTTTAATTAAGTCAGTATCCAACAGAGAATTGGATGGATTCTATAATATTATAAGTGCATTACCATCCACTAGCAGCCGATTACAAACTCTCTTACAACGAACAAAGATCTTATTTGAATTTGTTGTGTGAAGAATAATCTTAGTAGAACCAGTGGGCATTCTACGTCATAAGGCAGTTCAAATTATAAATTATATAAAGTTTTTAGGAAAATTATATATTATATATGGACTTGAAATATTATATAAAGAAGTAGTTTTCATTCAAACTGTGATTCCGGGGTATTGTCAAAAATGTAAATTGCGACAGATTCCTGACTGACCTGTACCACAAAAACAATATAACAGATTTGATACAAATTTCAAAACATGACGCAAAAATTAATTATAACTATTTCCCCTCTCATTTCGTTTTCATTCTTTTAATATCTTTACTGGCTGTTATAAGTTGTCTCACTAACGACCCAATTATTACCTAACGTATATAATTAGTTAAACGTGAAACGACGTGACGACCTTAAATAAATTCAGTGAAGCGACGTAAATGCTGGTAAAAAATTATATTCAACAACGTTTAATTTTCTCAAATAATTGTTGCCGGGTGAAGTGTCGCCTTCTTGGGTTATTTTATTTGCTCCTTTGAGAAGGAAAACGGCGAAATCGGCGACATCAAGTCCACTTACCCTTATAAAAACCGGAGCGTTTCGTGCACCAGTAGATAACAGAGATAGAACAATTAAGAACCGGACCGCTATTCTATTTCTCATCGCAAAATTGTCTCTGGTTTGTAGTTCAATAAAGTGATAAATATACGAACAGTGACGATTCTTTTTCTAACTGGAATTAATGTTATTCCTTCTGTACTTAATCTTTACGTAAAGAACTTTTCAAAACTAAAATAACAACAGTATTAATCACAGCCTTAGACATAATGTAGTTTGCACTTATTATGCTATTGTAACCATTTCGGTATCAGCCCATATTAGGAGTGAAGACTCTAGCCAAAGTGTATCAAGAAACTGCTTTGAAACGTGTTGTATTACGTCTCAGTATTAATCTCTCTAGCGTAAATCTGAACTTCTTACAATAGAGTATATGGTTAGTTCTTAAAAATCTCTGCAGAAAGCTGTGACCAATATTCCCATGAAACTGTATCGAAGTCAAATATTACCATTTTGAGTAGAATTTTTCATTTGTAACTGAGAACTCATTATCATTATCATTTGTAACGGAACTTTTAGTCGGACTAGGTAGGAGAAGGAGTTTTTGAGGAATTTGATACTTAATTAAGAAAATAAATATATCGATTTTAGCAGTTTTTCACTTTTTCAATTCCTAGTACTATTCATTCAATTCCTAGTACCTACAAATTTTAGAACATTTTGTTTATGACGCATAAAGTTGACTTTTATGAAGTGAGTTCTTTTCCCAGAAAGAAGGCAGACATTTCTTAACATGCTGCTCCCTTGTGGATTATACACATTGAATAGTACCACGCCCAGCGTATCCGACCCGCCCGACCGACCTCATCACTCGCGCAAACGAATCCCTTCCGCCGGCCACCAACCGCGTCGTCCGTCATGCCACACACCTACGTCTCTCGCTCACTCACCGCGCTCGTCGGCGAGCGCGAAGACCCGGGCTACACATTAGTCAAACATATACCCGTTACCGTCACGTACCAGGTAGATTCTCCCCCTCCCCCCCTAAACGACGAACTTGAGCGTCCTAGCCATTAGACGGCGCGCTCAAGTTACGTCGACTCTCTTGTTTCAACCCTAACGGCTCCGAAACGGCAAAGCATGATGTGGCGATCGAATTCTGAAAATACTTTTTGAATTTTATCGAAAATACCCGTATATGACGGAGAGGATGCAAAACTTGTAAAGTGTTTTTTTGTTCCAAAGCAATATAGGACTATATCTGCCTATAAGTTGTGTCGCACCAAATGTGAGTACACTACAATAGTCAGTAGCACCAGTAACGCACAACGACTACACACATTTTATTTCGGAAACTGGATATTTACCAAACAAGAGAAAATCGCAGCCGAATTATGAAATAATTTTTGACATAACTTCATTTCATGATTCAAAAAAAAAAAGGAATTATCCTGTAGGTTTTCATTCCCTTACGAGTTTCAAAATATGCAGCAGAAGCGAAGCGTAAAAAAATATGTATTTCAATGGTAGATGGTAGGGTGCATATGTAATTTGAGTATTAGTTATTAATTTCAATTTGTTACCTCCAAGCGCTCTTGAAGAAAAGGGTCAGATGGATAGACAAACGGACAATGAAGCGACCTTATAAGGGGTTTTTGGTTAGTTTGGTACGTAGGAGATTTACGTTTTTTTTATGGTTGGCTTCTAATATCAACTGTATAAAAAAGCAAGAAGGTTGTAACTCTTCAAATTGATCGATGTTAACAGACTGAAGGGTATCTCCAGATCAAATACGATCTGAGAATACCAAATATAAAAAAATAATAATTGACTAATTGATGCTGTGCGTCCACGTATCATTGTATAGTAAACTGAGCATTCGAAAGTTTATTATCGTCCGCTTCTTACCAGAATAACTTCCCAGGTTTCAATTTGAGACGTAAGTAAAAATTGAATCTGGCTGAAACATAGAAGTTGCTATTTTTTTTTATCTCTCCAAAGCCACTGCAATACAATAATGGGGCTATAAAAAACGAGATCATCTTTCCTGTAATTTTCTCAATCCGTAGCCCGCTGCGCGCTGGCCAAGAGGATAATAAAACTGTCTTTATAAAAAAGTCGCAACCATATAAAATAAAAGGCTAGTAGGAGATAGAAGTTATTGAGATAATTATATTCAGCAAGTTACTGTGGTATGGATGGTATTAGTCACATGAGTCAAAATGTGAACCGCAATTGCAAAGTCCGTGGAAGGATGTGAAGCTGAGAAATGTAAGTAATGTACCTATTATATAAATAAAGATTAATGGAGGAATAAGATTTGTTGTGCTAGAATCTACATAGAAAAGTAAAGATACGAAGATGATAACAATTATATTAGCATATAAAAAGTCAGCTTGTCTTAATTTAATTTCAATAAATTTCCATTCTTTAAATTCACGTAGTGCCAGTAACAATTGTAACAATCCTAAAATTCCCAGTACTACTAAAGCGTAAAGTAGGTACCATAGCGATACCAACCTTTACACATGTCTGTGCCTCCAATATGTTTTAATTAAATACATTTCAACCGTGCGTCCACAATGCATACATTAGTTGGTATCACTTGGTGAAGATACGTCATCATGACCACGTGACATAGGAAAAGATAAAATATCTTGTTGTGTGGCTGCATTTATCTGTCACGTCATCACAGAATGAGCACAGAGACTTTAATTGTCGCTCTGTTCAGATCGCTGAATATTTACTGCTCGCTTTTTACTACGACTGTGAAACGTCCGGCGATTACAGAAGCGCGCGACTGCAAAGTTAGACACTAGCGGGATGTTTCTCCATACTTTTTTCATAAAGGAGGTTGTAAGCGGAAAAATTATGCCCCATTGTTCATTCCACTTCCAACGGATAATGAAAAGTTTGCAGATTTATGTTCTTAAATATGTAATTTGGTGTAATTTTTCCCATTATAAAATACTTTTCAGCAATTTTTCATAAACATTGCCCAGTAAATTTGGCCCTTCACTGTAGTATTTCATATTTTATTTCTAGTACAATCTATTCCATTGATTTATGTATGTAGGTATATATAGTGACTCGTATTTTGTCAATGGATGAGACAATAAATGATTTACAGAATTCCAAATAAACGAATATTCCCAGTCTGTTCATAGATCCGTCTGTTCAAACTAAAAAAAAATAGGTAAAAAACTTTTTAATTTAAACGGTTTTATGTTAAACATACATTGCAATGTTTAAGATAAATGTACTAAAAATGTACTAAAAACCAAAAAATAATAAAATAGATACAGTCGTGGGAATTATAAACATATGCATAGACTAGACTAAAATAAAACCGTGGGGCACATTGAAACAACACAACGATTGTAGACAATTGATGTGCCCCACGGTTTTATTTTAGTCTAGTCTATGCATATGTTTATAATTCCCACGACTGTATCTATTTTATTATTTTTTGGTTTTTAGTACATTTTTAGTACATTTATCTTAAACATTGCAATGTATGTTTAACATAAAACCGTTTAAATTAAAAAGTTTTTTACCTATTTTTATTTTCTAGTTTTTAGTTTTTATTTCGCATTATTCTCTTTTAAAACCTAAGTTTTCCGCCATTTTGTAGAGGCCGCCATCTTGGATTTTAATTTTATATAGTACATTGTATTCTACTGGTTGAGCACTTTCATTTGATACCCATATTGATGGGATTGATAAAACCTACGTTATCCGCCATTTTGTAGCGGCCGCCATCTTGGATTTTAATTTTTTTATAGTATATTGTATTCTGCTTGTTGAGCCCTTTCATTTGATACCCATATTGATGGGATTAATAAAACCTAAATTGTCCGCCATTTTGTAGCGGCGGCCATGTTGAATTTATAATGATAATGAATAAATATAATTGTATTGTCACCAAAATCCAAAGTGTATACAAAATTTCAGATTAATCGGTTGACAGGAAGAGGGTGAAATTTGATTTACTAAATTTGACCCAAGAATGAATGAACCGGGCTGAGCTAAATAAAACCGTTTAAAAACATTTTATATATTAGAAAGAATGTTTATAAATTACCATATATTATACATATATTTTACATTAGTATTTTATACTGTTTGTATACACTATGAATTAGAAAGACAATAATTTATGGTAATGTATGTATTAAAAATTTTAATATATTTTTAATTTTAATGATAGTTTTATAACAAATCAAAATGGTAAATTATTATTTCATCATATCATATTTATATTTTGTTATTATTATACTTTTTATGGCAAACCGTAGAAAGTAAACCTTGAATATTTATTTTCTTATATGATTGTTTGTAATATTTGATAAGCCTTTCAAAAATTCAGGCAGGACAAAAGGAAAAGTATTTTCATTCTTTAAACGACGACATTGCGCGCTCAGTAATTCTTTTGTAACAGATCAAAACTCACCAACGAAAACGGAGTTTTTGGAAATCATTAAGAAACAAGACTGAAGTGCAACCGACCTTAAAAATAGGGTTTATTTCTCCAGGCGTAGTTCTTGGTGCGTTACACCGAAAGTTACGCCATAATGGAGATGGCGAGTTTTGAATAGACTTATATACTCATACATATCTATTTATGCAAATTCAACTCTTTTCAATGAGACAGATATGCTTACTTGGTGTGCTCTAATATACTATGGTGTCTGACCAAGCAGAAAAGCACCAAGTAACATTAATCTTTTTTTGATGTATTTTCCTTACAAAATTTATGATTGCCTGCATTACAGCAAGAGATTCAAACTTAAATTTCTTCTTGAGTATAGGTAGAAAGAATTGTAGCTATATGAATTCAATAGCACTACCCCTTTTTAACTGTAATGTAGCAGAAATATTATGTGCTTTTTTTAAAAGTTAATGAATCTAAAATCGTCATTTCAGGAACTTTCCATGACGAATAGTGAGCACATTGTGGCAATTACAATAATAAGATTTTATTAGATGTACCAGAAAAAAGTTCTTTTTGCTTTTCAGGTTTAGTAGGTTTAGGATTACAGGTGTTTTGGTTTCGTACGACTACGTAAAACGTTACCGTTATAAGGATTTCAGAAGTTTGTTCTATTGCCATTGTATTCTAAAACGATTAGATCGATCGAACAGAAATTTGTTAAACATAGTATATTATTTTATAAACATGATTCTGACTATAACTTTAATTGTACCATAAGATATATCTTGTGCAAGTGGTTGCTATATATAGGCTTGCAATTATACATATATTTTTTTGGAAAAACCTATGCTAATGCCTCAGATCGCTGATTCAGCTTAACCTTGAGAATTTGTCGATGGCACGCGAACTAAACTGCGTTTTTCCTGCTAACGGGCACATGGTTCCGGGCCGTTAGGGTCTTGCAAAAGGAAGTGGACGTAAAAGGAAGTGGACGTAAATTGAACACACGTCTATAGACTTGCACTCTCAAGGCTCAACGCTCGCCGTGTTATGGGAAAATTATAAGAATTATTGCTAAAATCAAATTCATAATTATGCCAATACATCCTTCTCACCCTAATCAAATTACAAAGTGAGATTTGGATATAAGAGTGAGAAGGAGAGACAGATTGGATATAAGAGTGGCGAGGCCCTACTTTAACCAAAATAGTTCATCTTGTCATTTGTTATGCAGACGCTTAGGTTATTACGAAAAGAAATATAAACAAAGCGAACAAAGCTGCTGACACAATGCTTTACATACAATTACGTTTACACAATGAAATATAATTTTCTGACATAAACAATTCATTACCACCTTAATGATTATTAACTATCAAACTGATGACCAGGTTGTTACATTAATAAACCTCAATTTTAATAACGACTATCATATCACAAAGTCAGGTAAGTCCTTATGAACAAAGAACTGCCTCGAATATTTTTTGCCCCGCCTAATGAACTCAGGTGACGTTTGGAGTGATGACGTATTTGCGTCTCCTAAGACGAGTGAATTCAATAGATAGGGCACAAGGACGCAGCTTAAGAACAAGAGCCATTCCGTTCACTTACGAGAATGTCGCGAGAAACGTAAGAAATATTGGTTCAATTTATCAGCACACATTGGATTATTCAAGGTCTCGGCGGAAGCGGCCCGTGTCGGGTGTCCTGTGCTGTGTTACCTACCATAACTTCATTGGTGTGAAATTGTGTACATATGATTCGCCTGGTTTTTGGAGTCTATTTATAAAAATCCGAGATATTCAGTTTTCTAGTGTTAAGGGCATTGTATTAAAGCCGCAAACTATATAAAATCGTCTCCTACAGCTGGAAGCACTTTTTATAAATTCTGCCCGTACTCAGAAGAAATTAAAACAAAAACCGAAAAATGCTAAACTATATCGGTGCGAAATAATATAGCTGAACTTTTCTGTGGTAGCAGGTAGAACAATGGAGAAAGCAGTTATCATTGCCAAGACAAACTATTCCTTATAGCAAGCTTATAGAAAATGCAGAATTAATCTGATTCCCTCCGCTGTTAGAGAACTCTATTGGACAACAATATCGGGATGACCAACGATACAAGAACACGCCATTAAAATAGTACCAGTAAATAGTAACACTGTTTAATCTTTAGAACGAAAAGACTACCGCCGAAGTATTTTCCTGTATAAACAACACAATTGATCATATTTAAGTCCGCTTTCTGTTTTAAACATCTCAGCGAACTGTCAACAATTCTCGTAATCCTGTTATAGTCGACAAACTACGAGTATCTCTACTTTTAATTAGGTGTCACAGTAACTGTCGCATTAACAACTTTGAAACATTCAGGCTTAGTTAAAAAGTTTGTTGGTCCAGCTTACTAATTTAATTTTGACTAACAACATACAACATTTCGTTCCGATAGAACTTCGTGATACTGTTATGAATACTTTAGAAATATTTTGGAACTTTTCATTATTCAATTATTGTGTTAAACAAATAATACGGTACTTCTTTGAAATCCTCGTATTCTGTTGTTTGTATTGAAATAATAGAACTGAAATGTTGATGTCTTATTTGTGTACAAGTTAAAACGTAGACCGTTTAGGTGATTCTTATGACCGTAGCATGCCATTGTTTAGACATGTGTCTTTTTAGCGTCAACTAGCCTTTTTTTTTTGTTCCCTTGAGGAAAATGCATTTAGTTGCATACTCCGGCTCTGGCGAGCGATGTGGGGCTCTCCTCCCCAGAAGGGGGAGGCCTACCCACTAAAAACCTCAGGGATGGCCTTCCTCAGGCATGTAGGGAGCCCCCGGGAACACCAAGCTATTTCCACGAACCCCCAGCCTCCACTCCCCCGTCGATACAGGGGAGCCCTCCTCGGGGGAGGCTACACTACCTTACCCGGTCTCCTCCATCGAGCGTCAACTCGCCTAGCAACCAATGGCTTAACTAGCATATGATATGTTATTAACATTGTTGAGAAACGTAATATACGACCGCAGTATCTGACCTAATAGCTTTTTTAATTGTCTAAATTTGTCTCAGCGTTATCTAATAACCCGATTATAAGTTTACATAGCTACTTCTGCTTGCATGTTTGATAGTAAATTAAATGCTCATTAGCAGAGGCCCATTGAATAACTCATTGATTTATAAAAAAAAATACAGCAGTTTTCAGATAGATTAGTATTTCTGTAACAAATGAACTCAGACTGACATTAAACGATGTGGTGACTCGCGAGAACTTATAAACATTGACATAAGTGTAAGCATACACTATTGTAGAAAGATTTAGACATGCAATCAAAAATGGGACAAAGGGCTTAGTATAATTTTCACCACGGGAAAATCTCTTTCCTATCAGAAAATTCAATGTCATGGAAGAGAAATCGTAGGCGAAAAATTTGTACCTATACCATGAATTGCTATCAAATATATAATCTTATTTAAAATGTTGCTATTTCACTTTGTTTGTTATCTTACCATTTTATATGCTAAATAAGCTAGTTTTGTTATATTTAATGCCTATAGAAAGAATATTCTACATAATTATGTGACGCCCAAACTATAAAGAAAGTTGAGAAATACGGAAACAACTTACGCGCTAAATGATGAAACTAGGTATTAAATACAAATTATTTAAAAAAGATTCATTGTTAGCATAAAATAATTAACATCCTCTTTCGAAAACCTAACACGTTCTTCACATAAAACAATCTGCAGTACACTAGAATCTTTGTCTTCACTCTCCTTGAACGCTATCGAAGTAAATTGAATTTGCTCTCGAAACAAAAGGAGTAGTGACTCAAGGTTGATACTATTTGTCGAAGACAGGTAATAACCGCCTTGCAAACATTTCTATCCCACTGAGGGCCCTATCACAGCCTCCTATCGGGTATCACTTAAGGGTTTTTAAACATTGTAAGTAAGGTAAATTAATGCTGATAACTTACTAAATACAATATTGCTGCTTATTACTAGTTTATAAAAAAAAAAAACACCTTAATGTTAATATTTTTATAGAAGAGAAAAGTATGTAAATTGTTTCAGTTCATCTGTCTAAATATTAAAAGTAATGTATAAGAGTTATGTTTGGCTTAAAAAAATATACCATATTTGTAGGCCATTACCATGTTTGTATGTATACAAATTTATATACAATGATGTATATAATATACAAATACCTTCATACATCACGTTAAAAGTATATCATATTTAGAATAAACAAGAGTTCACTATTAGAAAACATTTTAAAAAAGGTACAATAACCTACTTAGTTGTCAAGGAACTTATTTTTTAATTAATACCTTTTTTTTTAAATATTCAATACGTTGGCGGACTCTTTAAGGTTAATAAAATTTTAAATAATGTCTAAAGAATGATTAAACCGTTGCCTTTAGAGAATTGGTTTTATAGCTAAAATTGGTAGATCATGATTAGAGATCGGATAATCGGATGCATATTTACCTAAAGTTAATTTTTGGCTCACAAATTATGGAAGCGGCTTTTTAAAATACATTTTGTTAAATAAAATCCCGGGAAAATACGGGACTGCAAATTTAACGTAGTGATATTGTTTGAAAATTACTAAATTAGCACGTGGTATTTATTTTCAAAAGACCGAGACTCCGGGTTCATTTATACAACTATGCATACGTATTTACATGAAGTTTAGTTTCAGTTCCCCGTGCGATTTATGAATGTACGATTTATTACATGAAGAGTGTTATACGAAAGTAGTGAGCTAGTTTGACTAAAACAATAATCAATTAAATAATTGAATAAAAAAACAGAAATGGTGAATAGTTTTATTTAACAAAACAATAAAAAGCCGTTTCCATACTTTGACTTAAACTAACTTTAGGTAAATATGCATCCGATTATCCGATCTCTAATCATGATTGATCAAATCGCAAGTAAAATTGGGTATTTGTTAGCATATACCAGGAAGTACCAGTAAACCTCTTACAAGGTGAACGGATTAATTGGGTAAGATCGTGTGTAGGCACGGGATGTTAGAAGCGTAGGACTGATTGGTGTGGACATCTTTAATTATTATTTTTTAGATACAACAGGAAACGAAAAGAAAAAGGCCGATAGTTATAGATAGTAGTAAAGCGAGATTTACTTACTACTCTCTAATAACTAAGGAACTTGTATCTTATTATTCTACAATTTAATACGGATTTTTTATCATATAATTGTCCAATTTATGTAATTTTGATCTCATTTTGATTAATCATTTCGATTTATTTTCAGCATCAATTGATTTCAAATCTTTACATTTTGAGCCAAAGTTTTATGTTCTTAAATATATTAGTCCAGTCTTTGGGTTAAGATGATGAAGGTGATCGAAATTGTGTATAATTATTTAGAACACCACTCTAAATGAAATCTAACAGAGTACAGGACAAAAGATTGGCTTTGGTGATTTATTATCTTGTTTTATTTGTTGCCTTACACGCTTTAATACAAGTACTTTGGTCTTCAGTTTCTTATGTCAACCGTAATAGCGGCGTTTTTCGCAGTGCGAGTATAAAGCTTGACGTGTTGCTAATTGTAGATGTCCTTGCACGTGTCAAATTTTTGGAGACGGCTCTATATGTACAATTATTTGTTTGCATTCATTTCAATTACATTTGATTCGGATTTTGTTGATTTTAGTATGAAACAGTGTACTTGTACAATACCTCTAACAGATACCCAACAAACAAAAATTGTATCTATTTTATGTAATAGTTTAATATGACTTTCTCTATTAAACATCTGTTAAAAAATATAATTTAATTGCTCATGGTTTCGCTAGTGTTGACCAAGCTTAATATTGTAGTAAACTAGTTTCGTTTATCAACTGACGCGATAGCTAGTACTTTTTATCGAAGGAACGAGAAAGTTGGGAATTGGATTTGTGAGCAAATCTCCTGGAATCTTGAAATATCATAAGTTTGATGTCGTTGCATAAGCTGCTCTAATAAGTCCAACCCTGGCATTTTCAGATAGCTC
Source organism: Scirpophaga incertulas (assembly GCA_036419045.1). Lineage (NCBI taxonomy): Eukaryota > Metazoa > Arthropoda > Insecta > Lepidoptera > Crambidae > Scirpophaga > Scirpophaga incertulas. Next base: position 10,061,914 of record CM071637.1, on the reverse strand, counting down.
CACTGGTGTATAACTTATTACGAAGACTTAATAAAGACTAGAGATTATAAGCAGATATTAATTTAATACTAATTCTTAGTTTAATCAGCTATGTTTTTGCCTATAACAATTTTAGTAAATACGTAAAATGACCACACGATATTGATAAGTGTCTTGTTACACACATGATAAGTGGTAAATAAGAAAATTCAAGTTTACAATTCGGGTTCGAGTGCCGTTATATTTGAATATTTTATTTGCCTATTTTCTTATTTATACATTTATTTAGTTTATATAAAAAATGCATAATCACAAGTTTGTACTTTGACTTCGCATGTTTTTTATTGTAAACTCTTCATAAAGCGCAGTGTACCATTGTTGATTTTTCAAATATAAGATTTGATTGCAACTACCACAGTATAAATTACGGACTATAAAATACAAGATCTGCAACCGTCTTAAGGACCACTATGTATGGAGCACACGTCTAACTATCATGGTTTGATTTTGAACATGTCAAAAGTTGTACAGCGCAATTGAACTGTATTTTTGCTTCGGTTCGGGTATCTTGCTGTATCGCCTACCTGGTTGTGGGTGCATGTGTGTGCGTAAGTGCGTGTGTGAAATACAGAAAGAAAAAAGTTATCAAATCAAATCAATCAAAATAATCTTTATTCAACATAGACCTTTACAGGCACTTATTGACGTCAACAGACAAAACAAAAAAAAAGCTTAAAAAAAAAGTTGTGAAGTGACAATTTAGCAATTGAAGTACAGTTTGTAAAATAGATCCTACTATATGTATGTATATGTCTACATTGCATATTTATGATATAAAATAACCAACCCCATTATCAACTGTGACATATGACTTAAAACTCCTACAAGGCCTTATGACTATATCATAATAATCAGCGATTTCACTACTTCTATATGCTTTAAAAATTTGTCAGACATAAGATCTCACGTTGCAATTTAATTTCGACCTTACGTCCAGTTCTCGTTTCAATTTAATTTCGACCTTACGTCCAGTTCTCGTTTCATATTTTCTATTAAAGTTTCGACATTCAGAGAAATCATGAAACCAAAAAAACTCGAATTATCACGCTCAGAAAAATCGAAGTATGTCTGGAAACGTGACTAACCCAATAAATTTAAGAATATTGGATGATGTAAATTGTTACTTTTGAAAAAAGGTTTGTTTAATGTTTAAGTTTCCTCATCAAACTCGCCAGTTATTTATTTCTCATTTTTGTACACCCAAAAATTAGGACAATCAAATTCTTTCCCCTGAGAATGGTATGGCAAACACTTTGATGTTTTTAATTAAGAAAACATTTCTGAAAAATAATGAAAAGTTTATTTTGTTTTTGATTTGTAAGTTTGTTTTTTTTTTGTAGTACGTTTATTGATCGACAACAGTCATCGAATTGTATGACCTGCCCCTTTGATTATGTAACTCTGTTGCTTTCAAATTTAATTGAAACTGATAGAGAAGTTACATTACTGCTTTATAAAGATTCAATGTGACAATTATCTTTATAAAATAGCAATGCACTATTTGTCAGATTTTCATCACAGCTCATATACGTCCCCACCGAGGGGCTCGAGCCTACCCTAACTACGTTAGGGCGATTAGGCCTTAGTCAACCACGCTGGCCTAGTGCGGGTTGGTTGACTACGTACACCTTTGAATTGCTTCGCAGATGTACGCAGGTTTCCTCACGATGTTTTCCTTCACCGTAGGAGCGTCGGATAAATGTACATATGAAATTCGGAACGAAAATCACATTGGTACACGGTGGGGATTAGATCGCGGGCCTCCCGATTCTATGCGGCGCACAGACCAGTGCCGAAACCACAGAGCCACCGACTTTGTCAGATTCAATTAAATTTATTAGCAACAGAATGATATAACCAGAGGGCTGATTAACAAAATCTGATTAATGCTCTTTGGATATACTTATCTATTAATCAATATTTGTATATTTGATATAAATGTAGTCACTCAAATACTATCGAACTGTTTTCAATCGTACAGAGACCCATGAACAATATCATTGAAACGAGTGAGCGAATGATGTGAAAATACGCGAAAACTGTTTACGCTAAGAGTAGGCCTAATACCATACGTGATAGTACAAAAGGAGAACCTGATAGAAACTTATTGTAATATGCAAAGTAAAAATATCATGCTAATGTTCTCTTGTCTCGTTTCGTCCATAGTCCGTACTAGATTTGCAGGAGCTGTGGTCGAGCCGTCAGCGTTGCGCCTAATTTCGGAACACGATAAAGCTTTTAACGTTGTCATTGCCTGTAATGTAAGCTATGCCGTTATTATTATGAAGATATGAACTGATCGGCTTATTTAGAGTGATGTTTTGATAATTAAATCTTAAAATATAAATGCATTCGTATAAATTTGTATAATATGTTTGCTTTAGGTGCTATTTTTATTAATTATGAACTTTGTACCTTAATATTTTTTCTTAGTATATGTTAGTCGATCATCTAACAGCAATAACATCCCATAGATCTCGTTCTTTTTTTTACAATGGTCGACTGATAGACTAAATAACCACCCAGAGCTGTTAGACGACATTCACATTATGATCAATTCAGTCTAAATACAGACGATCTTACTGTTAACGTGATAAATGTCAGATGAACTGTTATTGCAACTGAGAATGTGTGTGGTTGTATTATATTTGCATTCTTATTGTAAGTTTGACAGGATAGGCGAAAAAAATCGATCGTTTGCGTACACGACACTAAATAAATTGTTAGGAAAAGTCTTCAATAGCCGCGGCACTGGGATGTAATCAATCTTATTTTTGTATATCGCGAGGTTCATTTTCCGGAACAAATCTATATTAGAAGCTTATACGCCACTTTGAGAGAGCGCGATACATATTTTTACGCAATCCCTCTTTTTCATCATCGCATTCCGTAAATATGTAGATTTATTGTTTTTCTTTAATAGCGAAACGTCGCTAACACATTTTGCGTCATTGCCTGTTTTTGTATTGATGCGACACATAAATGGCAGCCTTCTAATTAAAATATATCAAACGTGTCAAACAAATGACTTGTTTGACACGTGCGAAATATTTTTTCCCAAGTTCATCGTTAGACGTATCATCACAGCTATATAGTATCCGTCATCAGAATTACTCCAAATCCTGTCTATAAACCGTCCCATGATAGAAATAATGGATAAATATAGTTGGAAATGTAACAAAATCAAAACTTATTATTAAAGTATATATAATAAAGATTTATTTATGCTTGAAGATATAAAATAAGCAATCTTTTAAAATGTAACCGAAAGATTCACCCATTTGAGTCTTATTGTTCAACATTTAGTAGGAGAACGAAAATCTTTGGCGGTGTCGTTAGACATCGTCAACGCCTTCGGCACCCTCCCCTGGCAGGCCATTAGGGAGGCGCTCGTATACCACGAGCTGCCTCCCTACCTGCGGGCAGTGGTCGGGGACTATCTGCGCGACAGGACGATCGGCGTGATGGGACGGGACAGGATGGAAACGTCGAGGAGGGTCGAATGCGGCGTTCCGCAGGGGTCGGTGTTGGGACCCCTGCTATAGAACCTCGCATACGACGCGGTCCTTCGCACCAGCCTTCCTCGCGGCGGGAGTGTCGTCTGCTACGCTGACGACACTCTCGTCGTGACGACTGGGGCCGACTTCGGGCCGGCGCTCAGGCTTGCTGAGCTTGGGGTGGCATGTGTCGTGCGGGCGATCCGCCGGCTGGGTTTAGAAATAGCGCCTCACAAAACCGAGGCGCTATGGTTCCACGGCCTTCCGAGGCGCCGGGAACCACCCAGCTGCCGGATCCGGGTGGGTGACACGGTGGTCCCGGTGGGGCCGTACATCAAGTACCTGGGCCTCACCCTGGACCGCCGCTGGAGCTTCGAGGAGCATTTCGTGCGGTTGGTCCCCCGAGCCAAGGCTGCAGGCTCCGTAGCAGAGCTCTGCAGCGGGGGGACCTCGCGCAGTCTTGCGACCACACGGGAGCCCCATACATGGCCACGGATCGCACGACGCCCTCGTACAGGCGGCGAACTCCATCCCTCGGTCCCTCGAGATTGGGCAGCAGGCGATTGTTCCTGGAAGTGGCTTGATGTTCCCGGGGGCTCCCTACATGCCTGAGGAAGGCCATCCCTGAGGTTTTTAGTGGGTAGGCCTCCCCCTTCTGGGGAGGAGAGCCCCACATAACCGCCGGCCCGCCACAGCCGGGGTATGCAATTTAATGCATTTTCCTCAGGGGAAAAAAAAAAAAAAAAAAAAGGAGAACGAAAATCTATAGCGTGTTTCTCATAGACCTGTATAGTTTCATAAAATTTGCCAACTTGTTTATAGTACAAATGCATGAAAAAAATCTGAAAATCGCTGATTTGCTATTCCATTATCTAAGAAAATGCGTACAGGTATCTACGGAACCCCCTGTGCTTAGTCGCTTTTTATCCACGAAACCAATACGCAATAAATAGTTTTATTACAATTTCTCATCTTTGACTTTTCTTATATTTGCTTATTTATTTAGTTTTATTCTTGACAAGTCCAACGAGTAAATAATATTTATATCAGTTTATCCCTTCTTGAGTTATAAGCGTTGTAACTTCTTTACATCTATTAAATATTGTTTGTTTGTACAAAGTGGATCATATTATTATTGTCGACGATGTCAATTGAAATTAAACGAATAAGCCATTTCTTTTATATGTTTACAGTAATATCGGAAATGTGGTCACGCAATAACTGGAAGACAAAAAGAGGTTTACGATAAACCATACTTACCCAAAACATGCTTGTTTACTTTGGTCTTTCAATTGGTTTTCAAAGTATAGTATAGTATTAGATATTAGTTTAGAGATACTGTGGTAGAGTATTAATTTTCTCGGTGGTGCGCATAATAAATGATCTAGAAAAATACATACTTCGTGCATGTCCGTAGATAATGTAGTGTAGTGTACACAGACTATAGCAAGTGTTTTGATAGAATAAATCACAAACTGCTTATACACAAACTGGAAGTAATGGGCATAAGGGGGGACCTTCTTCGGTGGTTTAGCTCATATGTGGAAAATCGCTGTCAGACGGTTGTTTTAAATGGGTACACATCTTCTCCCCTGTTTATACCCTCAGGTGTACCTCAAGGATCACTTCTTGGGCCGCTATTGTTTTTAATTTTTATAAATGACGTATCGACATGCTTTTTACATAGTCGAATTCTACTTTACGCTGATGACATGAAAATACTCTGCCCAATAAAGTCCGAAGCAGATCACGTTAAACTGCAAGAAGACATAAATAGATTTCAAACATACTGTAGAATAAATAAACTAAATCTTAACGTCGAAAAATGCTACGTATGTACTTTTAGTAGACAACAAAATATTCTTAATTCGACTATATAATAGGTAATCAGCCGGTAAAAAGGGTTACGGCTATGAGAGATCTTGGCGTAATATTTGACTCAAAACTTTTATTTGAAAATCACATTCACGCGATAGTGACCAAAGCCCGAAAAGCTCTCGGATTTGTCATACGTATGTCCGCCGAGTTCAGTGATGTAAAAACTGTAAAAATACTGTATAGTGCTTTCGTGCGTAGTCACCTTGAATATGCTTGTCAAGTATGGAACCCTCAATATAACGTATACATAAATAGAATTGAAGCTATACAGAGGACATTCTTACGTCATCTGCAGTACAAATGTTGCAAATACCTACAGGGTTACACACAGCGATGCAGGCATTTTCATTTCTTACCTTTAGAAAAAAGAAGAGAGATGGCCGATGTTGCATTCCTTTTAAAAATATTTCAGGGTCACACTGACTCCTCGGATTTATTAAAACAGTTTAGTTTTTGTGCACCCAAAAAGATCACTCGTCACGTGAATCTCTTATATGTACCTTCAGCTGAAGCTAAATATGGGTCAAACTCGTTTGTTATTAGAGCTCCAAAATTATATAACCGTATTAGCAAAGACATAGACCTTGACCTGTTTAACACTACTGTAACTAGATTTAAGAAAATTTATGCATCTAGCTTCTTTGAATCTTGAATTTTGTGGATACAATAAATTTAATTCTTAAGATATAGCCATATTGTGAATGTTTGTACGCTACCTCGTATAACCACATGTGAAAACTTGTAATTGGCTTTATTCTATTTAAACTGTTATTAACTAGTGATTCTAGCTGTAAGTTTTCCAAATAAATGTAAAATAAAATAAAATAAAATAATACCAACACGCTGTCAGCCCCATTTTGTTAGATATTCGTGCACCATGTAGGGTTAACACCGTCTGTGGCATATTCTCTGTGGCTTACATTCTCCGAATTGAATTCTGTAGAATATCGACAGAATGTCAATGTTATCATCAATTTGGCATTGATAAATCAGATTGCGTCACCATAAAACACATCACGCATGAATATGTTTAAAATAATAAATATTACAATTCTAAAATGAATACGTCAACTCGTACGACTTCAATTATTCAATTCATTAAACAGCTTGGTGCAGAAAGATGATTCTGACATTTAAAGATCAAGCTTCGTCGTCTTTCTCGTTTAGATCTGTTGAATGCCACGGAATTCTAATTGTTGTTGACACACTCCTAACCCACCTCGTTAAGGCGCAAAAATCCAAAAGAAACAACTCTGAACAAGTTCGAAGGTAACACCTGTATTAGCCAGGTGTGCCGAATCGCGTCTTCATGAATATATGGAACACAGTGGCGCAAATATTTGTTTGGGCCGACGAGCAACCACAGCCCGCTGAACATCGATTAATGGTCGAATACCGTCGGTTTCCAAAGGTAAGCCGGTTCGTGAAATATTAGTCCTGTTGCCTTCTGGAATTCGCAATTTTGCCGGATCTCTTGGGCTGGTTAACTTGCATTACGACAATTTTGGGGATTAAATACGTGGAATTACAAGAAACATTTTGTGTGTTCGTAATATTGGGCTGTTTCAAATAATTTCTATTATTATAGTTTATACAATGATCAAAATGAATTATGAGAGAAAAGTCAGTTTTTTAATATAAAAGAAAACGAGCTAGATTATAAATAACATATTTATGAAAATGCTTGCAACGGTTACTGACTCTTTAATGAATTATCGTTTGTTCCCCTGTCTTTAAAGTAAAGTAAAAAAAGTTAATTAATTCATAAGTACACTTATGAATTAATTTACTTTTTATTAATTCATATAGTAAATACCTTACTTAGGTCCGAGAGTTTGGAGGGCTGTAGCCTCCTTCTGTGAAGTGGTGATGCTCCAGAAGGAGGCCGCCGAGCGGGATCGGGAGATGGCCGATCCCGCTCAAAGAAGGCGGCCTCGGGCCAGAGAGCCTGGCCTGAGGCGCCGACACGGGTCGCTGGCGGGCGTGACGCAGTTCGCGCCCGTGGAGGCGACCCGGGAAGGACCCCCGGATGGCCGGGGTGTGACGTCGTAGGAGGTTGGACGGGAGGAGGCGGCAAGATCACTCCTCCCCGAGAAGGGCTCCCCTAGCGCACCCAGGGGAGCAAAGGCCGGGGGTCCTGAGATGCAACACTCGATCCTGAGGGCCCCTACAACGCCTGAGGATGGCCATCACTGAGGTTTTTAGTGGGTAGGCCTCCCCCTTCTAGGAGAGAGCCCCACATAACCACCGTCTCTCCGCAGCCGGGGTATGCATTTTCCTCTATTATTGTATTGAATTCAATGCATTTTCCTCAGCGGAACAAAAAAAATAAAGGTCCGAAAGTTATTAAGCTTTTAAGGCGTCTTTGTATACGTTCTTACTATAAATTTACAAGAATTATTCAACAGTTCAGTTTGAATTAATTTAGATCTAACGTTCTACTTTAATTTGACTATGTGTAGTACGCTATGTATCTAAATTTAGAGAATATATTGGATTTTATTTAAATTCATATTTTAACTACCTTATCTTTTTTGTTTGTTGTTCTCGCAGGCTAAGGTTCTCCTAATCCATGAGAAATTTTATTCTGTTTTCAATTGCTTTTTAAACTAATATTAATATTGTTGTCAGTACTTACATATTTTCTAGAGGTGGATTTCTTTTTTATGTTTAATAAACCTCTGATATTAGCAGCATATAAATTATTTGGCGAAGGTGAGAAACGATCTTAAATAAACACAAAATGAGGATAGCATGATAACCGAATAGAGTCCCCAAACCGTTTAAGCCGTATTGAAACAGGAAATAGATAAAACCTAACAACTTCTTAATTCACTGTCTGCCTAATTCCACCCCTTTGTTGCTAGTAGTGTAAATTATAGTGATACGTTCGAGTAAAATTTATCAATGAAAGAAAACTTATGTCTTGTTACATAAATGTCTATAATGCTAACCGAATATGCTACATGTAGTAATGATGTTAAAGGCTTAATTCATCTCCATACATAAGGACTTATGTGCCTACCTTCGGTAACAATCCACAACAATTAATGTCGTTCTAATGTATCAAGCGTAATTGGTTTGTCGCAAACCGCAAATAGAGGCAATGATTTATGTAACCAACGTCGGAAATTAATTTGGAAGGCTCACGGGAAGTTACGGCTATCTAGAACACATTTATAGAATTCCCTGTGTTAAGGACACAGATTTCTATCATATTAATAAACTCATATATTGAAAACTCAGTGTCTATTATTTGTTACCATGCGGTACTATATTGGAATACTTCAGATCGAGAAAGTAAAACAGGCAATTGCACCCAACATTTCGAGTTCTGAGTAAATACTTACTTAAGGGAGTACTCCTTTCATTTTTAAACGACTTACGACTCATACTTGAGTTAATGCGATTTCAGGTTTGTTACTACTGTTATTCGAGTAAATATTTCCTCCTTCCAGAGCTGATTTATTTTTAACGAAATGATCAACGTAATAAAATAGGCTTGTAGGGGAATCAATACTAAAGTTATTAAATAATGTTACATTCCTTAACTTTACTTGACGATGTTCTATTTGTTAGTTTCCATCAAAATAAAAGCATTTGTAAGGTCTGAATCATAAATGACCATTAGTGGTTGCTTTAATTCAATAAAGTCTCCAATTAATTATCAATTATCAACTACTATTACGTCTACAATTTATTTAAGCTCCAACGAATTGGTGGAAACTCTAGTCCATTTTATAGGGTTAATGTGGGATGAGGCAGCGGAGAGGGAGCGGGAGGAGGACGTCGATGCCGCTCCCCTCCGCCGTAGACGGATAGGTAGGAGAAGGCGAGCACACGCAAGCGCGGTGCTCGCCTAATGACCATACCGCGAGGCTTCGTGCGCGACTGGCAATCGCGTCCGCCTCTCTGTCTGGGGGACTATCCAAGTGTTCTCGGACAGCCCCTCCCTTGCAGTTGGCTTGATCAGTTCTAGGTCGAGCCGGCCCCGGAGTACATGGCGGTAGAATCGTGAAAGCGCACCCCGCCATGTGCCCCGCATGGGCCTAGAGAACACTGGGGGGTTTTAGTGGGTAGGCCGGTCTTCTCAGACCGGAGAGCCCCACACACGGCCGCGCCTAGCCAGCGCGGTGTCGTGGTGAATAATGCATTTCCACCAAAAAAAAAAAGGGTCAATGGTCACTAGTCTACCGCTAATATACCAATATTATTATCTCTCACAGAATATCTTTGATGATTATGATTTTAGTATCATGCGTTCAACTGGTAGGAGAGATCGTAGACAATAAATATTTCTTCTACCCCTTTTTGAGGATATCGCAATGCTCATTTCCTATTATAATTAAATGTATGGTCCATGACTGTTTTAGTAGGTTTAGCCCTGGTGAATATTAAGAACAGCTTAAGTCGGTAGTTACACCACGACTTAAGCTGTTCTTAATGTGGTAATGTGACTGTTCTTAATGTCGGTAAATTAAACCTCGGTAAATTGTGACTAGTAATTTTCTGGGTAATAAATTCCTGGTAGTCAGACAGGAACCCTTCTGACTTATTAAATAGCATCATATTCATGGCTTAAGACCACGCGTAAATGCTCAATGATCATAATAAGGAGTTAAGCAAATCGTTAGATGAAGTTAATAGCACAGAAACTTGCAATAAACGTATGAAAACGTATTTAATATATAAAACAGTAAGATATATATATTAAATATCATATTTTTTTATTAGCATAGCCATCCTGGGAAATCCTTTGTACGGGACTGCAAGTTTAGTGTTGGCAACTCGGGAACCAGACTAATTGCCTAGAACCGTACTAGGAATGTGCGAGCGCAACACCGCGATCCTTGCGGCCTCACGTGCTTGACGGCTGTTATGAAAAATATATTTTATTATATTACAAAATGTTAAGTTATCAAGGTTTCATTAAAATATTTTTGTTCAATTTAAGTAACATATAATTTAGATTGAAAAATAGCGTTTAATTAATTAATATTAAAAAAAAAATCTAAATTGTTCGCGTATAACGTTACACGACATCCGAAAGGATTTGTTATTTTTTATTGCCTTTACGAGTCTATGGTTTCGGTACTTAATTCTATCACTTTGCCATTAACGGATTTATTGAACAATGTATAACGGTCAATACAGAACCATATGCGCTATCAATCTCACGCGTCCGAAAGGCGTCCCTGTCACACGCGAATATTGGGCCATTAATCTAGCACTGTTGTGTCTAACTTGGTAAACGTTGCTCGGGAGTATTGCAAATCAGTTTTTACTGCTTTTATATTAGAATAGAATTTCGTGTATAGATATAGTATATGAAATGGAGGAATTGAATTGTGCATAAAATGCATGGTGAGGCAAACGCAAAACTATTCAGCAGACGAAACGTATTTTCTTCTTTTAAATAAAAATTTAATTAATATATTTACTACTCTACAAGATAGATATAGTAAATAATATTTGAGATTGAATATTCATTATCCTTTTTAATTCTTTTTTATTTTAATATAATTTATTTAGCTCACGCATGTGTATATTCTTAGGAATTAAAAAAAAAGTTCGTTGCGTCAAGCTTATCAAAATGAACTGGCTTGTCAACACACACAGTTGTAGATCATATCCCTAAAAATAGACACTTCATTGGAATCCTCAAGGAAGACGAAACGCAGTCACTGTAAGCAGACCTAGCGACGCACGATTGTGAACGAGGCTAAGAAGCTCTGACCGATTAATAACGAGATTAAGCTCTCCCGTTGCTCTATCAATGACACATCTAAACGCACTAAATTATATATGACTTTAGTTGACTGGTGACTGTAACCACGATTCCACCCAATTCAATTTTAATTCAACCTAAAGGTTGGATAGTAAATTAAATAGCTTCCCTGTACCACGTGTAGTATATATAATAGATTTAAACGGGGTAAATCCCTTAGACCTGTGTTAGATATTTATTATAATTAATAGAATATATACATATCTGAAGTCGCTAATCAGACAAATACTTATCAAAAACAAATTATAAAATTGTAAAGTGGTCTTGTTCTGTCAGTTATGTTGCACTTGCATAAATTAAACTGTTCATTTCATCCGCAACACCGGTGTCCATTGTCCATTGTCCATGTCCACGTTAATAATGTCCTCGCTATTAACGACAGCGCTACGCCACGACGTATCAGCCAGAAACGATTACATAACAAGCATTCGTATGAAACATTCCCTCGGGAATGTCAACGAGTAATGTATTTAATCTTTTGTCCGTTGTATACTTTGGTTTGATTCAACAGGACTACTCTCTAACGCCGTAATGAAATGCAGCTGTGTTTTGATTCTACTAACAAATTACGAAACAATAACGTTCGATCAATAAGAGTGCATAGATTGTTAAATGATAAATAATAATAATAAATATTTGTTACACTTACACCAATTAGCCTAGCCCAAGGTAAGCTCTGTAAGGCTTGTGCTATGGGATCTAGGGTAACGGATAGACATACATATATTACACATATATAAATAATTTTTATTGAAATATATATCAACAACCATGACTAAGGTACAAATGCTGGCATTCATCACACAAACATCTGCCCCCACCGGGATTCGAACCCGGGACCTCAGAGATGGCGACACCTTGAAACCGGTGTACTATCCACTCGACTATGGAGGTCGTCAAATCGAATCGCGCATTTTGATTGGATTAATGCAACTTATATTTCGGCTGCAATTTGTTAGCAGCTTGACCCGCAGGCCCGCAGTTGCGTTTTATTACGAAGTTAGAGAGTGGCCCTGTAGGATGAAGTCAGACTGTACAACGAGCGAAAAATGAAAAACATTACTCATGTCAGCGAAAACGCTTTTATGTAAATCATTGAACAACGGATCCTAAGAGTAATCCTAAAAGTATGTTCTATATAAAAAGGAAAGGTTTGACTGTTTTTTTGTTTCCTACTTCACCGATTAAAAAAATTCTTTCATTGTTAGGAAGCTACACTATCTCCGGTGAATATAGATTATATTAAATTTTCAAAGAGTGTATAACTTTTGAAATGTTTCTTTAATGAACGTGCCGGGCGAGCTGCTAGGCTATAATAATAAAATAGATATTTTTTTAATTAGGTTTGCTTCAATTGTTACATAGACATTGTTATTATTTATGAGAAATATAAACCGTGTTATTCAGAAATGTTTCATAAAGCTACATTGCTTTATTTGTATTACTTTGATAGCAAGAAAACTAGTAAGTAGTATTTCTTTTCCTGTATTATTTTATAGCATTTTTGTATTATTATCTTATTAGCATTGTCAGTGACAAGCTGACATTATATGTGTAGCTTTAGATAATCTTCGTTTACAAGATATGATGAAATATTTATTGTGCGATATAACTGCCAAAATCAAATGTATTTTAACTGACCAAAGTAATAAATTGATCTATCATATCCCGTTTCGGTGCTCATCCTGAGGATTGAGATCACTTTTTATATATTCACTACAGATACATATTTTCTAAAATTAAAATTTAACTATTTATAAAGCACAGACACATTTGTTAATTATTATAAGCAATTGTCATGTCAAAAAAAAAGGAATCGAAGCATTTTTATCATTTAAGAAATCTTTGAAATTGTGTAAGTTAGATATTTTCCTTGCTATTCATTATGAATTATAATAATAATAGAACTAAATTATAATAGGACAAAAACCGAATGATATCGTAAGTTTTCCTCGCAGGGCAGAGCACTGAAAAACTCCATAGTCAATCGATTCGTGCAATTGGCTCTAAGTTATTAGTTTCTGACTTAAAACAACATAAGCAACACTTTATTCTCAACAAAATATCATCCGCTTTAACTCAAGAACAATAATTTGGAAACCATATAACAAGCAAACTAATGATCTATGTCATTATCATTGTTTATTCTAGAACAAGAAAAATATTTTTTAATAATTTAAGTATTCTAACACTTAAACATAATAATTACTTACAACCTTATAATAGTTCGATTGTTCAAAGAACATGTTTGGGAAATGATCCCAAAATTAATTCATGTACAACTATAAAATAATTGTTCCTCCGCCATTTTACTTCTTATCTCTGAGACTACATTTTTACCTTACGCAAGCATCATTAATCATTATCACTTTTATTACTCTTTATCAAGGTACATTTATTTTAATTTTTAAGATGCCTTATGCGTTGTAGCTATGCCCGAAGTTGACTTTTCACTAGGAGATTTAATGTTATATATATTATATGTATATATATATATATATATATACATATATATATATATATATATATATATATATATATATATATATATATATATATATATATATACATATTGATTTATTTATTTATATTACACTTGGTGTTATAATTTATCAAACAGCAAATCATATGTATATTTCTACTTCTTATATTTGTTGTATTGCCGATGGCGTGCTGCGTCTTAGTATCGTTTCTTTTTATAGTATATTATATCCCTACACTATAATATACTAGTATAGTATTCATATTCCATAGCGAAAAGCCATCTTATTGCAAGGTTCGTAGCGTTGCCTATTGTTTGACGACATGTGAACTATGTTAGTGAAGTGTCCAGGAGAAAACCTTTCAGACTAATGCATTGTTCCTACAGTTCTAATGTGTATCCTTAATACAATTGTGTTAGTCGAATACTCAATTGTGATTTATGGATACTCTGATGGTTAGCACTATTGTAGAGATTAGTATATGGTCACCGCATCGGCTGGGAATGAGTGGCGTGAAGTTTAAATCTTCTACGCCTGTTCAACTCCTGGGTATAATATCCAGTAATTTCAGCACTAACTAAAAGACACTCTAACATTTTACGGTATGGTACGTTAACTTAGCATACACAATTTGACTTTCCAGCAGAAAATTAAATTTATATTATTTTGAGTGAACTGTCCTTTTTTTTCGTAACGCTGAGGTGAATGAATTGAATTGCATACCCTGCACCCCGGGAAAGATCTTGGGCTCTTTCCCCAGAAGGGGGTAGGCCTACCCACTAAAAACCTCACAAATCTCCACAGACGCCTGCCGCGAGCGCTCGATCGACGGCGCATCCGACATCGCCGTCAGACGCGCCGAGGAGAACTGCTCGCGGCGTGACAGGGTCGTGGGAACCCGTAAGGACACTACCACGACCCCATCGACGTCTCACCAGAGGTGAGCCGCTCACTCGCCACCCCTTTTGTCTGGGGAGAACATGGATCCCCCGGGGCGTCCGGGGGATCTACTCTATCTAGTGAGGTACAGAAGCACAGAAACTGAAATAGTACACAGAGAAACAATTAATAAAGTAGCATATATAAGATTAGCGTACTAGTTTACAATTTGCATTAGCCAACTAACTCACTAAACAGCTTTGTCTTTGATGACTCATTTTCTCACCACCTGTCTCACCTCTCCTACCTATCTGATTAGTGAGCAAGGTTTGTCGATATCGGGTCTATCGATAAAGGTATCTATATGAATCGATGTGTAGAAGTTGCGAAAAATATATAACATATATATATATATATATATATATATATATTATAATTTAAATATATAAATGTATATTATAATTTACTAAATTAGTAGAACAAAATTAGTATAAATATGTACATAAATAAAAATTCATTTCGGTGTGTGTATTGGAATATAGGAAAGATTCCTACAAGCTCAAAACGTATAATTAAGCTAATGAGTTTGTTCAAGCTCAGAGGTCATTTTACGCTGGAAATGTTTCTGGTCGTGTATTGTAATCATGCAAGACCAGGTCCTGCTCCGGATACGATCTGCCATGTACCAATGTGTTTTTCATTTTCCTAATTTTATTTTGTTAACCCTGTTAAACCCAATCTTTGTTTAAAAGCAGCTCTTATTTTATATCACGCATTGATTACAGTCTGTTCCTGGCAGTAAGATTTGAAGGAACTGTTACTGAATCAGTAAAACAATTTTGAAATCGTGTATGATTAGTTTTTATTCTAATCAGATTTAAGATTATAGATACAAGTTAAGATTTTTTTTTAAATTTACTTCACTCAACACATTCCAAAATGTTCTCCCGACGGCTATAAAAACAGTGTTAGCTCAATTTATGTTAACATTCTTAATTAACTATGCCGACGCTGCCTAAGTGAGGCTATCAGAAGCATTACTTAACAAGTGTTTGAAAAATGTAGCAATTAGTTTTATTATTGACCGGAGTAAATTTGACCATGTTTCTTACCATCGCCCTCAGCTCAAATGGCTCCTTGTTTGTCAACGCAGAGACTTAAAAACTATCCATTCTCTGCAATATTTTGATTATTCCAACATCTACATCAAACCTTAAGTCACTGTACTCATTTGGATCCTCTACTTAATTTAATTCTTGACTTACTTAGTCGTTAAGCACTAAGCATTAGCTTAGTACAAATTCTCTTTCATACTATTTTCCAGCATATCCTTTCCATCTCTTGAAGTCTGGTCCTGAGACTATTAAGAGAATTCGCACGTAAGAGTCCTTTTAAGAACCAAAACCGTAATTATTTCCTGCCATTAATTCTTAGTGTGGCATAGCGTTTAATTTACTTACCCAATAATTACATCTATACTCTGTTTGAAAGGTTTTTAGCAATAAAGCCGCCCTTCGTCTATAGTTTAACTTTATTGGAAATTTTAATACGTTAACTCATTTTTGTGCAATAAATTGTGTTTATTTATTGTCAAATTAATATACTTATTGAAGGACAAATAAAGTAAAAAATAAATAGATCGTGGAACATTATGTTGTAATCACGAGAAAGGTCGAAAATTCTTTAACAATATAATTAATACGGAAGTGGCCCCACGGGGGTCCTTGGAGAAATTTGTGCTACAAGCGAGGGCAAAAACTTTCGACGCCGCCTAGCAAGAACAACCAGCACTAATCTCGTAAGTTCGACGAGTACAACCTCGTTAGATGTGGCGAACTTCCCGCGAGAAAAACACCTCACAAATCCACGTGTCCAAACGAATTTCTCCGAAAAAGAAAAAATGTTCTCCGCGTGTTAATTACAGGCTATTCGTTTTCTTTATTGTTGTTTTTGGATATTTCTTGTTGGAATACTAATTTATTGTTATTCGCTTTGCCACTTTCTTCGATGGCTCTTGCCGAAGTGATCGTGAATATTATTCTTAGAAACAAACTTGATTCTTTACTTTAACATTGATTGCTGTTACGAAAATTCTGCTAATCTTGTTAGAGAAGCTGCGCGACTGATTCAATCATACACTTAAGCTTGTAAATTATACTTGTAAATTAAACGTTGAAGAAACCTGTGCGTGTACGTACATATGATGGACAATTAATGAAACGAAAAATTAATAAAAACTAATAATATAAGAGTTGGATTTGCACACATTGGGAGTAGAATTAATTTTATGTTATAATAAAATATAATTTTATTGTAAGGGGTCAACAAATTAGCGATTTTCTTTTCCATGTGCTGTAAGACCTTCCATATTTAAAGTAGTATGTTTAATATTCTTGAAGGACAGGAATCCAACTCTGTTTTATGTGTATATATAATATAATATAGAATTAAATGTTCTTTGTAATTTTCATATTATCAATTATATCTTTATTTTAGAATCAAAATAATTATGCATTGCAAATTGATAAACATGTTTTAATTCTTTGGTATTTTTTGAACTAAATATGTAATGCAATATAAGCTTAGTTCAGCTTTCGTAAATACTTAATGTTACCCATATATATACATATATGCTCAGTAAAATATAATTGAATATATTGTTTTCAAATTAAATTTTAATTTAATGTTCAATACTGTATAATGTTATTTTAAGGTTTTTATATGCAACGTTGGTTGCGAACAAACTTACGACCTGCTTAATGGTAAACAGTAAGTATGGCCTACGGATGCCTGCAACGTGTAGCCGACCTCTGAAAAACCTATCCACACTTTTCTTGAAGAACCTCATACTTCACACTTTTTATGATATTGATATGAATACAAATACAATTATGTTAAATTACAGGTTAATCTTGTTATAAAACTCAAATTAAATTATAAATTTAAATTAAATCAAAATATTTATCTAATTTAACTAGACTAAACTAACTTAAATTGAAAATTGAGAAAGAAAACAATATCAAAGCCCCTGACGAACCCCACCAAGACAGATCAATCAAAGTGAGCCTGATCGATCATTCCCGCAGAAACTCCGCTAGGGTGTAACAGCATTTCACCAGCAAAATATTCCTCAGACTCTCAACAAAATCGTAATCCTTCAGCGGCCGCTGTGACGCGATCACTTTATTTATGTGTGATGATGAATTGTTTTAAAAATAATTCAATTTTGTAATGTAAAAGAAGGATTGTATATTTTATACCACAGTTTAATATGTTTAAATATTAACACTTCTCCGCGTTCTGGACATCTGTGAAACAACTGTTAAGTATGGAAAGGCGATCGCTCCTTCGATATATTTCTATAGTGTAACGATGAAGCCTGCCGCCAATCCACGACGTGCCAGTACTAAATCAAGTTAATTTTTATACAGCGCTTACTTAGGCCCTCGGGAAACGATAAGTTTTTTCTTAGTCACATTCTCGCTAGAATTATATGCATGCATCGCTTATTCAAGCCTAAGACAACCGTTCTTAAAACTTGAAATAGCATTGATACCCAACAAAACCAAATAAAACACATTTGGTATTGTTTAGGCTTTCAATTAAAAATTTACCCTAGATATTGTTGAATAGTTTGGTTATGACAATAAAATATGCAGAGAAGATAATTGTGTGTTTGCTTGGAAAATGGATACTTTGTTTCTTTTGACACACACGGGGAAATTATGTATAAACAGATTTACAGATTTTCGCCGACAATTTTACCTGTTATATCGGATTTTCCTATAGGAATGAAATATTTTCTTGTGGTAAGAATTAACTCACATAGTTCCCCGAGTCCGCTTACATCGAATATTGCCATTGGAATAAGAAAATATAATCCTATTTTCTTTCTCGGGTCTAACGGCCGGTTTCTGAAACGCATGTTATGTTAACACGCTGTTAACACGTTTACTACTTCTTATTAAACGCCAAATATATGAGTAAATAACCAAAAAATAGTCAATTAGATAATTTTACACTATAAACCCATTCAGTAACTAGCTGTTATCCATACATCTAACATTAACAACGATTTAATGAGAGATTAACAACGTGTCAACAACGTGTTAACATAACATGCGTTTCAGAAACCGGCCGTTAGACTATCTCCACACCAAAGGACATTGTTCCAGCTCTATACATGTTCTGCCTAAGAACCGTTCGAATCGAAAGTGACTTATATAAACTCTTAAAATTATATGGAATCCTATGAAATAAGTTTTCACGAACGGACACTTCAGGAAACTAAAATAATTACGAAAAAAGTTAATATTTCGAGGTTATAAATAAAAAATAACCAACCTTGCGTGAAATATCAGAGTAGTAATATCAAAGTAATATTAACAATACTATGTACAGCTATATATGTTCTCTTCTAGAACTAGGAAAGGACTACTCTACTAGATACTAGGAAAAGAGATAGTACCTAGTCAAGTTTAAGATAATTCTTTGACAATTATCATTTTACAAAATCTAGTCCATTACACACATCCGAGTCTACCAAGTACCTACGCAATGTAATCGGAGTCCGTAATCAAGCCAAAGTTGTTAGAATAAAACCATGAAACGCATAGAAAATCACAAAAAAAACGATAGTCGCAAAGCAATCAAAAATATTAAATGAAACGGACACAGATAAGGTATGAAGTACACCAGTGTTGCCAATTACGAAAACTATAATACTTGAATGCCAAGCTAGAAATTCGAGATTTCGCTTAAAAAATATATAACTAATACTAGTTTTTTTTCTAGCTAGTCAATTTAGGTATTTAAATGAATAAAGTGTTATCAACTAATTTTAATAACCGATTTCAAAAAGGAGGAGGTTTTCAATTCGATCCGTATTTACCGAAATCGCGAAAACTTCCGAAACTGGCAGCACTGGCTGATGGAAAACATTTTATACGGCATCAATAATTGTGACCCAACATTTAATTTGGAATTTATTTATTTGAAGTGTCCGTGGAATACTAAAATATGTTTCAAATAATATAAAAATAAATAAAAATTATAGTATAATTTATATTCACATCGGTTCTTAGGCCAAAATTGAACAATGTCCTTTCATCATAAACCCTTTAGATTAACATACACCCATTTTCACAAGCTTTATAATATTTATTATATTATAAGATTTATGAGAAAATTGTCTTTTTTTTATTGCCTTACTTGGCAGACGAGCAAGCGGCACACCTGATATTAAGCGTTAACCGCAGCTCATGGACTTGGCAATCCCAGGGGTGGACACAGCTAAGCCGCTGCCTACCGAGATAAGATTACTCTCTTTAAGCCTCGTTTGAAGAGGGACATGTCAAAGCGCAGGGGAAACACCGCAACAGGAAGATCATTCCACAGCTTACATGTCCGTGGAAGAAATGATCGCTGGAAACGCACCGTACTGTCTTTATATACGATTTTTTTTTCGTAAATACCATCGCAATCGTATACTCAAATATTCACTATATATGGCTATATGTATGACTATATATATGACAACCTACATAGTCGAGTGGATAGTACACCGGTTTCAAGGTGTCGCCATCTCTGAGGTCCCGGGTTCGAATCCGGTGGGGGCAGATGTTTGTGTGATGTATGCGAGCGTTTGTACCTTAGTCATGGTAGTTGATATATATTTCTAAAAACAATATTTGTATATGTATAATATATGTATGTCTATCCGTTACCCTAGATCCTATAGCACAAACCTGACAGAGCTTACTTTGGGCTAGGCTAATTGGTGTAAGTGTAACAAATATATATATATATAATATATATATATATATAATATATATATAATATATATATATAATATATATATATATATATATATATATATATATAATATATATATATATATATATATAAATTATGTTACAAGCGTCACGAAATAATGTAATGTTTAGTAATATATATTTATCAGAAGTGAAGAACATCTGCGAGCGACGAATACTACGTAGCAATCTATTCAGCTCCATTGCATCTACAGTCTGATAGTACTTGTTTTGTGTTTACAGGTGACTAGGGCATTTGAAAGTTTGTTTTCAATATGATGTTAGTTAATTGGAAAAGTAATAGGTTTTCGGGCGGCATCACCGATGTGACCGATCGACTAAATTCAATTCAAAGTCTTGGTTCTAAAAAACTCATGGTTCGTAAGGACAGCGAGCGCTCCACAGGAGAAGACACGGTGCGGAGTACAATTGAGATTGCTTCCACTCTTTTCTATCACTCGCCATTTCGACACTTCAACCCTTCTTCAACATATCAATATTCTCCTTCATTATCATCTTTTTTTCGATCTTCCTCTACCCAAACGCCTATCCACTTTCCATATATATAACATGATCATTCCCACTTTTTAATACGTGACCATACCAGAAAAAAACTGAAAACCGTAGGTATGTAGTTGCGATTTATTGTGATGAAGTGATGAAACATATGACATCATCATCATCCTCATTTCATCTGAGAAACGTCCCCAAAGATTGGCACTAATTGGTCTGAGCTGACAGTATCCAGAGCCTTCCTGCAATCTTCCCCAAATTCTTATTCACTTATATCTATAGATATACTGTTTATTTTATGTTTATCTCGCGTAATATCCAGATCTGTATTTGTATTCATCCCGTTAACATCTTTGATATCTTTGCATTTACAAATTTTAACGCTGCCTTTAAAATGTTAAACGTATAAGATATTCAAATACATAAATGTCCGCAAAATTTGAGCTCTCTTCAAAACTTTCAAGAATAAACGCAGTCACGTGATTTATTAAACTAGGGCGGAGTATTTCAGGAATTTCAGTAACATTCACCAAGGATACGAGGGTCCCAATCAGAGGGTTCGTTTCTGTGTCAATATGAAAGAATTTATGGCAAATGGATATTACGGAACCAGAACGGCACACTTCTAGGTATGTTTGGTAGTTATATGGGGCATTACTCTGACAGTTATGGCCGTGTGACAACATCGTAAAACCCTCAGTGGTTACTACGAAAATTAATGCTCACAATGTGTACTGAATTGATTTGAGGGATTTGGGGTCACAGTGATTTAGTTCTAGTGTTTGCAGCGGCCGGCGCGGCGCCGTGGATTACGTGTCGTGTCGCGGGAAAATGAACTGGTATTTACTTAGGTGCTCATTTGTACTGATTGGGCAATATTACGTGCCTTAGAGGATTACGCTGCGCAAGGAGAGTGGATGAAATTTATGCCATCCGAAGAGTAATGAATACCAAATCTAGTGGACTGGGAGTGTGAGGAGGGAGCCAAGCCACCCCGTGCTAATGATAATGCGAATATATCAGGGTTCATTGCTAGTTAACTCATATCATTGGTCTTTTTCCAAACATGCGTGGAAATATTGTCATTATATTCGAGAAATGGACACGCGCATTCACATAAGCCAAAAATAAAAAACGCTTCTCTAAATTTATATAAATATTCATTCCCGGTTTTCTGTATAAATGTGCCTGACAAAATAATAACAATCATGTTCAGTTATTGCGTTAACATGATGAATGTAACTTTTAATATACAAACTTATACTTACTATATAACTTATACATATAACAAAACTTATACCTATATCTTATATATACCTCATACCTAAAATATATACCTTATATATAAAATTTTCGTGTCACAATGTTCGTTCCCGTACTCCTTCAAAACGGCTTGACCGATTCTCATGAAATTTTGTGAGCATATTGAGTAGGTCTGAGAATCGGCCAACATCTATTTTTCATATCCCTTAGTGATAAGGGTTGTCCACCCTTAACATTTAGAAATTACTCAAAAATTAATTATATATGGCAAAACAACGTTTGCCGGGTCAGCTAGTATATATGTGTATATATAAGTGGACTTTAAAATAAAAAAAAATAATATTTGTTACACTTACACCAATTTGCCTAGCCCAAACTAAGCTCTATAAGGCTTGTGCTATGGGATCTAGGGTAACGGATAGACATACATATATTATACATATATAAATAATTTTATTGAAATATATATCAACAACCATGACTAAGGTACAAATGCTCGCATTCATCACACAAACATCTGCCCCCACCGGGATTCGAACCCGGGACCTCAGAGATGGCGACACCTTGAAACCGGTGTATTATCCACTCGACTATGGAGGTCGTCAACACTTGGTTTACTTATACACTAGCTGGGTTTACTTATACACTAGCTCACCTGAAAAACTATGTGTCGGAGAAAAGTCAATGTCATCCACGAAAAGTGGCGAAATTCCAAACGCTATTTTTTAATCCACAAATAAGTGGTTTGATTTATTACTGACTTTTATTTCAAACCTAATTGAATGTATAACAATGAAGGAAAGAAAACAAAGTATATGACTCGTGCAATAAAAACACAAACGCCAAAATTAACGCAAGAAAATGGCGGGATTTGCGTATGCGTCTCTAATATGTCGGATTGATGCCGTAATTAATTTTGTGACCTACTACTATCCGTGAAAATCGAATATTTCATTTGCATTCTTCATAATTTACTTTGTAAAGTCAAACTATCAATAACTATAAACATATAATGAAATTTTACTTATTCTCTATTTAGTCTGTGCGATGACTTAACGGTTAATGTATACTCGTGGCACCGCTACTCTTCTTCCTATGGATGTTGTAAATGTCGAAAAAGGGTGTTTATCGCAATCATATTTTATGAAGGTCTCGAACAATGGCAATAGTATAGGCATATCGTTTGTTTATTCTTCATCTTTACCTATCCTTTCGGGGTGACCTATGTACATTGCAATATTTTTATAACATTTGGCGTTATCTGTTTCTATTACAGTACATAAAAGCTTCCATCAGATAGAAACATAAATCAGATTTATGTAATAAGATTATGACAATTTATGGTACCGCTCGATCTGTCGTAGTTTCGATTTCCGATTACGGCACGTTCTAATGTGTGAGCAGCACATTTAGCCCCAGACGTGCTCGGCCTGTGGATAGTGCTAAATGTTTTCCGATAACTACCGACCTACGGTTGGACTGCCGTACTATAAAATAATATTTCTATTTCACGCATGATTGCTCCTTTGTGCTGGAATCTAGCGCAAATGCTATCATGGCATGCCTTTGCGATTTTATTGAGTTATTGATAACGAATCCTGTGAATTTCTGAGAAGTTCCTGCGAATACTTATAGAGTAGGTACCTATTTGTATTCAGCGCACAAGAGTTCGTGTTTTGCTTTGAAAACGAAGGATCCTTTTATTACTCCACAAAAATAGACAAAAGATTCAAATTACAAGATATAGGTATAGGCTCCTTGTATGTTCAGACTTTCTATGCGTGATAAGTCCGCGTGTATTTATAAAATTTCCACAAGAACTGTTATCGATAATGATAGTGGGCAGGGTATAGATTGATAGCCGTTGCCATTGTGTAACCATTGTGGCGGATCTTCAGGAAGACCTCAAGTGAGAAACATATTACGGAAAACGCAGGTAAACTCTCTACAAAGTTATCAGTGCTTGTCTGGTTCGTGTGCAGTTCTTATGGCAGGAATTATAATAGAATCTATGATCTTAGAGCTAATGGTAATCGAAAAATGTTGCACAACTCTTCACAAAGTTATACTAAAATATTCTAAGTACTTACGTTATATATGTATGTTTGATCAGAATCAACAAACGAATACGCCTGATCTGACAGAGATAATCAACGTAAATTCAGCATTTTCTAACGTGTCAATAAGATATTATTCAGTAACTCAACGCAAGCATTCATAATATGCCGATTCAAAGCGTTCGCAATTTACAGATGAATATTTTTGTGAGTAAAAATAATTAAAATATATACAAGTATGCGAAACGTCCTTAAAAACTATGATTCAACATAAAGAAACGAAAAACTCTATATCCATTATTGCACCTTTTTAAGGAACTTTGGAACATTTTCTTTATGCGAAACACTCGTATTGTATAAATTATATTTATAAGTTGGGTGTTGAACTGTTATTATATATAGTATATCTACATTAATAACTTATATAATATTATAATTTATGGCAGTTCTTTAATATTTCATAATGTTTTGACCATATCTGGCAAGTTTTGATTACAATATGTCCAAAGAATTTGTTTATTCTTTATTTTAAAAAAATATTGAATATAACCAATTTATCGTTCCAGGCATATTTTTCTCTATAAATGTATCTAACTAGCAATGCAAAAAATATTTTGAGTAAGTTGATTATCATTATCGAAGCTATACATTTGATTCTTCTGATCATTTTTATAATAGGTCACCCCCGGACTTCTTGTATCCATATCTTTATTCGCACAATCTGTCCATAATTTCTAAGGTTTTTCTTTGAAAACAAAATGACCAAAATAGGTGTAAAGTAGGTGCCTAATATACAAAATATTAACACAAAACAACAGATCCATTCTCGTGACAATGTTTAACACCATTCTTCTGAGACAATTTAATCCAACCAGGGATCATGCACCCAATAAAAAAAAATAGATATCACAATACTTTTGTCTTAAGATCGTTCAAAATTAAGTTGATTTATCATAAAACTATGTTCTCATAATCTTATTTAATGTTTAAAATGATACATTTTATTTTTTATCAATATCTTTCTAAGCCATAGCGTAAGCGAGCATAATTTTTAAATAAAGAACATGTGTATTGTACATAATTTATAGAAATTTAAAAACATTGATTTTAATCCTACTAGGATTTAGAAATTATTTAAGTTATATTGACAGCCTATTTATAAATGTTCAGATTACTTTTTAGTTGGTGGAAATGAGCCAGATGGAAATGGCATTATTCAGACGGAGGTGCTAATTTTTTAAGAATCCTTGACAGTTCCTTTGAAATGTGCCCATTAAACATTTAGCTTGTTGCGTTTCTCGCTTAAAATCTTCAGAGTAAAATCCTTACGCAAACTGTTTTGAAGCAAAAATTAAATGAGGCTAAGAGCTTTCGCTTAAAGGAGCCTGATAATCCGAGAAATGTGAAATGAAACAATAAATTGATTCTAAAATTTCATCAATTACGAGAGTTGTTTTTAATTCCGTGCGATTAATGGTAAATACTAAAGTGAAATACAATATCTAAATATTGGTTGTACACGTATCTCAGATTAGTACTTATAGACGAGAAAAGGAAAGAGTCTTTACGTCGTCTTCAGCAATACAATCTTTATTGTCCGTGTGTGTCCATTTTAATTTAAACATTGTCAACTTAACATATAATAATTGTAATTCATGACATAGACATATTCTGTCTAAAACTCACTTTAAAGTCTAGTTATCAAAAAGTTCATAACAGTACTTATCAGAAACACATACGAGTATAAAATTAAAAAGGAAACAAAATTAATTAACCGGATAAAATAAGAGTATTTTAGAACTAAATTACTAGATTTTTATGAAATTGGTAAGTCTGAACCTGATAGAACTTAGGCGAATAACATACTGTTGTTTTATCTCTTACTAAATGCCGATAACAACACATCTGTAACTACTGACACTGGATGGTAAGTAATAGGTAAAAATGAAAGTTCGAGAGCGGTACGTCACTGAAATCCATTTGATCCATGACTCCATCGATAGTAGGACCCAGGTGTATTTTATAACTGAAATGGTCTCAAATTTGTCTTATCGATTGCGCACGCGAGGACCTCAATGTAGGCAGTTGGTATAACAAATACAAAAACTAAAATAAGACTCTGTTTTCTATTATTTCATTTATATGTCATGTTATTGAGCAAATTATCTGACTATCCTATCCTAGGCCTTTAATAAACAACGTAGTTGACATAAATTATCAATAGTAGTAAGACAATATCGATCATAAATAAAACGTTTATCGAAAAGATAATACATTTATTCCTTTAAAACTACGCAACGGATTTTGATGCGTTTTTTTAATAGATAGAGTGATCTTAAGGAAGGTTTATATGTATAATACATGCATAATATAGTAAAGAAACACTGATAAATTTAAAGGTTTCTAATATGATGTCGTAAATAATTACATTTATTCCGCTTACTTTGCAAATGATTGTATACAATGTTTTTCTGTTAGCGTTGCACCCGTGCGAAGCCGAGGCGGGTCGCTAGTATTCTACTAAGTTATGTACAAAACATAAAAAATGTGTTAATAGACATAAGAAATAAACGCTTTCAAGCTTCCCTGTAATTGATTTAGTATTTTGTTTATCTTATATTTTTCTTTAGTAATGTAAGTCGGATATAATTTTTCACTTAGATACAGGCATAATAATATCAGGAGACAAAAATAATTCATCTTATATCAAAATTAAGGTAAGTTAGTAAGTAGATTTATTGTAAATATTTAAGTTCATTTCTTCAATAATTATTTAAAATGACGGTATTATTATTATATTTTACCTATATTTTTAAATAAATATATTAACATCACTACACACATAATTAATTAAATATTTTGAAATTAAAAGCGATAAATTCTTAGTTTCATGCGCACTCTCTGTAGCTCTGCAAGTTAACATTAATGCTCCATATAAAAATAATGCGGAAGTTTGCCCTCACATTAGTTGCGGATCAAGCTCCCAACAACTGGCACTAATCACCAAACTTTGATATGGATGGTGCAAGCTTCATTAGACGCCAACTAACTTTAACCGCATATTGAAGTTGTATGGTTTGGATGAGAAATAATAAATGTTAAATCGTATTCAATTACAGATTACTTAGTCTGTTTGTTTGTACATCTACTTACATATATCAACAACGATGGGTTACTATAGATGAGACATATTGATACCACGCAATGATTAAAATACATGAGCCGCTATATATTTAGCAGGTACATGCATACATATTTATCTTTTAATGTTTGCCGACTAGCGATAGAATGCAAACCAAGTAAATACAATAATACTAATGGAATCAACATAAAGTTGTGTTGGCTTAGGTGTTAATAGATCGGCGACGTCAGATAACCTCCTCGCGGTGCACCCTGGGCAGTGGCTGTCACTCTAGGCACCCATCCTTGGTCGGAGGATGGCCGGATGTATCGGGCGCCATACGCCAATGGGATCGTTGTAGTTGTCCGCAAGAGTTCCCATGGTATCCTCAGGGCGTGGTGCAGATCTCCTTCGGGATTACGCGCTTGCGCCCATACGTAGTGGGGTGATCGCTGAGGTTTATAGTGGGTAGGCCTCCTCCTTCTGGGGAGGAGAGCCCCACATAACCGCCGGCTCTCAGAGTATGACATTTTAATGCATTTTCCTCAGCGGAACAAAAAAAAGGTTAATAGATCATCTCTTTTTTTTTTCTAGTGAAATAGCAGAGTTCGCATTACTTGTTGCGATGTGAAATGTGAAATTGTAAAAATTACTAGGTACTGCGACTTAACATCTTATGTCAGACGGTAACGTTTACTGTGTTTTTGTGGGGGTTACAGATTGGTTGCCCATCTTAGTGGAACCACCTGTAGGCGATCGTAACCACTTACCATTAAGTGAGCACTCTTTTAATATTTCAACATATCACATAAAAAAAATCAAGCACGGGTAATGCTGACGATAAAGTGGTCCGAGAATAAACCCAGTGTTTCTTACAAAAATAATGAGTTTAGTGACCAATTTTCTAGGGCAATACAAGTCAACTGCCTAGAGTTAAATATTCCCATACTTCTTATAGTTAACAATACTCAATACATACATCCATAACATTGATTTATAAAGTAACATCAAATGCATGATAAACTAAAAGATTTGTATTTAAAAGAGCCTAAGTTATATAGTTGCAATATCTGATAATGCAATTTGTATAGTTACCTCCTTTAATAGGTACGACAAATTACTGTTTACGACAAATTTCTGTTAAATTACATTTCAGCTTAGGACAATCTTAGGTAGTATGTTGTCGGCCATTTCTTTAATAGCTAGAGTTTAACTTATTATTATCTTAAGACAAGTTTGTTGCAATTAGCTACACACTCACTATACTGTAGCGTGTTACGGAAGTCGAAATTACATTTATTGGTATGTATTCATCAGAAGTGAAAATTTTGTAGAAAAAAGTAGCTCAAATTAGAGCTAAAATTTTTTTGACGTGACAACGTCTTAAATTAGGTTGCGGCTGGGAGTCACTTATGAAAAAGTGTAACGCTCGGTAACGTTACGATGAGTCACCGAACGAGAGAGAGGCCCGCCGAATGCCTTGCGTCTCTCTCCCACTCAACTATGATCGGTCTGCCGCGCGCGCAGCACTAGAGAATTAGGCGCATTGAATCGGCGCATGCTTGTGTCTCTGTCTTTGTCTTTCTCGAACGTTCTTGGCGTTGGAAAAACAAGAAAGCGTCATAATACAAGTTCACACGTGTGGTTAAAGTATCGTCAGCTGTGTCTGTAGTGAAAATGTGGAGTGCTTAGATTCGTCATTTACAACAACTACAACAATAAAGGTAAATAATTGTACACTGATATTTCATTATCGTAAACTATGATTGATTGATTAATTGTTAGATTGACACAAAAGTTGAGAATCTGAGTTTATAGGTTATGTCATACTATTGATAAATGTTGATAGTGTTAAGTAAATTATTAGTTTAAAATTAATTAATTAATTAATTATTATTTTACAAATTTTCATTAATTTCAAATTTATTTAGCAAAAATTTGAACCTTCAATCTGAATAAATGTTTTGATTTTCGAATTGATTCTTTAAAATTACAAATATTAAGAAAAAGTGGCAGATATAAGAAAACTTGATTTAAACTGTGTTGAGCAAGAATTTTTTTTAATTATATTCATATCAATAAATATTCTACCGAGAAAAAGACGTTGTCACGTAAAATCTTCGCCCGTAAAACCGACTTTACAGGCAACCATTTTTTACAAAATCGTTTACTACGCTAAGGCATATGCCTGTAAATCGAGGACCTTTCCATCCCAACGGCCGTCCAGTGATTCATCACCAGTGCGAGTAGTTATTTGCCGCTGTCCTCCTGATTCCATCATCTACGACGCCGTGCTAAACCGAAGAACCGAGGTAAAAAGTAAACAAGCAATATATTCTTTAAATTGAAATACGAGGGCTTCTACTACGTTGATTATTTATAAAAAAAAATCTCATAGAACTGATTACCCATAGAATTATAAAATTATAAATTGTGCTACTAAGATATAACACAAATATTTTTCGTTCATGTAACAGATTTTCAAAATTCCGAGTTCGTCGCTACTTATCGATATAAAGTGGAACAAAAAACTAATTTTCGTACTGAACTTCTCGAGAATCTCGAACTGGAAAATGAATGAAATCAGTTCAGATATAGCTAGAGGGCTGGTCTGACCTAAACAATAGACACAAGAGCGGGAAACCATCACGGCACATTCTTGGAGACCTCTAAGAGAAATATAAATCCAATTTATCTCGGCTATATGAATTCCAGATTTTGTTAAGTGGTTGATAAAGTAATTGGATGTCAGAACAACATGCTCCTTTCGATTTAAAATACCTTCTAAGGATTGATAGTAGTATACGGTATTTTGGGATTCCGCTCTCTTAAACCATAATGGTTTGCCCATATCCACTTCGACACTATCAATAGACTCGGTTGTATTAAGTTGTAAAACTTATCCAGAAATATTGAACTTTAATATGACGATAATTTAACGCAATTTAGTTATAATTTAATTTTAATATGATTCAATTCATAATCATCATCATTTTAATTGAAACGTTCACTGATAGACATAGGTCTCCGTCAAAAATAATATTATTATAAATTTTCCCCTTCCGTGGCCGGGGGGCGTCGACGGTGTTGAAGATCGGGGGAGTTATTGTAGCCTCCCCCGAGGAAGGCTCCCCTGTATCGGCAGGGAAGCGGAGGCTTGGCGTTCCCGGGGGCTCACTACATGCCTGAGGAAGGCCAGCCCTGAGGTTTTAGTGGATACCCACTAAGGGGAACAAAAAAAAATTACCATGTTATTACTATGCCGTAGACGTCATGCGGCCGATCTTGTAGTTACAGCGATAGAGAGTCCTCACGCAGCGATAGAGACTTTTCGTTGTAGCACTAAAATTAGTTTTATTGTTTTCAGAGGATCTCGTAAAGTGTATCTTATCCACCGAAAATAAAAGCTGTTCTCACAGTTAACAATAAGACCTTTCGTCTCAAAGTTGTTTGTATATTATTTGCGCTATTCTTTTCCCGTTTCATTAGGCTATATTCTTCAGAATCCATTCCTACAAATACAATCATATGACCTGCGGTACTTAACATTACACCTATCGCGCCACGCATTCTGACGCAATACAAAAATTACATTTAGTTGTTAATTAAAGTGAAAAAGGTAGTTACCGAGCTGTAGGTCGAGTGCTCCATCTGATAAAGGCGCGCATGCACCGGATGGGGCGTGATAAATTATACCACATTTTCATAATTAATTAAGCGATTTATCAAAGCCACCGAGTTTTCGTCTCGGCCGCAAGTTTTGGCGTTTCCGGTACCAAATGCCCAATGTTTACGGTTCTCTTAGCGCCGCTTAAAATATTTAATTATATTTTTGTCTTGATTAATGTTAGTGTTTTAAGCAAAGAAATCTGAAAGCTTTTTATGAAAATTAATACTGTATTACAAATGAAAAAATATTTTATTGAGAAACTTATTACGTAAACAAACTAGTTTGTTTGCAAAAGAAATTAATTAAATAATAACTAAGAATTATGTTCTGAAATAATCTTATTAAATGAAATAATTCGACTGCGTCGAAAAACCAGGCTACCGAAATAAGTTAAAGAATTGTAAATCTTAAGTTATTTTTCCTTCTGATAGGAAAGGCTGAGAATCCAAATGGAAATCAGCCCAACCACATGCCCCGGTGATTATGTCGCACTCCAAACTGATCAAGGCGACTCGACCTTTTTGACCTGCCGACTGAACTCAGGCTGAGCCTTGGTCATAAGGGGACTTGGACAGCTTAGATGTGACTGTAACTTTACTTCTTATGTCATATGTTGGTAAAGTACACTGTAGTATTTGTGGAGGTACGATGAAAGGAGAAACCTTATGTGTCAATGGTCAGGGCATATAGCTCGCAGGATTGACAGCCGTCGGCGACCAGCGGGGCCGGCCACCGGGAAGGCCCACCCTGCATTGCGCCGGTTGCTGTCAGTCGGTGATCCCCCGGCCCACCGGGGGGGCGAGCGAGTGGCTCACCTCTGGTGAGCCGACGCCGATGGGTAGTGTCCTTACGGGTTCCCAAGGCCCTGTCACGCCGTGGGCAGTTCTCCTCGGCGCGTCTGGCGGCGATGTCGGATGCGCCGTCGATTGAGCACTCGCGGCAGGCGTCAGTGGAGGGGCATCGCTGAGGTTTTTAGTGGGTAGGCCTACCTCCCTCTGGGGAGGAGAGCCCCACATAATTCTGCGCTTTTCCCGGGATGCAGGGTATGCAATTCAATGCATTTTCCTCAGCGATAACAAAAAAAAAAGGGTTGACAGCCAAAAAGTCTTCAACTGGTATTCTAATACTGATATGTTCTGGACACCGCAGCGTTGATAGGCTTATTATAAGCTGGACCTACGATTTGTTTACGATTTGATTGTTGTCGCATTCATCGCTGGAAGATGCTGAACGCTAGCAACGCGGTACCGATCTTTGGTAGAGCCCTATATCCAACAGTATGTTGATAATGCTAATTGATTTAAAAGGAAATGGCTAAACGACTGCCCTTAACATGTATAAATATATCACACTGATACACGCCTTGATATATTTATACATGATTATTATTTTCCTAGAACTTTCGTGAAAAAATAATTATATAAAAAGTTTTAAACTTGTTTTCCTATTTTCCGGACTTGAATAGTGTTGACATTTAAACGAGATAATCGATTATTGTAGTTTCGGTCAATATACAAAATAATCGATTTATACGGACATAGCGGATTAAACTTTTTGTTTTATCAAATAATTTCACTTTCAGGTACCCAGCGTTAGATGCAACTACATCCAGTATTTATACATTGCAAGGGCAATTGCCCATACTGTACTTAGCCATCTCCTTTAACATAATCGTAATTAGCAACTCTTATACATCTGACAAAATTGAGCCCATCCTTACTAGTGTATTTGAGTATTTTAAGCTTTGTGAACTAGTAGATTTCATTCGTACGGCGAAGAAAAACATCGCAAGGCAACCTGCACACATCTCTCAGGAACTTCAAAGATGTATATGATGTTGATAAACCACATCGGGCTCAAGTAGTTGACTCAGGCCTAATCGCCCTGACATGATTAGGTTAGGTTCGTGTCCCTCGGATATGAACTGTAATGCCCTTGGAGCGGTGTGAGAATCAGATTGATGTTTCCGGCAATATGTGATAGGGGACCGAAAGACGGTGGGCACATACGCCGTTGATTGCAGAGCTTGAAGATCCTGTATGATTTGTTGGAAGTCAGAGGTTAGAATTAGAATTGTACTGGCGGAGTGTACGCCCCCGCCTTTTTAATGAGATACAGTTGTTAGTTAAGTAAAACATAAATATACTACAAAAATAAATATACTACCATGTTGCTCGCTTTATCAATAACAAGTTTTAATAAAATTAACTGTGCCTTGTTTATTAATAACTTGATTTGTAAAATTAATTTGATTAAGTGCATTCACTTTGTTGTATATAATTTGTCATAGTTTTGTCTCTAAAGAATTACTATAGAACATCCATTAGACATCTCAATTTTCATCAAATGAAGTCTGTGTAATATTGTTATTACTGTATTACACAAAAATTGTTTTATATTTCATGATGATTTCATTTTCTGAGTGTCTGCACACCGTCGATTTGTAGCTGGTGCTATTCCGATTTCGGGGTCGACTCATTGTGGGAATAAATAATTGTTATATATCGATAAATCTTTTTAATAGTAATCTTCACGATTTCTATTAAATATATGTATCTGTATATGATTAATATAAGGCCCGTACCATGAAATAGTCAAGTTTTCGCCAATATTTATAGCATCATAACTATGTAAATTTAAATACCATAGGAGAGATTTATTTTCATATTACTTTTTGACCCTACAGTGAAAGTTTTGATTACAATTGAATATCGGAATTAAGTTTTTTTTTAGTTAGATGAAATAAATTCTGCGGACTCTTTGGTCCGCACTCTTTTTTTTGTGATAGTATTTTTTTATGTCCTTGTTTATTTACAAGTAACATATCAATTCTCGGTTGGGACAAGGTGTCTTTTCTTCGTGTTGTGGGAACAGATGGTGCCGTCCCCTACAGTCAATTTTTAT
This sequence comes from Scirpophaga incertulas, assembly GCA_036419045.1. Taxonomy (NCBI): domain Eukaryota; kingdom Metazoa; phylum Arthropoda; class Insecta; order Lepidoptera; family Crambidae; genus Scirpophaga; species Scirpophaga incertulas. Next base: position 10,028,009 of record CM071637.1, on the reverse strand, counting down.
TAACTATTATTAACAATTCCCTAAATTTTTTAATATAAATTCACTATCGGAATTAAGTTATTACTACTACTAAAATAAATATTTATTGCTGTATATTGAAGAAAAGCCAGACTGAATTTTCACAAGTACCATGTATGTCATGTTTTTATATATAGCACCATCTAACGGTATATTAAAACATTACTTATTGATCAAATAGTTATTGAACCTTAATGTATTTGCACACACGATAATAACCGATGTTTATCTTGTACATAAATTTAACTAGTGAATTCAGAAATCGAATCTGGACCTAAATAACCTGTCACTTTACAGTAAACATCTACAATTTCAAATTATTGTTAATAGTTAAATAGAGTTTCTCTCAAATCTCATTGTCAATTGCGATCGGCATTATTATTAATGAAATTGGTCAACTCGTCTTTGGGTCTGACATGCGGCAGCCCCAGAATAGACAAGCCTTGGTCGCACCGATACCCTCTGAATCCAAACCAACTAAAGATACCACTAATAAATCAAAACTTTAACTATTACAATGGGATATAAATTATTAGCTGCACTATAATTTTTGATGGCAACGCAAATTTTTATTTAAACTAGTTATTGAAAAATAGTTTTCGAGCCGATTTAGAGTAACTTTTTTTTGCTTACACGCTTAACGCTTAGCTTTTAAGCTCTTTATGGCCTTAAATTATTTATGTTTGTTATCGATAAGTGCCTGTAAACAGTATATGCTGAATAAAGATTATTTTGATTTCATATTGATAACTATTTTACGATTGTTGTCTAAGTATTAGCTAGATAAGCCCTATTTAGTAATCAAAGAGAATTATGAATTGAGAATTATTATTAATTATTTTATGACCTGTTAGATTCTAGTATCGAGTAAGAGAGCTATTTAAGCGAATTTAATGAATGGAGTGCGTGGAGTGAACTAGTGTATTTATTTTATTATTAGTGTGTGTGGGAATCGCAGGGCAAGACTATTAAAGAAATTGGACTTCCATTCATGATAAGATGATGGAAACGGAGATGATAGCTTAGTGAAGATTGGTTCGAGGTTATATGGGACAAGTGCACGCGGAACTTGGGGAAACCCTTTGCCCAATAACCAGCGAATAAAGCAATAAATAATAAAATTTGAATTTAATAGTTAACATTATTGGCTGTGACGTTCTAGTTAATGAATTATTTTTGATTATTAATTTACAACAAAGTGATTAGTCAAAATGTAATCAGACACTACAATAGTTAAGTTTAAAACAGATAAGACAAAAAACAATACCAATTTCATAATTTGTCGGAATTATCATAACCTATTCAAATATGCAAATATAAGAAGGTCGTCAAAATTAATCCAAGTAGAGAGCTCTCTCAATAATTGAACTTAGTAACAATAAAACGGTAATTACTTTAAAGCCGACATAAACGTGAAGCGACGATTTTAAGCCGCCGTAATATCACATTTGCAGTCGTGCCCGGGCAAATGGCGCGTAGTTTCGCCACAAACTCTACGGCCGCTGTATTTTAGAGTGGATCACGTAAACGGCTTACAGCGTTTTTACGCTACATAAAATCGTTCTGCATTGACAAGGGTTCTGTGAAAAATCGTCCGCCTAAAACTATGGTTGGAACACCTTAATAGTTTGCTTCTTCTGTTAGTGAAACTGGCTAAAGGTATATTGTTCCTAATTGTGTAATCATTTGAATCTTAAATATAATAAGGATAGATGATTTATAGCATAGACAATACAATTTACAAAATCTAACTCAAGTTCATTACCACTAAGTACTACTGAAAATGAATAAAAATCTGCTGAATTTTTTTTATAAATATTAAAAGAATGGAAAAGAACCAAATAATTATGTTCGAGGTACAAGCAAAACCTCGCTGAATCCAAAAAATATATATCCTGCCTTGATATAAAAATAATTTTGTTTTGTAAATTTCAAACAACATATCATCGCAAAGCTCCATAGACTTCATTGTGAACGAATCTTTAAAATATCCAGATCGTGATACAAGCTTGCTTAAACAAACATCTTCAAATTTATTAGAAAGCCTCTTTAAATATTATTATATTGTGCCATTGCACATCATCTAGATTTTCATTATTGTAAATACTTAATGTCTAATTTAGATTTATTAATAACCATGTTCTTTAATTAATCAATTGTAATGTTTTTAATTTTGTCTGACTTGAATATTTATACTCCTGTAAGCATCTAGGTTGAATAGTTTTGACTTAAAGATTTAAATATTATGTTACTACCCCTAGAGAACCTGGACAGAGATGATTATATAAGTTAGCAGATTGGAATAAGATGTGTTACTTTTTTGTAGCTTATCCTTTGCGACAAACATGCTTTACATCTGAAGACCCATCGACCTGTGCTAGCGGCATTGTTAGGCTACAACAATGCCGCCAGCAATTTTGAATACTGTATTCCATACTCTGACGTATCTACTGAAGATTTGGCTCGCCCCTATTATAATGCCGACTACGCAACGGCTTATTTCCTTAAGCAGTGAAGTCTTTTGGTCCTTGATTAAATCAATTGAGTTACATTTCGATCAGTTTCATAGTTCAGTTCATTTTGATCAGTGCCTCGCTACCTGCACACGCACCCCGATATGGGCCTAGAGAACATCGGGGGGCTTTAGTGGGTATAGGCCGGTCATCGCAGACCGGAGAGCCCCCCCACACACGGCCGCGCCTAGCCAGCGCGGTGTCACGGTGCATAAGGAGTATTTCCCCACAAAAAATTAAAATAAAAAAAGGCTCGTGTCCCACAGTGGCGATGCGTATGATGATGAATTATAGTTAAAAAAATATATATAATCTAGAAATTATTAATATAGTTTATATTGTATAGTTAACACAAGGTTGACGACAACAACTTTAAAATGATCGTTTTGGATCTCTAATGTGGGCAAAGTTGAAATCAAACTTGTCGAACTAACGTATGTAAATTGCTTTCAAACTATAGTTTTGTAAAGTTGCTACTCAAATTTGTTGTATATGTCCTATTAAAATACACTTTATACAAGCATTTCAATATCTGACATCGAAACAGAATGTAATGTGCAAAGTATAAATAGAAACTGAATTTAACTGTTTATGTCGAAAATTATAGGAGAATCTTAATAAAGAATTACAGTATGTGGGCAAAATTTTCCGGACCGGTGTTGGTGTGTTAACATGTAGCATTTTGCCATAATTCAATTATGATCATACAACTGAAGATCTACCAGAAAAAAATTATTAATGCTTTTGCAACATAGTGGATTTTCGTTACATTTCACTTGTTGAAATCAGTCCTAATTGATATAGAATTGTTTTTTTAGTGCTTTCGCAGTATTGTGCACAGTGCACTTAAGATATATTTCATACATAAAAAAATAACGTAACAAAGTAAGATCTATGTAAATGATAAACATTTATCATTCCTTTAACCCAAATCCAAAACTTTATGTCCAGACTGCGTAGATTAACTTTTATACCATTATTCGACTTGGGAATCGGTACAGCTTTGCATATTTTATATTTAAATTTAAAAAATATATTAATTTATTTTTAAAAATATATACAGTGTCTATTTGAGGCTGCATTATGGTGCTAACGGCAGAGTTACGTACATGCAATAATTTTCATTTGTAACCATTATATGAGAAATTTAGTACATATTTCACGCAACCTTTTTACAAATGATATTTCTTAAAGTTTTTTTTTTCTTTATTATTTTGCGTGAAAATGGATATATATAACTGTTATAAAATTTTCCGACCGCTTCGATTTAACTGGATTTCAATGTATTGATAAAATCACAAAATTTGATAGATAAGATGACACATATACGTAAAGCAACGTCATATTAGAATAACTATTAAAATACTAGAAAAAACAGGGAAAAGAAAATATAAAGAAAATTATTTATTAATTTTAATATCAGTTTTGGAAATCCGCCATCTTTCGCAGCTCGCAACATCAAATAAATTGTATACATATTTATTGATAGTAGTCAAAAAATCGAAACTGATTAAGTACAATCTTAAATTAAAACACAATATTTTAATTACTTCAAAACAAAGTAAACATACAAGATAACATATAAGTTAAGTATCAATAATTTCGTGTTGTCCTTTGAGGCTGTTTTAAAGTAAGTAAAATATTATTTTTCAATTTCAGTTTGTCCATATATACATTGTCTGTCTGTCTGTCATTAGGATTTGTTTTCGTTTATTTAATTACAAACCTTTCAATCAATTCTTCGTCTCCAAAATATGATTGTCAAATAAAAAAACCATGGAAATGCATTCATAGTTAGTTTTTTTTTTAGTTTATTATCAATTACACAAAATAGTATTAAAAATTTGATATAGATATCACTTAAGCCACTAAAGCTTGAATGTGATACCCTTATGACAATTCTGTTCTCAATTTAGGTAGGTAGTGAACAGCCATTATTATATTATTAAAACATAACAGCAAGTAAACATAATATACACAATGTTTAACTACTTAGTTATCCATACGATACAATAACGTTACAATTTCAACTCAGACAGATAATACTTTTTTATTGAGTTGAATAATAGCTTAACAAACATACCAAAAATATATACAAATAGATAACTTCCTCCATTTTTGAAAATACACGGCATCAATCAATCAATCAATCTTTTATTTTTTTAAAGTATTTTTTAAATATTATCCACTATTTAGCTTGAAATATTTAAATCGAAATTACTGAGGTGCTTAGCACGATAGGAAACATTAATTAGTCCGAAGTAAATAAATTGTTTAGAACAGTTTAACTAAATAGCGCCTGGATCACGAACAGGCGGATAGTCAAGCAACGCTAATGGCTTGTTAATCGCACTTAGGATAATTTTTTCAATTATATCCGCTGCTGAAACGACGTCTGACAAATGACGCCATTTCAACAAAGTTTCAATATAAGTAATGTAATTATTTACAAGAGTGTCTCGAATTGGGCTCGCGAAGTTTCGCCTCTCTTGGGACTGCGCGACTGCAAAAATATAGTCCACTTTACACAGTTTATTACTCGGAGCTAAAGTATCATGATCGCACCATTTTTTTGTTTTGACTTCGCGAATTTCCTTTGTGGGTGGACTTTGCTATTATCACTTTTTTGGGATGATTTAAACAGAGGAAAACGAATGATTTATATAACTTTTTTCGAATAATGTAGTTTGAAAGACACCTAAGTAAAAATGTTCTATTTTATACTCGAAATCACTAGCTGTTATTTAATACATATGTTTTATATTACTGATAAAAATTTGTCTTATTGATATTCTAATATACATGTTTCTAAGCTGATAAAGCTGTTATTATTGCACACGATTCATAATTGTTTAGAAGAGACTTAGTTCTTTTCATAAAAATACTGGGATTTGTCATAATAAATTCAGAATATTTTCTATAGATATGAAAGTTGGTCCACAAATATATTTCGTCGTGGTTCAATAAGCAAAATAAGGAAAACAAAATAGGTTGCCCTTGGCTCCGTATGGAGTACTCTCCTGGCTTGTGCAAGCCGAAGAGGGACGTGCGGTGAGGGAATTTTTTTCCAATTACCACGGGAAGCAACTGAAAAAACTGCACTCGATTAAGCGTTGTTCTAGGGTGACGTCTGGGACGTGATATTGCTCAGCGGAAGACCCGGGAATCCCGTTCCATTACGTGAGAAGATTTGCTTCGCTTAGTTATGACACTCAGAAAAAAGAATACCATGATAAGTATATGATAGTAGATAGTTGTCAAAATCAGAAGGAAACGAAACAAAAAATCAATTTAAAAATGGAACATAACCATAAAATAAATCTATACTTGAAGATACACATCTAATAAATATATCTAAATCATTTGTGAAGAAATAATACTGTGAAAATATATATTATATTTCGAATTATATTCGATAAGAATCGCGTTGGAAAAATGTCACTAACTCAACAAAATTTTGTTTTAGTAATCACTATTACTATTTTCAAAGAATGAACTAAGCAGTACATGAGACTGTTGAAATCAAATCAAACCAAAGATGAATGTTATAAAAATTATGACTAATTAGCCATTTATACAGTGTGTCCCTGGATAAAGTGCAATCCCGAAAGGGGATGAAACTAGACCATGAATCATTGACTAGAAAATATAAAAAAAAATATAAAAAATTATTGTAGGATTTATTGGTATTTAAGATTTTCATGTTTCATTAAGGACTCTATGTACAAAAGTATTGATTTCTTCCAAAATAATGGGTCTATTTCTTTGAAATAAAAAAAAAAACAGTATGCCTAATACCTGGCGATGACCATGGAATAATAAATAATCCACAAAAAAGTAACTATCTTGGGTAAAAAAATGTATTTTTATGAAAAAAAAATATTTTTTAGACGTTTATTTTAAAAAAACTTCAAATTACTAAAAAAATATGCCCTATAACTATGCAATTTTATAGCTTACTTTTATTCTTTACCATTTAAGCTTCCAAATAAAAAAAAAAACACAATGTTCTAACTAAAAAAACACGCTATCTACGAACTTTTAAAGTGGAGCCTAATCGTGTTACCGTGCAGGTAGAGACCGTTTTTTCCATTGTTTCCGTCCTACTCTGTGCCCTACTCCACTGCCAAATGATGCTGCTTGACCGACTCTACCTTCATGCTTTAAAGATACCCCTCCAGAACTAGCCCCTGCAGCCACAATTCCATTTGAATCAACACAAATAGCTCCTACTGTGTCTAATTGACTAAATTTGATATTATTACACCCTGAAATTTATCTCTATAATAATTATGGTTGACTATTTATGCTCGACGTTTGTGATATCTCATGAGCAGAAAGATTATAGGTGATGAACTTTCACTTTAATTAAATTTCTTGCTATGTGAACAAGACACTGTTTTGTTGGAACAGTGCCACGATGCTTAAGATTGTATACTCGTATTACAATAGCATATGGTAAAATTAACATAAATCTTTTGAAAAAGAGTTACTGTTCAAAATATCAATATACCAATTAACGCATGTGACGACTTTTTGTTTGTCACTACAGATACATTTTATCAATTTCGTATTGAAGTAATTGGATTGACTTTCTTCTCATAAATTGGCGGCGACGTTCAAAAACACACCAACGTCTTGTTCCTTTTAAGTTGTTGGGTACATTTTTAAACTGAAGACAACAATTTCAATTAATTTGGTGCTTTGATCATGTCATAATTTAAATATTCGTGCTCAATCATAGCTTCTTTTCAATTAATAAGTTTGATCGTAAGCGAAAAGGTTAATAGGTTTCCCTTACTTTTTGTTAAACCGTTCTTTGGTCCGAGATAATTGATTGCTCATCTTGTTGATATTGGCACGCAATTATCTATTAAGTTGTTCTTTGTGTAAATATGAAGTTGACAGGTCAATTTGTTTCTAATTCATTAAATATAAGGAAAGCAATTAAACTTTGTGATACTAGCACAAATGTGCGGTTTCCTTTACTTTTTTCCTCAACTCTTTTTATATGCCATTACTTCATGTCAAATCTTATACATTTTACGTCAACAAAATATAAAAGAATTATTTTTATATTGCTTTTACAAATTTACCATTTTGAAACCCGCCGTTTTCTTCAGTTACTTATTTAATTTGATAAAATGCAACCAATATTATCCACTATGTCTACGGTTTGTTTTACCATAGTGTTTCATGGATATGTTTGACGAACGCGAATATTCAATATGTTAATATATTCTTGAAATCAGATAGGGAATTTTTTTTAGGGTTACATAAATAAGACTCAAATCTTGGTAAATTCGCATCAAATCTACAACACCTACAAGAACAACAATGCAGTTGTAAACTTATAACAATGTTATACAATAAGCTATTACGGGCCTATGTTATGGCCAATTGTTAAGACAAATCTAAAATCAGAGTAACGCGAACAGCTAGTGCGGAAATTGCAGTCTTGTCGAGAAGAATAGACAAAATATTTAATAGTGTAATTTATTGTCTCCTCTTTTCAAGCATCATTTTTTTTTATTAATTTATTATAGAGGGTTTATTCATTTTGAATATTTCACCCCCATAGGAAAATACACAAAGATTACAGTTCTTAACTTGATGATGTGTTTCACAAATTTGTACGTATCTCGTGCTTCTTTGGATAGTGGTTGCGCAAGTATACTATTAAACCTGCCCACCTCATGAGAATGACCGACAAGAAGGTGTTGGCGGTGAGTCTGTCCCCGAGTACACTCTGCTAAAATATGATGAACATCTTCTACCACACCACACATAGAGCACAGAGGACTATCTGTCCTTCTCATGAGGTAGGCAAATTTATTCAGCTGTATATGGCCACAGCGTAATCTTAAAGCTAACACAATGTCAGATCTAGTTAAATCGGACTCGTGAAACCATGGAATGCGCAGAATATTAGGTTGGATAGTTTTGTACCATATATATGTATCATGTCGTCGTCAACTTCAATACAATAATACAACATATATATAATATATATACATCAAATGTCAAGAACGACAATTGAAAAATGGCCTCAGAATAAATGATTTACTCAACACGTCTAATGATACTAGATAAGTATCAGTTCTCCATATTAAAGCCACCACACCCAATAATTTTACTCCTTATTTTACCCTTGAACCCCAGAATATAGCTGTTTTGCGACAGAAACAGGTAGGTATCTACAATGGAGGTACCCAAGCAGACGACCTTGGTATAAAGTTTCCCTTTGGTCCATTTAAAACAATACAAGGAGAATATTTGTATTGTTTGCTTTCAGACTCATGTCAATCAATTCATTATTGTTATTTTCAAGGAAAAATACATAGATATATTTTTATACGTAAACGTTACAAGAAAATAAGTTCGATACCGCCACAATGATATACATTGTGACCAGCCCCCGATCTTCCCAAACGCGATATGATAGAGCGATTAATGTTAAATAATAAATGATAAATTTCCAGATAGTTGTCATATACCCCGATAAATGCTTTGTCATATCGTGCTTCGATGGTCATAGTATGGATTCAGGTAAAATGTTCGATGCAGCAAGATGGAGAACTTTAGTGCTGTTTCAAACATTTTAAAGGCTAATTTTGTTATCATAAATATTGTTATTAACTTTACACTGGATAAGTACCGGGTAAAGAAATAGAAACAGCCTATAATTCCATTCCTTTGATAATTAGTCTTATAAATACAAGCATTATGTCATTAGCCGAGACCAAATTAAAAAAAAAACTCACAATCGTCATCACGTATTTAAGTCGCTAAAATTCATAACTAGATAAAGTTAAGTAAGATTTTGCTTATATATATATATATGAATAAGTTCTGTCATATCCTAAGGTCGTATAGACTTTAGAAGGCCAGAAGCTAAAATAGTCAGTTTAGACACATTAAAACAAAATCTATTGCTCTGTAAAGTTAAGTTGCATAAAGCTACTAAGCGAACTTATCATAATTATTGTCATTGTTAATAAGCTTTCATCTACTTTTGTATAATAAACACATTATCAAGCAATATATACAATAAGCTTACATATAATAAGCTTCGTAGTAGACAATAGTTTGTAACTCTTTTTTTGTTTCGTTTGGTTAGGACTCGGACTTTGACCTTCTGCTCTCTACTATTTTTCTTTATAATATTATTCTCTTCTAGTATCTATATTGTTTTTACGAAGACTCTAGTACAAAACATGATTAGTTAGTAAAGTGAATCAAATGTGTGCTTCTACCTGATAAAATAAAATTACCGACGGTTATTGCTTTGTGGAAACAACGCGCATCTTAATATCGAAGCAAATTGAATGAAACGCTGAAGCGCGAGGGCTAATGTCATATACATCCAATTTCCAATAATTGACATTGGCTCTTTGAATTCTACTTATTTGAAGCTTTCACCGAGCTAAAGTAACTTACACGTTTCATAAGTGTTTTATTACTGATACGTTTTAATAATTTACGACCAACGAAACGCAAAGAATCTTCTTTCAAATTTCTCATTGTACTCTTTGTAGTAATTTGACAGTTACAGTTTCAAATATTCAAATATGGCTGACATGTACATACATTTATGATTCCAACTTTCAACTGTTCGTACTCTTTAACATTTCAGAACAATTGATACGACGAAAAGTTCAGTCAAGTTAGCCAAAAGCAGTTAAATTCTCTTTGCACCAGCGATCAGAGGCGAGTGCCCTCCAAGTTCGATTAAACACAAAGCTTTATATAATGAAAACGAGTTTTATTTTCTACCAACGAATATTGAAAATGATGCTGTTAAAATATTTGATATGAAATCGATTTAATAATTCTAAGCGTAGTTTAAATTTAATTATTGCAGATAAGAAGAAATATTCTTTTTGTCAGGTACAGTTTTCATTACTGTATTTATATAATAAAAAAAGCAAATAACACAGAACATATAAATTATATAAATGTTAGGTGTACATCTGTAGGTGATTATTCCGTAAAAGCTATTAATATATTAGATATATAAAAATATAATCAAAGATCAAGTTAAAAATATATAATTAGCAGGTTAAGTCGTAGACTTGGCTCTTGGGACATGCGCTTTGAACCACCCTACATTTCCAGAGAACCAAAGTAATTTAACCAGAATTTTTACAATCTTTATATTGTATATATTTAAATCTCAAACATCCGGTTCTGGAATTGCTGAATTGTTAGATCAAAATCAAATCAAAATAATATTTATTCAACATGGTCTATGTTGAATACAAACATGGTCTATGTTTACAGGCACTTATTGACGTCAATAAACAAAACAAAAAAAAAGCTTAAAAAAAAAACAAAAACCTTGTCCGTGCGTACGAATAATGAAAAAAATAAAAACTAAAAAAATATTGACTCGACACCTGTTCGGAAATTGGGAGAGCCTTCTCGAGAAGAACAGGCAAGAAACTCTGAATGTCTATTTTTTATCTCCTCTTTTCAATGTTAATAATTATAATAATATAATATAAAAATACAATATAGTATAAGATACAATCATACCTAATACGATTACAGTCGTATGTATGTTTACATACACATATAAAATAATACAATATTATAAATAATGTTGTTACCAAACATGGCTCTATGAATAGTGTCCCTATTCCCAAATAGTGTGATCATTTAGATAGTCACTTACTTTATAATAACCTTTACTCATGAGTGTCTTTTTGATATGGATTTTAAAATTATATAAAGGCAAATCAATGACACTTTGCGAAAGTTTGTTAAACATAGATATACATTTCCCCAAGAACGAACAGCTACTTTTATGGAGTCTGAACATTGGAACGGCAACTGGGAAGAACCTAATGGAGATTATTGTTAAAGGTAGAATGGTGAGACCTCGGTCGGTGATGACACCTCGAAGTCATTAGGACGGCCGGCCATATTGCCGAAATTTCGATTTCGACTCGATTATCGATACAATACAATTTCGATTACCCATTGCGACTACCAATTTCGATTACCCGTTTCACTGAAACAGTAATGGTAGACATACAAAAGGGTAGGTCGAATACATACAAAAATATTCAAGAGGAGTAAAGAAGGAATATGCCAAAAATGATACAAAAAGGTATTTGAAAACCGATAGTGTTATGGTCTCAACAGTGGTCAATTAGAATGAATAGACCCGGGTCGTACTTGCAATGTACTAATCGAATTTCATGTGTATACAGCAACGCTTCATACTTTTACACCTAGACCTCAAGGTCAATCTAATATGTGACATTTTCAATTATGCTCTTACATACATAACAGCGATTCGTTTTTTTTTATATAGATGTGTCAGGATATCATCATACACTAAACCAAAGTTGTCATGTTACGCAAATTTACCGGAACTAGCTGACCAACTAAGTATAATAAATAAATGGAAAAATAAAATCTGTGCTATTAATTGTTATTACAAAAAATGAGTAAACGAAAGTTTATAACTAAATCAACATGACCATGACCACGTATAACTAGAATACAACTACGGTATAGAGCTTAACTATTCCCAGATGGCATGTTGCGAAATTACAACAATAATCAAGCTTCGACCTCACCACCGCTGGTTTGAACTAAGAATGAGGGGCAAGGTTGACTTTTTAATATACTAATGGATGTAGCTACCATTGTTTTTCGCCGTTCACAGATAAAAAAGCAACAACCCTCTCGCTTTTTCGTTGCAACATAAAAACTTTTTCTTCCGCGGCGAGAAAACAGAGACATTAAAAAGTTTTATTACCTCAATTCAACTCGTTGCTTGTAATTCAACAAATCATTTGATAAAAACTTACTGGCCTTTGTGGGTACAAAAGTGGTAAAAATATCATTTGAGTAATAAAAATGTTGTGAGTGTTGTTTTAATGGGTTCGTAGAAAATTCACATAATTAGACATAAATTATAACGAATAGTGAAACTTTTATTCTGTCTCAGGAAATGGGTCGTGGCATATTTCTGGAATGATAATGAAATGAGAACCCAGAGTTAGCGCTGGGTTCGCGTGAGAAGGCGCAACCTTAGCCAAGGTTGCGGACTTGAACCGACAGCGTTATCGCGGCTCATCACAAATAGCAGTAAATCCGTGCCAGTCAAAATAGTGCGATGGACGGAAATGAGAACACGTAACTTTATGCTTAACGTCAGCGGGAACCCCGAATCGCGACGCCGATGGCAATCAGCGTGAATTTGTACATTATAAATACGAGAATTATGGAAATACAAATCACTTTGTGATGGTAATTACTGATGTGAAATGAGAATGAGGTGGCGGATTTCTTTTTTGTTGGTGATGCGGCGTCTGTCTAGGCACCGCTAGGCTAGGTACCACCATTACACTTCAGTTTATCATTCAGATTGCGATAGTCAAATGAAGTTTGGTTCTTCTTCGGTTTTCTCGTTACTTTGCATTAAATGGGAGAGGCCAAAGGTTTCCCTGTAAATGAAACTTTGACTTGACAAATGACATAAAGTTATGAAAGAAGTATCTATTCACGAATACATTTAATATAAAAAAATCCCAACTATGGAATAATTTACAAATTAAACTGAAAATTTTTAATAAGTATTTTAAGGCGGGGTGAGTTTTATTACGTTTGCTATAAGGATTCGGAGATAACAAAAAGTTTCAAAAGACTATTTAAAATCTTATATTTGATATAGATAAGTGCCTCGAAAGGCGGACTAAATTAAAGATTTTTGCGTTTGTTTTTGTCAAATATGTAAGCAAATTAATAAATTAAAAAAAAAAAAACAAAAGTCGCAATAGTTTATTGCAATAGAATCGCCGAAATCACACACTGTCTCTGCTATATTATTCTGCCCCCTCACTATCACGGCCGTTTTAATGAATTATGGATCAAGGGTGAACGAGTGATGTGGGCCACTCGGGTATACTAATATGAAAACGTAATTCTACTTGATATAGATAAGATTGAATGATACGCAAAGGGTTGTAATGGGCTGTTTTACAATTCAACCCTGATGGATGGAAACGCTTAATATTTTCGACATCTCTTGGAAGAAGTCCGATCTAAGTGGTTGAACGCATTGTGGCAGAAGATAGTTTTTCATGTTAAATATAAGATCCGTTACGAAACGCAATACACTATAACTCTATGCGATTATATAATAATATATGTCTATACATAAACAATTTTGAACGCCAAACTACCTAAGATATTAGTTTACAGCTCTACGGCGAAAGACCTTGCACTGAAAAAAACCAGGTTGAATAACATCAAGATCAATTTTTTTTCCATGTGCCGATACAGAATCGGCAATTGGAAGCTAGCCTTAGAGCATAGTTATTTGCAAATTCCATGACAGCATTAGATAAATATCAGTGTTCATTTTCGCAACCTTGCCAATTGTAGCGTTCACACAAAATACGCGACGATTACTTTATATTTTTTTATAGATTAAATCAGTAACTATAACATGACTTTTCTATTGTTTTCGATAGGCATTTGATGTATAGTAAACTATAAAAATCATATCAGTTTATTATGTAAATATAGTATAACTTTAGTTCATTACATTTCCGTTAGGCTAGGTTAAATTTTGTATGAAAACCTTGTACAGCGCTACAAGGTTTTCATACAAAAATTTACACTGCGATATAGACTGCAAACGAATATAAACTCATGGTAGCTACACATAGCAATTAGCTTAGTACGACGCATTCTGGACAGATCATTGTAGTGTTTGTTTCGAATTCTTCGTCGCATCGTTACGCTAATCTTGCGTACTCGCTCTATACTCGCTGCGTACTATATCTGCGAGAATAGAAAACAGTGTGTAGATATTATGCTCCACAACCGTCAGTGCATGGAATATAGATAACTCAACATATCAAAACAAGTTGCAGTATAAGAGAATACAAAATCTTGTACGTGCATACTAACAAGGGAAATAAATAACTCTAAACCTGTTTGAAAATTGGGAGTGCTTTCTCGAAAACAATAGGCAAGAAACTTTGAAAATCTATTGTTTAAATCTCTTTTCATTCATCTATACCAATATTATAAAGAGGAAAGATTTGTTTGTTTGTTTGTTTGTAATGAATAGGCTCCGAAACTACTGGACCGATTTCAAAAATTCTTTCACCTTTGGAAAGCTACATTATCCCCGAGTAACATAGGCTACTTTTTATCCCGGAAAAATCGACAGATCCCACGGGATGCGCAATAAAGGCTTCGCTCAAAAACTACTGCACAAATTTTCATGCGGTTTTCATCAATAGATAGAGTGATTCTTGAGCAAGGTTTTGCGGTATTTTTTATCTCGGAAAAACGGATAGTCCTACGGGAAGCGCGATAAAACCTTCGCGCCATAAACCGACCTCCGCGCTTATGTAGCCGTGGCAAAAGCATGACCCTTAACCTTCTATAGACCCAATCCGAAATCCACGCAGGCGAAGCCGCGGGCAGAAAGCTAGTCAGGTAATAAAATATTTATACATAATTTACGACAATTATACATAGTATATTACACTCGTGTGTACATTATATGTCAATAAGGAATACAATATTAGAAATATTTTATGTTGTCACCAGACATGTCTATATAAATATTGTGTCTAATCTAACGATGACCTCCATAGTCGAATGGTTGTATACCGGTTTCAAGATGTCGCCATGTCTGAGGTCCCGGGTTCGAGTCCCGGTGAGGGTAGATATTTGCGTGATGAATTTGTACCTTAGTCGTGGTTGTTATAATATATGTCTATCAAATTTATTTATATATGTATAATATATGTAGGTTTATCCGTTACCCTAGATCCCATAACACAAGCCTTAAAGAGCCTACTTTGGGCTAAGCTAATTGATGTAAGTGTAAGAAATAATTATTTATTTAATTCCATATAGTGTAATCAATTAGAAAATCGCTTTTCGCGAAAATTTTTGTCATGAGTCTTTAGTGGTATTTTAAATTTTTTTTTTATTACAAATTGATAACTTCTCACGAATTAAATATACATTATGTTAAATTTAATGGATTAGCACCTAGATTATCACTTTATTTTAGTCCTTGTACAGCTTTTGTATACAAAGATTTTGACGAAGTTGATAGACGAATGCACAAAAGGAAATAAATTGCTCTTATTTAAATTTAAAGATCGTGAGTGTCATATACACACACAATCCTTAAGTTTATAAAAGGGCAATTTATTTCCTTTCGTCTTTACTTCCATTCTTAGGCATGTCCCCAATAACGAGCGGCTAGTTCGCGCTCAATTTGCGTCGACTCCTTTGCTCGACTCTAACCACCCGAAACTGCGTCAAGTCTATCAGTGGCAAGGCGCAGAACCTTCAGTACTTCATCTGACCTTTCATCTGTGGTATTTAGCATAAGTTTACTTTTTTCGTTCTTTATCTTTTACTATTTCATTAGAACACTTGAGCTCAAACATGTGAGGCACGCTGTCTACAAGAGGCATCTACAATAATAGATATAAGCTTTCCTTTGCGTACTCAAGTTCATTTTGTTATTTTGGTTTTTGAATTCGGTACAATATACAGATTTTGTTATTAATTAAGTTACAGTGCTACGGTTATACTATTAGACTTTATTATTTTGGTGATTGATTTATTGGAAATATTGATGTTATAAGCCTTGAAAATAAATAGTTAAATGTAATCTTTCAAGTGCGAGAGCAGCAATACATACTCGTATAAGCATTCATTGTAAAGATTTGGGTATAGAGTGGATAATTACGTGCGTAAACAGCATATGATGATATGGCTAGACCGACTGTTGGTTTAGGACTGCATTACGGACACCTAAATATTTACCCTGATAATATATTTGTATGCTAATCAGATGAACCTGATTGACAGTTCTGGTTTTAGTAATGCTCTGTGTTTAAACCTAGATATAATAGATGCTTCTTTCTTTTAGTATCAGGGCTTTTAGGACTTTATGTTTATAACGTAGAGGTTAATTTGAGAGTCTTTCATTGCTATTAAATGTGTATATGTATACACACATAATAGCTTATAGACAGAAATGGTAAAGTAAAAAGGCTTAGGAAACGAAGGTTCTCAGCAAAACTGATTTATTACGTTGGAATTATCATTTCAGTTTAGTGTGATTATTTTTAAATGTGTTCATAGATGAGAATCTATTCGCTCTATTAACAGAATTAAATGGTCAAATAGATGCACTTTTATTATATCAGTAGTTCAACTAAGTTAAACTTCTTTTGATTGTAAAATGTTTGTTTGTTCGAACTGTAAAATATCACATTTATTTTATCTTGTTTCGTTTAAAAATAAGTTTAATAAAAATAGAAATGTGTATTTTTGTTAAGCAATTTTTCTAGTACTGAAGAGTGAACTCACATTACATTTGAAATGATATAGGAAAATGAACTGTCTGCGCTAGAATTGTCGTAAGGAAAGAATGCATAATACCATAACTTTCAATAATCTACAACTCAAACTCAACTTAAATTTCTTGCCTGCATGTGAAAATCTCGTAAATTTTTAGTATACACTTGAATAATAAATATAGGTAAATTTATTAATCAAGCCTGATTCCTAATGCACTAATATGGGTTATTACCTGTTTCCTATTTTTTTTTAGAAAATATTGTATTTTAGATTCATTCTGTTCCGAACTTGTATGTGTGCCGGAAAGGGATCCGAGGATCAATGGATGTGAATTTTGTGAGTGATAATGTTCAATTAAACATAACTTTCCTAATTGCGCAACCAGTAGAGCACAGCTAATTTTGGACCGCACTACTTGACATTTAGAGTCTGGCCATCGGTTCTTTGCACAAGAAAAGTGCGGTTTATTAAAAAAACTAGGGGTGACATCATCGACTATAGACTGAAATAATGCGTTTGATAGAAAAAGCAATTTTTATATGTATGGTGATACCTGTTTCTATTAAACGCATTTTTTCAGGCTATAGTCGGTGTAGTCACCCCTACTTTTTTTAAATTTACCGCTCTTTTCTTATGTAAAGAACCGATGGCCAGACTGTAGTAGTGACTTTTGTGTCAGATAAGAAAACAGTCTATAAAAAGTCAAATAAACTATTTTAGCGTCACAGACGTCTCAAGAGTCTCCAAAAGAGCCTATCATTTCATCTGCACGGAACAATGGCTTGGAATCGTATAGAAGAGAAAAGTAAATACATGTATATATTCGTATCAAACAAATCTGATGCTCACGGTTATAATAAAAATAGCAAATAATATCGCCTTGATATTAAGAAATAGAGTTTAGTGAATGTTACATAATCTTATGGTTACAGTGTGCGAACATTGTGAGTCCCCTATTGTTACTGGAACCATCACTATATTAAATAAATAGGCTTTTAAGCACAATAGGCTTGAGATAATATAAATAAACATTATGCAATGGCTAATATTAATAGACCAATAACCTGATAACTGAGCTATTTTAAATTATTGTTTATATTGTCTATAAAAATAAAAACCCGTAAATTACTCATATTCCTTAAGTTTTCTTTAACTATATTCGTTTAACAATGTTTAACTTATTACACTATAGAAATATAATTTTGTTTTATTTTATTTCGAACACACACACACACACATATATATATTATATATATATATATATATATATATATATTATATATATATATATATAGCTTGGCATCTTTTCTAAGGTTATATGACATTTCACGCTTTAGACACAGTACAAGTCCGGTCGTGCAAGGAAAACAGCAGCCACCTTTGAAATGCTCCGTTAAATAGCAGCTGTTGACTCTTAATTTGAGCTCCGTATGCTGAATGTTATCGATGACTACACTCTGATGAGCTCATACTTTCCGTGTCTTGAACACCGTAGTAGACAGACCTATTATGTTTCAGAGTTGTCGAAAGAATAGGCTTCTATTGAATAAACCCACTTCATAGCACTCTTCAATGGTCTTTTATTGTCAGGCAAGAAAATAAAATATACCCAAGTTAATTAGATGCTTAGAAAGTAAAAATTCATTTGAACAATCTATACTTTTAAATAATATATTACTAAATGTATTATTCTCAAGAATGCAAGCTCAATCTGTGTACATCTGCCGATTGACCGAAATTGAAGAAAAATCAGCTTCACAAAAAAAGTCACGCTAGAGACTGTCTAATTATACGTAACTTTTTCAATTTGGTAGCGAGTCGCGAGCCACCCATATTTTTTTCGACTTGTGTTATTTACCTCTACAGTAGCGCCAGGGTTGACAGCCTTCCAACTTCAAAAGAAACTTTAACTTTACTTTTCAAATTGGAACTGGTAAGTGGCGAAAAAAACATTGTGTGAATTATGGCACAGTATAAGACTTAGTGTATTTTGACAAAAACAAGTTGATAAAAATTTGGTTTACTCACGTTGCGAATTTACAATCGTCTTTAAAAATATTGTATTGGGCTGTGTTTAATATAGTTTTATTATGCGTTAGAACCTATGGATAGTTTCATCAAAGTTTACATTGATTTACTTAGCATGTATTTTTAATTAAAAATATTAATCCGTTTAATTACAAGTTTTATTTGAACGAGTCGAGCGAATGTTATTAAATTTTATAGTATCAATAACCTTACTCATGAAGGTCAATGCGTATATCGGTGTAACAACTTTAGAAATCGGACGATTAGCTTCGGATAGTGCCTCCCACATGAAACATGATTCCAAACTTAAGCCCTTTCAACTTTGACCCCTTTTGTAATATTAGCGTAACTCTACAGTAGCCTACAAAGTTGGTCTGGAGAAATTCTGAAATACTTTTTTATGTAATAGGGTAAAAACCTATGTCGATTATGAAAGTTATGTGTAAATAAATTGTTCACGCTTGTTATACTTGCGTTACCCTAACGTAATATAATATTCCACACTTTTATAACTTTAGTGTTAACAGATAGAAAATTATACAAGATTGGAATGGATGCCAATATTTTAAAAGTGAGCGACATGGCATTATTAATATATTATTTACATAATTGCTGTATAAATCATATATTACATTACTTATACCTATATTTAATTATTGTTACTTATGTTCATAGCTAGAAATAGTTCCTTGCAGAGGTTTAATATATATATTTTTATTTTATCTATTAGTCAGAGAGTAAAAATTAATATCTTATTATTTTAGGAAATTTACAAATAATGATACAGTTTTAATAAGCACCTCTCTTTGAATATCAAAATAATTGTAACGTCTGAGCACAACAACTGAATCAAGGTATAGTAAAGGCCGCCAGCCAAATGAAGCGAGCCCACGATAATCACACTGACCTTGTTTATAGTAAAAAAAGCTTTCAGAATAGACATCCCTAAGTAGACAGAGGGCAAAGGTTCGGCACACACGTTGAATAATTCATCGCGTGCGGCCCGTCGCTTTGCGGTAGGTAATTCATTTAGTGCAAGCGACAACTCCGCTCAAGAGCAAAGAATTCGCACATTTCGACAAACTGGTTACTCATACGGAACTACATTGATTGTGAAGCGTAGTTTGATCTAATAGGTACCATAGCATGTGTTCGTAATTCAATTAACACGAGAGCAACTTCGTTAGGAGCCGGTAACACTAAAAGCCCCGTCATAGCGAACCAAAAAATATTTATTTAAATAAATAGTACATGAGTATGAATAAATTAGGCTCGGTATGCGTGGATTCCCATTGCCGAAACAATGTTAAAAAAAATATGAAAAAATTGGTTGTCTGTAGAACTCCGTCTACTGCCGATATTTGAACGTGACAACGTCTATTACATGGTAATTTTTTCTGGGTGCAATGAAATTATTTAAAATAAAGTAATGTATAACATTTATATTTTTATTTAATAGTTTGTTTAAATTTTCTGCTTCTGAAGTTATACATAAATTAATTATTATGAGTAATGTGCGTGGTTCCGTGTGGCGTCAGATTCGGCCCTTACGGTGTTTTCGAGAATGACTCCACGCCGTACCAATTTAATAGACGTTGTCACGTCAAAAATAATATCAAATAAACAAAATTAATTTGAATAATCCAAATGTTAATTCAAAATCTTAAGGACAAAATGAATTAATAATTAATAGCAATATGTCAAATGACTTATTTAACAATTTTATCTATGAACACTAACAATATTTAATACACAAAATTAATTCGAATATTCCGAATATTAATTCAAAATGTTAACTTACAGGAAAAATTATTCAAAATAAAGTAATGTATAACATTTATATTTTTATTACGTTGCCGTGTGGCGTCGGATCGGCCGTTACGCCGTTCGTGGACTCCGTGTGGCGTCAGATTCTGCCGTTACGGTGTTTTCGAGAATGACTCCACGCCGTACCAATTTAATAGACGTTGTCACGTCAAAAATGAAAAAATGTTTTACTGTCATCGTGGATATATATATTTTTTAATGTATATGATAGTCAATTTTATTGACTTTTAGAAAAAAATCACGCAAACCACAAACTCGTTATACGTTACTATTGTACGTACTAGATAGATCATTGTAAAACGATGTACTTGTGAACGATGTGATTGTACTCGTATCACATGTTATCTTTATTCGATTTATCTTAAGTGACAACCTAGTTCAGCAATTCCGTCTAAAAAATATATTACCAGATCCAGGATTTTCAATTGAAGTTCAGGAGAGGATTATAATTTGAACAGGCTCAAATCTGTTCGCATTCGATGACGAAGGATAAGTGAAGTAAATGCTAAACATTATTATTTATTTTCCGAATGCGATTGTTCTATTAATCATATCTGTTTTATTCAGAAATACAGTAATACACTTAATTAAGCAAATTATTTAAAACTAACTTGAGTTACATTAGCTCAGTGAATTTCTTTTCACTCTGCTGCCATAATAAAATTTAATTCATTTGCAAATATAGAAATTGTTTTTTACCCAACCAAATAAAAATATCTCTAGGTGTGCTCGCTTCATTAGGTTTTATGTCTTTTCGTTACGCCACATTCAACAAGAATTTGTGGTTAATATATTCTTTAGAATTCTCTGTATTAAACAATTGAGCAGCAGAAATTCTGATATGGAAAAAATAAAACACGCGTAATAAAGTGTATATAATATATATATATATATATATATAGTATATATATAATATATATATATATTATATTTGTCTCTATTGCGTTCCACGAGTAGCAAGGCATACATTGTCGACCCAAACAGAGCCCGGCATATTTGGGCAAGGTTAGCCTTGTTCTGGGGTCATCCGGTCCCAGGGCAATGGCACGCTAATCCTAGACTCAGCGCAGCACAGCTCTTGGGCACGGCTCACCACGGGCTTGGCGGAAGGGAAGGAAGGATTATGTAGGGAAATGTTTGAGGTGAAGGAATGTGGATTTTTTTTTCTTTTTTCCTCAGGAGAGGAGGCTGAGAATCCATCATGGATACCAACGCAACAGGCAAGCAGGGATGCGTTGATTATGTCGGACTCCTGGTACTGTCGAGATGGCTCGACTACACAGACCTACCGACTAAACTCAGCCTAGCCTTTGGTCCTATTGACCCTACTGGCTTTATTGACGAGAGGGCGCACCTCAGGAGAGGCACGGTTAGCGCTACCCCATGGTGGGGGTATATGCGCTAGAAGCAGGCACGAATCTCCAAAGTGGGACCGGCCAGTATTGACAAGAACCTATTCAGGCTAAGCAGAAGGCTGCCGTTTAGGGGTTGACAAGGGGAGCGACGGCTCAGACGCCGCCGCTTGCAGGTCTAGAAGTTCCTGCGTGAGTTGGTTGGGAGGGTCGCTAAGGACATGTCGCGGTCTACGAATCCTCTGCCGTATTGACTAGAGTTGCCTTGTGACTGGCTCACAGTTGGTGGTATTGACGGGTGAATGTGGAATTTGGGAAAGGATTATAATAAGAAGGATACTACTGACTCGGAAAGAGAAGAAAGGAGACAATAATAGCTCGGGAGGCCGGGGTCGCATACCCGGTACTCAAATAGTGCCGGACAGTCGGTTGAGTACTCCCTGGCCAATATATAATTGGAGTGAATCTGAAGGACAAGTCAGGAACAGTGTGATAAGGGAGCGATGCGGTGTAGTTGAAGATGTAGTGACAAAGATAGAGAAAGGGATCTTAGATGGTTCGGCCATGTTGAAGAGATGAAAGAAGGAAGATAATGAAAGAGATACACAAGGTAAGAATGATAGGACGAATCGGTGCAAGTCGACCTAGGCGGACATATCTCGATCAAATCGAAGATGTCCTAAAGAAAGGCCGGGTCAAGAGTACTCGCAAACGACGAGCATGCATGAAGACGCTCATTAAAATGGAGGAAGCAAGAGAAGTGTACCAGGTTCGTAGCAAGTGAAGAGAGGTGGTCTCTGCCTACCCCATTGGGAACAAGGCGTGATATATATGTATGTATGTATGTATATAGAATGTCAACTGGTTCTACTAAGATTATTGTTCAGACAACAAATTAAAATAAGTTCTTTGTTCGTTTAACGAGAGTTTGTAATCGTCTGCTAGTGGATTGTAATGCACTTAAAGTATTACAGAATTCATCCAATTCTCTGGTGGATACTGACTTAATAAAATAGTTGAGGTTATTAATGGAGACAAGCTTATACATTACATATAAATATAGTTTACCAAAACAAGATCTAATAAGATTTTAATACAATCATTAAACAAGCCAACTTTTGATTGTCGTGAAAAAAATTCTGAAATCGATTGTGAGACTGTAAAACAAATTTAATTTTAATCCTACAACACAACTATATACTGCGCTATTGCACAAAAGCATAGAAAAATTATTCGTATTTAGCTAAAGTGGTTGCGTTACTGCGAACTTATACGGCCTGAGAAGACAGATAGTGGCATTGCGTATAAAGCTATCCGCTCACAAAAGAAGGCGCAACATTCAGGCACGGAACACTTATCGGGAAAAATGCTCTAGCCCTTTTCGAGAGTTTTGCGAACAAATCATTTGTTTGCTTCGCTGGTTGACTCTTGACGGGAGAGATTGTAGTAATTTTTTACACTTTATTTATCCGTATTTATTTTGTTTGGTTGTATAGATACGCACGACGAAGAATGAGGTAAAGTTATGTTGAAGTTGATATAACAGTCGACGATTTAAATCACATTGAAATAGAATAGACAATAAAACGTCAAAACCAAATTTTAAGTTATTAATCATAGAAATAAATATATTTTTGTTGTTGCATAGTTTTTAAGTAAAGTATAAAGAAATACGTGTACAACTTCATAATTTATTCAGCCAATTCATAATAAGAGAACAAAGTCATGCATTCATCAAAATCATGGTTCAAAAT
Source organism: Scirpophaga incertulas (assembly GCA_036419045.1). NCBI lineage: Eukaryota > Metazoa > Arthropoda > Insecta > Lepidoptera > Crambidae > Scirpophaga > Scirpophaga incertulas. Next base: position 10,004,153 of record CM071637.1, on the reverse strand, counting down.
GCGAGCTGACCTAGCTCGCATTTTTGCTCGCGTTCGTGTAACCGTAGTCGGGTTTATAATTGATTGTTTTGAAAACTGTGCATTATGTATCTTCTTACTATTAATTGTAGTCGTTATAGATACATTTGACATTTGACAAATCTACACACGAGTAGCTATAGACCATTAGTCTATAAAATAAATATAAAATAAAATCATGCCAACGTTGAGAGAAAATTTTGAACTTCAGCCTATTGTGTCAATAACTTCCATGGTCCATTACCAGTTGTCATAAGCAAGATGCTAGCATTCGTTTCTTTCTACAATGATGTGATTTCGTAGAAGGAGGTAGCGGAGAGAGCGGAAGAACGATCCCCGTGCTGCTCCCATACGCAAATACAAGCTGAGGACCTAGCTAATAGGGGTGCGAACAGCTCCTTAGTCAGTCCAGAACTACAACATGGGATCACAAATAAGGAATAATGTAATAAACTCAGAGGTAATTGAAATGTACAAGCCCGGAAAAAGACAAACTCAATTTATGAAAACAGTCTGAACATAATAGTAAGACGATTGATCGATTTAGATTGAGAAATAATTAGAAATATGTAATTAGAATAAAATAAATTTTATTATTTACATGACAAATAGTGTAATTACAAGCTTCCTCACTCTCCAAGTATTTTGTTTGTGTACAATTGTATTTTTTTCGAATAACAAGAAAAGAACTAGAGGTGAATTATTTTTTAGTGTCGGAAACATGATTCAATTCCCTTTTGATAATAATGGCAGACCATTTTTTTAAAGTTCAATAGAAAGAATAGAGGAGAACAGAAAATAAATGGCAGATGAATATCGTAAATATTAATTCACAATAATCCAATAATTTTTTGCCAACAATCTTAAAACTTTGTGAAAAGGAATTTAGGTAATTTGTAGGCATATTAAAACAATATCGGCATACAAACATATTTTACGCAGGTATTTGATATTTAAGTCGCTGAACAAAGAATAATTTTCTATAAAGAAATTCAATAGGAATTTATTCGGGTACACGATCAAAGGCCAAGAAAACATCGATGAAAAATTTATTTTTGATTACATATTTTTTTTTTTGTTTGAAGCTACTCACTGTTCATGATTCTGTACATCACGCATAGTTTAATACGGACAGATAATCGATAATCAGAAAGAAATCAGGTAGCCTGTGCGTATACATAATGACGCTATTTAGTTCAGAAAGAATAACTTATAGCTAAAGAATTGCAGAAAACACTGGATGGAAACAAGAATATCGGAAACGCTTACTTATACTATATGATTTTGACTGTTTGAAAAATGTGTGAATAAAGTTGAGAAAGAAATTAAAACAAAAATTACGCATTTCACCGATACCGCAAATTAAATTTTGTTTCTATTTTTTGTTTCTATTCTGACAAAGACATCGTCATCTTCGATCATCAAATTAATTAAAAATTGCTGACCAATCTACAAGTTATCAAATCGCACATCAGATAAGTGAACAAAAAGGTCGTAGAATACCAGAATTATTAGGAAGTTTTATTTTTATGTTATGTTTGTATGGTATCTGACGATATTTATTGTTTTTTTTCCTCAGGAGAGGAATACTGAGAATCCATCACAAGAAGCATTTTTTTTCCTCAGGAGAGGAAGGCTGAGAATCCTCACAAGGAGCACGAAACGTACCCAGGATACCCCCGCAACGGCAAGTGTCACGGACGTTATGTCGGACTCCACGCGACCGGAACGGTCCAGCCACGTGACCTACCGACTAAACTCAGCCTGGCCTAGGTTCTAATAACCATATGGGCAAATCGTGAGGGCGACCGCCCCTCAGGAGGGGGACGATGCAGCGCAGGCCCATAAAGGGGGCCTATAAGCGCTAGAAGAGGAGCGGGAAGCCCAAGTGGCGCCGGCCTTGTCATGAGGGAACCTAGTCATGGCGATGTTGAAGTGGCAGCCTTCAGCTAAGGGATCATGGAGGGTTTGACGGCGTAGATGCCGCCGGCAGCGCAGATGCTGCCTGCAAGGACAGAAGGTCCTGCGTCAATTGGTTATCATGGTCGACGAGGGCGTGACGAGGTCTACGATATCGGTGACGAGATGGAGGCGCGGGGGTGTAGTCCACTGCCTTCTTAATAAGCGGATTCGCGTGTTGCTCTGCGGTTTTGAAGAAGCGTTCGGAGCATGTTCGAAAATGTTGTTGGGTGGTCGTTATCTCGAGGTCCCTATGGAGATCGGCATTACGAACATAATAAGGAGAGTTAGTTGCGGCGCGGCAGAATTTATTCTGAACTACTTGAATTTTATTAATCATATTTGGATTCGCGTGAGCAAAGACGGGACACGCGTATGACATCACTGGACGTATGCAAACTTTGTAAAGTGTTCGCTTGTTTCTTAGTGACATTTTACTGTTCCGCCCCAACATGGAGTGGAGGCGGCTCATGTAAAATTTAGCGTTTTTGGTTACCCAGTCAACATGCTCTCTGAAAGTGAGGGCATTGTCGAGGGTAACCCCTAGGTACTTGGCAGACCGCTGCCATGGGATTGTTTTATTATTAATACTGAGCGAGTCCGTGTTGAAAGGGACTAGCCGGTGTCTTGGGGTCTGATCGAAGAATACCGCGGAAGATTTTTCCGCGTTAACCTCACAAGAAGCACGAAACGTGCCCAGGATACCCCAAAAAATACTTGCAACGGCAAGTGTCATGGAGGTTATGTCGGACTCAACGCGGCCAGAGCGGTCTGGCCATGTGACCGACCGACTAAACTCAGCCTGTGCCTAAGTTCTAAAAACCATATAGGCAAATCATGAGAGCGACCGACACTCAGGAGAGAAATCAGTAGACAGTTTACTTCTACACAATTTAATATAATTCATATCTTAACTCTTATCTCACAGGAGTATATAATAATACAAAAACTTCGGCGACGTAATACAAATTTTAAAATAAAAATGCAAGGCATCCGCATCGCAAAGATAATCACACAAACTGCACGAAAACCGAAGTCCTAGATCCTCGTGGAGATCACAGTCAATCAATATCGCTCCGCATTCAAATTGCACGTTTTTTCATTTCACATGATTATTTATACAATAATAAAATTCCCATTTAATTTATATACCTTTTTTTTAATAGAAAACACTATTAAACTGTGACTTTCTCTTATGATTTGGCTATAACTCTAGCAAAAGTTTACTATTATTTTCGATTTGTTAATGTTTTGTTAGCTATCTACGTTATAACAAACTATCAGCAAAATTAGAACAATTTTAGCTCATTACTTTTCAACTATGACGCTGTTTAAAGTTACCGTACACAAATAGACGTCTGCAAACTTATCCAATATAGAATATACAATATTTGTAAACCTTTCCAGTGAAAATATGGACATTATTTTCCAAGCATTTGCATTTGACGTAATCTAGCGGATAATTGGGGAACAACGGCCAAACGTATCTGGCGATCTTTCCCTTCTTGCCTTAACACGCTTTTATCGTTCTAAACTAATAACTAGAAAAGAATAAGTAAGTGGCCGGAGAAAGTTCCACGTCAAATTTTTGGCAGTTTGAGTGATGACGAGAAGATATTTTAGCTGAAACTTTACTCGTTAAATATCGGATAGAGCTGCAAGGTTGATAAAATCTGAGATTTACTCGTAATTGTGATGCATCTTGGAAGATTATATAATAGTGGAAAAATATATATGTGTATTTTTTTTTAATAAATATTTGTTACATTTACACCAATTAGCCTAGCCCAAACTAAGCTCTGTAAGGCTTGTGCTATGGGATCTAGGGCAACGGGTAGACATACATATATTATACATATATAAATAATTTTTATTGAAATATATATCAACAACCATGACTAAGGTACAAATGCTCGCATTCATCACACAAACATCTGCCCCCACCGGGATTCGAACCCGGGACCTCAGAGATGGCGACACCTTGAAACCGGTGTATTATCCACTCGACTATGGAGGTCGTCAATTACAAGACAAGTATAAATATATATTTAATAAATATATATTTATACTTGTCTTACGTAACAATGGATTGTTTGTGTCGATTACCGTGATAATTTTGCATTGTTATGGATCAAGCATGTGCAGATTTTCGTGCCATTCAGTTGTCTTTATAGGCGATCTCCACCCACCTTGGCGGCATGTATGAGCTGGCTCTGGTAATTACTGACCGGGTGATATTATTCTAAAAGCATATCATCTGGAAAGTGGCAAAGGAAAATACCCTGTAATCATTTAACTTGATAATTATTTCACGGGGTTGAAAAAAATTGAGGGTCTGAAAGAAAGAAAACATGCACTGGATAGAGGTTCTGTAGAGAGATTTAACCAGGACATTGACACAGCAAATGCCGCCAACAGGTTAACCGGAGTCATTCTAAACATAATATTTTTATTATTAACATTGTAAATATTCTAAATAAATATTTACATGCAGTAATAACGTACATATCTATTTGATTTATACTGTCCAGAAAGAACCGTTATTTATCCAACATGTTTGTTTGATGTTTAGTAACTCATTATTATGCGAGCCAAATTCTAATGCTTACGTATGATAAAAAAAGTAACTAAGCTTTGATATTACAAAATTAACTTATTTACTGACAATGACTCAAATATTGAAAGTTACGTGGATTTTATTCATGGCTCATTTTAATAATAGCTAGGAAAGATAATGATTTACGACCTCGGCTTATGTAAAGAGTACGTTCGGAACTGTAAGATACGGAAAATAAATTTTCGCGAATCTTCGTCAAACAGAATTATTGAAATTTTGCAATAAAAGCGCCTTCTCCTTAAAATTCTCAATTGCTAAATTAGAGTAGAGATTAGGGATCAGAATTTCAATGGCCTTACTTGAGCTTATTGTAAAGTCGTTCAACATTTAATAAAACCTTTTGTGAGATAATGATTGCTATTAACAACTCCTCTTTAAAAGCTTTTCTACTTGCACAAATTCCTCAATACAATTACTATTATTTCAATATCTTCTATTATCTCAATCAAATAACTATGATGCAGTACTTGAATAAATTTTAGGCGTTTCTTGGCCACAATGCTGATAATGATAAATCTTTTACTACATACATTTTCCGATAGACAATTATAACTAAAACTCATTTCCACATTTGTCGAGTGATATTTCCATATACCAGCGGCATGGTAACCCCGCACATTTGGGTGTGAAGTCTCGTCAGTATCCTGGCGCATGACAAGGGTATCCTAGATCGTAATAGGACACTAGGGGGACTCCCACATACCCCTGACCACTCTTGAGTGGACCAGACGGATTCAGATAAACATATTGAACACTGGTACTCGAAAACCGCGTGGACGTGGTTAACCGACCGTATTGAATCAAACCTCGTAATACGAGTGCGAGAGCGTTGTTGATAAGCTAGTGAATTAAGTTTTATCCAATGTTGAAACAGAATAAAGTAATTTTTATTGTGTCTTTTGAAGCTGATATTTCGTTCCATAAACAACCTTTTGTAAGATATAAACTAAACTAGGCACTTGAGAAAAGGAATCAATTAAATGCAAACGAAGTACCCGAAAGCCACACATTATAGATTTAATTTTCGAATTTAGTTTAATATCCAAATAAAATTTTGAGAAGATTCTTCAATTATGAACAAACTTTTTTCTAATAACACCCTTTTCACTAGTTTATATTGTTTTATTTCTATATATTGTATTCTTAATATTATTATTTCAAAGATCGCAATGATGTACGTGTACATTTCTCTCTACTATTTTAAAAAACAAAATGGTCTAGCACAGTCTCTCTTATTACGGCGATGGCTGCACATTAGTAGTTTCCATATTTTTGGCATACATTTATACCTTGCCTTATTACCTTACCTAGCATAAATCATCTTGTTGTCTTTTTTCTATAGATGATATATCTTATAGATAGTAGTATGAAATATTTGTCGCCAACAAATTCACTATGATAGCTTAATTTAAACTGCTCAACAAAAAGTATAAATATAATAGAAGTTATATGAGATCAGTTACAAAGATTTCAATTATATTTTAGACTACCACCCTAAGAATAACTGTATCGATTTATTCTGTGCTGCTAGCATCGACGAATTCAGGTGGTCTTCGCAAAAATCGTCTCTATGTACATCTTCTTCATTGGCGTTGCGTCTCCCAGAACTAACAGTCCCAACATGGTCGTTGTTGTAATTACGAGTAACGTATCTTTTATTGATCAGTGAGAATGGAAATTACAAATTTTTTAATATCAATCCTGGACCAACATATTCACGAATTAAATAAGTTGGTGTTATTACTTTGTCTTTTGTGATATATACCTTTTATTACTGTGTTTCTTTTTTTGTCTTTCTATCAGTGCCTTTTATAATGGTATTCTTACATCACACCACATACCGGCGCGGCAGGGGACGACATATTTTTGACCGATACATTAGTTTGCTATGTTTTTGATTTAACAAGGTGTTTATCCAATCTATTTTTAAAACTTTTTACTGAGGTGCTTCTGGTAGTTTATTCCACATATGACTACTACACGACCTGACAAGTCTTTTGATTTGACAATAGCAATGTTTTCCTTTGATAAATTAATTGAAAATTAATTAAAGATTTAATTAAAAATGATTATACAAAATAATAGATTTCACCATTTTACGCAACTCCTTATAGATGATCTGGGATTTGTATTTGAAATTTGGTCCTATACTTTGTAAAATTGTTCTACATCTGTTCACAAATCATATTGACGTTGAAACCGCCTCAAATTCCTAAGCAATAAAAGTTATTTTTGTAGTTGCCGCTGACACTATACACAGCGACGCTTCAGACTTTACATGTTAACCTTGATATAGCCTTTATGTCGCTCGTTATAATGACGGTTTATGCAGTGCAAATTTGAAGCCTATTATAACCACTGGCTGGACACTTCGCAGAAATATAATATATAAGTATTATTTTTATACCTTTATAATCTTTAATATACAGATCACAGATACAAAATTGTAAGTAGGTATGAATCTAATTACTACACTCCAGCTCCAGGAAATGTATTTACAGTAATTTTTTTGGTCGTATTCGTTAATGTATTCGATAATACCATGAACAATTTATTTACTAGACATGAGCAAACTATTTGTATTATATTAAATATCATGTTATTATTATTTAATCACATATTATATATAGGTGAACAGAATAAAGAGAAAGAGAGAGCGCATGTAGTGCTTTGGTGTTGGCACTGGTCTTGTAATAGGGGATCCCGGGGTTGATTCTGCTATGTGCTAATGTGGTTCATTCATGACTCTTTTTTGATGCTCTTACTCTGAACAAATACAACGTCGAGGCAGCACTGACAAAGAAATTCAAAGTTCTACGTAAAGTTCGCACTTGGTTATCGCGGTTGTTTAAAGTCTTAGGTACATAGGCTCATGATATGAGATGTACAGAAGAAAAACTAAAAACTAGAACGCTAATTGTGTTTTGGAGATACGCTCCTCCTATATTTGTGTCGTTTGCTATATGTATTTGTGTAGACGTGTTGTGCATTTTGTATATATGTGTCTGCGTGTGATAGAATGAGTTTTAGTTTATAAATTGTCACTGCTAAAATATCTACATAATTTAACAGTGACAATTTATAGTGGCATTGTGTAAAAATGGCCCAGAACATTAGTGTCATGGGCGTCAGGGCTGCCCTCCAATACTTGTCTGTTTAACATCAATCCCGCACTACTATAGCCTGTAAAAAATAGGTACGATTTTAGTGGTTCATTAGTAATTTTATGAATCTGAGTTACATAATTGAAATATTGTTATATAAGAAACGAATGTACAAATCTGAATTGTGGTTTATCATAAACAGACATTTTCATAAAAATTCTAATGTTTTATCATGATCACTGATGTTAGTACAAGTAACCTCATAGAACAGAACTATTGAAATAGATAGCTGAAGAGTTCGCTGTCTTTGCACATTTCTATGTCTATATTAAGTTATTTTCTATATTAATGTACGATGACCTTAATGCCATTAAGGTCATCTTACAAAAGAGCAGTCTGCTCTTTGTAAGTATCCTATCGAGTTCAATCATGTGAGAAGCCGCTGCAACTTATAAAATAGGTATGGAGTAGGTAGGTCAATGTAGCTTGTACGACTTCGCTATTTTTTTAAAGGTGTAAACATTTAAAAAAATAACACAGATTTCAATCTACTATCATATCAAGTACTTGTGATATACGGCTTGTAGAAGCTATCTTGTGCGTATGTGTCAACTGTATTTTATAAATCACTACATAGTATAAAACAAAGTCGCTTTCTCTGTCCCTTTAACACTATGTATGCTTAAATCTTTGAAACGACTTTTTTTTTAATAGATAGAGTAATTGAAAAAAAAAAGTTTATATGTATGTACAAAACATACATACAATAATGACATAAGCACCCTACGTGTTTGGTTCAATAATATCAATTTTTAAATTAATTACTATAGTATTATGTAATTTTTTTTAATTCATCATTTTTAAAGCGTGTTCTTTTTTAGTTTTTTCAACTATAATTTATTATTCACAGTTTTTTGTAGTGTATTTAGTATCAGAATTGCACTCGAGCAAATATTTACATGAGCTATTCTAAAATAACCGGTCAACTAAAATCAGGCTGAGTATGATATATTTTTAATGAATTATTTTTTTTCATAACGAAAGATAGATTTATATTATATAATAAATATATAAAATAAGAATATCAGATTTACAATGACAGATGAAGTTAGAGGTGACATATTTCAATAGATATATATGTTTACTTTTAGTCCATTAATTTGTAGGTCCGGGTTTTTTTCTGTAAAAAGAAAATTGATGGAAATTGGTATACGTTGCAGATTTTATTAAAACACCTTAAGTATGTTGAAGATTTCGCCATATAGGAAAGTTCTACTATGTGTAATATTATACAACCTACATATTATATGTATATACATATTTCGATAGCTTGACATCATTCTGTCATTGCTTTTTCCATTTTGTTTTTCAATTCGCCGAGAAATCTTGACATATTTGTAACTGAATGTAAGTACGAATAGTTATATCCGATGATTGTAGTTCTTTTTTCATAACAAAACATTGAATAGTAACTGTTATTTGTTAATTTTTATCGCACACATGTTTAGGAAAAACTTACTTTTGTTTATCGAATATAACTAATGGTCGACTCAACCACCAAATATAATACAGAATAAATAAATAAAAAATAAAAATAGTTTTAGTTATAAAAATCTCAAATCAAATCAAATCAAATTTTATTGCCTCCATAGGTTACATAGTTGGATAGTAAAAGTAAGTTAGCGGTACATCTAAGGACCCTGTAGGGCACTGCAAAAATGTAGAAAAGAGGAAAGTGGGTTATATTATTAACAGTAGTAATTTTGTAAAAATGTCATTAATATTACGTTATTATGACTATTCAAGTATAGCTTTCATTTTAGTAAATCGTGTAATGTTTATTTTCTAATTTATCATTATTATAATATAAATTAAAATTATTTTGTTTTTTTATTATATAATTATATATTAATAAATTATTGTCAAATTATATATTCAATAAATTTTAATTAATGTAATAAATTTTGATTAAAATAAATTTTAATATTGAAATTAATAAGTTTTAATATTGAAATTAATTTGTACTTACATTTTTAATGTATTTTTATTCTACCACTTTTATGATCCCTAATTTGAGGTAAATTCCCTATTTTATACTTATCGCTCTTGTTAAATATTCATTTACAGAATAATAACATTTTTCAATTAATAAATCTTTAGTTTTTTGGTGAAGATGTTGTAATTGCTTTCATTTCTAATTAATGCCGGTAATTTGTTATATAGTCTGACTGACATGGGAAATGTACTCGACGAGTGTGTTTTTAGCCGAATATTGGGAATGCAAAGTTTATCTTTATGACGCAGGGAGTGTCCGCGTGGGCCGTCACCACGCTTGATATACAAATCTGAGTATTTTTTTGCAAATTTACAGATCTCTAGTATGTATACTAAATATGGTATGGTAAATAAAGGTAATGTAAGAATATTATATTTTTTTGAACGATGGCCTGCAGCTATCCGTCTGTTCAATATCGAATAAGATACGAATTAGTCTTTTTTGCATAATAAACACCGCCCGCATATCAGTACTATTTCCCCATAAGATGACTCCATAGCTAAGCCATGCGTAGGCGTACGCATAGTAGGTAGTCAGTGCAGTTTCAATATCTGTCGTTTTCTTTAGTTCATAGAACCCATATAAAAAGCTCGATAACTTGGACCGTAGCTTATTAACATGTGCTTTCCAGTTTATGTTTGTGTCCAGCACCAACCCTAGCAATGTACTAATCTCTCTGTTTACACCTTTTTGTTTAGGCAAATTACTTTTCGTAATTTGTATTGCTTTCTTGATGGTGATTCATTACACAGTAGGTAGAAGTCAGTATACACTTTAAGGCTTTACGCCTTCGTCCGTTAATATGTAAATAGACTTTTAATAGTATCAATAAGGCTTAAATTATTTCACTTTGTCACATGGTATTTAAATCAACAAAACAGTAATATGATACTTACGTTAACTTCGCGATAAGCAAAAACAAAATACATATCTTTCCTTTCATTTGGAGCTGTCATGTCATCAGAACGCACATTTACATTTTGATAACTTCTTAACACGCAATTTCCTTGACGAGCTACCTTTATTGTATACTTTTCTCATGATACATATTGTGGCGTTGATGAGGGATCCGGAATGAATAAAGTTACGATTAGGTGGTCCCGTCGCAACTCTGCAGCAACGGCAATAGGACTTCATCACAGAATATTCATTGCAATTTCAAAGGTAGTCACCGCAAATATTTTAATGACTTTCTGTTTTTGTGATGGAGCGCCGAAGTTTTAATTAGGTTGCCGAATGAAAGCCCTTTCGGCCTCTTTGTTTGTACGTGTACGCTCATTGATTTCAAATTTGAAATAGCTTAAATTTATTAGGTTTTTCTATACTAATATTATAAAGAGGAAAGATTTGTTTGTTTGTTTGTAATGAATAGGCTCCGAAACTACTGGACCGATTTCAAAAATTCTTTCACCTTTGGAAAGCTACATTATCCCCGAGTAACATAGGCTACTTTTTATCCCGGAAAAATAGACAGATCCCACGGGATGCGCAATAAAGGCTTCGCTCAAAAACTACTGCACATTCTTGAGCAAGGTTTTGCGGTATTTTTTTATCTCGGAAAAACGGATAGGCCCACGGGAAGCGCGATAAAACCTTCGCGCCATAAACCAACTTCCGCGCATATGTAGCCGTAGGCAAAAGCTATGACCCTTAACCCTCTATAGACCCAATCCCGAAATCCACGCAGGCGAAGCCGCGGGCAGAAAGCTAGTATGAGATATAGGGACTGTATCGTACTGTGCATGTGACTTAAATACAATTTGATGGAGTAACATTCGAAATACGGCTTTTAAGCACTAGATAGCCAACTGATATATACAAATTAAATAATATCAAATGAAAATGGTTAGAGTAGAATGACTATTTAGAAAAGTTCATATAATTCTCTTTCTTATAATTTATTACATTGGATATGAAATTTCATATCATAACTGCACTATCTGACACAAGCATACCTTATTTTATACGAGCATAACGTCAAGTATGTCAAGTTATTGCTATTTATTTCATCAACCAATCACTCAAATTTGGAACGTGTCGTCATTCACACGATAAATAACACACATTTGTTAGGGCGAAATTACTTAATTTGCCCATAAATCGTGGTTGACTAATGTCTCTCTAAGCGGTATCGCTCGTTTCATTTCCACGAGTGCAGGGTCTACAGACAAAATATTATTCGCGTTCGATTCATTATGGAAACGATCCGATGTATAACGGCAATGTATGGAAATGAATAATTACAAATATTTCTCGCGTATCTAATTGCTCAATCAAGCAAAGCTGAGCAATTGGATGACCTGAATTTCGAGAGTGAATCCTGTTTATATTCTTCATATTTATTTGAAAAGTAAAGAAGTAAAGTTCAATATTTATATATTGAATGCATTTATATAGGTAATTTAGTTTCATTAAGTCAGCAAGTTGAACTACGAAATTCGCCGCTATTATAAGTGACATAAGTGTTTATATACAACGAAAATAGACAAAAGAACTCCTGACTCTTAAGCAACACATATTTATATAAATAAACTAGCTGGCCCAACAGACGTTGTCCTGTCAAATGTCTCAAATGTCAAATGTCTCAAATGTCACGTTGTCTCACGTTGTCTCAAATGTTTTTAAATAAATAATTTAGCTGAAAAACAATATCTATATGACCGTATTGTGAATCTAAACCATTCTCAAGCTCCCTGGAATACACACAAAAAATTTCATCAAAATTGGTCCAGTCGTTTAGGAGGAGTTCAGTCACATACACACGCACACAAGAAATATATATATTAAGATAAATATTTGTTACACTTACACCAATTAGCCTAGCCCTAACTAAGCTCTGTAAGGCTTGTGCTATAAGATCTAGGGTAACGGATAGACATACATATATTATACATATATAAATATTTTTTATAGAAATATATATCAACAACCATGACTAAGGTATAAATGCTCGCATTCATCACACAAACATCTGCCCCCACCGGGATTCGAACCCGGGACCTTAGAGATAGCGACACCTGAAAACCGGTGTACTGTCCACTCGACTATGGAGGTCGTCATTTATATAAACAACGATAACAACTTTACAGACACAATACAAACCAGGAGAACCTTTTGAAAATTTATTCAGACCTATTTTGAGTAAAGTAAAAGACCATTGTACAAGGTACCTTAAGATATCGCGGTAGAAGCGAGAAATACGGTAGGTAATTGAAACAACTTCATAAAGGAAGATGCCATCCATCCATATGCACGAAGACCAGGAAGAATAGAATAGACATAGCAGGAAAGTGAACCCTGGTACTAGGCCTAAAAAACGATCGGGAGGGACCACACCTCTTCCATGGCCGGGGGGCGTCGTCGGTGGTGGAGATCGGGGGAGGTATTGTAGCCTCCTCTGAGGAGGGCTCCCCTGTATCAGCGGGGGAGCGGAGGCTGGGGGTTCCCGGATGTCGCTTGGCGTTCCCGGGGCTCCCTACATGCCTGAGGAAGGCCATCTCTGAGGTGGGTAGGCCTCCTCCTTCTGGGGAGGAGAGCCCCACATAACCGCCGGCTCGCCACAGCCGGGGTATGCAATTTAATGCATTTACCTCAGGGGAACAAAAAAAAAAGCTTAAAAAACGATGAGCAGAAGATCACCAAAAATTTGAGCGTGGAAAATAGTGCTTATTATATACATACCGTGCTCTCTGTCTTTCTTCATTTTCACATGTGATTTCTCAAAATGCAGTCGTGAAATTAAAAAGAAAAATGTTTTGCTCGAAAGACTTATAGAAAATTCCCGTGCTCAAATCCACTGAGACCAAAATGTGAAATAGGAATGAAATACTGGAAATTGTTCCCGACGTCCTAACGCCAAAGCCGGGTGGCTGCGTTCTCGCCCAACAATTTAAATTTAAATTAAATGTCATGTTAACAAATGTGCTATTTATATTATAATTTTCGTACAAAAACGGTAGACCAATATGATATCTGGTCCATTTCCATGAATATATTTGTTTAATAGGCGAAGAAAGTAAGCGCGAGAGACAGAACTAAACAGGTATCCTGTAGGTAGTGACTTTTTGGCCAGCATTCTGAAATGTAGTACGTACTTTCTAAATCATTACCTTAACATTAATTAATTTATTAAATCAAATACAAATTAAATAAATAAAATGTAGTGATTTACGCTGATTTACGTTCAGTGTAGCATCAGGCTGACGCACATTCCATACACGGCTAATATTTTCCACAATTAATTTCTCCGAATTCTTCGAAATTTCGAATAACCTTTGGATTTTTCCAAAACCACAAAAGTGAAGTATAAAAAATAATTCAAAAACAAAAAAAATATTTGAGCTTTACGCTCTTACACCACTATATTTTTTTTTTGTCATGATAACTTCTCGATTCTCCTACAACTGAAGATATCTCGTTCATGTGTAAATAGTTCAGACATAAAGAGCGCAATCAAGTCGCCCCGTTCAAACAAGCGAACGCCGGGTGTATTTCATCACAACTTGAAAACTGCAATAGTTCGAAACTGAGACCAATATCCGGCAGCGAGCTCGATAAGGCGCGCGACCAAGTTTGAATAAAACTCACGTTTTCACTCCTCTTAGAATTAGAATGAGATTTATAAACTTTATCACTATTGCTAAATTTATAAAGAAAGCGTTGATATTATTAGAAGACACATGTGGGTCACAGCAAATCATATGACCGCCTGATCAATGTTTGGAGGGACACAACTAATAGTGACTATTGTAATTGCTATATAATATGAGTCTAAGCATAAGTATTTACAACATGATCATAAAAGTGTAATAAAACCTAATTATTTATACCTATGCACTTGCACACATATATATTTCGACACTCACAATTAAAAGAACTCCAAATTGATTTCTGTATCAGAAGATACTTAAATTTATATGGTTTTATACGAGACATAGGGACTATTTCGCACTATGCATGTGGCATAAATAAAATCATGGAGTAACATTCGAAATACGACTCTTAAACAATGGATGGCCAACATATACCTAAATTAAATTATATTATAATGAAAATGGTTTGAGAAGGTTACCATTGAGAAAAGTTATCTAAATGTAAATACATCGATGCAACCTCACCCAATAATGTGTATAGATTACTTGTAACTATATTCGAAGGTTTCTGCTGTACGCTTACTCATTATCAATTTATAATATGAATATATGTTTCGTAAAGTAAGTGATGTTATTTTTTATCTCAATTCAAAACCAAATAAAAGAGTTATACTTATCGTTATGACACATCATTTAGAACAATGGGATATGAAATGACGTATCGGAATATCGCGTTATTCCCATCGATATATATGTACTACGTACTAGATTCGCCCGCCCGAACACTCACTACGTTCAAGTGAAGTGCAGGGTACACTCTGCACCTCGCTCAGTGAGTCGTCGCCATTCGCGCAGTGTGCATCGCTCATAGGCCGACAATAAACATAATTAAAACAGTGATTAAATAGTAAACCTGACCAAAAATAATTATTGAAAATTTAAGTGAGTAAAATATCTAGTTGTTTAAGTGGCAATAAGGATAATAATATTATAATTATACAACGTAAACAATATTTTGTATTTATCGATGCCGCGCTGTAAGCGTACGCAGCGACTTTAGGTTAATATATGTATAGATGGGATGATTATAAAATGTTTAGTTCGTAATTTTTTATTGTTTAGTACAAATTTATATAGTAGTAATAATTAAATAAAGTCCTAATATTTTGTTTTCTTTTATATTGCCATTCCTTCTATTATAAAACATAATAAGTGTAAGAGGTACAATGTGTTTATTAAATTTGGTATCGTTTCTGCGGTGAAAACTCTTTGATACAAAGCGCTTTAACGTCATGCTTCACTGCGCTCGGCAAAACGTCATAAGTAAGCGGCGGTTACAACGTTTTGGTTGAACGAAATCTATACTTCGACAAGCGATCCAGCAGTTGTCTTTTTTCTATGGTCAGACGAGGTCACATAGATTTAGCGATCTAGCTGATTATAGTTCTAACATTCACCAGTATTTGAACACACTTTTTCCTTTAGTGTTCTTGTCTATCGGTAGAATATATGTCAATGGTTATTCCATTGATTGAATTATTTTTACATCACAACGCTATCGGCGCATCGTTCTCAACGACGCTTATTGCTGTAGACATAGTAGGTGATGTTTATTACCCTTTTGTGGCAATAAGTAAATTTAAATAAGTAAAAAGTTATTGCACTTCTCGTTTTCATAATATTGACGTGAAACGTCTTTAAAATCGCGCCGAAATATACGGGTACCAGGTTTAAAAAGTGGACCGTAACGAAATCGAAACCGTATCATCGTACCTTAATAATTAAAAAACTATTAGTCTTAGAAACATAAATGTGGTGTGAATATTTCACTTATATAGTCAGCTCGCTGTTGTGACATTGAGTTTTTTATTAAAATACTTAAAACACCGTCAATCTTGTTATTTTTTTAAAGACGATCTATTTCATATGAAGATTCGGTTCGGAAATTTAAGTAATCACTTGTTGATCTTGGTAAATTGTGTTCTAGTTGTAAGTTTTGGAAACAATGTTATATCAAACATGTTACATAATAGTACACTACTAATACCAGCACACATCCAATATTTCAATAGTGTTTTCAAATTAAGTTGAGAACAGCTGAATTTTCCGATTGAATGGGCCCGCTTAGCCGGTCGCCTATTATGAAAGCCAATCAGGTAGAGAACACGAACAGCAAATATGCGAACGACAGAAAAATTTCTAGTATATGGAAAACTGCCAGCGAGATCTCATATGGTTTTTACGCTTAGGTACTCAAAGATATTAAACACTCATTTGCAAAAAAGGCATGCCTCTATTTATACTTACTTTTAACAAATTTTTATAAAAATACTACTTCGCAGTCCCACAATTTTTAAAAATACAACAAACACAGTATCTCTCTATTTTTTCACATCTTAAATAAATTTATCACTTTTACTCGTTCACTTTTGAATTGTTGTATCAAACTAAAGTACTTAATTATTTTAGAGCAAAATTAGAATATCAAATAATTTTAAACATAACCTAGCCAACTAAACATAACGTAAGCGGTTTAGAAAAACATTTTGCAGGACCTAAGCTAACCACACTCATCTCAGGATGTACCCCGTAAACAAACAGACAAGGATATGGTGCTCCAAAACAATCCAAAATCCTCATATGATTTCTAAATAAGAACAGTGTGCAGATCTTTGGGGGAGAGCTATGTTCAGTAGTGGAGATCTATTGGCTGAGATGATAACGATAAATCAAGCCGACATCACAGAGAATCTCACAAGAATGCTATCTTCCTACTATTATTTAATAATAATAATAATAATAATATAGCCTTTTATTTCCGAAGATGTAGATTTACAAATAAATTTTTAACACTTGTTTACATGCATGCTGTTACAGAATGTCTCTGGTTTCGGTGTGCCTTACGGCAAAGGCCTCCTCCAACTCTTTCCAGTGTTTTCTATCCGCAGAAACTCTTATCCAGTGAACTCCTACAGTGAGTTTCAGGTCATCCTCCCATCTTCTGACTTTGCGTCCTCTTGTCCTGATGCGGTCTCTTGGGTACCAAACTGTCACCTGTTTGCTCCATTTCTCTTTTTTACATCGAAGCATATGACCAGTCCACCTCCATTTGAGTTGATCGATACGTGCTAGTATGTCTGTTAAATTGGTTTTTTGTCTTATATCTGCACTTCTGACCCGATCTTTTAGTTTTAGTCCTAGCATGCTTCTTTCCATACCTTTCTGGCATCTTGCAAGTTTGTCCCTGTGTTGTTTCGTCAGGGCCCATGTTTCGCATCCATATGTGATGCAGGGTAAGATACATGTATCGAAAGTCTTCTTTTTGATCTTAATGCTCAGTACCTTGCTTTTCATCACTTCTTTCAGAGCCCAGTACTTTTTCCACCCAGTCGCAATTCTTTTGTCTATTTCTTTTGACATTTGGTCATCTGGTGATATTATCTGGCCTAGATAAACATATTCATTTACATATTCGAATTTTTGTTCACTGTTTGTTATTTCTACCTGGGTGGAGTTTGTCATCATTTTAGTCTTTGCTAAGTTAATTTCTAAACCCACTTCCCTACTTACACTGACTAAGGTCTGTACCATGTACTCCAGCTTTTTTGGATCTTCCTCCAATAGAACAAGATCATCTGCAAATCTTAGGTGACTCAGTCTTACTCCATTTATGTTCAGCCCCAGATGTTCCCATTCTAGTTTTCTGAACATTTGTTCAAGCACTGCTGTAAACAGCTTTGGTGATAGTGGGTCACCCTGTCTGACACCTCTTTCTATGGGGAAAACATCTCCCGTGGATTCCAGCCTTATACTAGCCTTGCTTTCTGCATAGATATTTTTTATTATTTTTATGTAGGTGTTTTCAATCCCCTGCTCTTTTAGACTTAGCCATACATACTTGTGGATGAGGCTATCAAAGGCTTGGGAGTAGTCTATAAAGGCCAGATAGATTGGCTTGTTATATTCATTGTATTTTTGTATGATCTGTTTTATTGTGTGTATATGATCTATTGTGCTGAAATCTTTCCTAAATCCTGCCTGTTCCACTGGTTGGTTTTCGTCAAGCCTGGTTGTTATTCTGTTTAGAATTACTTTGGCAAAAACTTTATAAACATTTGATATGAGAGATATGGGCCTGTAATTTCCCATCTCATCTCTTGGACCTTTTTTGTGTATAAGTATTATATGTGACTCTGCCCAGTTTTTGGGGATAATGCCTGTGCGTAGTGTGTCGTTAAATACATTTGTTAAAATTGGGCTTAGTTCTTCAGTTGTTCCTTTCATTAGTTCATTTGTAATTCTATCTGGTCCGGGAGCTTTTTCCAATTTTTGGCTTTTTATAGCTTTTTCTACTTCACATTGCAGTATCTCTGGTATATCTTCGTTATAAAGGCTTTCCTGCGTTTCCATTGTATATTCTCTTTCAGGTGAGTGTAATATTAGTTGACCGGGGCTAGGTTTTTGGTATAATGAGCGATAATAGTTAGTAGCGATATTTTGAATTTCGGTGCGAGATGTTGTTGTCCGTTCTTTATCTTTCATTTTTGGTATCCATTCTTTCCCTTTTTCTCGAAGTTCTTTGAGCGCTTTTACTATGCCTCCTGTTTTGTTTATGTGATTCTCTAGGATTTTGTTCCTTCTGTTCGTCCTGTCCTTTCTCATATTTTCGCGAATCTGTTTACAAAGATTGGATATTTCTTTTTGGTTTTCCTTCTTAGTCTGGTTTGCAATGAGTTTTCTTCTATCTTCCATTAATTTTAAAGTTTTATCACTTAAGTAGGTTTCCTTGGTTTTGTCTATTTGTGTCATTGTCTGGTTTTTAAGAGCTTTTTCTATTTTTCTATATTTTTCGCTTAGGTTAATATCTGAGGTAACTACTTCCATCAGGTCTTCTGTGATGTTTGTTGAATCCTTCTTCATAGTTGTTGTTTTTAAGTGATTTATTTGGGTTGCTCTCGGCCTGGACATTTTTGTGCTCTTTTCTTTAAGACAACTGCGTACCATACGATGGTTAGTGTTGAAATTCAAATTTTGTATAACTCCTGTATCACTAAATGCTCTGACATTGTTGGTAATTATGTAGTCGATTTCGTTTTTAATCTTTCCGTCTGGAGATAGCCAAGTCCATCTGTTTTTGGGCTTTTTGCGGTACATAGAATTAAGAATTGTTAGATTTTGTTCAAGCAAGAGTTCAACCAATCTTTCTCCATTTTTGCTTCTTTTTCCTTTTCCATATTTCCCAATTATATGTTCTTCCCCTGCAAGTCTAGCTCCTACTTGAGCGTTGAAATCGCCCATGACCACAATGTTATTTTCTGAATATTTTTCAATTGTTTCCCTCAGTTTGTCATAAAAATTCAATATATCAGAATTTGGTGCTTTTTCAGTTGGCGAGTAGACTTGGATGAATGTCCACTTTTTAGGATGTTTCGGCAAGTTCAAATGCACTAAAACTAATCTATCCGACATACATTATTTATAATGTCGTAAATGCCCTTCTTTTTTATTTGCAAGGTAGTGTATTTTGAAATATTAAGTATTCATAAAGCATTATCGATGATGCCATGACGAACATCTTAAGTCTAAACTCTATTGTCGCAAAACGTTTCATATAAGACTAACAAGTGAAAGATGAAAGATATGAAAGAAAAGATCAGAGAACAGAGAAGTCCGTTGCTTAAGAAGGACTTACATTTAATGGGATAATAAATAAATAGTACTATCCCATGAAATCACATTCAAGAAATTAGTGTGCAAATGCAATTTAATTTAAATCTAGCTGTTACATTGAATGATATTATGTATTTATTTTTGTATATACTATTATTATTATACTTTTGTCATTTTAATATAATTTAAGATTAAAATAATGTTCACATATGTTTTGGTAATTCTAAATATATAATAATATATTCTATATTCATGTCTGTTTCTCCTGTCTTTTCTTTATACTTCATTTCCTCTCCAATTGAGCAATGTATTGTGGTGATAAGTCCGCCGTTGAAATATTATTATTAGGCAATACAATAAAGATTAAATAAGTTTTCTGAAATGAATACAAATACGTAGTTTGTGAAGTGTTCCAATTATAAAATTTTATATTAGTTTTCTAGATTAATAACTAGTTAGTCTAACTTTCTGACCGTTTGAGGCATAAATCAAATAGTGATATAGCGATATTAGATCGAAATTTTCAAAAGTTATTTCTAATATGATCCGTGATGTCGTTTGATGTTTCATAACAATAAGTTATAACGTATTCGAATGAAATGAAATGAAAGTAATTAACTTTCAATATGTAATATTCCGATAACTTTTGATGCAAAAGCATATTTCATATAAGTGAACTACTATCATCCCACGTAAAGCCAGAGGGCCTACTTTGTTTCGTTTTTACGAAGTTTCGTTTAATTTTCGTTTCGTTATATTTCACAAACGACTCAAATCTAATGTATTTTATCGAACGCATACTTTAAATTCGTAATAAAATTAGAGTATGCGTTCGATAAAATACATTAGATTTGAGTCGTTTGTGAAATATAACGAAACGAAAATTAAACGAAACTTCGTAAAAACGAAACAAAGTAGGCCCTCTGGTTCGTGAAGGGTGATGCTATCTGTGGTGATAATACTTTATGGTCGTATCATATCATATCTTCTATCAAATATTATAGCACATGACAATTTGTATTGATGTGACAATGTCATAGAATTCATAAAGTGCTTATAATGTGTATTACTGTAAATTTTGCTAAATAAAGCCTTATTTAGTCAAGGCTCTCTCATTTCACTATCACCTCCTTTAGGGCCTTGAATATCAAGACCTGTCATTACTCTGGCATGGCTACACGTGGTGAAGTGGTGATGGGATGGAATTCGAGCTTTTAGGCCTACATAAGTGGAATGATAGTATCCTTGCAGTGGTGCTAAAAACGTTTGCTTTTGAGTTTGCCCAATTAATGCATCAATCAATGCATTAATTAATGCATTGATCACGACGCGAATTGCAGGCTTTTTATGACAACATCCTTGCTCTTCACAATTATAGAGTACGTCATCAATATGATCAACCCACATCAACCCACCTTCTTTAGCACCTGGAAAAGCACCAGCTGAATAGCGACCGACATTTAGCCTTACGTCAATGTCAGTTAATAATCTTTTAGTTTACCTGACACAGCCTTGAGCAATTTAGATAGCAAAGATGAAGCTTTCGTCCTTAGACATGATATTGGGAAGGCGTTCCATGAACTTTAGTATTTGGTTTTGGAGTTTTTCTTGCGAAACTATTGTGTTAAGAAATCCCCGAGGGTTACTTTGCAAATTTATTGTGAGCTTCTTGGATGGTACATATTGGTCGCCAGTTGCTGCTTATAAACCATGCCATTAAATACTAACATTCCATACGATTTGGAACG
The DNA here is from genome assembly GCA_036419045.1 of Scirpophaga incertulas. NCBI lineage: Eukaryota > Metazoa > Arthropoda > Insecta > Lepidoptera > Crambidae > Scirpophaga > Scirpophaga incertulas. The sequence goes on along the minus strand of CM071637.1, from coordinate 9,982,389 downwards.
GGGTGTAAAGAACTTAGACAAGGACAATTCAAGAAAAACAGGTACAGTTCACTGCGAAGAAGGGTCTATTTACCGTGTGTCTCAGTTTTAGTCTTTCTGAGAATTTCAATTTTTTTTTTATTTGATCACGAGATTTTGCGTGCAAACATTATAAGTGCCAGGTTTCGGTGCCAAATGTCATCACTGGCAACATAAAAGAATCAAAGTCACTGATAAAGTACTACGGTCTATAGACCGCGAAGATTTTTCGTTACTATCCGAACGCTGCCTAACCAAGTTAGATCCGTGGAAAGACTTTCTGGATGTTTGACTTATCTAGTAAGACAATTTGTTCAAAGTAAAATATTCGTCAACAAACTAAAATATTGAACCTCCAATCTTCACAAAAATAGTGGCTACATGGGAATTTATAATAATCAAACGTTTTAAATAGATACATTTTCATAATGTTATCTAAAGTATTATAAATTTATTTACAAAACTATTACAAGTTCCTTAATTGTTTTTACAATTTATTTCGAATATCTGTTCAAAGAACCAAAGATATTTATCTCTACATATTCATTTGTTTTATATTAAAGATCTATCAACATCCACTTAATAAATAAATTATATTTCATTTCTAGTTTCATAATTCTTAGAACACGTTTCATATCCACATATAGATATCCAATATCTCTTCGATTTCCTATTAGTGTCTCATCACTTCACTATCGGTACTCGCAGGCACTCCGAAATCCCGACCAGTTCTAATTGCGTTAGGATTAACTAGTCCCCGACGACACTCAAGAAACTACGCTAACATACTAGAGGAAATAAACAGAATTAACTGTAAAACCTATAAGCCGTATCGGTTTCGCGGCGGCATAATCTTTTCAAAGCAAATCCCCATTGTCTCCCGGGAATCCGAAGTATAAACTTCGTTAAGACTATCGTATTTCAACGAAATCTTCTTTTTAAAGCTTTATTCAAGTATTTAGGGTTTGAGATTACGATCTCTACGTACGTTCTACATTTGTATCAACTCGAAAATGCATATCTTTTGATTTTTCTTTTGATCATACTATAATAAAAGCTTTATAGTTTAGGATAGGCTCACTATACTCCAGATTACGCTGTTAAAGAGGATTTCTGATAGACATGAATTTTGTCAATAGCGGTTTTATGTTTAGGAAATGTGTTATCGCATACTTCGTACATCGAGTAACGTGTTAGGCGATGTAAGATTCTCCGCATATTTGTGCATATTGGGTGCCTGGTGCCACGCGAAGTCCGCAGCGAACTGTGACAATCAACAATACCCACTTATGCGCCATGTCGCGATTCCTCTCCATAACTTCCCCAACAGCCGCATTACAGGAGGATCTGTTGTGAAATAAAATATTGAATACTCGTTCGCGCCTTCATACCACGGGCAAACCCCTCTCATTCTTCCAGAGGTCAGTGATACTCTACGACATTCAGAGGATTAGCGACCTGTATAAGGATTTTCAACACATTCGGTTGGCGAAGCTGTGTATTATCCATATAAATAGTTTGGAACTTCGCGAGCGAAACATGTAGCTAGAATTAATCGTAATTTATTGTTAGATTTTCATTTCAGTGAAATTGCTTTGTAATAGTCAAAGGAAAAGCAGATGACGCACCCCGCAAAATGTAATAAATTACTTTTTGTTTCGTGAAATAATTTACTAAGGACAATTATTTCAACTCATCGCTTGTATTTTATGCTTAGTAAAATAGATAAAATCATTTTTATAACATCTTAAACGTCAGCTTTATTGTCTCCTTTTTTTAATCAAAAGTATTATTCTAAAATACTTTTACAAATTAGTAGTTTTCAAAATTATAAAACAGGTGAATGCTCCGTGAAAAATGTTATTGTAAAAAAATTGCTTCTGCTACTCAAGGTTTACGCCATAACACATGTGACATGTATTACCTTTTATTAGAACGCTTGGCTTGGATAATTTTCCGAGACGGTTGTGACCTTACCATCAAGTGCACGCCTGTTCCTGACAATTTTGCACTTAATGGTCAAAGGGGTAAGGCTCTCTATATTGTGTCGGTACAACTGGTTAGTTTCACGGCCAGTGCACTAACTAGCCCCTGTGACACGCTTCTAATCAATACACGGTACAAATAAGAATCTATAGAATAAAGATAGATCTTTATCCAAGTATACTCGTATATGATTAGATATGATCCAAGTACATATGATTTCTTTCAAGTTTTCTATTACGATGCTTAATGCGTGATTCAATTAAATCAAATTTTCATCAAACCCGCAATAGTTTGCATGGGCGTTGAGTTTGAGACAATTTGATTATATCCAGAAATTTTCTTATTTTCAGTTACTCTTATATCTTATCTTTCAGAACGAAATGAACCAATAAAAGAACTACTACTTTGTCTCAGTAACAGTTAAGATAAGAAACCTCAAGCAAAGGTATGCACCAAGCACAACGGGTCAAAATTCTTCCGTCATATTTTTATCCTCATTCATTCACAGCGTTTTGTACAAATATGAAGTCTAGAGATTATTAGTAGGGACAATCAAATAGGGCGTTTGATTGTCTAAGTGTGATTTTTGTTTATTATTTACAATATAAATGGAAATTGAGAATTATTTCATTTTTTATCCCAACACTCGCAACTAATCATTGCTATTGTTAAATATTTAGATATATATGCGACATAGCAAATTATAATTCAACATTTTTATAGTGCCGCTGAGTGTTAATATTATTTCATACAGTTTAATTATTGAATTATAGTTATAATTGTAATTATACGAAAGATATACAATTTACTTTTTTTATAATCTAATTTTATATTTTCTAGTAGAGCTTATTTTTATAGCAAAATAAGGCTTTATTAAATCCTGTATATTAAATCCGAGTATAGAAGCGGATTTCCGCATACATACAGTCACACATAAAGAATACATTCGAAATTTATAAGGACACTTTAAGAATATCTAATAATCTTCATTCACATGTTCAGTTTCACACAAAGCCGTCGCAATAGCTGCGGACGTAAACTATTTTCACGATAATTACCTTAAATTATTCAATACAATTTTGTGTTATTAGTATCTGAAGAGCGTATGTAATTAGAACTTCAGGTGCTCGTATTATGTAACAATTTTCAAGTACTTATCAATAATTGGGTGACATGATTACGTCATGGAAAAATAACATTTGATGAACAGTTTATGAAGCTTTATTTTTGACAGCGTCATAATTATTACGTGTGTCAGATCATTTACCAAAAATCATATATCAGTGCCTTTATTTTTCACGGTAAAGCGTTTAAATCTGAGTGAGACCCGGTGCAAATTAGTAGACTTCACATACCTTAAAAATTCTTCAGAAAATCTTAAAATCGAATGTTGTCAAATGTTGTCAAAGTTTTCCTTCATCGTAGAATGTTAGATTAAGAGCCTCGTTCACCATCTCCAAGTAAAGTGGCGACTAGTTACTTCCCAGTTAACGCTTACCGGCAAGTAAATGTTCCAAGTAACTTCTCTTAATTTCACAAACGAAAACAAACCTTCAAGTAACAAATCACTGATTAAGTGAATGACGAACGAAACATTCGTTAAAAATCGTTCAATAATATGTCAAAATGTCAGATTTCATATGTCATTCAAACGTCAATTTATAATACGATTTGCACGTGTGATGTTTGGTTAGTTTATTAAAAATTTTTTTTTTTAACTTATTTTTTATAAGGATATTTTATATAACATTGTTTTATTTTAGAAGGGATAACATTATGTACTATTCTTTGACATTGATTTATAGGTTACCTTTAATTTCACTAGAAAGGAAATTTGGTAAATCAGTAGAATAAAAAAAGTCATACAACTCACCTTTGTGTTTTAGTTATTATTTTGTTTTTATTACTCCAAATTTCGACAGGCGAAACCTAGCAAAGAAATCAGTTTCATTCGGGTCGGTGAAATAATCAAGGCGGAATTTAAATACACGAATTCTCGGCATCAGCTGCATTGAAGAATTTTCAATTTCGTCTAGTTCATGATCAATTAAATCATATAAGTCCATTTTTAATAACTAATTTAGGATGTACGTAAATAAATATACGAGTGGTGTTATTTTAACCGTCAAGTAAACGCGTTAATTGGCAGATGATGTGGCAAGTAAGTTACTCGTCAGTTAATCCTATAATTAACGCTACCCGAAAGTCGTGAAATTGACAATCTTAACTTACTGGCTACTTTAACTGTCAATTAGCCTACTCGACACTTTACTTGGAGATGGTGAAAGAGGCCCTAAGTCTGCAGCATGAACTACGAAAAAAGCTTTTATTACGTTAGAATAGAGGCGGTCTTAATTCGAGTCATATTGACATGAGAGTATTAATCCTAGTCCTCGCGATTCAAAGACCAGTGCCGTGACCACAGCGCCGCCGTAGCTCTTAGTAACAGTTATACTATTTCCTATATAATCTATGTTACTCAGAGATGAATAGGAATTTAATAGTGAAAGGATTTTTGAAGTCTGCCCAGTAGGTTTTGAGTATATTGATTACAAACATAACTTTTTTATACTTTTTATAACAAGATAGGTTTTCATTTGAATGCGGATTACCTAATGCTTGCTTGGTCTAAGATGTAGCACGCTTACTTAGAAGGAACATGTTTAAACTTAATAGTTTCGCAGTCCGTCGTTTCACGTCATATACGTGTGTTCAAATAACTTACTATAAATCAATAATTTGTCTGTAAGTTAGTAGTAAGTTGTCCGATAGAAGAAATGACAGGGCGCAATTAAGTTTTGCAATTTCAAGGCACATTCTATGAAATTTATCCGATAAAACGCCGAGAGACTAACAACTTTAACCGAGAAACCGCGCCAGAGCGTTTTTCAGCATTAGTGATGCTACTAAGTGAACGCCGGCGGAGCTGTGGGTCGATTCTGCCATGTATGGTTCACAGCTGAATCGACAGTACAATTCTTTTATTACAATTATCTGACACTACTTGACAGACTTTTCTTTGAATAGAAAGTAATAGAAAGGTAATCAATCTTTCAACACATCTTGCATATTATTAAAAAACAGACTTAAATGTATGAATGTATGTGCAGGTAAATAATCTACTTGAGTCAGTGTGGTATTCATCTATAGTAAATAAGATAGGCTTAAATCCCTCAGTGATGTATATCAGCTGTGATGGCATTATGCCACTGATATAAACTAAATATATAATTGGCTATAGTGATCACTTAGCCTCAGGCGAATACGCTATCATGGTGATAAAAAAATAAAAAGCTTTATAAAAGTAAGCGATTTTCAAATCTGAATGAAAATGGCTTAACCTGTTTCTCTCAGGACTGACGACTGTTGGGGCTGTAAGTTCCTCAAATAGCAGTTATATACCAGAAACTGCAGTATTGATAGGTCTCGCTCAAGGTGGACCGAAAATTTGGATTGACGATATCAAGAAAAGGCTAAATTCTAGCAGTGCAGAATCGATCGGTGTAGAGATTCTCGGTGGAGACCTAAGTCCAGCAGTGGGTATTACTCGGCTGAAATAATGAATAATTTTTTTTCATCCTATTCACAGTTAAAACCACTGATAATAGTCACTATGAGTATGAGCTACACATGAATTATCGAACAACACTAACAATAATCTAGCTACTTTACAAGTCATGACATAAAAATTATGTTCATATTATTAATATTAAATTGAGGTGTAAACGCATATAAGCACATATCTTTAGAATATATGACATAAAAATTATGTTCATATTATTAATATTAAATTGAGGTGTAAACGCATATAAGCACATATCTTTAGAATATACTCATAAAATATTAAGTATCTTAGTAATAAAATTATCACAGTGGCGAATCTGGTGTATATTAAATAAATTATTATACATGAAGGTAAACTTCTCAGGTGAAAAACTAAGGTAGCCATCCGAATTACCTTTGAAACTTTAACAAAGTAATTACAGCTCCGATAATGAAGAACACTAATTTATTTTATCAGTAATAATAGAAATACGTGTATCAAGTGTAGCGTAGAACGTCTATTTCAGTTGATTAATAAGCATCACTAGAGTCTATTGTATCACTACTATGGGAACGGACGGGGCGGCATTACTTAGCTGATGGCTTCTATTCAGCGCCAACATTGATTTCTTACGCAAGTCTTGGGACATAATAAATGACACTTTCAATTCTGATAAAGGACTTCACCTGATATGCGTTTGTTTTATGTATAAGTATATTAGTACAAGCTACAATTTTAGAATTAATTTATTGTACGCCTTTTATTTAATATCGTTCCTATTCATTAGGATACATATATGTTAATTTTAAAAAGGGGCACCAACACGAAAGTGTATGGACCAGAACCCCTAATCCACAGGCAGAAGTTAAAACCTGACAGCGCAAGAGAACAGAGGAACTACACCTAAAAGAATGCATAGCCAAGCAGGGGTGCAAGCGAACGAAGGAAGCAGTCCCGGTACCTTCCAAAAAGCTTGCCCGTTCCCTTATCACACTAAAGAGAGACAAGATCCGAAAGGTCATAGCTACCATAATTGGACATTGCCTTTTAAACAAACACCTGTACACAATTGATATAACAGACAGCTCCTTGTGCAGAGGCTGCATGGAGGCTGAGGAAACGCCACAGCATGTTCTTATGGAATGTGCAAGTGTGGCCGACCAACGGGAGAAACTTCTCCATTCCCCGGCGTCCCTGCCAGAAGCATGCAGCAGCCCACGGAGGCTGCTAGCGTTCTGGGTGGAACTGAGATGGATGGAGTAGGAAGGAGGCAGACGCAGAAGCCTTCTCCTATGCGCACAATGGCCCAATCATGAGGCTAAGTGCGGTGGAGCCCAGCTAAACTAACTAACTAACTATGTGTTAATTTTTCAAACCCTAACTTTCCCATATTCTAAGTTTTTTTTTTATATATAGGATAGGATTGCAAACGAGCAAACGGACCACCTGATGGAACGCGATAACCGCTGCCCACGGACACCCGCAACACCAGAGGAGTCACAGATGCGTTGCTGGCCTTTTAAATAGGAATATGCTAGACCATTACACGCAAAAATAGTCATAAATATACACACACTCACGCCTTTTTTCATATGAGTATGTATAGTTTTGCAGAAATCAGAATTTTCCCTTTGCTACGAAATAAACAAGTTTCTCTTTAAACAAGCTTTAAAATTTATTAATGCTGTCATACATTTTAGTCGATCAAGTGTATTTTGATTTAGATTTTCTTCATAATATGTATTCTTTGTCTTCTGTCTTCTGTCTGTCTTCTCTAATATATCTTCTAAAATACAGTGTCACTGTTTTTATATAGGTTACTATTTAGCACAATTTAACATAATAATGCATATTATCAAAACCATAATACGATTATGTGTCCGGAAACTTGACGCACACTTCTGAAAAATTCGTTTCTGAAAAATTAATTTCGTGTGCTTCTAATGTAAAAATTACATAGTTCAGTATAGTTAGTCTCTTCTCAATATAGCTTAAAATTTATCCATCTCATCGTCTACATATAAAATGCCCCCCGTTTCACGTCATATTTATCAAATAATCGTACGTTAATATATAGAACAGCCAGAAACAAACAAAGCAACGTTACACATTCTTTTCAAACACCTTTTCCTGTAATATACCACTCATCTCATAGAGACGCGGAGTTTAGTGAGACCAGTGTTTACGTCAAGTTACTGCACAGGCTGTACACCATTAATGTTTTACATAATTAGTCACTCCTTTTTTGCAACAATGGAGTTTTTCAATTAATTGACAAGCAATTTGATTTGATATGGTCTAAACAACTTTTTCTATTCCTAAAGCTCACTTCTAAATCATATATTTTGTCATCATTTTCAACCACCACTCTGTTAATTAAGCTTTTTACACTATTTAGTGATTAGTACGCACAGCATCACAGCAATTGCAGTCCTTCAAAAAAAAAATCTCTTGTGCAACAAAATTTTAAGAAATAGTAAATAAGTGCTACCACGCAACCTCAAGCTATATTCTGTCATATATACCTTTCAAAAATCTGATCTCTTTACGATCTCCTGTAACTTAAGTTCTCTCTCGTCTTCACCGTGTCTTCTTCTATTTGATGAATCGATTATTAGTCTTTCACAAATAAACTTACAAAATATTTTTTTCACCTTTAAAGCACACCATACTTCATATTTTAAAATGTGCTCACTTTGGTTACCGATTTTCACTAGCTGAGACATCGCTATTTTACGTCTATCTGTTCTTGTAGACCTTCAAAATAACTTAATTTTGCTTTGGGTGTTATTTGATAGCCTAGTGTCAATCACCTCTTTTTGATCTTCTTTCTGCCTTCTAAACAATGTCGGCATTCTATTCAAACTGCATTCTATTTAAACCCACAATTTATTTTTGCCACATTTAAATCCTCAAACCATTTTCTCGCTACTCGTTCTATTTGGATACATTATTATCCAAATACACTAAGTTTATTTATCAAAATATACTTATTGCCTATTTATTAGAATCGCCTAAAATAATTAGCTTGTCAGTTTGCTTAACAAGATCGCCGAGTAAGTGCAAATATCTACCCATTTCCTTGAAAAATGAAACGGCTAATAACTCGTAAATTAATGTTTTATTAAACTTAACTAATAAATTAATTTAACCTCTCATAAATTCACTTATTACTTTTTAAACACAAATTCACTTATTTATTATTTTAAAATGTTGTACAATATTTATTTTGACCGTAGCCGTTATAGAAAAAGTGTAACTTATGCTTAAAAATCTGTTTGTTCGAAAATAGTCCAGAAATATATACCGATTTAATGTGTTGTGTTGTTAAGGTTATTCCAACGTGAAAAATTTCAGGGGCTGTTTCTAAAACAACATACATGTGGCGAGTGCAAATATTCTAACATACACAGCCCCGAAAAGGTTGTGAACAAAAACACAGCCATATTTATTTAGTCACATGTGCGTCTTATTTGTGAGGGCTGCTTTGTTTACAATAAACGGAAACGTTACGTTTGTATTTTTATTTGTGGATTAGAATAAAATACTTGCAATATGCGTGTGGTGGTTGATTGGCTTCTATTTTTCAAAATTTAAGTTATTGGTTACTTCATTAGCACACAGATTATATAACGAAGGCGCAAATGTCTATGTACTCTAAATTCCTAATAAAAATAATTTACTACAGTACATTTTTTACAACCCTACTCTCTGTCTAAAGTATTTAAAGAAATTTAATTTTGATTATTTGATTTTAAAGATACAAGTTGAATAAAACTCTTGTACTGTTCCACTAATTTTAATTATTATCGACCTGACCGGTTTCGCCTTACAGCATTTTCAAAGGTGTTAAAGTACACACAGTGTGTACTTTAACACCTTTGAAACACAGTGTGTACTTTAAAACCTTTGAAAATGCTGTAAAGCGAAACCGGTCAGGTCGATAACAATTAAAATTAGTGGCTGTTCCACTAATTTTAATTACAAGAGTTTTATTCAACATGTATAATAAGTTCCACCAAGAGCCAACAATCAACTCAATACAGAATATTTAAAGATACAACTTAAGTCCTGTGACATCAGTCAGTCAATCAGTCTGCTTTCTTTTTAGGATTGAAGAACTTCCGCGATACCTGTGATATTAAAGTGTAAGTCTTAAAGAAGCTAATTTAAAAAAAAAATTAATTATTACGTCATTTAAAAAAATCGTACACAATCCGGCAAAGTATTAACAAATAAATTAAGTAAATTGAGCAAAGAGGTCACGACCAAAAATCTGTCGGTCAAATTGCGTGCATAAAACAACTTAGAGGCTGCTAGGGGCGCTGATAGTCATCATTAATCTTGTCTTCCGAGAGCCGCTTCATTTAGTGGGTACGTACTGCCGTTGCCCTTCAAATGAAGCTTCCCAGTTAGACGTACTTACATTGATAAAAATAGCGATTTACAATAACGATACTACACACTTCTGGAACTATTATTGTTAATATGATGGCTGTTAACATAACTCTAAAAAATAACTCTAGCGTCTACAGTATACAGAAAATAGCTGCTGAATAAACATCATTACTCCAGAAGCACTATTTATAAGAATATAATCACTACATAAACAACAGCTTGGAATGTCCGGCAACAACAGCTGTAATAAACAACGCATTGGCCGATGACTACATAACCGGTTTCTCAATAACACAATACACACCTGTGACAAATCATAAGTCAACCTTAACAAAATTAAATTATGAATTGCTACGAAGTGAATTGCGTGCTGCTGACTGGAACCAAGGTAAAATTTACAATAACCCCGATGATGTACTGAACTTTATCGTAAAGCAATTCGACATGATATATGATAAATGCAAGTTCACATCGGAGATTTATGTAGGAAAAAGAAAATCATGTAACTGGGTAAATAAAAAAGTTAAGTCAATGTGTAAGAAAAGAGATGAGTTATTTAAAATATGGTATAAAGATCAAAGTAACGCAAGAAAAAGACTGATATATAATATTTACAGAAATAAAACAAATTCATATATAAAATTATTAAAAAATAATAAAATTAAGAACGACATATCTAATAATTTTAAAAATTCCAAGTAGGTGTGGCAAATCATTAATAGATTATGTGGCAAAATAAGAAAATCATAAAGTCGTTTAAGAAATAATATAATATCACTGAAATTGTAAATAATTTTGCCAAAAAGTTTCAAAATAATGTAAAAAGGATATGTATTAAATGTAATAACTCTTTGTTGGATGAAATTATGTATTGTAATAACCCAGAAATGTCGATGAGATTATCTAAAGCGAGGAATAAGATTATTTTTTCAATTATAAAGCATTTAAATGATAAAAAAGGCCCAGGTGTAGATGGAATCCGTGCTTCTAATATAAAATATATCTGTACAGAAATCACTCCATTAATAACACATTTAATAAATACTTGTATATCTACTTCTACATATCCCGAGAAGTTAAAAATAGGCATTATAAGACCAATCCATAAAAAAGGAAGTTGTAGCGATGTTAATAACTACAGACCCATTACTATATTATCTTGTATAGATAGATTATCAAAAAATACATAGGCCAAGAAATTAGCACCTTCATCAGAAATAATAACATTATTCATGAAAGGCAGTACGCATTTCAAAAAAATAAAAATACATCTAAACTGTTATGTAAATTTACTAATGAAATATATAAGTATATGAATGACAAGCTTGCTATATTCATTGATTTTACTAAGGCTTTTGATGTTTTAAATTATAAGACACTTTTTAATAAACTGTCGCGTAGTGGTATTCAGGTATTGCAACTAAAATTACTCAAAACAATTGTACCAAATCGTCTGAGAAAAAAACACAAGAGAGAAGATATTGACTTATTTGCATATTGCAGTGTATTAAACATATATCAAAGATTTAAAAGCTCTGTCCTAAACGAATACATTCATAAAGTAGACTGTCTGACCAAACATGAGAGGAATAGTAGACTAAGACTGTGGATTATGTTCCTAGATTTCGGTTACCTAACTGTAATAATTTATATGGTGAGCGCACCTGGGAATATATGCTACCAATGTTTTTGAACAAGCTCTCAGACTCCAATTATGAACTGATCTGTAACAACGCTGACAAATGTTTAAAAATTATGCGCAATATATATTTAGTAAACCCTAGCTGATCAGGTCAAATTGTTTATTATTGTTTATAATTGTTTATTATTGTTTAGTATAGTTAATGTTGATGAAATGCATAGTACCTAGTATATAATATATAGTAATGTTTATAGTTTAGTTAAAATTAGTTCCAGTCTAAAAAGCCAGCGACAGATAAACCTCTTGGTTTTCGTTTGCATTTTGTTTTTTGATTAGTTTAGATAGTTGTTGGGGTGGAAAAATCATCTATTAACAGGCGTATGTCGGGAACCGCATAGATTGGGATAGATTGGGATGGACATCCATAGGCCTATGTTCAGCAGTGGGCAATTCTCGGCTAAAATGATGATGATGAAGACCATTTGGAGATTGTTGACATAGTAACATGTTTATAGAAATAATATATTATATTAGCTTTATTACAAAATATCTCGTAAACCTCGTTTATTAAGTAAATATTTGTAAAATATGTTTATCACCTTTAAAGCACACCATACTTCATATTTTAAAATGTGCTCACTTTGATTACCGATTTTCACTAGCTACGACATCGCTATTTTACTTCTATCTGTTCTTGTAGACTTTCAAAATAACTTAACTAAAATATCTCCAGTAAATCTCGTTTATTCAGTAAATATTTGTTTATACAAGTGATAATTCCACTTTGAGATGCAGTCAAATGATTAATGAGAGAAGAACAATGGAAGGTACTGAAGTCATCAGACCGCTTAAGCACACGGAAAGTTATGACAAATTTTAGTTTTAATAAAGGTGAACAAAACAAGTGGACTTTGTCTGCGATATGCGAGAGTACAATAGGCAAAAAGTACGCGTATTCCGTAAGAAAAATGGTTTCCTCGCACTACTTATCGACGGCGCTGGGTATTTGAAAGTAATTTCCTTCCAATTGAATTGGCAGTGAGGGCTCGCCATGTGTGAGTTTAACAGATTCTCGGTTAGTTTATACTGTGGGGCCCGACACGATTGAGTTTGATAGATAATCACTTAGTCCTGTCGCTGGTGTGTTGATACATGTGGATTTGATCATTACTCACAGAGTGTTGGTAATATTGACCAATGCTATTAATAAATAGTAGCTGAAATGGAACTGAATGATTGTATTTATCCTATAGGAGCGTGTATATTTTTTGATAAGGTATACTCTTGCATTTTAATTGCTTAAATACCAACGCTTGAGTTCGTTTCGGCTGTTATTTATTCACAGAATATGTCTTATGAGCGATTTCCAAAAAGGTTGACAGATACGAGTAAGTGGCGGTGAGTAGTTGCACCGGTAGAGGGTTTCGTGAGGGAGTTAGTCAGGATTTTAATTATTTCGGTACTGAAAACAAAACATGAATGATTGACAGATAATTGACAGACAGATTAACATTCTTTGCTTATGTTGGATATATGAAAAGCAAAAGTAAGGCTAACTCAATTGGTAATATTTTATTTTTAACACGCTGTACGTCCTAATTTTGTGTAGGATATCGTGTTATTCAAACAAATAAACAAATTGCCACCGAAATGACTGATCTGTGATTGTGCCTAAACAAAATACATTATTGGCAGTAAGTAAATCAGGCAGAAAAACAAGAAAGTTGTAGTAATCAATCAAGCTCCGGCAGCTTGGTTTGTACTGGCTTCACGGAACCAAAATATTACTTTCATTTTAAGTCTATTCAAGAGAGGTAGTGTTAAATACTGTTTGTACTGGCTTTTCGGAACCAAAATATTACTTTCATTTTAAGTCTATTCAAGAGAGGTAGTGTGAATACTGTGTTCAGATGGGCTACTCTGCAACTTCGTTACTACAGGTTCCAACTTTTACTTTGCTGATACCACAACACTAGTGAATGCTCTCACTAGTGTTGCATGCTTTACTAACATGAGTAAAGAGTATTACAAAGGATATTGATTACGTTTGCTGATTCCGCGCAGTTGATGATGACTTGTCCAACAAGCAGACAAGGTCGACACGTGTTTCGTCTCTCAGCGAGACATCTTCAGGATATGTTGCCCGCTCGGTGTCTCACGAGCGACTATGAGTAAAGATATATATGAGTAAAGAGCGCAAAAATCACTTTATTATTACACTATATTCTATACACGCTATATTCGTCGAACGGCCTTTAAACTATTTTATAGTTAATATCTTTCCTTTTTGTAATTCACCTTTCGTATTGAATCAGTTTTTTTGCCATATTCACAGTATTTATGAACTAACAGATATAATTATTTTAACTTGTATAACATTAACGTTTACGGCTTTGATTTGTTTAATATTTGTGCCGGCAGAGTACGGTAGATCAGCAACTTAATAGCACGGTCATTTATGTTCTACTACTCCTCCTTAGATTGATAGTTGTAGGTATTTTAAGGAACCAGAAGGGATGTTTGTTTAAAAAAAGAGTACAAATAACACAGACAAATATATAAAGAGTACAGACAAATATAAGGTGTTTTATTAATTATTCTTATGATCGTAAATGATTAGACGCTTAAAATACACGTGGACGTACTACAAATTGCGTCGTTCACCAGACAACCACCTAAAATGACCGCTGATGAGCAAATAATCTGACTAGCTGTCTACCGTATTTATGTGGCAGTCTGGTAACGTCACGATTCACATATACAAAATTTTTGCTTAAACCTAACCTATATAAATAAATATATACTACTCTTTCGCCTTTACTATTTTCTTTTTGCTTTACAATTCAAGCAAACATGTATTTTCTAGTTTGTATATAATTGATTTCGCTACATACACAGCTTAGATAGTTAAGTATTAAGAGGCTGCTGAATTTTATCAACAATGGTCATATGCGTTCGGCTTACTCCAAGGGACTCCAGTCTATACTAAATATTTTAGGGTTATAATAACTGCATTTACTGAATGTTAAATATATAACCTTTACTTTTCTCCACAGTATAAAGCATGGTAAAAAAAATTGTACGTGGTGCGTGTTTTATAATCTGTAATTTCGCTTTCATAGATCTCTGAAACCGAATTACACAGATCTCTTAGTACCTGTATACTTGCATCAAACTACACGGCCTGTAGCCCATTAAACTAATTAATATCAACTAAACTAAATCCACAGACAAATTCCATAGCGCATTAATGTAATGTTTCATATTTGTTGCGTTCCTGTTGTCCTTGTTGCTGTTTCTCATTACCGTATCACACATTTTTTTTGACAACTCTTTGAAGCGAAAGCAAACCAGAAGCGCTAGAAAGAAAAACATTTGATAAAAGGTTATTTGGTACCTTTTGCAGATAAATTTCTTTTGACTTATTTGTAAATTTAACAAACAGAGTATTTATAGAGACTTCAATGAAAACAAAGATAGAATTCAAAATTTGTGTGTTTGGATCGTAAAGTTTTTTTTTTCACTTTAGTACATTAACATTTAGGTTTACGTTTCTATTCCAATGGAAACGTTTTTTCTAAACCAAATTCAAACCATTAAAATTAGTGCGATACGGCTGCTGGTCGTATTAAAGCACGTAAGCCTTGTCTGTACGTACCTACAGCTCAATCATGTCAGTGACTCTGTATAAAAATTACAAATAATTTATGAAAACAAATTCGCGACCGCACTTTGATTTCATGTCGTAGTCCAATATTTTACAGGATAGCACTCCTACTAGCCTTCTCCTTTTCCAAAGCAACATGTCTAAATCCTATAAAAAATATCATCACATGCAGAAGAACAATGCCGCGATTGGTATGGTGCAATGGAGTGAGTAGGGATGATGATAATTCTGATGATTTAAAAAGTCAACATTACAACATCTCTCAAACTTTCGTGTTGCATAATCAATATAAATGTATGACGGGAATTAACACGATATTGTTACGTACCGAATTTTATTGCCTGAAGTTTCGACCAGGAGACCTATTTTTGAATTACGAATGCGATTTCGAAATCACCGCTGACTAAATAGTCAGCGGTGACTTTGAGGTCACGGATTCCTAAACATCCAATTTTTGAAAGTCGATCGCAGAGCTGCCAACATATATAAAGTACACACATAAATGTAAGAGTTCGGTTCCACGCAGAATGTAGCCGCTGCCGGTTATTGCCGGCTTAACCATTATGGTTATTATATATATATATATATAAAGGTTTATATATATATAATATATGTGCTACATACATACAAATCAATGATTACGAGTTGGTGAGGGCACTCGTAATGAAATCACACCTGTGACTAAGGTAGTCACATCAGTGATATTCAAAAATAAGATTATTGAAAATCGGTGATTATTCTATCTTCTATCTTAGGGGCCGGGGTGGCTACCGTGAGGTGCCAACGCACTTCGACCCATTATGGGTCTTTTGTGCTACCCCATTAGTGCCTACTTCTTAATGTCGTTAGACAGTTACTTGACCACCGTCAGTCCAATCAATCGTGCTCAAGAGCCTGATTATGTCCCTTGGTGGCATTACCCAAAAATCGTTGGGTTTTGGGTATCCAATCCCTATCAACCTTTGCCTACTGCCGGCCAGAGCATCGCAGTTGCACAATAGATGTGTCATGCTCTCCTCCTCGGTCTTGCAGGCCCTGCATAGATTGGTCTCAGTGAGGCCCATCTTGTGCAGCATAGTTCTAGTACCAAAGTGTCCTGTAAGGGCACCAAGCACCAGGCGGGTGTGGAGCCTACTTGAGCTCAGTGTGAATCTCAGCCAGTTTTCTGAGCCATAAAGAGCTTGGCGTGCGTCATTCCCTGTAGGTTATTCCATTCCTCTGTATGCCTCGCATGCGATTGCATTCTTATATGTGTTCCAATTGTCTTTGACGTGATGCCGACAAAGGGTTCAGGTCCCACCATGGGCGTTTCCGAACCCTTCCTTGCCAGGTAATCAGCCTTTTCGTTTCCAGGGAAACCGTTGTGTCCTGGTATCCAAACTAGGCGTACAGTGTTGGTCTTTGCAAGCTTATTAAGCACTTCGATTGCGTTCATTACCAGTTTGGATTCCACCTTATAGCTAGACAACGCTTTCAGGGTTGCTTGGCTATCGCTGAGGATATAGATGGTTTGACCTTTACAGCCTCTATCCAGATTCTCCTGCACACAGGCTATAATGGCGTAGGTTTCAGCTTGAAACACAGTTGCCAGTTTGCCCATGCTGATGGATTTCTCAATCTTGTTGCAGTATATGCCTGCCCCCGTTCCAGACATCATTTTCGATCCGTCTGTGTACCAGAAGAGGGTGTTAACCCGTGGGGATACCAATCCTCTGTTCCACTCTTCTCTTGATGGGATGTGGACCTCGAATTGGCGCCTGAATACGTATTTAGGCGTCATTTTATCACTGGTCATAGCTAGCGACAGAATTCCATTGTCATGCTTCATGTCCACGTGACCTGTGCATGGCCCGTCGGCGTTCCACATACCCATCATACTGAGTCTGTACAACGCCTTTATTGCCATCCTTTGTATGTAAATGTGTAGAGGCTCAAGGTTCAGGAACCGTTCCATTGCTGCTGTAGGAGTAGTTTTAAAGGCCCCTGTTATGGCCATGCAGGCCAGCCTTTGTAGTTTTCCTAATACTCCTCTGCATGTGGTTAGGTTCGTTCTTGGCCACCAGGCAATACTGCCATATGCAATTATAGGTAGTATCATTATGTTGTAAATCCAGTAGAGGATCTTTGGTTTAAGTCCCCAGGTTTTACCAAATGTGTGGCGACACATGTTAAAGGCCCTTGTGGCCTTCTCGATAGTAAGCGTCACATGTTCCTTCCACGTTAGTTCTTTATCTAGAGTTACACCTAGATATTTTACTTCCGTGGACCATGGTATCTCCGCTCCACGCAACTTGAGGTTACCCATTCCATCGAGCTTCCTCCTGCGTGTGAACGGTACAATCACTGTCTTCGCTGGGCTGATATTGAGACGAGTCTCATTACACCATCGCTCGACCTTATGTAAAGCATCTTGCATCAGATCAGCTACGACACTCGGCACTTTACCGTTTATCAGTATGACTAGATCATCCGCATAACCAACTGTGTTCAGTGGTCCCTCATTCAATTGCTCGATCAATGGGTCAACCACTAGACACCAGAGTGTAGGGGAGAGTGCCCCACCCTGTGGGCATCCTCTGGTTGTTATCACACTCATTGTCTCGCCTAATATCGTTGCAGAAATTAACCTGCTGCGTAGCATGCAATTTATCCATCGTATGATAGTTTCATTGATGCCATGTCGTCTCGCTGATACATTTATGGATTCAAAGGTGGTACTGTCGAATGCACCCTCTACATCGAGGAACGCACCCAGGCATACCTCCCTTGAATCCAGTGCCTTTTCAACTCTGCTTACAACATCATGTAGAGCGGTCTCAGTGGATTTGCCTGCTTGGTAAGCATACTGCTTGCCGTGTAGAGGCCGCCTTCTGAGTGGTCCGTCCCGTATGTATCTGTCGATAAGCTTCTCTATAGATTTCAGCAGAAATGATGAGAGGCTTATCGGCCTGTACGCTTTGGCCTGATCATAATCAGCTTTCCCTGGCTTGGGTATGAAGCTGACCCTAACGTTTGTCCATACTTTAGGTACATGCCCAAAAGCAATGCAAGCCCTGAATAGCCTGCATAAAATGGGAACCAGTACCGTTTCTCCCTGTTGTAGCAACACAGGAAAGATCCCATCCGGTCCAGGTGCTTTATATGGTTGAAAGCTCCTGATCACCCATCGGACCCTTCCCTCTGTTACCACCTTTTTGGCAGATATCCAGTCTTCTCTAGTGGTACAGACTGCTGTCTGATCCTCATGGTTTCTGGCATCTGCGGCAGTGTTAGCGACCCTGGAACCAGGAAAGTGCACATCCAGCATCACGGCCAGGGCTTCCTTTCCTGTTTCTGTCAGTCTCCCATTCTCATCTTTTACAGCTGTGAGCGGATGAGCTTTTGTCTTAGACATAACTTTGCTAAGTCGCATTCCTTCTGGCACTGCTTCTATGGATTCACAGAAAGTGCGCCATGATTTACGTTTAGCCCTTCTAACCTCAGTATTATACGCGGTTAGCTTCTTTGAGTATTCTGAGTAGTCATTTGTGCGCTTAGCGACGTTAAACGCTTTCCTCGTGTCCTTCCTGAGTTTCGATAACTCTGGTGTCCACCATTGTACCTTTCTGGTCTTTGTTTCTTTTTCTGGACAGTTATTTGCCCAGACCTTAATAAGACTCGTGTTGATGCGCTCCGCCTCTACGTCCAAGTCCAGAGTTGAACCGAACCTATGATTAACATTACCAAGCTCTATTTCTAGATCTTTCCTATAAGAAGCCCAATTGGTATTCCTAGGGTTCCTCCGTCGTATAGTGCCTACTTCTATGTTAGTTCTATACCTGAAGCATATGTAGTTGTGATCAGACAGTGATACTTCACCTGACACATGCCAGTTAGCAATTGAAGGAGCCGCTTGCTTAGTCGCAACCGTTATGTCAATTACCTGAGCCCTAGTTTTGTTGACAAAAGTGGGCGTGGTACCCTTATTGAGTAGGAATAAAGATGAGCTTACCAGATATTCTAGTAGGTCTTCACCTCGTTTATTGATATCTGTGCTGCCCCACGCGATGTGGTGTGCGTTGGCGTCAAAGGCAACGACTGCTTTCCGTTGCCTCAGTGTTTCAACCAGTCTTCTGATGTGCGGAGAGACTGGCTCCTTGTCTTCGTACGGCAGGTAGGCGGCCACCATCACCACATGGTCGTTTTGGTGCCCGCCTACCGCAATGATCTCTATTGTGGTTAGATCTCTGTAACATAACGAACGTAAGGGTTTAGCAGTTATGCCATCCCTCACGTAAATGCATGTCCTTGTGTCGTTAGTTGGGCAGTAATAGTGGATTTCTCCCCCTGTGTTATCTAAGCCCCTTACTTTCCCCTTATACAGATAAGGTTCCTGTATGAGGGCTATGTCATATAAGTTATCTTTGAGCTGCTTTGCCATTATGGCAGTAGCAGCCTTACTGTGGTGAAGGTTAATTTGAACACACCTTAGTCCCTCCATCTCGGCGGTTTGATGGGTGCTCTTCTCCTCCGTTTATTGTGTCAAGCCGGATGTGGGCTCGGCGAACCGAAGCAGAGTCGGTTTAGGTCAAGCAGGATGTCATCTGTCCCTGCCGACTGTTGCGACAGAGGCAGATCCCCCCGCCCTCACCACCTCCCGGCTTCGCCTCGCCAGACCCCACCTTCTCGACCCTGTCTCCTCGCTTGCTGCTGCCGGTCCCACCGCTCGGACCCGCTGCAGCCTCGTCAGGTCCCGGGTCGCCCCGTACCTGCCTGTCGCCACCCTCAGGAGCATCTGCGAGAAGCTTAAACAAGCACATCTCGAAGCATCCCTGTAGGGTGTAGCCTGCCTGCTTGATGAAGTCAGCTGACTTCCCGTCCATGAGGACGATCCGTCGGATTCGGTTTGCCTCCACCTTAGTGTCGACAACCTTCCAACCAACCGTCCTCAAAGGCGGGTTGCACTTCTGCATCATCAAGCAGGCCTGTTTAGGATCCAGTAGCTTCATGCAGCGGCTCCTCCAAGCCATTTTGACAGGCTTTGGAACAGCCGCCGCATCAACCACTTTCACCTTGACATCCCCTACAGACATGCCTGAGATGTTTGTAAGGACCCATTCGGCCGCCGTATGATCCTTGCAGTCCACGAAGACGACCCCAGTTATGACCGCATGGCCAATCACACATGGTGGTGGGGGAACATCAGAGTCCATGAATTTCTCTGTTACGAGATCCATGAGTCTCTGCTGATCCCCCTCCACCAGATAGGTGTCAGGATAATCCTCAGGGATGACTGCCAATCTAACGGCTTCAAGGGCATCCCGGTATGAGCTGTACCCGTAGGTCTTGGCTCTCTTCGGTTCTCCCTGTCCGCTGATCCGCGAGTCATCACTGAGGGCCCCTCTGCCCCGTTTAAGTGCAGATTGACCCTGCGGTCCCTCCACAGCCTCCTCCTGCCTTACAGTTTGGGCCCGCTTCTTTGCAGACCCGTTCCGTTTGCGTCTCCGCCTTGAATTTACCTCCGACCCCGCCGCGGCGGGCAGCTCGGACGGACCTGCCTCTGGGCCCATGTTGGACCTACGGCTTGGCCCACCCGAACCCCCCGCCCCAACAGAGTTGGAGTGGGATGTCTGGAAACCAGACCCGGATCCCGATGGCACAGGTTCCTGGGGTCCGCTCCCTTTTTCAAGATTGAGTGTAGGCCCTAGGCTGCCTCGAGACGCTGGGCCTTTACGGTCAGTAGACCTCACAGTAACCTGACGGTTCCCGGTGGCCCTGTCCTGACCCAGCGCACCTCGGGGAGCTTCGGACCTCCCTCCTGTTATTGAGCTCGTTCGCTCCCTGGACCTGCCTTGCGGCTGGCCCTGTTTGGAGGTGCCAGGGGCACCCCCATCGGTATTTATGTCAAACTGCGTAAATTTGCCCCCCCCAGAATACGTGGGGCAACCTGAACTCGTGCCAGCCACCGGGGCCGATCCGAGTTCAGAGAGGGATTCTCCATTTCTGGTACCCTCCTGGGGTAGTTCCTTAGTCTCTTTATTCACGCTCATTTCAACATTAAGAAGAGGTTAGGTTAGGGATAGGATATTTGGTAAGGAAGAGGGGTAATTAAGGGATAAGTGGGTTACACCTGGCCAGTGGGAGGGCTGTACCAGGCAGCTGTATGGTCGGGGACTGCCGAAGCAGCTGGCGGTAATATCTTACCGCCGTTCCATCATCCGCCACCTATGGACCCCGGTAGTAGCGCACAGCTTTGCCCTACCATCGTGATTATTAGTCACATCGGTGATTTCGAAGTCGCATTCGTAATTCAAAAATATCTCCAGGTTGCACCCGCTGTGGCCGTCGCAGGCGGACTAAGATAAAATTCGGTACGTAACATTACCGTGTTAATTCCCGTAATAGATTTATATTGATTAAAACATCTTCGTTTAAATGTATCATTTAATTTTGAAATCATTATGACTATAGTATACTTTAATATATGGAAATCCTCACTAACTCGCTACTCATTACTTTCGCTTTTCATTCAAGCTTAATTTATCCAGAAAATGAGTCTCCAATTAGAAGCATTGCAAACACGTGTTCTGTAATCTACGCATATTACGAACTATCATTTTGATTCGACTAATTGAAACGGCACCGGCGTTTTAACGTTATCACGTATCTAGTTCAAAACAGAGCCATATGCGCCACCATTTCGGGTAACGATGTACAATCAATAGCATATAAAGCTACTCAAAAAGTTGAGCTGTCGTCAGTAGATTATCAACCTAACATCCTGTGTGCTAAAACAAAAATTCAATTGAAGTAACCATCGTTTCTGGATAACTTTAAGTGCGTACATCAACTTTAATATCTCATTCGAACGTTTGAGGGGAGAATGGGGGATTTTATTAATGAACTAAACAAGCACGTTTTATTGGACATGTCTAAACGGAGCTCATTTAGGGCGGCTTATTTTCGACAGAGAAATACAGCTACGTGAATGCCTTGCTAAAATACGACTTTAGATTATTTTAGGATTTCTGAATACTGTTATTCTCTCTAGAAGGATATATTTATACGTAAAGAAAATGTAGTTACGATCATTATTAACTAGCGAGCTAACTAACCATCTTAGAGATGTCATGTAATGAATTCGCATTATAAATACATTATTTATGTGATAATAACGTATCCGTGTTTAATATACTAATATAATTGTTAATTATAAGAATATATACAGTTCTAGAATATTAACGAGCTTTATATAATATAGATAGATTAATTAAAAATACAACGAAAGCTGAAGGAAAATTAAAGAAATAGCGTATGATCAAAGACAGTTTCATTTCATTAATCGAAGTTTCATTTCAATTATCACTTGTAGTTCGTTATTGAATCATTTGCTTATTGAAGATGTCTCGTGTATTTTTAATTAGTGTTTGGAATATTGAATCGTTGTAAAAAATATGGGGAAAGTGTATTTCTTAACTCCATTATACCTATAGACAAACAAGCAAGTTTCTTACGTATTTGTAAGTGGTGACAGTCATCTATAATACATGTGGTTTCTGTGAGATTCATAGCAATAATAATAGTGTTCACTATCAACTTGCTACATATTATGTAAAACCCAGGAATTCCCCTTACATGAGTTACGCTTCATACTGAAAACATCCATATGAACTTTGCTGCTTTGCGGCAGAAACAGGTAAGACGCAAGAACCCAAGTCGAAGACCCGCGAGAAGATTCTCAGTCCAGGAAATGTCTAGTGTAACAACAGCATAACTGCACGCATAAGTTAAGGCTGCAATGCGCATGTACCATATTAGTATACAAGCCTTAAGTTTTACCTCAATAAATCAGATTATAATAACACCTGAGTCTCATTATATCCGTTACTTAGTTATTGACTAAGTAGTGACCCCGACAAAACCATTTTACCTCGTATGTTGTACGAATGTTGACTTCGCTACAAGAAAATAAGCAACATGTATTAATCAACTTGCAAATCAAACTGGCTAACAAGAAACATTGGAAGAAGCTTCTGGGTTTTCTGATTAGAAAAAAAAGAAACATGGTTATCGTCAAGGTAAGTCTGATCACCAAAAAAATTATTACTTATCGAGATTTCCAAGTTATTGACAAATCTAGCAGTAAGCTATAATGATAAACGTTTATTATTATTACATATAAATATGTCTATACATGTAAATTCTTTATTATGATATCGACTAGTTTCAAGTTCTTTCAGTTCAGATGTGCCCTCGATTTATTGGCAGAAAATTTTATCTTTCAAGAATTCTACAGAAAATATATCTAATTCAATTTTAGTGGGAGATTTTTATAGCAATGAGAACTAAAACTCAATTTGAGTTAACAAATATTTATCACTATTATTAGATCGTTTTTATTTATAAAAATAAATTTTGTATAGCCTCATTTTAAGACTTCGCAGTTTCGACATTACCTACTGTCAATTTAATATGGGAAGTTGGCGTGTTAACTGAAATGAATTTAGTTCCAGTTCTCAAGAATTCAATAAAAAATATATTTTTTCAATTCGTACGCATGGAGCTTTTTCCTACATAGCCTGTCGACTCAGCTCGTGTTAACAAATATCTATTTTTGTTATTGTGCCGAGTTCATTTATAGAACATGATTCTATCGGCACCTAATACTCAGCTACGGTAATGGTCTTTGTGCGTGTGGCCAGTTGATTGTGAGAACAGCTACTCTCAGATGTAGTGATTAGAATGGCCTTGAACCTGAAAACGCCTAAATGAATATTGGTTGAGTCTATTTTTACGTCTTCATATTCAGTAAATCTTAATGTTTCAATGTTCGCGACTCAACTCGTCAGACTTCACATGTTCAAAGCTCAACACGTTACATTTAATTCCTCCGGTGACAACGAAAACGATTTGGTAATATATTCTACGCGTCTTCGTTTTGCTTACAGGCTAAGCCTTCAAAGGGTTTTCTCAAAGTAATTCAAGCTTCAGATGTAAGATTTTCAATATAATCATATTGTTCTTGTTCGTTATTCATAACTTCAAAAAATATTGCTTTTAATTAATTTATTATACTTTCAAAGTTTTTGTATTATTATTTTATTTTAAGTAATATTAATTATTAAACAAAAGGTTTTTTTTATGACCGTCATAAGTTTGGATTAGTGTCGTACAAGTTTTTTCTAAAAATTTACAAAATAATGTAACCTTACAAGTCTAACATCAATAAAAAACCAGAATTGAGAGAAAGTAATATGTTCAATTAACTCGATGTTAATAATTGATAATTATTTCAACAAGAGGTGAGGCTACAAAGACTTTAAATTTCTGCCGACAATAACAGAGTGAGAAACGTAATTGTTCAATTTAACTGTATAAGTAAGAAATACCTATTTCTAAATAAGGCTTAAATGAGTTTTTTGAGGACGATGAATTTTTAGTCTTGATCTATCTTAATCGTGAATATTCATGAAGCTTTTGTACAAATTGAAGGTCTTAAGCAAGATTATAATTTAAATTTTTAGTTACAGTCAGATGTTAGAGCAGTAAAGGTCATCGGAAATTGATTTATAAAAAGAATGAAGGCTTTTAAATTGTAGCTGTACTTACTTACCACTTGTTTTATGGAAATAATTGAGTTATGATAGTCATACACTCTTGACTGAATAAAAAGTATCAAGCAAACAACACAATCAAAATCTGAATGCTCGTACATATAGTCTGGCTACATAGATAATTGCTTTGATGTGTTTTTATTTATATAAACGTAAAATAGAACAACGGAAGTCAATAAATAGAAAATGGATAGTAACGAAATGAAAAAATTAAAAAGTGTGATGATGTAGATCTGTAACTAACATAACCTATGTGGGCGATGACATTACAAAACATTACAAATAGTTCAATTCTATCTAAAATATACTTTTAGTATATCTACGAGTATTTACACATATCATCAACGCGGCATAAATGGCTAGTGATATAATAAACTTTACAGTATTTATATATTTTTTATATAGAACACGTAGTACTAAAATATTTTTTATATAGAACTTATGTGGAGTTAACAACATTTTTTAAGAATACGAACATTAATTAAGATACGAGTAAATCAATTCTTAACACGGGAAGAAATTATTAGCTCTTTTATTATTATTATCTCTTTCGTAAGTCTTTTTGATTATGATATATATTCTAGTATATATCTTACTATACGAGTATTATATAGTAAATTAATATAAAAACAATGCTATTTACATCATAAGTACTATTCTATCACACGCA
Source organism: Scirpophaga incertulas (assembly GCA_036419045.1). Lineage (NCBI taxonomy): Eukaryota > Metazoa > Arthropoda > Insecta > Lepidoptera > Crambidae > Scirpophaga > Scirpophaga incertulas. The sequence continues at coordinate 9,956,871 of CM071637.1, read as the reverse complement.
TTTACATAGTTAACCCCGGAAGTATAGTTCTACCACAGGACTGTAGGTAGCGCAAATGTCGAAGTATTCGTTTCACCTCTGCGATTGAACAGAAAGCGTAGCTGGTGCGCGCGAAAGAGACAGCCCTATCATTGATCCTCTGTGTTAAGTTGAAAAGTAATCTAAAATCAAACGTGGGCGAGTCGATCAGTGGTTTCGCAACTAAAGTTTCGCCGGAATGTGTGGATAATTATAATTCAACAGAATTCAATTTATTAACCGATGAACATTGGTAACTGTTAAAATTGCCTCAGCTATAACTAATGTACTAATGTTTATGTGTTTACAGATAATTAAAATATAATCAGTCGCTATATTATCGTATACACTCTATAGCTACGGTAATAATCCAACTATTTGAGATGTTTCGCACTATGTTAATAAATTAATACAAAAAGTAACTGACCTCTTGCTCGAAGCTTTTTAATAAATAAAAGCTTTCACAAAACTAAAGCTTGATATTGAAACAAAAGAAAATTTTGCATCATATTATTATATTTTTGCTCCATAATTCAATAATTCGTATTCGTTTTTGCCATCTGAATAAATACTGCTTCTTCTGTCCCAAACTGAAACTGACAAAATGAAACATTAAACATTGATATAGTTTGATATCTGCTTATATTGCTTCTTACATTCAACATAAGTTATACCAAATTGTTATATTTTAATCAATGTGTGAAGATATTATTGACAATCGCATTAATATATTTCATTGCGAGCCCTGTTATCAGTGTGATGCCAATTTCTTTTTTAGAAATGGAGCGACAGGATAGATGACTGTGTACAAATGAACTTTCATTTCTACTATCATAAAAAACGTATAGAATGGCAATATTGTTATACTAAACATTCCTAGGATTGTTAAGGAAAAATGATCTTTATTGGATTTCTTTAAAGCTCGGGTCCCAATTCAAGTGGGGTAGCGAGAGCAATGTACGAATACATTTTCAATTGTAAGCAGCCCTTGTGCCTATTATTGCGTGTACGTGACAGACACCCAGAAACCCTTCTGGTAGGGTTGCGACTTCTCTTGTGTATTATGATAATTTATATTAAAATGTCACTTTAAGTGACTATATTGTTGTTTTATTTTTATTCAATTAATGTTATGTATTTGGAGTTAGTTCATAAAATTAAAATGATTGCTCAATGTATTTGTTAAGCTAAGAATATATTTATTATTATAATAAAATAGGAACTCGTGGGGTATTTCAATAATGACTAATAATTAAATATACGATGAAAGAAAAAATGCAAAATAGTGTGATGATGCCTGAAATGTGCGGTAAAATCGAATATGTGACAAAAATTCGAAAAGGGAATTTAGTTAAGGGAACTTAGACGGTTTGGACACGTTTTTTACGTGTCTTGAAATATAAATATGGGAGTCTCGCTGTAAGGTGTAAAATATTTTTAACCCTGAGAAAATATAATTTAAGGATGAGAAAATTCGAGATAAGGTCGCGGAAGCGGCGGGGGAAAAAACCTGAAAGAAAATATTTTGGTAACCCTATCATAAGAGTGTCGACACTCCTGCCGCAGGTACGGGCACCTTTAATAACGTATTATTATGGAGATTCTCAAGGATTTCTTTTCTATTTCGCTGACCGCCAAGTTTGCTGCAAAATACAGAGACGAACTTATTTAGAACTGGAATGGGAAATAATTACAGCAGTGACCCGAATCAACTTTACTCCGGATTCCACGAAGACTTATCGAAAAATACGGAATGAATAAAGTTTTTTTCCTATTTGTTGCCTCAGGTGTCAAATGTCGAAGCAACTGTTAACTTTTTGTATGAACAAAGAAACAATAATGTGAGTTTCCTAAAAACTTTTCACTTTATTTTCTATTTCGATATTATTTTCAACAGTATCAAGGGAATGGAACGGAATGGATTGATAGTTTCATTTCGCGAAAAGTGTATTAGATACAAGCAAAAATAAACCTTAAGCGATGAACTATGTAATACACATTGAATAATTCCTATATTTAGAAAAGTTGTTAGCAAATACTTTTTTGCCTCCAAATATTTTTTACTTATCGTTATTGCGTATAATCGAATTATTTTTTAGTTTTAAACATACAGAGGCACTTTTAAATAATACTTACATCATCTGACTATTCTGATACAAGCTTATTTTATTATATATAAATTATAGGTATATAAATTTTTGAGAATGATTTTGTGAGTTACTATGGCGCTTAATATGATACACAAAATGACATGTTGTGTGTGTGTATAGTACAACAACCATCCTTGCAGATGTGTTGGCCAAGGCTACTAGAGGCTAAGAAGTGAAAGACTTTAAGCCCATGCTCCAGCAAACCATTACAGATGTACCCGCTTTCCTGTATAGAAACGGACTCCACATGTGTGCGTGTATACAAGTATGTGTATATATACAATGTACCACCATCAGGCTGCAAGAACGCCATACATTTTAGAGTAAAGTTTGTAGAGAAAATATTACGTTCAAAGTTTCGATTCCATCTTAATATTTTTAAATATGTGCATTATTGATTTTCATACTGTTTGTTTTGTGAAGATATGATCTTTACTGATTAATAAACAAAGATAAATGTAGTATTTACATCACATTCGTTAATAGCGCCACAAATATAACAAATCACCATACGTAGAAGCACTTAGGTGGGCCGCTAATAGGCTTAGTACACCCGCTTAATCCTCGAAGGGCGAGTCGAGAAACATTTTCTAATGGCATCAGTTTTAGAATTGGATAAACTGCAAAAGCTTTTTGAAACAAAAACAAAAGAAACTTTAAAAGCTCTTGAAGTATTTAAAGAAACTTTCACAGAATGTAAAATAAGTCTAACTTCGATAGATATTTGAAAGTTTATTGTTGGTGAAATGTAATATATAATTTATGTTGCCGATATCCATAGGCAATGGTAATAACTTAACATCAAATGATCCATGTGCTTATTTGATTCATCATCGATTAAAGTAGGTTAATAAGAACTTTTAATTCTAACTATTTAGTAGGCAAAGGGGCCTACCTAAGGAGGTAGTAGGCCCGCGGATACAACGACCCGGGAGGGACCCGGCCACGGGAGGGGCGCGGTCCCTCCCAGGTCGGTCCCCCCGATCTCATCGTCGGTGGAGGAGGCTGGGAGGTCCCGGAAGTCAATTAGCGTTCCCGGGGGCTCCCTATATGCCTGAGGAAGGCCATCGCTGAGGTTTTTAGTGGGTAAGCCTCCCCCTTCTGGGCAGAAGAGCCCCACGTAACCGCCGACTTTCCGCAGCCAGGGGATGCAATTCAACGCATTTTCCATTTTCCTCAGCAGAACAAAAGAAAACAAGGCCGCTTAGATCGTAGAAGGTATCTTTAGATGCATGTAAAATTACCACAGCGTCGTTTTGGGAGCAGCTATTGATCTCAGTATTTAGATTGGCAACTATAAGATTTTTTTTTATATTTAGCCTAGTTTTCGCAGCATCAAATTTACTAATTATATATAATTTTTAGCCTCAAAAATTTTTCATCATAATGCTGATTAAAAGGTATCGTGTTATGTGCACTGTGAAAATAAATATTTTCATCCCCCTCGCCTAGTCAATAGGCACGCAATGGGGTTAGCTTACGTTTTTATCTTTAGATAAAGTATTAAATAATTTAATGTATCAGTATCGAAACCGTAGCAACACCAACTTCTAATTGTGAGCTCGATCTTGTCATGTATTGTTAGTAACTCGTTAGACTCTACATTTACACTACAAAAATCTCCCCTATTGCAAGCTATATAAAATCTATTTAAAGGTCATTAGGTAAAGTTTGTAATGTTTGAATATTGAACTGCATGCATTGGGCATTAAGGTAAAAATCGCTTTTCAATTTTCAAATTTTGTAATACTGTTACAGGAAAAATATGTAAGAAGATGTTTTGAAATGCATATGTACTTCTTAATAAGCATTAATACATTACACTTTATGCACTAATTAATAAGGTAGCTTTCCTTCCGTAGCTTTATTTGCTTTATATTTTCTCATAGAAAAAAGGTATCTTTCTATGGTAAACACCACCCAATGACTTTCTCCGGTTCTCAATTTATTCCCATACCAAATATCAACAAAATCTGTGGTTCCGAAGATAATGTCGAACTTTCAAACTCACTGACTACCTCTTTATTATATTAATATAACAAAGGAATATGAAGTAGTCTAGTCCATCCTCTAAAAACTATTTTATTTATTTTCAACCCGGCGTCTTATCGATCTATGAACAAAAACTGTGTGGATCACTTTAAAGATATTACGAAAATTACTATATGATATTTAATAATATGTAATATTTTATCAAATTCATTGAAACAGTTATATCTATCTTTGGAAAGGTCCAAAGTTCAGTTGATGTATCAAATTATGTAAGTTTTCTATCTCAATATTATTTTGTACTCACATATACTAAATAATACTGCGAATATATGTATACGAATGTTTATTATATGTATAACTTCATAGAAGTCTGTCAAAATGGGTAATACTAAATCATAGTTTTCTCAGTTTATAGCGACCATTTTGAGTCTTTTATTGAATCGTTTTCGTATATGTATGTAATGTTTCTATTATAAACACGTATTTTTATAAATAAGAAATATTTGTTACACTTACACCAATTAGCCTAGCCCAATCTAAGCTCTGTAAGGCTTGTGTTATGGGATCTAGGATAACGGATAGACATACATGTATTATACATATATAAATATTTTTTATTGAAATATATATCAACAACCATGACTAAGGTACAAATGCTGGCATTCATCACACAAACATCTGCCCCCACCGGGATTCGAACCCGGGACCTCAGAGATGGCGACACCTTGAAACCGGTGTACTATCCACTCGACTATGGAGGTCGTCAAATTTTTATATTTCTATAGAAAGATAATTTATAAAAAAACAATTGGAACGTGTCAATTGTGGCACTATATACGTCTGGTATAATTCGTCTGGTAATTATACCAGACATACAATTTCTTAGGATTAAAATTTAAGATATTCATAAATGTATAATTAAGTTTTCTTTAATGTTGCTTCAAATTAAGAATATCGACCATCAATTATTGTTTTAGGTTGGTTTTGGAAATAAGTAGCAAACAATATTTTAAACAAAGGCTTATTATGTTAGTTACATAGTTCATTAACCTATAGTTAGTATTATAAATATTAAAAAGTTTCATAACTATAATTAATAGTTTAGTATCCTTTAACAGAAGTACGCGAGTCCAGTGCACTATCAACGTCCCGCCTCTCGTCAACTACCGCATGAGACTAATGGATCTGCTTCATACAGGATGCCTCAGTAAATGTACTACGGTTTTGTTACGTGAAGCTCATCGGAGTGATTGGTTGGGCTTTTCTTACATATTAACACACTAGCTTTCCGCCCGCGGCTTCGCCCGCGTTATATTCGAATTTCCCACACGAAGGATATGTTTTAACAATACTGCCATACAACCTTTCACCCCCTCCTTTCAACCTTTTACAACCCTTTTCTGCTTTAAAAGGTAGCCTCTGTCCTTTCTCAGCCTCTAGACTATCTGTGTACCAAATTTCATTTAAATCGGTTCAGTAGTTTTAACAGTATTTCCATACAACCAATAATCCCTCCTTTCAACCTTTTACAACCCTTTACAACCTTTTTTGCATGAAAAAGTAGCCTATGTCCTTTCTCAGGCTCCAGACTATCTGTGTACCAAATTTCATTTAAATCGGTTCAGTAGTTTTAACAATATTTCCATACAACCAATAATCCCTCCTTTCAACCTTTTACAACCCTTTACAACCTTTTTTGCATGAAAAAGTAGCCTATGTCCTTTCTCAGGCTCCAGACTATCTGTGTACCAAATTTCATTTAAATCGGTTCAGTAGTTTTGGTGTGAAAGCGGAACAGACAGACAGACAGAGTTACTTTCGCATTTATAATATTAGTATGTATGTATGTATTTTTTGCTTTTCCACAAATACTATTTTCACAGTACTTTTGATTAAAATTTCGCCGTCTTCAATTTTCACAGATGACACTCCAGTTTTATTTATTTGAGTTCATTAAAATGACGATAACTTTTTTTTAATGAACCGATTTTGATGAAACAAGTTTAGATATTATTCTGAGTTAAAACAAAGCAAATAGTGAAAGTTTCAAGCAAATCGGTTCAGTACTTTCGGAGATAAACGTGAACAAACATACAGACAGACAGACAAAAAATTCCAAAAAATTTTTTTTTGCTTTCTAATAATCTATTTAAGTGCCCCTCTATCCATTTCAGTCAAAAATACTAAATGTACAGACAAAATATTTTTACTGTCTTATTATATGTATAGATAAATAGAAACAAACATACCACACACGGAAGCAGATTAACATACATTAGCATACTCTAATAACAGATAATATGGAAGATTTTCTGACTTGCTTTATATTTTTGTTCTTTCCATGAATATATTCAATGAATAAGTTATGTATATTGAAATAATAAATAAATTAGTACAAACTTAATGAAATCAGTAGTCAGTGTAAGGTCAACCCCCGTAGCATGATAAATTAAATAAGATATAATAAAGAGTTAGTGTAGATAACCATTATCTTGAATTTATCTTATGTATTTTGACTGTTCAAAGTGTGATAAATCGTTTTATCATAACATATCTATTTACTGTTTTTTGACAATTTAGTCACATAATTTTGTTTTAAGTTTGAATCATAGATATAAAAGTTGTTTTAGTATTGAACTTACAGCATTAAAATGTTATTTGCTGATCGGACACCTGACATTTTATAAAGTTGTTCTAATATTTAAGAGACTTTACAGCGAATATAGTATCCACTCATCTGATAATATTCGTATTCCAACTTGCTTTGAACTACACGCTCGAAGAAAATTTAAGCTAGTTATGTGTCAGCTTAACTGTGCACGCCAGGTTTTGCTTTTATCCCAACTAATATTATAAATGCGAAAGTGTGTTTGTTTGTTTATTTGTTTGTTTGTTTGTTTGTTTGTTACCTCTTCACGCTTAAACTACTGGACCGATTTCAAAATTCTTTCACCTTTGGAAAGCTACATTCTCCCCGAGTAACATAGGCTACTTTTTATCCCGGAAAAATCGACAGATCCCACGGGATGCGCAATAAAGGCTTCGCTCAAAAACTACTGCACAGATTTTTATGCGGTTTTCATCAATAGATAGAGTGATTCTTGAGGAGTTTTGCGGCATTTTTTATCTCGGAAAAACAGATAGTCCCACGGGAAGCGCGATAAAATCTTCGCACCATAAACCGACTTCCGCGTATATGTAGCCGTGGGCAAAAGCTATGACCCTTAACCCTCTATACACCCAATCCCGAAATCCACGCGGGCGAAGCCGCGGGCAGAAAGCTAGTTATCGATATAGGAGAGGTGAAAGCACAAGTTTTATATGATCTGATAAGATGACTGTTTTGTCATCAAATATCAATAGTAGAGATGGATTTTTTTTTTGTAATATATTGATAAACAAGCGAACTGCCCACTATTGGTTACAGTCGCCTGTAGTATGTGTGATTTCGTCTGAAATTCGAAGCGAATCTGCAACTTCCACAAAAAATACGTTATACGCCGCTAATGCGAACGCTGATATTACAGCAGAAATAAGTAAGACGTAGGTACCCAAAATATAGAGTACCTATGTTGAGTTTCTTTTATTTTGAATCGTTCTTATAAAGTAACTCTCCACTACTCTAATCGAAGCGAAAAACATTGGTAGCGCTCTTGCAGTATTTTTCGATAATCAATTTTCATATCAATTGGCAAAGGGACTTAAACGAGTAAGCGAAACACGAAATATGCAAGAATTATTAGTAGAGTACATATATTAAACTAGTATAATATTAGTATAAGAAACACATACATTTATTAAGTATTTGTTGTCTGAATAAAAGGCTTATATTATTACATTTACCTTATGCGGAGCGTAAGTCAACACTACGGTGAACGAAAAACATCGTGAGGTAATCTTAATACACCTTAAGAAAGTCAAAGGTGTATGTGAAGTCCATCGCACTGAGCCAGCGTGGCTAATCCTGAGCTCATTGGTAGAGAAAGATATGACCTCTCATGTCAATTGAAGCTTGATTGAGCATATATCTCAAAATTTTTGATACAGAAATAAATTTGCTTAATCGCAGCATGCAGAGTTCATGTGCGTCCCACTTGTCAAATTCTTCAATTAAAAATGGGCGGTAAAAAACGTCTTTCATGTTTATAGAAAGTATAATAAATAAGCACATGTCATATTTAATTTTACAATCATAATACCTTTTTTTTTGTTTTCCTGAGGAAAATGCATTAAATTGCATACCCCGGCTGTGGCGAGCCGGCGATTATGTGGGGCTCTCCTCCCCAGAAGGGGGAGGCCTACCCACTAAAAACCTCAGGGATGGCCTTCTTCAGGCATGTAGGGAGCCCCCGGGAATGCGGAGCGATTTCCGGGAACCCCCTGCCTTAGGGGAGCCCTCCTCAGGGAAGGCTACACTACCGCCCCCGATCTCCTCCACTGACGACGCCACGGCCACGGAAGGGGCGTGGTCCGTCCGGATCGGCCATCTCCCGACCCCGCTCGGCGGCCTCCTTATGGAGCATCACTGCTTCATTGAAGGAGGCCACAGCCCTCCAACCTCCCTCGTCCGCCAGCATTGCCGCAATCAACCGCGCTCGAAGGCCCACGCGGGGCACTCCGCCAACGTGTGCTGGGCCGAGACGAGGTCGGATGCGCAGTGGTGGCAATGTGTCGATCCCTCCCGTCTTATTCGACACAGATACTCACCAAAGCAGCCGTGCCCGGTGAGTATCTGAGTCAATCGGTAGGTGACCTCCTCCTTCTCGTGGACAATCATAATACCTACCACCAATTATCAATAGTAGAGATGCATCACGCAAAACGACTACAAGGATGTTACATCCACATTTGACATTGAGTAAATTACAAAATACAATGTATGTGTGATTTAGAAAAGTAGGGTGTTCGCAAACGATAAAGAAATTCGAAAATCGATCGAAACCTTTGATCCACATTTCATGATTCATTAATTACAAAATGAAAATTCTTCAACAAAGGGCTTACGACAAACTACGGACATCTTAATAATAACGATAATCTTTGGCTTTTATGCTTAGTCATAAAGGTCAGGATTTGGATTAAATGAGACGTTTATATTCAGGGGATCATAAGGATCTTCGCGCTTCGCTGGAGCGATACAATGTCAGCGAGCGTGTTCAATTTCAACGCAGATTAACTAGCGGCCGGGCTATTGGGAATGTGTCCTGGTTAGGTATTTGTGCAACTACTCGTAACATATTAATATTACTATCGAATGTGTTTATTGAATATATTATATTATTATATAATTAAATTTATTATCCCAACTAATATTATAAATGCGAAAGTGTGTTTGTTTGTTTGTTTGTTTGTTTGTTTGTTTGTTTGTTTGTTTGTTACCTCTTCACGCTTAAACTACTGGACCGATTTCAAAAATTCTTTCACCTTTGGAAAGCTACATTCTCCCCGAGTAACATAGGCTACTTTTTATCCCGGAAAAATCGACAGATCCCACGGGATGCGCAATAAAGGCTTCGCTCAAAAACTACTGCACAGATTTTTATGCGGTTTTCATCAATAGATAGAGTGATTCTTGAGGAGTTTTGCGGCATTTTTTATCTCGGAAAAACGGATAGTCCCACGGGAAGCGCGATAAAATCTTCGCACCATAAACCGACTTCCGCGTATATGTAGCCGTGGGCAAAAGCTATGACCCTTAACCCTCTATACACCCAATCCCGAAATCCAAGCTAGTATATTTATAATTCTCCGTTAATAACTTTAATAACTACGTATCAACGTCCAACTTAGTAACTTTTTAAGACTTCTAAATTAAATATTACTGAATTTAATGATTTAGAATTAAGCAAACTTACAAATTCGTGTTTATGACCATGCATAGTTAAGGTGTTAAACACGGTGTGTTAAAGATGAGTCCCAAATGAGTCAAAATTTTATTATCATTTTCGTATGTATATTATTGGCAATTTTAAATAGTTCGAATTTGAAAATTCGTTATTCGACGAAACAAACGATCAATCAAATTAAACATAACAAGTTCGGTGAAAAAAATATACCTAGAAATGTCTCCTAAATCTTGAAGTAAAAGCGCAGTAAAATTTAAACTTGTCTAGACTTCTGTTGTCTTCCGTTGAACAAAAATAAAATCTGTGCCCCTAGTGAAAAACGATACAAGTCGAAAATTGCTACTTTACAGGAGAGCGAAAATACAAAAGAAATATGTTTTATAGCACACTGTGACTTAATGGCTAAAAATGAAATATAAGTTTAAATGCAGTTACGTATTTAAAAATGCTGTCTTTTATGTTGTATTGTTGGATTTTGTATAAAATTAACGGTTAATAACTCAATTTGGCCATAATCAGACTTATACCCTTTTTCACTAGGGGCACAGAAATCGCCTGGTAACAAAATCTCTATTAATGATCGCAAACACAGCCACGTGCGCTGTAGCTTTTGTGGTGGCACTCCGAGCTCTGCGGGCAGGTTTTATTATCTCGCCTTAACTGCCCATTAAGTTACCTAGTACTTAATACAGTTGAAAGCACCTGCTTTCTCTTAATTAAGGTTTTAAATTAATTTGTTGTGTTGTGATTACCTCGTGGACTAGTTTGTATTTTATTATACCATTTAAAGTACGGTTAGTTTATGTTTGATTTATTACTTGAGGGAGATTCAAATTCAAATTCAAATTCAAAATCTTTATTGCATACCATAAGTTTCATAAGTTGTCAAATAATTTATTAGTACCATTATGGACCTTGATAAGGCACAGCAATTTTGGAGAGGAGCATGCACTATTTATATATGTATAAACAATTACCCAAATCTAATGACATTCATAATTCCTATATATCAACAGGATCTACGAGTATCACAGCACTTTATTATTTTTATATCTAGAAAATAAATAAATTAATTGAACTACATGTATGTTATTTATAAAATTTTAAATAACAATATTATATATTACAGTATATTTCAATTTGGAGCCTTAATAACATTTAATAATATAATTTTATTTCTAATAATTAAATTAATATATCATAAACATTTACAGTCATATATTGTTTTGTTTTTTATTTTATTTCAAATTTATAACTTTATTTCAATTTAGCCATACAAATAATTGTTGATAAACAATTTTATCAGCATGTTAGTATATTTGTCAGTGTTAGAAATAAAATGAAGTAAGAACTTTTATTAAAATGGGCCTAATATTATTTCTCTTTCATCCATCATTCATTAAATTATTAATTGTATAATAGCATTTCGATATCAAGGTCGTATACTTGGGTTTATCCTAGCTGTTTCTACCGCAAAACAACAGTGTTCTCATTGCTGTTTTTGTATGAAAGGTAAGATAAGGAATAATACTACCGGGAGCTCTGAGTGTACAAAATACATATGTAATTAATTAGCAACGTGCACTGTGGTTTTGGTGGGACTTGTTTTTCCTAATAATAACCCAAGAACTAAAATTTTCACTATATTACATTTTCACTATTATGTAAAGTCTACCTCAGTGCAAGTGTTACTGCCACCTATAACTTTTTTATGGCGCGACCTAAATAGTAATGTAAAAAAGTTCCGCGATCTCCTACTGCGATGTTGTTTCTGCATTTTATTGTGTTTGACGTGTCAATGGGTACAATATACGTGGTCTGTTCAATAATTATCGCAAACATTGAATTTTCGCGGGCTATTCTACTTGGATGTTTGGACTCATGGCCCTCGTATATCTTATACGATTAAAATTTTAGGACAGCTGTTTTCGTTGTACGTCCTTGATTTATCCAAGTTCGGTCGAATGCGGTACTTTTGCCCGGTTGCCTTCGATTGTATCAGTGTGATGTGTCATGACCTCTAGGGTCGTGGGCTACTAAAAAATATTACTTTCAAGTTACGCTCAATTTCAAACAGGTCAGAAACTTGCGGATTTAGAGAAAAAAAAATCAATTTTACATCGTTAAATAACTCCTGCTCAAATTTTCAACCACCAACCAACAAAACAACAGGCTGATGATGCTGCAGTCACCATGTTGACTGAACTAACTAAGCGAAATTAAAAAGTCTGTCAACGCTAAAGGCATCGATGGAAATGCACAAGATTACATGCTTTGACGATTGGGAATACTTTTGATATAGGCGTATTACACCGCTCGCCATCGACAGGGAGCTAATACTTAGACACTTAAAACTTAAGCTCCCGCGTACATGTCGCTTGTGGAATGAACTCCATGCCGAAGTTTTCCCGGAGGGCTACAGTATGGGGTCCTTTGAAAGAGGAGTAAATAGTTTTTTAAAAGGTCGGCAAAGGGCGAGTGACACCCCTGGTGTTGCAAGTGTCCATAGGCTACAATAACCCCTTATCCTCAGGTGGGCCGTTTTTCTGTTTGCCACCATGTTGTATAAAAAATAAAGTATATTTTAATGCATATATGTAATCTTCTTGTAAAAATACAAAATATGCGATACTTTTTGAACACATTATGAATTTATATGGGATTTTCCTAATGAAATATCAGCTAAATTAGTGAATATTATATGTTAAGTTTATTTTTCTTTAAAAAAACAAACAATTTTACATTTTTTCCTTGCGAACTCCTTCAATTTACATGTTAAATTATAATGACTTAGATGACAGTGAAAACAGCGCTAACATTTTTGCGTATTTTAGAAGATCTACACAGACAGATAAATTGAAGTCGAATAGCGATTTAGGTTTTTACTATGAATTTATAAAATAAAATTACACTCACTTTCAAGTTTATTCGTATACTAGACCAACTACAGCTGTAATTATAACCATGCCTGCATATATTCCTGAGGCTCGCTTCAGTTCTTGACCTTCAGTAACTATCGTTAGCTGTCACTATCATCGAGCTAGTGTAAATAACATTAGTCATGCTGACGGCAGTGTTGTCGGGTCTATCGATCAGTGCTATATAAATCGCACTGATATATGATTCATATTTTGAACCTAGAACTTTAGCAACGTGAATCGAACATTGATTATGATAATGGTTTTTGAATATCGTTAAATACAACGTTATGAATGTTCTTAAGTTTCAACTCAATTCAATTACTAGAGTGGACAGGTCCGCAGTAATAAAAAGAAATAAATTATAACTACTGTTTTTCTCCCAACTAACTTTTTAACACAGGTAGAGGGCAATTACATGTATTGAATAATGTATATTAATATTTCATTAAAATATATAATTACTTTTAATTTTGTTAAAACAGTTACAATGAAGGACTTATTTCTAATAGAGAGTTCTTCCGACTAACTAAACTAAACTTCCGCTGCGAATGTGTTGGAAATAATACAGGTAGTGAGGAACATCAAAGCAAATAACCGAGATTACGTAAACTAATGGGCGATTCTCTTTATCTATATATATTTATTAAACTGATACTTAAGATAATGTTACTAGTGCAGCTGCTAAGCGAATTCCCAACTAGTAGCCGATAGTTACCTCAAACGGCATTTGAATAAAATTAATTGTTACTATGTGAAAATTTGATTATAATTATATGGCATAATGGCATAAATTTACATGATACCTTTCAATATTTGTTTACCATTATGTTTTAAAAGTATTCAACGTGACCCAAAGAACAATGTTCTTACAGTCTTTGGATGATTGTATTATCTCTAAATAGGGAATTCGTCGAAGACACCAACAAAGGTCAAAGAATTGCTTAAGTGGTAGTGGGCTGGACACATTGCTCGCAGAACTCATGGCAGTTCAGGCAGAAAGATATTTGAGTGGCAAGTACATATTGAGAAAATCGTTGATAGGTTACAAGAAGACGAAGGTGTAAATAAAACTAGGTTTTGTTGGATACAACTAAGTAGTGATATATCAAAGACCCTAACTTAAAAAAAAACAGATAAGGATAAATTGTTTGCAAACACTAAAATAGCTTTCAACATCACAATTTATCACATAAGAATTTAAAGAATTTATCAAGACTAGAATAGGTTATGCGCATCTTAGTCTCGAGTTTGTTTCATTTGACAGACGCCATCAATCATCATGAAAACTTTTCCCTGTCCTAAGCAAATGTATGTTCAAATTGAACAAAAATCAAATTTCTAACTTTTATCACAGTTTCACCTTACGGCAGATTCCATCGTTATTCTTTTCGATCTCATCAATCACTCTTGAGGCAAAATATTCATTCATGTTCAAATTAATTAAAAGAAAATAATAGGTAAAAATACAATAACTTATTGATTGCTACGCCTAAATGTCAGTGTTAACAAGATCAACAAAATTAGTGCTTAAAAAATCCCAACTAATATTATAAATGCGAAAGTGTGTTTGTTTGTTTGTTTGTTTGTTTGTTACCTCTTCACGCTTAAACTACTGGACCGATTTCAAAAATTCTTTCACCTTTGGAAAGCTACATTCTCCCCGAGTAACATAGGCTACTTTTTATCCCGGAAAAATCGACAGATCCCACGGGATGCGCAATAAAGGCTTCGCTCAAAAACTACTGCACAGATTTTTATGCGGTTTTCATCAATAGATAGAGTGATTCTTGAGGAGTTTTGCGGCATTTTTTATCTCGGAAAAACGGATAGTCCCACGGGAAGCGCGATAAAATCTTCGCACCATAAACCGACTTCCGCGTATATGTAGCCGTGGGCAAAAGCTATGACCCTTAACCCTCTATACACCCAATCCCGAAATCCACGCGGGCGAAGCCGCGGGCAGAAAGCTAGTATCTTATACGATTAAAATTTTAGGACAGCTGTTTTCGTTGTACGTCCTTGATTTATCCAAGTTCGGTCGAATGCGGTACTTTTGCCGGTTGCCTTCGATTGTATCAGTGTGATGTGTCATGACCTCTAGGGTCGTGGGCTACTAAAAAAATATTACTTTCAAGTTACGCTCAATTTCAAACGGGTCAGAAACTTGCGGATTTAGAGAAAAAAACAATTTTACATCGTTAAATAACTTCTGCTCAAATTTTCAACCACCAACCAACAAAACAACACGCTGATGATGCTGCAGTCACCATATTGACTGAACTAACTAAGCGAAATTAAAAAGTCTGTCAACGCTATAAAGGCATCGATGGAAATGCACAAGATTACATGCTTTGACGATTGGGAATACTTTTGATATAGGCGTATTACACCGATCGCCAGGGAGCTAATACTTAGACACTTAAAACTTAAGCTCCCGTACAGTGCAGTTCCAGAATTTCCTCCCGCGTACACGTCGTTTGTGGAATGAACTCCATGCCGAAGTTTTCCCGGAGGGCTACAATATGGGGTCCTTTGAAAGAGGAGCAAATAGTTTTTTAAAAGGTCGGCAAAGGGCGAGTGACACCCCTGGTGTTGCAAGTGTCCATAGGCTACAATAACCCCTTACCCTCAGGTGGGCCGTTTTTCTGTTTGCCACCATGTTGTATAAAAAATAAAGTATATTTTAATGCATATATGTAATCTTCTTTTAAAAATACAAAATATGCGATACTTTTAGAACACAATATGAATTTATATGGGATTTTCCTAATGAAATATCAGCTAAATTAGTGAATATTATATGTTAAGTTTATTTTTCTTAAAAAAAAAAAAACAATTTTACATTTTTTTCCTTGCGAACTCCTTCAATTCACATGTTAAATTATAATGACTTAGATGACAGTGAAAACAGCGCTAACATTTTTGCGTATTTTAGAAGATCTACACAGACAGATAAATTGAAGTCGAATAGCGATTTAGGTTTTTACTATGAATTTATAAATAAAATTACACTCACTTTCAAGTTTTTTCGTATACTAGACCAACTACAGTTGTAATTATAACCATGCCTGCATATATTCCTGAGGCTCGCTTCAGTTCTTGACCTTCAGTAACTATCGTTAGCTGTCACTATCATCGAGCTAGTGTAAATAACATTAGTCATGCTGACGGCAGTGTTGTCGGGTCTATCGATCAGTGCTATATGTATAAATCGCACTGATATATGATTCATATTTTGAACCTAGAACTTTAGTAACGTGAATCGAACATTGATTATGATAATGGTTTTTGAATATCGTTAAATACAACGTTATGAATGTTCTTAAGTTTCAACTCAATTCAATTACTAGAGTGGACAGGTTCGCAGTAATAAAAAGACATAAATTATAACTACTGTTCTTCTCCCAACTAACTTTTTAACACAGGTTAATTTGTTAACAATTACATGTATTGAATAATGTATATTAATATTTCATTAAAATATATAATTACAAAATTTACTTTTAATTTTGTTAAAAAAGTTACAATGATGGACTTATTTCTAATAGAGAGTTCTTCCGACTAACTAAACTAAACTTCCGCTGCGAATGTGTTGGAAATAATACAGGTAGTGAGGAACATCAAAGCAAATAACCGAGATTACGTAAACTAATGGGCGATTCTCTTTATCTATATATATTTATTAAACTGATACTTAAGATAATGTTACTAGTGCAGCTGCTAAGCGAATTCCCAACTAGTAGCCGATAGTTACCTCAAACGGCATTTGAATAAAATTAATTGTTACTATGTGAAAATTTGATTATAATTATATGGCATAATGGCATAAATTTACATGATACCTTTCAATATTTGTTTACCATTATGTTTTAAAAGTATTCAACGTGACCCAAAGAACAATGTTCTTACAGTCTTTGGATGATTGTATTATTTCTAAATAGGGAATTCGTCGAAGACAAACCAACAAAGGTCAAAGAATTGCTTAAGTGGTAGTGGGCTGGACACATTGCTCGCAGAACTCATGGCAGTTCAGGCAGAAAGATATTTGAGTGGCAAGTACATATTGAGAAAATCGTTGATAGGTTACAAGAAGACGAAGGTGTAAATAAAACTAGGTTTTGTTGGATACAACTAAGTAGTGATATATCAAAGACCTTAACTTAAAAAAAAAAACAGATAAGGATAAATTGTTTGCAAACACTAAAATAGCTTTCAACATCACAATTTATCACATAAGAATTTAGAGAATTCATCAAGACTAGAATAGGTTATGCGCATCTTAGTCTCAAGTTTGTTTCATTTGACAGACGCCATCAATCATCATGAAAACTTTTCCCTGTCCTAAGCAAATGTATGTTCAAATTGAACAAAAATCAAATTTCTAACTTTTATCACAGTTTCACCTTACGGCAGATTCCATCGTTATTCTTTTCGATCTCATCAATCACTCTTGAGGCAAAATATTCATTCATGTTCAAATTAATTAAAAGAAAATAATAGGTAAAAATACAATAACTTATTGATTGCTACGCCTAAATGTCAGTGTTAACAAGATCAACAAAATTAGTGCTAAAAAAATCTTGTATATTTGAGTTTTTAACATAAATGAAAGTTAGTTCTTATCGCTTTCTTATGCCAAGTTCTTCGTGTAGGATTTTTTGGACTGTGGTCCCTGAAATGCACATGGATGCCTCTATTTCATGACTCCTGTATGTCACATGAAGATCTTCGAGGAGTACTGCCGCCCGGCTTCTATATTCTATTGCGTAATGGCGGTTTTTGGACGTCCTTCACGTGGCTTGTCACTGAGGCTAGACTGACCACGTTGAAATTCCGAATACTAGCATTCTATAGTCCTAAGACATGGTGCTGCATCACTAAACACGGAAGTGATCTCCTTAAAGCACTGACTTCGCGATAATTCTCTTTGTAAGTTTAAGAAAATTATCGCATGAAAATTTTCCTTAGGCATTTCCATTTTGCCAAACGACTTTGAATAAAAGATACATTAAAACTATTCGTCCGATCCAAAATCATTCTTTTGTTTTCGAATTCAAAATTCATTATTTATGTAATTGCGGGAAGTTGGCAAACAGCACAACTTGAAAGGCAGCACTCGTATTAACTTTGCTATACATGTTATACACTCATTCAATGAAATCATCATGATATTATTTTTTTAACCGATATGTCGTTTATATTATATTTCCATTTTTTAGTAAATATTTCACTTACTTCGTCAAGTATTACTATTTGATAACGAATTTTTATTATTACTATTGTTATATTTGCATTTATACTACATTTGAATTTATAATAGTAGTGAATACAACTATATTTAAACTAAACTTTATTTATGTCAGTAAATAAGTATTCTTGTAAGAAGGACTAATATGAAAGGGATAAAAAAAGACAAAACTCTGAATAAATAATAATCTTAATATCAAAAGAGTGTGTAACATCTAATAAGATATTGATTGTGTTGGCTACGAAAATCATGAAACTCAGTAGTCGCATAATGGTCAAATGTCATTTCCTAACATTCCAGATTTCTCTTCGTAATTACAATTTTCTAACGGTTACCTTATCAGTATTAAAGACTTTGTCACGGTTATGTAATAGAAAACTGATTAAAAAGTTCTTGAAAACTAAGAACGGTAGTTTCCTATCATCAATAAGAATTCGGAAACGACCCAAAAAAGAAACTAACCTTGCACAGTCCTAAATCACGCTTAGACGTTCAAAGGGCAATGATGGCCTGAGGCCGTAACAGGCTTAAGACAAGCCTTTGTCGTTATCATTTGACCGTGTAAATCCGTTTGTCCTGTATCGTCGTTCACGTCTGGTTGGCTCGCTCTGATAAGGATCGTCTCCGAATTGCTTTGTGCAAGCTGATCGAAATCTTTGTGCCCAATGACTTTTTACGTCTCTTTACTTTCGAGTAACGAAACGATCCTTTGAAGGTGTGCAATCATAAATGTTAAAGCTTTGAGTACTTATACCTATGCTGTATACTGGTATTAAGCAATTTTTTTACATAAAAGGCTACAGACATGCTTATTGAATAAGATATAGGTAGATGCATGAGACTACTAAGTTAAAATATAGGAAGAGGAAGCTAAAATAAATATACAAATAAAAAAGTAAACATACTAAATAATTAAGAATTATGAAGATCACATGATAAAAAAAGCAGATTTACAATTAATTTCAAAATAGAATAAATATGCTCATTCTCAGTTAGCAGATAGACACAACAAGCTGGCAGATATGCAGTAGTAGCAACGGGCAAACAGACAAATACATGGCAGGCAGCGACAGCAGAAGGCAGCCGTACAACCGTAGTGGCAGTAATATCAGCAGCTGGCAGTTATAACAACCATGACGAAGGTACAAATGCTCGCATTCATCACACGACATCTACCTCCACCGGGATTCGAAGCTAGTACTTACTACTAACTATACTTTTTTTTTTGTTCCCCTGAGGAAAATGAATAAGTTGCATACCCCGGTTGTGGCAAGTCGGCGGTTATGTGGGGCTCTCCTCCCCAGAAGGGGGAGGCCTACCCACTAAAAACCTCAGGGATGGCCTTTCTTAGACATGTAGGGAGCCCCCGGGAACGCCAAGCGACATCCGGGAACCCCTAGCCTCCGCTCCCCTGCCGATACAGGGGACCCTCCTCGGGGGAGGCTACAATACCTCCCCCGATCTCCACCACCGACGACGCCCCCCGGCCACGGAAGAACGTGGCCTCTCCCGGGTTGCCGTGACCGCGGGCGCGATTTCCTCGCACCCCCGGCGGCGCCGCAGCTGTGCTACCGAGCCCGGAGATGCCGCAGCTGTGCTACCGAGCCCGGCGCCGCCTCCTTCGAGCGGGATCAGCCATCTCCCGACCCCGCTCGGCGGCCTCCTTCTGGAGCATCACTGCTTCACAGAAGGAGGCCACAGCCCTCCAACCTCCCTCGTCCGCCAGCATTGCCGCAATCAATGCCGGCGGAGGCAGGTCTCCCCCGATCTCTGCGACCAAGACTCGGCCCGCGGAGGCCCACGCGGGGCACTCAGCCAGCGTGTGCTGGGCCGAGTCGAGGTCGGATGCGCAGTGGTGGCAATTTGTCGATCCTTCCCGTCCTATTCGACACAGATACTCACCGAAGCAGCGGTGCCCGGTGCCTACTAACTATACTAACTAATGAACAACGGAGGACGTCAAATATCTCTTTTCTTTGACACAGCAAAAAATCCAAATAATAGGCGATGTGACCATTTAATCCTTTTTGACTGATACAACAGTGGGTTAAGGCTTAGCGACTATCTATAGAAAATAAAACATAATCTTACCCTGTTCTTTCATTTGACTTTGATTTTTGTCTTGCCGAACACATACGCATTTCAAGAATGTGGTGCCAATAAAGATGAACTTCTTCAACGTTGTCCGTACAAAGGCAGCTTTAATAGCCTTAATAGCTTCAAGACAACGCCTTTGAGGTCTTACTCGCTTGATTTATGAAGTACGGACAGACTACGTTGGATTTTGAACAAACCCAATTGGCTAGCTCCACCAATCCACTGTTAAATTAAATGGGAAAATAAAACTTGCATTATAGTTAAGAATTTTTAACAAAGGTACATATGATTTACTCTATAAACAACCAAAACAATAGTATACATATCTAAAATTACATTTAGATAATACGCATTTATCATAACGCATAAAAATATTAAATAAAAAACAAATTTTAAACTCAAGTCCTGAAAAAATATTAACTTTTATCACAAATTGTTCACTAGACTGTCAAAAGTTGCCTATAAAACCTAACTAACCTAAGCGTAAATCTGACATAATGCGGGTTATAATACATCTCAACGTTTTCTTAAAGGGTACTTCATGCAACAAAACGTTGAAGCTATAAATCACAAAGTTATTGCAAGATCCGCCACCGGAAAAGCTCTTAAAGTTAGTTCGATGTACTATTACTGCAGGAACTTAGTTGCAAGTTGCTGAGTACTGCGTGCGTAGCATAATAGTCAGGTTATCTTCATCCAACTATGTTTTAACATTTAGGTAAGGAAAAGCTGGGAAAGTTGTTAAGGTTCTCATATGAGTTCATATAGGTATTAGGTATTTTTTAAATAAAGTTTTACACCTATTGATGTTAAAGATTCATCCATGAAAGTAATTAGTAGGTTAAGTGGATATAGCTGCCAGTTATATTTGCAACAAATTATTATTATTATGGTACGTTAAATTATTATTATTGTACGTTGTCAATATGTTATATTATAACATTAAAATTGCGGATAGTATTCTATCACACGACCCTGGTATAGAATGGATACATACTAAATCAATGAATACTATATTTTGAATAATCAATATTCTCATTACTATCAGATTTACAACCTGAATAATAAATGGAGTATTGGTGTAAATATACAGACAAATAGATAGCATATATAATGATAATGACAAAGTGAATTATGTCAAATTAGAGACACTCAGCGCTTAATGGGAAAAAAATGAATAAACATATTTTTTTCTAAGGACAAATATGTGTGACACAGTGAAACTAATAATTTTATCTTATTAACATAGACAATTGACTTCGTACACTTCACCTGCAACCCTTTTTTTTTTTGTTCCGCTGAGGAAAATGCATTGAATTGCATACCCCGGCTGCGGAGAGTCGGTGGTTATGCGGGGCTCTCCTCCCCAGAAGGGGGAGACCTACCCACTAAAAACCTCAGCGATGGCCATCCTCAGGCGTTGTAGAGGGCCCTCAGGATCGAGTGCCGCATCTGAGGATCCCCGGCCTTTGCTCCCCTGGGTGCGCTAGGGGAGCCCCTAGCGCACCCAGGGGAGCAAAGGCCTTCTCTGGGAGGAGTGATCTTGCCGCCTCCTCACCTCCAACCTCCTACGACGTCACCCCCCGGCCATCCGGGAGTGAGGTCCCTCCCGTGTTGCCTCCACGGGCGTGAACTGCGTCGCGCCCGCCAGCGACCCGTGGCGGCGCCTCAGGCCAGGCTATCTGGCCCGAGGCCGCCTTCTTCGAGCGGAATCGGCCATCCCCCGATCTCGCTCGGCGGCCTCCTTCTGGAGCATCACCGCTTCACAGAAGGAAGCCACAGCCCTCCGACCTCCCTCATCCGCCAGCATTGCCGCAATCAACGCTGGCGGAGACAGATCTTGCCCGATCTCTTCGACCAAGACTTGGCGTTCGGAGTCCCAAGCGGGGCACTCCGCCAGCGTGTGCTGGGCCAAGTCGAGGTCGGATGCGCAATGGTGGCATCGTGTCGTGTCCTCCCTCCCTATTCGACTCAGATACTCACCGAAACAACCATATCCGGTGAGTATCTGAGTCAAGTCGTAGGTGTCGCTCTCCCGCAGAGCCAAACTTCGAAGTGCGGGAGTACCGCACCGACGGCGCGCTGAAGCACGCAGCCCCCACGCTTTCACCTGCAACCCTAATATATCTCTTCTATATATTAACTAGTTGAAACCTTCTTCATCAGTAGATTTTTTTTTCGTCTGAAATTTCATTCTCAGTAACAATATATTCTAAAAATATCTTTGCCTTCATTAGGTTGGTGGAAAAACGCACGGGAAAACTCAACGCCGGCTATCATATCGACACGATTATGAAGGATCTTAAAAACGATTATTTTAGAAACTCCAACCAATTATGCGGCTTATTTTATCTCCATACGTTCATCTTCCAATATTATTTTTTTCGATTTTATTTCACAAGATCACAAAATGCGTAACTATGAACCGTCACGTTTCATGAATGCCAAGAACAAATACACCAGAATTCCCATCTGAAACGTAATGACGATAATAATTTTGTCAAGGACTTTAGGAAAAAATGCCATCGTCAAAGAATGTAAAACCACTATGAATACAGAGAAGGCTTAAATTCCTATTCCTATCAGTGGTAGTCTACTAAGCAAAACTTCGGTCTTGTCACACCACAATATCACTTTAGAGGCATTTGTAGTGAGTATTATGAAGGAGACCTTCTGAACGAAGTGAATGGTACACGATACTGGGGATGGATATCGAATAAAAAAAATACACCTGATTTAAATTATAATTACTAACATAGCTTGTTAAGTCATATTTTACTACAAAAATGTTATATATTTATATATTCTAGTTGTTAGATATATATTTATGAGCCCAACCTGAAAGTAATGCAATGAACATTTTTATTTTTACCTTTTTGGCTAATATTGCAAACGACAAACGACTGCAATCCTTTAGTAGCATTATCATAGATCCTAACAAAATTAAGTAAATGCATGTAGTATTTGTCGTAGCTAATAACAATTCCTGTAGATTGCTCGTAGTTCGTAACATAATTTTTTGAATTGAAAATATAAAAGGGAACGCTTGCAGTACAGGTATTGATATAAAACGTAGAATTGAATACTATACTTTATTTTCTTTACAAAGATTACAAATTATTAGGAACATAAATAATATTATTTCAAACTTTAAAAAGCTATAAAATGGTTTTGCATTTTGTAATAAGGTAACACTGATTAGAACACTGCTTATTTCTGAAGAAAATCTAATAATAGCTTTAGCAAGCTAACCAAAGTTAGTAGCAGATTTTACTATGGACATTTACGTTGAATAAATGTCTCTGGTGGACGAACCACTTATTTCTTTGCTGATTTAGCAGGGTGTAAGTTGTGATTGCAAAGTATGGAACACGATGGAACCGAATTATATTACTGATGATTAGTCCACCTTTTCGAGATCTGCGTTTATTTGAACTAAGGTTAGTTCTTTCACTAATACTACATACTTAATGAAGTATTACAAATGAATACTGTTGCGTTACTTTCTCTAATGTAAATGCACAATTTACTCTATATCTACATATAACATTTACGTCCAATTTCCTATTTTTATTTTCAAGCAAACATTACATTTTATATACAAAGTAGATTAGGTACGCGATCTACCCGTTTGTTAAACAGCGCTAAGCGGATCTCAAGATTAGTAAATTAATGAGGTAATAAAGGTAATTTAGGGATAACACGAAGTAATCTCCGACAATTCAGTGTTGGGAAGGAGTGGTTTTTGAAAATAACCTGACCCTTAACCTTTTTGTTGTCTTTCTTCAGTTATAAATATTTTGGAATCTCACAAAGGCTTATTAGTTACGTGACATTACAAAGGATACGATAATTGGAAATTCTGAATATGACACGCAATTAAACAATTTATTTTTGCACATCAATCATTCACTCCCAAATATATATCCAAAAGTAAGAAGAACTAAATATTAGGTTTACATTACAACGTATTACAACGTTATGAATATAACACTATATAAGCCTATATAAGTTTTATAGTATTATACAGAGTGGAAAGTTTCAATGGGCCAGCCAAGGGAGGTACCTTAATCGTTGCAGCTACAAGAAATTGGTCTTAGGAGACTATCCATAATTTTTCCAAAAAAATTCTTTCCCATTCACAGATTTAAAAAAAATGTACGGTTAGCAAGAAAAATTGTCTTTTTCACAAAAACTTTTTTTGATGCTAATCGATCCTGTTTCGTATGCTGATTAAAAAGTTCTATGGGACCAACTGAGGTTTCAGTACTAGAAAAGTCACAAATCAAAAAAACCTTTTTCATACATTTTGGAGTACTTAGTTTTTTTTGTCAAGCCATAAGAGGCAACTTTTTGTTGTAGCTACAATAAATGATTAAGAAGATGCATATGCAATCGAACAATAATTTCTTTATTAACTGTTACTCATCCTTTTTAGTAACTGTTAGGCGGCCATTACTATTGCAAGTAGTTCAGTAGATAGTACCACTAGACTGCAAGTTCAACTGTTACTGCAGTTGAATAAGATAAAGAGCAAAGTGTCACAGCTTCACTTATAATGACATTACCGCCTGAACCGCAAGTAACTGCGCTCGGTTGTTCTAGAACTTTGCCATTAACTGTTATCTAACACCCTTGAAAGACTATTATTCAACTGCAGATGTTTGTGGTTCTTGTTCTAAGTGGAACTAGTGTATCATTATATTATTTTGAATTGGCTTTTAAATATTAACGACATTTTTTTAAATAGTGAGGGCTTTTAAAGGACTACATATCAATTATAGTAGAAAATACCAAGGTCATTTTATATCTGTTTCAACATTTGTAGTTTTTGCAATACTTATATAAGCAGATCCCCGTATCAAATTAAACTTGATTAATTGACAATTAATCGTATGTGAAAATATACCCATATTTGTACCAAAGCTAAATTGTACTCTTTTGTAGGCTGGCTCATTATTTATATGGTGTGTATCGGCTTCAAATGATGTGTGTTCTTTTTGGTAAAGCTACAGTAGGTTCCTGATGGCTGCACGTTAGGCATACACATCGATCAAGTTAACATTAGTTCGATTCAGAACACAACACTGCATGAACTGCTCAATCATGACTGAAATAGCAAAGAGGAAAATCCCAAATGGGCCTATTTGATACAGTCTCATTCAGGCCAGCGATGTCTTCTGCAAAATAAGTTACTAAATACCAATTCATAAACGGGGTAGAAATTTTTAAAGCTGGGGGCTATTTAATGTTGTTAATATTTTATCCAGGCGTATCCTTAAACGAATATTTGTTATACGAATTTAATATCTTTAAAAGACGTCAATGATCATTAGGCATAATTTTTTTTATGAAAAGACAATTGACAAGGCCGGCTGAGAGATGTAAACGTTTCTAAAGTCACAATATTGAGAAAAAAACAACTAATATTGAATTGGTGGAAATTCTCTTCAGTATTTTTGGATATTCATATATTAAGTGAAATAACTCCGAAAACTTTTTAAATGTAGGAACAGTGTAAATTCTGTTTACGTACGAAGTTACGTGTCTTTAGAAATTAAGGAATTGTAATCCGTACCATTACTATTTCGGAACCATATAACCGTAACTTACATCGCGACATAAGCGGAGTTCTGAACTTGAGATACTAAATCTTGAAATCAGGCAACAGAAAAGTAACTTTCTCTCCTAAACTTGAACTCTCGCTTTCCGAGACGGCGCCGCCCCGTGTCTCTGCTCCAATTTGGTGCTTAATTAATGTTAGCACTTTATGAATAAACCATTTCCAATTCGTGAGTGTAAAATAATTGAGAAGTTAAGGGGTTGTTCATGTAAGCCGTCTTGTATTTAATATTACAATATATAATATACATCCGTAGACATTGCAAACTTTAGTCATCTCAGTTTAGTGAGTCTTTATCAGTTCAAAAGTCAAAGTTTCATATCAGTTCAAAGTTTAGTCTTTATCAGTGTGAATGATACTCTAGTTATTTAAGGTCAATGCCCTCAATTTGGTAGCTTAGGCCATAAATCAAAAATACCGTCAAATCAATCATTAACCCAGTTACAGAAACGCCTATAGCTGGAAGTAACCGAGAATGAAATGGACATTTATGTCGTTTGTCGCCAAGCTAGCCCAGTACGATTTTGCGAACAGTGGTAACACCTCATTTTTGATTAAATTGGTGAAATGCGAACAGGGGAGGCTTAAATCATATCAAGAATCATCAGAATCTAGCTTATAACTACATTTCAATAAAAACCCTTTACCATTAAAAATAAAAGCCAATAGGTTACTTGTGTTGGAGAAAGTATATAACAGGAAGATAGACGTTAAAAATGAAAAATTTACGTCCAACTTCAAAAGCAATAATTACCGTACATCGGCGTTGAAACATCAGTTCTTAGTAATCATGCTGCCTTTTGAAACATCAGTGCGCTAATTACCTACCATTTCACGACTGGCAACCTGAGATCAGGTCATGTTAATTTGAAGCAAAGCTGTGCAGTGAACGAGTTGTGGTATCTTTCTCGAGCCCTACAAATATACATGCATATGCTTAATAGAGTAACGTCATTTCCTTTATTTATAATCTGACATCTTCCAGCGCTGATTTACGTGTAAAAGTCGACTGTATATTGAAGTCGTATTCCTGAAATTAATGAGTTATGAATGATTCCACCAAGGCTCTTCATACACATCTCGTATAATGATATGATAAAAAGTACCGCCGTAACTCGTACAACGTATATATATATATATATGTATATATATACATTTAAAAAGGTGTCAATCACCATCAGTATACGAAATATTTTTCTTACGCGCTTTATCAGCTTCTCATGTAATTGTATTAAAATACAAATATCTTAACTTCCACAAAGAGAATTTTTACTAAGTAACGTGTAACTATAAAAAATGTATATAAATAAAATAAATAATATAAGTAAGAAACTATTTTAAAAAATCTTGAAAGAATAATTTAAAGATCTACCCTTTGTCGTATCGAATCCAGTAGTTAGTGTGGTCACCATGCAACATTATCACAATGGTGGTAGACTACAAGATTCAGGAAAGACACACTACAGATGTTCCCGTCAACACCGCCTTCCGCGAGCCTATCATTAGGCAACAGTCAATATCGGCAGAGGATACGTAGACCGCGACATGTCCTAAGCGATCCCCCTAACCAACTCACGCAGGACCTTCAAGACCTGCAAGCGGCGGCGTCTGAGCCGTCGCCTCCTTTGTGATCCCCTAATCGGCAGCCTTCTGCTTAGCCACGAGTAGGTTCTCTGTTAATATAGGCCGGTCTCACTTTGGTGTACCGTGCATCTTCTAGTGCTTATGTCCTCTCTCTCTCCATGGGACAGCGCTAACCGTACCTCTCCTGAGGTGTGGCTCTCTATCACTTCAAGCCAGTAGGGTCATTAGGACCAAAGATTTAGGCTGAGTTTAGTCGGTAGGTCTGTTGGGTCGAGCCGCCTCGATCACCAGGAGTCCGACATAATCACCGCATCTCTACTTGCCGTTGCAGTGGTATCCATGAGGATTCTCAGCCTTCTCTCTTGAGGAAAAAAAAACCTACAGAAGCAGATAAATGGTGTATACTCGATCTTTGGACTATTGCCAAACGCTACCTGGAAAATCTTTGAAAATTTGTGATTTAGAAAAAGAATCGACCTACAAAGTCTGATAAGTTCATCAGAACAGTTCAAGGTGAAAAAATATTTTTACACCTGTCAAAATTACCTGTCAAAATCAGTTTATACTGTGATGTAAGGGTATATATGTATTATAAAGTAACTGGGCACAGTATTCGTTATATCGACCTACGACGCACCGTCCTAGCACCGTCTAACAGAGTGGATGTGTACACTGTTATAACGCGACGGCGTCTCGGTCGCCCTTAGCTGTTCACGCCAATATTGGTCCGTCCTCACCAACATTGGTCTGCTTTTTTGGGGGGCCCATTTAGTAAGCAGCGAATTATCATCTATCATATTTAAATCGATTAGAGGGTTTTGAGAAGGCAGGTGACCGGTGTCTCTTCCATAACCCGGTCCCATTACCATCAAAATCGAAATGCAATAGTCCATTAATGTTTTGAACTGTAATAACAATAGTTTTTGTGCATCTAACTGGGTATTAGTATTTACATTGTGCAGATAGAGATTAGAACCAGTTGGTACAATTCACGAATACTTTCATTAAATTTCGCCTAAATAATAAATAATCATTTCTCTTACACTTACATCAATTATTTAAAAAATAAAAGGATAACGGATATACATACATATATTTTTTATTGAAATATATATTAACAAACATGACCGAGGTACAACTATTCGCACTCGTCACACAAACATCTGCCCCCACCGGTATTCGAACCTGAGACCTTAGAGACCTCAGAAACCAGTGTTCTAACCACTCGACTACGGAGGTCATCAAATCTATATCCCCGCACACGACTTATAAAGCACCGTCTTTTATAAAGACGCGTGATATGAAGCAAAATAATAATGAAAATCACTGCTTTGGTGTTTGAATTTAGACCCCACTGATATATTCGGTCTCCATCTAAATACTATCTCCAAAGTAACGAAATGTTTTTTTTTGGTAAAAGATAAAGGCTTGTATTTAACTGTTACCTACAAAAATACTAATTGCACACCAAAAATATTAAAACAATGTATGTTTTAATATTCTTGGTGTGTAGTAGGAAAATTGTTAAAAAAGCAAAATATTTCAAAATCTACATACTATATAGATTAATATTGTATAAATTATATAGATTAATATCGTGAATTAACTAGCCTATTATTACTATACATAAAATATAAAGTGTGTAATGGACATAATTCATCAACGTCATTACTCTATCATTTTCATAACAATTTTCTCATATAGCAATCCTTCATTCCGTAAGATGTTATTACGTATATTAAACATGGTAATGTATTGTATTATGCCCATTGATAGGAAGATTTCCCCGATATTGGATCACATTTATCCTGTATTACAGGCCCATTACGAAAAGCGATGTGCCTCGTGGAATACTTTGTTTCGGCTACTGCTTATAAGAGTCTTTTTGTAAGCAAAATACCATACAAATTTACTGGTACATGTTTGAAAATAGCTTATAACAAGTTTTATAAATTTTGAGGTTACATTTCAAATTTGAATTATTGTTTTGAAAGGTTGTTGGTATGAGTTATATAGTGGCATGATTTCGGCGCACTTGCTGCGCATATACCGCCGGATACGACGAGAATCTAATAATGTTAGCCCGTTCACTATAAATTGTAGTAAAAATATTTTAAAAGTCTGAGAAAATTTTAACTAAATATTGCTAATGTTTCGCTTCATTATTAGCAAGTAAAATAATAATCAGTAAAAAATATAATTAATAAATTTGGTAACTGGGCCCACCTAGCTTCTCTTGTTCTGAATATTTATTGTCTATACTAATATTATAAAGAGGAAAGATTTGTTTGTTTGTTTGTTTGTAATGAATAGGCTCCGAAACTACTGAACCGATTTCAAAAATTCTTTCACCTTTGGAAAGCTACATTATCCCCGAGTAACATAGGCTACTTTTTATCCCGGAAAAATCGACAGGTCCCACGGGATGCGCAATAAAGGCTTCGCTCAAAAACTACTGCACAGATTTTCATACGGTTTTCATCAATAGATAGAGTGATTCTTGAGCAAGGTTTTGCGGTATTTTTTATCTTGGAAAAACGGATAGTCCCACGGGAAGCGCGATAAAAATCGACTTCCGCGCATATGTAGCCGTGGGCAAAAGCTATGACCCTTAACCCTCCATAGACCCAATCCCGAAATCCACGCAAGCGAAGCCGCGGGCAGAAAGCTAGTGTTTCATAAAATGATCACAAAGACCATGATAACATTTACTTGGTGTAATTCTCAACAATGGTATAGATAATGCTAAAGAGATAGAAGAAACAAAGATCGAGGGCTTTTATTTAATCACAAATATGCATTACTTTGTAGGCAAGCCACGAATTACAAAGGCAAATAACATAAAATTCACAAAGCTTAAGTAACAAGATGACGTCAGTACTACAGTGTGCGTAACATCGAAACCAAATTAAATTCAGACATGTTTCAAAACTAATTTAGTCCAATATGTACACGCTGTTAATCCTCTGTGGATACGATTGACGCTAGTCTCCAAATTATAATACTAAGTTAAGGTAAGACAGCTTAACAAGTTAGCATCCATTTCATGTTTAACTAATACTGATTGCTAAAGTTACTCTCTATATTTGTTGTAACTTTGCAAACTATATGTGAATTGTGAAATAAAACACGTGCAAAGGTTATTGCGATATCAAACATGCGTTTTTTGATATATTTAACAAGCCAGAGTAACTTCAATTTGCCTGAACTTGCAAAACTTGCAAGCTGCCTCTCCAGATACCAACAACGTCAGGTTAGCAGTCCATGCACGTTCAACCTAGCAATCTTCAGAGAAATTTCTTTACGCTTCACATAAGCAATCCAGGATTGAACGATGAAGAGATCACTTGACACTGTAAAAAATTCAAAATTTTCATTGTTCGGAAAATGAAATAGATGCTAAATCATGTTACAATTAAATTACATTATAAACACACCCAAACAAATACCTACACTACACACATACACACAGATTATGTTTTTATCTTCATAATTTAGGCCGAAGAGCTTATTGGAAAAATTGTTTTGTTGCTCTGTACATCATAATTTCATATTTAATCTGTTGTAAATGAATACTATAAATTAACGGTAAATATTTTGTAAGTAAAGAATTGTCTAACTAATTTGAATCGTGTGATATCCCGATAACTTTTAAAAACTGATATAAATATTCAGATATATATATGAAAAAACGTGTTTCTCCATCATAACATCAAAATATTTTGACTTGTCAAAGTTATTAATGGTCAGTAATTTACACATATTATATTCCTTGCAGTATAAGCGTAAAGATTCTTATCACTTCGAGTGGGTATTATTTTACCTAAGAAAACATGTTTATATTATATCAATTCAGCGTTTAATATTACTAATGAAATAAACTTTTATGTATTCTGTTTGAGCACTTGAATTATAAAACACCTTCCTAATTTTTTTAAATATATCACAATTTTATATACTATCACTTTTACAGTGTTTTTAGTAATTTCTCATAGCCCTCCTTGAAATTTTTTCAATACTTTCCACGTCAGAATAGCAAGCTATCCTGGGCATTCGATCACTATAAATTATCCAGCTAAGTTGCACTCTTTACGCTGTTACGATTTTCTTCCGTAGCACACTGTACTAGTACAACCGTACACAATGACCATTTATTTACACTGTCATCTTATAATATTTTTGATCATCTTATCAACTTGTAATTTATCATATTAAATTTAGGCCATATTATCAATATTAAATGAAATAATACGACTAATTTCAATTTCCAGACAACGCAAAACGACCACTTGCCAATGGTGACAATAGCTGCGCTAAGCGCTCTTGGAGGTGCTATAGTGTTGATTCTTTCAGAAACTATCAAATCAAATGAATCGAGAAAGTCAACAGCGTTAAAAGTGTAAGTATTTTTAAGTAGCAGTGCAGCCATACAGAGTACATTACTAATGATTATGAAGCCAACTATTTACAATATTAAAACTTTATTACTTAGATTCATATGTAAACTGGCCGATAAAATACGGAAATATCCTCAGCATGATATGATATGTCTTTTCTACGTTTTATACGATCATTAATGTATATCATAAAAAAGTCAGGCATAAAGGAACACTAAAAGAATTATTGTCCGTGTCAGAGCAGCGACACTATCAATCTTTACTCATTGAGTGCGCCCTTTTAAATAATTTTAATTGTGTATCTCTTATATCCAGAGCTTGAATCTTCTGCAATAAGATGGGAATCGAAACTGTGTTAAAAGCTTCAGCAAGGTCAACAAAATATTCCGAACGTCTTGTTTTCTGTGTCAAATTTCAGCACAATATAATCTTATCACATTGCCTGCTGTGAGTAGATTTGATCTTAATCCAAACTAATTCCTAGAAATCAATTTTTTCCAAGATATTCGCAATATTTTTTTTATTGTTTAGTGATTTGGTATAGACCTATAATTTAATACCTCGTATTTTGATACTAAAGAAAAACTCCGACTATCAAACATATTCATTAAATATATCTAAGTGAGGTGATCAAGACATATTTCAATTGATTTATATAACATAATCTTTTAGGTTCGATAAGGAGTATCACCTAACCTAATTAAATACACTTTCTTCTATGTACTAATAACTAATAAGCTTAATTACATAGTTATTTACAGCACAAATTATAATAAAATTAAAATAGAAAATACAGAGCGGTTATTTACAAGGAAAAAGGCAAAATGAATAATAAATTAATACCTTAGATGAAAGATACTATATAGAATGAGTGGTAAATGTATAAGTTTATGGAGATGCTAAAGAATGACAATGAAAAAGAATAATATGTAAGTAACGATATCGCTACAATCTATAGGCTGATTATGTAACTCTGTTCCTGCCTCAGTTAAACTGACAGACAGTATGAAGATAATCGTTATATTTAATTTCAATAAAGCAGTAACATAAAAAAGTTAGATAATTAGGCGTCTGTGACACAATATGACAAATTACGAACTATATGAGTCAAAGATTTTACAATTTTAAGAAAGAAATCGTTCATCACTTAGCCAATCATAGTCCACTGCTGGACATAGGCCTCTCCCAATTTGCGCCACAACACCCGGTCCTCCGCCTGCCGCATCCAGTCCCCTCCAGCGACCTTCTTCAGGTCGTCAGTCCACCTGGCGGGGGGGCGTCCTACTTTACGGCTGCCGAGTCGCGGTCTCCATTCAAGGACTCGTCTGCTCCATCGCGCTATCAGTCCTTCGGCAAACGTGGCCAGCCCAATGCCACTTCAGCGAGCTTATTTTGCGAGCTATGTCGGCTTACTCTGGTTCTTTGTCGAATGACCTCATTACGAATTCGAATCCTTCCAAAGAAAACTCCGAAGCATAGCTCGCTCCATTGCCCGCTGCGCGACTTTAAATTTATGGACTTAGCCGACCGTTAATGTCCACGTTTCGGCGCCGTAAGTCATAACCGGTAGGACGCACTGGTTGAAGACTTTCGTCTTTAGGCATTGCGGAATAGGCGAAGAGAAGACCCGACGAAGCTTGCTCAGCCCAGCTGGATCCTTCGATCGACTTCTCGCTCGAAGTTGTTTCTACCAAAGCTTAATTGCCTGCCCTAGGTAGATATATTTTTGAAACAAACTTCGAGGCATCGATCCTTCGACATATATCGGCTCTCGGCAATGACATGTCCATTGAACATAATCTTGGTTTTATCCCAAGTTCACGCCAAGACCAAACCGCGTCGTGAGGCTCCATTAAGGTTCATGCAGCATCTCGCTTAGCTGGTTCCAGCGACTCTGCTACTATGACGTAGGGTGATAGAAAAGTTACGTTTTTAACAAATTTACTAACAATTTTATTATTACTTCCTACTACTAAACTAATGGTAATTATTTAAATTTTTTCAAGAGGTCATTTATAATATTTTGAGACCTATCGTATGATATTTTAGATTTGGCTTTTATGTGAATTCTCAGTTAGTCCGTTAGTGTTATATACAACATGTGTGTGTGACTCGAAGTGAACCACGGTTCGATGTTGTAATGTTTACTTACACACCAATGCTAATATTGCTTTCAGTACATTATTTATTCAATACAACATACAGATGTCTGTGTCAGGATAATTATATATTCATGATTGATGCAAAGTAAATTATTCTCCAGTTATTTATAATTAATTTTAGAGCTACAGAACTGGGTGTGTTAGATAAGGTGATTTACAATCAAGGGTTAGTACCACCATTTAATCTGAAACACACCATTATAATCTGATATTATTGAGATTTTTTTTAAAAATAACTTCGCCCCACACTTGGATTTTTATCCTGTGTCGTGGGTGCAGTCACAAACAGAAATCTCACATGCACAAACACCCAGACCAGAACAAATTTTTGTAGATCATACAAAATATCTGTCCCGTGCGGGAATTGAACCGGCGACCCGTTGCGTAGAAGCCGATTACTCGACCACTGCGCTAAACGTGTCAAGTGAGTTACTAGAGTAATTAACAGATAACTCATTTTTAACGGAATGAAACAAGAGCCGCCTTAATGAAACGTCCATATGATTCAGTACTCCTGAGCATTGGTCGTTGTTAGGGGAAAAAATGTTAATATAATATATATAATGCGACCAGAGCGCTCTGACCACGTGACCTGCCGACTAAACTCAGCCTGTGCCTAAGTTCTAAGAACCATATCTTTAAAAGTATGATGGATTAAAATTTTTACAAGTTATTTGTAGGATTCTGTTTAAAGATTCGATAACATCCATACTAATATTGCAAACGCGAAAATTTGTAAGTATGGATGTTTGTTACTCTTTCAGTTAAAAAATACTAATTGGATGTTAAAACCTTACAATAATATAGTGTATACATCATATAGGCTATCATATAACATATATGCTTCAATTTATAAATATACTAGCCGTGACTTCGTCTGCGTAGAATTAGTATTTCGAGTTACTTATCACATAAATACTAATCCTCTGCAGACAAAGTCGCGGCCACCAGCTAGTTAATAACATTTGATAACGTGGGAGTCTGCAGATTGCTAAAATTACGATATTTGATCCAATTTTCACTAACAGCCGTCAGTACATTCATATAAGTTTCTTCAACCGAAAATTACTTCTGGATCGGTATGGCAAATGAAATTATACGAAATGTTCACATCGTATGATTATTAGTTCATGTAAATTTATTCCATATATTACATACCTATCTTAGAGTAAATAACGACAGATTTCCAAAGACTGTTTCAAATTAGAACAAAACTGGAAACATTTGATGTTTCAACTTGCTTGTTTTCAACTTTCATCTGATGTTTACAGTGTGTATAAAAGCTATTATGAGTAACAGTTACTTTATTTTATTATCATTAAATGAAGGTCAAAATACTTATAAATAATCCTCAGATGATCGCCTTGAAACTCTAGTTTTTCTTATCTTCGTTGCTGACAGCGAATCTCAGGAACAATATTGCAGTTATAAGTGGTATCTTTTGTTATATGTCCTGCGATCTAATCGTGAAGATATTAGAGAAACGAATATACTATATTCAAATGAACACTGCTTCGATTACAATTCTTCAGTTTTCACTGTTTTGATGTATATTTTTTTTCCTTCATCCTACCAAATTATATCAAATTCACAGCTGTGACTTCACATTATGGTGAATGTCATAGACAATTTATTTTTATTCTCATTTGGTACGAGCTGTACTTACGCAGCAACATATTTGACGACGGCTCCACATTGTGGATTCTCTTAACACGATAATATTTCATTAATTTCGTACACGCAACCCATGTCACCGTAAGAGGTTTTTAAGCCTAACACATATTTTTTCCGTAACAATGTCACTAACAGCTATCACTAAAAATAGCGAAGATCGAGTTCATGTTTCAAAATCAATACGTTATTATTATATATTGTTGTATAAGGGTTATCTGCTTTTCATTTTAGTATAAAATATGGTTCAACGACGGCGTTATAGAAAGCACGGTGATGTGCGGTATACCAAACACCAGAACGTCCCCCGGATGTCGCTACATGAAAGACGGTTGCAACTTGTGTCTGAAGTCGAGGACTCTCTAGGGCGAGTCTCGGAATGGGGTGCAAAGAACTTAGTCAAGTTCAATCCCACGAAGACACAAGTGTGCGCGTTCACTACGAAGAAATACCCATTTATCGTAGTGCCTCAGTTTCAGGGAGTCGCTCTTCGTATGTCCGAGTCTATTGGGATTCTAGGTGTGGAAATTTCAGCCACAGTGCAGTTCGGGAGTCATTTGGAGGACAAAGCCAAAATGGCAAGTAAAAAATTGGGTGTTCTCAACAGAGCGAAGCGGTTCTTCACGCCCAGTCAGCGTCTGATGCTTTATAAAGCTCAAATACGGCCGCATATGGAGTACTGCTCACACCTCTGGGCTGGAGTACCCAAATATCAACTCGACCCTTTTGACTCCCTGCAAAGGCGTACTTTCCGTATCATCGGTGATCCCAATATTACGGCCTCAACAGAGACCTTGGAGCAGCGGAGAGACTTTGGCTCTCTGTGTGTTCTTTATAGGCTCTTTAACGGAGAGTGCTCTGAGGAACTATTTGCAATGGTGCCTTCGTCACCTTTTTACCATCGCACCACCCGCCACCGCAGTAGAGTTCATCCGTGTCACCTGGAACCGATCTTGTCTAGTACAGTTCGGTTTCAGCGTTCATTCCTTCCGCGTACATGCAAACTTTGGAATTAGCTCCCAGCTGCGATGTTTCCTGAGCGCTACGATATGTCTAACTTCAAACGAGGCTTAAAAAGAGTATTTCTCTCCAGGTAGGCAGCGGCTCAGCTGTGCCCCTGGCACTGCAGATGTCCATGAGCGATGGTTACCACTTACCATCAGGTGGGCCATTTGCTCGTCTGCCACCGTATGGAATAAAAAAAAAGCCACGAATGATCTTTTTTTGATGACAAGGAGCACGAAATGTACCCAGGATACCACCGCAACGGCAAGTGTCACGCTGATTATGTCGGACTCCACGCGACCAGAGCCGTCTGACCACGTGACCTGCCGACTAAACTCAGCCTGTGCCTAAGTTCTAAGAACCATATAGGCAAATCGTGAAGGACCTCACGAATGAAAAGAAATGTTTTGATAAAGGTCATTATGTCTTGCAGACTGATGTCAGGATATATTTTCACAGGTATCTTCGCAGCTCTGTAATGTACGTGACAAATGGTAGTCATTAACAGAAACCGCTGATAATACTGGTGTAATATTCACCACCGATAAAATAGATTTAAAAATATGTATATACACAATGCTAGTAAAGTACATGAAGTACCTATGGATTTGTGACG
This sequence comes from Scirpophaga incertulas, assembly GCA_036419045.1. NCBI lineage: Eukaryota > Metazoa > Arthropoda > Insecta > Lepidoptera > Crambidae > Scirpophaga > Scirpophaga incertulas. The sequence goes on along the minus strand of CM071637.1, from coordinate 9,919,541 downwards.
AAAATATAAAAAACAATGATTTCATCCCATCCCATAAAAAGGATTTAAGTAAATTGAGAAGAAAGCTATCTGTATTACTTATAAAAAAATACATTTTCACTTTGTTATATCAACTTATTCTGTTCTATCGTCTGCTGATGACAAGTTAATTATAAATTAATGAATACCGAAAATAAAAATTTAAGAAAAAGTATTAAAGGTTTATTTTATTCTATAAAACACTGTTAACACAGCGAAGTTCGTATTTGTACCTCCTATCAATGAATTGAGCATAACTTTTACCTAAATTTAATTAAAATTTCAATCAATGTACAAGTTTTATAAAAAAAATGTGAATATTTAATAGTTTTTAATAGTTTGTATCTATCAAAAGTATTAAATGGATGGCGTAATTTTGTTGTTCTATAAAATCTTTTCTTTTGATACATTACTATATTATAAAACACATCATCAAATGTTTCTTTAACTTTGTGAAAAATTTAATGTATATAAAAAACGACGTTTTTGTTAGATTAACGCTACTACTAATAACAGGAGTGGCAGTGGAATTGTGGTCTCGGCACTGGTCTATGAAGCGATAGGTTCGTGGCCTGTGCTCAAGCTTGTCATATACTGAAGTGTTTGTCGGTTTTCGAATTTCATATGTACATCTATTTAACACTCCTATGGTGAAAAAAAAACATCGTTAAACAAGCTGTATACGAAATTCAAAGTAGTATGTAGTTAACCAATCCTCACTAGGCTAGCGTGATTAACTTTTGACATCTAATATACATTTTTAATTGATTCGCAAATCTGTAATACTTTCGAGCACTATAAGTGGCAGTTTTGCTGTTTAGGTATACCCCTGGTGTTGCAAGTATCTGTAACCATGGTAACCACTAACCATCAGGTGGAACATTTACTCGTCTGCCATCAACAGCGATGAAAAAAGAAACGATTAAAATTGACATTGCCAATTTCGCCGAAAAATCAAGCGGAAAAAACAGCAAACTTTAAATGGTCGCTAATAAAACCCATTATTAGCAGGATTATAGCGTGATAGAGTGATGACAGCGTTGGTATGCTCCCATAAGATAGACACACGATTTACTGAAGGTTAGAAGGAAACGTTCAATGCTAGCAGCTTAGCGTAAGAGAGTTTATTGTCCAGCAACGTCGTTTTTCAGCTGAAACTATAATAATAAATGATGATAGAAATTGTAAGTAACGAGTAGATTAATCAATATGTACCTAATAATTACACGGCCGGTCTTAAATAGGGTGAATAGGCAACATTTTCTCCAACAGTACACGACCTCCGGTAAACTTCATTCAAATAAACTTATTAACCTAAAAACATTCGAAACATCTTGTGTTTCATGAATGTCGTCATTATTCTATTACTGAAAACCGTTTTTAACTTGGCGAAACTCCGCTTGTTTGTATTTAGGTAATTGGGTACTGTTAAAACCTTTTTGGTCGGAACCGACGCAAGTTTACTAAACTCGTCACCGCAGAAAGAGTGCTCTGTTGTAAGTGGTTTCAATCTAAATAAATTAAGGCGATTTGTTGCCCTCACCCATCGGCATCGGTTAGGACTCGAAACACAAATAACAACGATCATTTAATCAACATTAATTTATTAGACGCTTATTAAAATATAGGAACAACGTTGCGATCAATGATATTATGCACATGCGCTTAATTTGTTGGGTGATCTATATTCATTTGAGTCGCACACTGGTTTAAACTATTACAAAGACGTTTACAAACTGTTTACAACTTTGTAACAATACAATATTCATTGTTTGGATAAAATAATGTTAACTCTATCACATTAACCAAATATATCTGTTTCAGTTTATTATCTGACTTAAACTGGCTTCGACCAAACATTTATCATGGACAAAACGTACGTAATAAAAACTTGTATTGCTCTGTCATTCAAACGAATTTTTCTTAATTGCAATTTTTTTTTGCCATATGATCTACTCATTAACATTTCGATCTCGAATTTAAAGTAATGAAAACCTCACTAATTAACTATCTGGACTAATACACTATGCTTAATCATAAGATTAAGGACTTATAAAATAGGAGATAATTAAAAAATACTAGATAGGTACTTGTGCCTAAGAGTAAGTGTAATTTTAGGTAACTATATAGTTTGTTCGAAACCAGCCTTAAAATTTTCTGCCTACACATGGACAGAATGAGTACGTATCTCAGGTATTTACTATTACAACGTAACTGTTCTACGCTTGGCTGCGATACCACTTTATTTACTTTCCTTTTACCACAAATATAGAAATAGTTACTACGAAAGAAGTTTTATATACTCCATATTACAATACGCATAAGGTAAGCTATACTATTATAAGACTGTATTTAAGTTACAATGCCGTATTCGAAAAGAAGAGGCTACTATTATCGAACTGAATAGGTACTATAGTATTCAGATCTGACGCCGTCAACTATGATAGATAATTACATCTTGGAAATTATATCTACACCGAATCAAATTGTGGTTTCCGCTGAAGTACAAATAATAAACTTCCAACATCATATTAATAAACATTTACTGACAATGATTTTATTTTTATCACAATTTTGAGATAATTGTATCAAATAAATAAATACTTTATTGATTTACGATAACTGATAGAGTAGTTTTTTATTTATTTGATGAAAAGTATTAACTAAAATAACCTAAAAATAAAAAACTACTCTAATAGTTATCGTAAATCAATAAAGTATTTATTTATTTGACACAATTATCTCAAAATTGTGATCACAATCAGATAGATTATTATATATATAGGTATTTTGGAAGTTTTCACTTTTGATATTTACTGAAATCTGTTTATATTTATTGTTGTGTATTCTTTTATTTACCATAGATTTTTTTTAAATGTCATAAGTATATTTTTGAATATGTACAATTTGTCAAAGTATATTAAAATTTTCATTGACGGATTTTTAAATACTTGCCTTCAAGAATAAAATAAATTACATCACTTTACTATTATTGTGCGCGTTAAGGAATTTTTGAAGCATAATATCATTAACCATAACAATATATTTAATATTTCACTGTTTCTTGTAACTTTTGTTTAACATAGAAATAAATAGTTAATGAACAATATAACACCTCTGATGAGCTATCAACATTAATTATATATACAAGCGGTAAATTAAGCATCAGTTGCGTTTCATAAATATACATCTATTAATATTTATATACAATTCCTTTCTATATACTTTCTACGTTATAACAAGTATTTACAGACCTTTTAATAGCTTTCTTGGAAAACGTTTTAAACAATAATAATAAAAAAAGCAGGTCGTTTCACATTGACTTTATAACAGACTTATACGAATGGCAACATTACTATAAATAATGTTGCCATATGAAAAATAAACAAAGGTTTGCAAATAATCCTTTCCATACTGTAAAATGTAACGTATATTTTTCAGATCCTTTGACTTGTATATTTGAACACTTAAACTAATTAAAGCTACCATTGGCGGCGGTGGGACAAAAGGAGGCGCCCTACACGCTCTAGCTCTAGCCATCATAGTGGTCGTTGGTGTCGATGCTGGGCTATCATCGCTTAAAAATATGACCCCAGTGCTAAGTAAGCGACTATAAGTGCTCCGTCGATACCCGCATGTTTTTATTGAATAGCTGTTCGAACAGAGTCTTATTTAATTGCGGGGTCCCCCACACCCCAAAGTTAGCTTTAAAAGTTTTTTCACTGGAACACAAAAAAAGTCATAATTAATTCAATTATTTTCGCAATACTAAAACGATCAATTAGGTCGACTAATACAATGCAATCTAATGAAATTAAATAGCGCGCACTAACATTGTATTTTTGATACTGGTAGTTTTTAACATTGATTTAAATAGGATTTATTATTCATATGTTTACAAAGCAATTCCATGTATAAAATATATTATTTATTGTACGTACACAGTAATTCTTTTATTTTCATGATTCAATCCTTATGGAAACAAATAAAAAAAAACGACTTGTTTAAAAATCAGTTTTCATTTGTCACAAGTACAGAAGTGACAGCAGTCCCATAAATTAAACGCCCTGTTAGGCTCGACTGGTATCCTGTTGGAGAAACATTTCATAAACACACAGACTATACAAAACGGCAAATACACGGCTCATATTTTTCACGCCAACAAAATTATTCGTCGCTCTATATCAAAACATCGCAATTATTTAAATTAATAAGTACACTTCATACCATTAGGTAACATTACAAAAATACATGTAAAAATAGTTTCATTAATTAAATAGTCCAATATTTATGACAATAATTATATCAATAAAATTTTAGTTTTATTACATCTGAATCTTGTAAAATTTGTGAAAAACTGAACAGATTTTTATAATATATTTAAAAACGAAGTTTTGTGTCGACGCAGACCACGACACACACGACTATCATTTCTCGTGAATTTCGTATTTTGGATATGAGTATTTATCATATTTCATATCCTTATCGAATAAGCAATAATTAGTAGCAAAAACGTAGAATCAAAAGTCTATCTAACCAATTAAATCAGCCCAGTCACCATATTTCTTGACGTAAACCGTTCCAAATTCAAACTGTGTCCAATATGACAATAGTGACAGTTCGGAAACAAGTCAACAGTGCCTGCGATGTCATAGAGAATGCAGGCTTGCGTCAGTGTCACTCTCGGCGCCCCCTAGCAGGAGCGTGGACTCGCAGGGGACGGGGCGCGGCTGCCCGTGCTCGGACAGGTGCTGGGCGGGTAATAGTCACAGCTCGATGGCCGCTGCGCCCTTCCACGTCACGCCAGCGCGCAGCAAATGGTACAGCCGCAGAACGCACCATATACATAGGCACTGTGAATGTAACAACGTGTCAGAAACTGTTATAACACTAGATAACAAAGAAATTGCAATTAACGACCAGAATCGCGAAATCATCTAGACGCAATAAACCGAACGACCATCTTGATCAATATTGTAATTAAGGAACTTATTGTATTTTTATTATTTTAATTGTGGAAGTTTAGCTGTGGAATTGCGTTAGTACGTAGATTGTTTATGGAAACAAAACCAATATCCGTACAAAACGCAGACTATGAAGTCTGCAATTTAGCTCACAATTTATTTATGTAGGTAAAGTGCTGCGTACCTCGTTATAGTATTAAATATAAAAGGTGAGGATATACTAATTAAAATAAGCCTAGAGTGGTCATGTGAAATATACTTGTCATCTACACTGAGTAAGCTGATGATTTTTTTATATGGTAACATTTCTCGAACGCTATTTTTTTATAGTGACTGTCTTGTGATTCAGTGATTTGTTCAATTAAAAGTATTTACCGCCGGTAAGTATTTCACAAACTAGGTCGGCGTGGTGAGAAATAGCCCAAAACCTAATTATTATCGTTGGGAAGCTCTGAGTGCGCTTATTTTAACAGAAATTATATTTGTTATATTATTTATTTATACTAAACCTTCCTACTATATCATTATATAACTATTGCAAAATAAACGCGCCTCACGATTTTGTTTTAAACAGTCAAATTAATTTATATTTTTTCTTTCGCAAAAGTGTGTTCTTAGTTTTATTTATATATCTGTTTCACAGTGCCGCTCTCATATAATAACACATATTCAGTATATATATATGTACTAAAGAAGATAAAAAAAGTAAATTTAAATGTTGGCTGGCTAATTTTCTTTTAAATATAACATTTTCACAGTATTGTTTTCTATCATCTAGCTTTTTAAAGGTATCCTTAAAATTATTATTGCTGAGATTAATAAAAAAAGGGAACAAAACTGAGAGCGATGATTGCCGATAACAAAAAAAAATACCATGTGAATGTACTTTTAATTAGAGCGATACATAAATAACTTACATTTAAAAGTATTCTTGGTATTAAAAATGATATCTCTGCTTTGCACATCGCGTCGAATTGCTGAAACAAGGAAACAATATTATTTTTTTTAAATAACGTTTAATTATAGAATAATTAAGAGTTAATATTTTTTTATATCTATATTTTGACAAATAAAGATTGTCTCTGTCTGGTAAGTGGATTCACAAAAAATCTGCAAACCCTACAAAAAACACAATGAACATTGCCAACTTATAAAATGCAAAGTGACGATATGCATAGCATAGCATATACGACCTATCTCACTTTGATAATGGAACACCTCAACGCTGCTACTGTTTTACGCAGAATTTGGAAGGCTGAGGGTATCAAAATCGTACCACAACAAACTTGTATAATCTATTATCCCCCATAATAGGACAATGGCATCAAATATGTCGAGAAAAATATTGTAGTGAATAATAATTGTTTTTATATTTGATAGAAATCAAATATAAAAACAATTAGAGATAGTAAAATCAGAAGAGATTACATTTCATTCTTATTTAACAAAAGTTTATTTTTATTGAGAATATAATATATTGTAATAAATAATTAAATACTATTGTTGTCAAAGATAAACAGATATTCCTATTGCAACAAAGAAACTATTTCACTGTTCCATAAACTGTAAACAGTTGTTTATTAATTAAAGGCGGTTCGTTGCGGTAAATTCAGAGTCGTTATTCTTAACTATTCATTATATTACGCCATAAATACGATCACCAGTGAAAAAGCTATTAGTCCATTAACAGTCCATTTCGTGGTCATAAAAGGTTAGTAACAATTTTATGCGGAGTGGCATATAAATATAATGGGCCTGGCTAGCAAGTCCTCTGTTTTATGTAAGTATTCAGATTTCACGACACTATTATACAATGTTCTATCTATTCGTCATTAGGTAGTGTAATATTCCTCATTTTGTTTGATTAAATAGGCAGAGTTCTTTACACTTATTTTTTATTTATTTTTTCTAATATATTTTACTTTCCTCGAATGGTAAGAATACGTTAAGAATCACTATGTCGATGTCTATAAGAGGTCTCCCAATACGGTGAAATTGACAACTTGGTGAAAATTGCAGAAAGGCGCTAGATACTAGTTTACACAGGTCCGATCAGCATAAAGATCTTGGAAGATGTCTATGATTAGCAATGAGCGCTTATCGACTGAAACCATGATGATAATAATTTGGCCTAATTTTTGTAAGCATTGGCTATTGTTCTGTGATATTTTACTGACGATTTTACACAATTTGATTTATCTAGAATTTTTAGATTTATCTAGAAATTGCTAAAAGCAATATTTTGCCGCCTTCACAAATCGTCACTTGTGTTAAAAGTTAATTTATTTTCTGCAAATATTCAATATTTATTTGTGATCTATGGAGGTATTTAAAATAATTTGTGACTATAATTAAAACTATAGCTATAATAAAAAATATTTACAATTAATATTCGTAAAAACTTTCTAAAGAAACGTAAATGTTTCACAATAAAATATTTTGGCTGATTTTAACTTTGTGACAGTTGAAAGCGATCTCTCAAACTGTTTTATTATATCACCTGTAAATGATTTATTACCCGCCTTTTTGTTTAAGCAAACATGTTTACCAAGAGTCCTTGCCACAGTGTCAAAGGAAAATTAATCAACACCACAGCAATGCCGTGAACATGTCGTAGACGAGAATTTCCCAGTAGAGTATCCGTTACGAATAGATGTGAACGCAACGGGATTTGCGCAATCAATACTTTCAACAAAAATAAACAATATCTCTCGCCACCTCCGACATAGTCGAAAAAACACTGACGACTGTTTTCGTGCAAATAATTTCCCTATAGGATCTGAAGTTATGAAACCTTATTTTATGAACATTTACTATCTAAATTACAGTACATAAATTGACAGTCTAAATTTGCTATTTGTATAGAAACAAATAGTAAATTTAGACTTCAGTTCAAAAATTAGTTAAACTATAACGAAATACTCTATTTATAATTTTTCATTTTGTTAAATTCGTAGATACACACGAGTCTGACTTTACACAATTACCGCTTTTATTTCGTATTTATTAAAAGCTGTTTTTAATAGTCATTAGGTATCTTAACGTCCTGTTAACTGTACGAACAAAATAGTTTGATTAAAATATAAAACAATCTAACGGATGTTGACTATATCAGAATCGCTTGCTTGAATTTTGCACTTACTCATTTCTGCTAAGAAGCAGCTGTATTTGCATTTCTGTATTCTGGTGTGGATTGCAAGTAATGGCAATGGAGTGACTTTTTAGTCACAAGTTGGCAACGTACAAAGAGGCTCTTGTAGGATTTTGACAGGTATTGTATATAACTGTAACCAATAACAGATATGCAGCCTGTTTATTTGTCAGTATTTAACTATAAAAGAAAAATACTCATAAAGGAATATACTCATAGATGACATATACCAATAAAAAACATTTCATTGGAATCAACAGTTCTGAGTTTTCCACTCCAATTTCACTGATTGGGGCAACAACGGCCACAGTTATATATAAACACAAGTAACGAACGTTTCTTTGCTGTTAATTTATTAGCAGTGGTAGTTCAGGTCAGATACCTGAAAAGCTTTATTTCAACTTCGCCCAAACTATTCGTTTTACTTTAATGAAATTCCTGGCGTTAACTAATTGGTTTAGATGATACGATATCGAGAAATATATCCGTATATGTTGGTATGTATGGTTATTATTGTAAGCTTAACATTCTGTTGCATCGCGTCAGTATATATATTAAGCTTGTGAAGTTATATTTCTATGGCGAAATGCACAGAGTATATGTTTCGCGCCAATGTATACCTTCATACTATCGGGTTAGGATGATCATTGTGTACTGAAAATTGGCAGGGCTTAATTTTTTTTTAATTGTTGGCACTTAAAGAAGAAGAGTCACTTAAAATGTTTTAGTTGTGAAGATCTGAAATGTAACGATAACAAATACGATATTCACATCAACAACTGTTCTATATGAGGAATATAATATTGTATTAATAGAAAGAAACGAATACTATTTAATACCCTGTAGCTTGAATCTGATTAAATATATCGTAGTGCCTTAGATATTTGGTGAGGAAATTTTAGACAAAGTCAATTTGGGAGCCACATGAATACTACGCCAAATTTGCGAATAATAAATTAGGTATTCCTACACCTGATCCTTTATAAAGCTCAAATTTACCGAATGTGGAGTACTGCTCATATATTTTTAGTCAACCAAATTTAAAGAATATAAAATAGTTCGTTCAATAGACAGGGCAATTTTGCTTAAAGATATGTCTGAATTGTGTAAGTTTGTTGTAGATAATATTTCGGTAATAATTAATTAATAACAGAGTCTAATTAATAATATTATATTTCCCTGCTAAAATACGAAAGTTAATCTGTCTGTTACATCAAAACCACTGAACTGTGATGAAGGACATAGGCTACTTTTTGACGTGAAACGTCTTTAAAATCGCGCCGAAACATACGGGTACAAGGTTTAAAAAGTGGACCGTAACGAAAAGGTCTATATCATCGTACCTTAATAATTTAAAAACTATTAGTCTTAGAAACAAAAATGTTGTGCGAATATTTCACTTATATAGTCAGCTCGCTGTTGTGACATTGAGTTTTTTATTAAAATACTTAAAACACCGTCAATCTTGTTTTTATTTCAATCTTTTACTTTACAGCGATTCCCTAACATAGACGTTTCACGTTAAAACCAACGGCCGTGTGCCCCGGCACAGCCCCACCCGATTTTTTATATGATATAAATATGTAAAAATTTTATGAAATGTGTCTTATTTGAAGAATAATAAAAATCTAATATCTAAAATTACGATTCCACGCGGACGAAGCCGTGGGCACAGCTTGTATAAAATAAAACACTGCGGTACACCCACATTGTTAACTTTAAAATCCTTGTCCTTTTTTTATAGGGATGTCAAATTTTGTGACTTTCACACACTTAAAAATGTCGCATGTCATACCAGTAGCACATGCCGATACAGCACAGCCTTGCGTTCATCAATAGGATTAAGTACATCGTTAACCAAAAACTATTACAGCTGACGGTGTAGTCTTGCTTTTTGTAAACCATACTACTCTGTTTTGATAATTTAGATCTTTTCTAGATAATGTACTTCTATATCTTTGACATTATGGGTAAAATTGATATCGGCTGATAGCTACAATTGTGTCCCGTTTTTATAAAAAGTGACTTCACTTTTACAATTTATGTAGCATATAATAAATTTATGAAATTGTTCAGCACAGTTTAGCGTGTACTATTCTTTCAATGAGATTTCCAGTCTTAAAGCTCAGAAGAAAAAATAAGCAGCCCGAAAATGTAATAATCCCTCGAAACCGAAGGACGAAACATAAAACTACAATCAGACGTCTAGATTTCTGGAGTGCACTCATAGCACTCCCGTGTAATGGCAATGCTTTTACCGCAGTAGCAATATCTCAAGAGGACACCAACACGAAGGAAAAGTTGCTTGAATGTAAATCATCTTAATATTCTTATTTCTTTTAAAATATAGAAGCCAATGCTCGTATAAAATAGCGAAAACAATAATATAGCATTTCTTCAAAAATTGTCTTTATTATCTTTATTAATCTGTCCATCCATTCCACGTTTTCTTGGGGATACCGTAATAGCCAACATTTCGTCCACCCAGCCTGTTAAAGTAGATTTCCCTACTCAGTGCAATTTGGTGAAATCTTTAACAGTTAGAGCGCAGAGCTGCAAATAGTGGAAAAATATTAGGGCTTGCTCGCTTGGGTAGACGCAATTAAATAACGTTTTCAATAAATTAACTTTCGTATTTGTAAAGTTTCACCACCAAATTCATACAGGACAAGACTACTACTATATATATTCCGGGTCATTGACTATCTCTCCCCAATCACACACGCTCGCCGTAACCATCTAGTTGCCCGCACATTAAAATTCAAAACATATTGTTCCTATCTTTTGTTTCTTAGGGCCTTTTTGTATAATAAACTTCAAAAGGAACTTAATATAATCATCTTAGATAAGTATCATTGTAAACGCTTAGTGTCTTCTTTTTTGCATAATTTAAACTATTATGACACTGAAAAGCTTCTACTCCCAATCAGATAATTGTAAGTTGTCTCAATTTTGATAATGGTAAAAGTTCAGTGCTTCTGCATTCTACTAAATCAATTGGGTATTTGTATTTAATGTAATTGTTTGGCGTGGACAAGTGAAGTCATTCTATAGTGTTTAAGGATAGAAGAAAGTTTTTAATCTAGATGTTGCATATCTATGGTTTATGTGAATTGGGTTTTGCTGTCCTGTCATCTTCCTACATGTCTTTATTTATAAGCAGAAACTTACTTCGCTAACATGTTACGGTCGGTTTACGAAGAGGAGGATACTGGTGACTGAGATAGAAGCTTCTGCTTAGTTCAGGCACCAGTCTCTCACATTCTAAATAAAAACTTAAGCATTGCTTATATAGGTATTTATAAGCTGATGCATGTAGATTGTGAAAGATAAATAAATAAATTATTATTATTGTTAAAAAAACTATATATATACGGTATACTATGTTTGGTGCTATGTACATAGCTATAGCTATATCTATAGCTCACTAGTCCCTAAATAATTATATTCTAATATTCATCATGAAATAATATATATGAACATGAATAATTTATAATTGCTGCAACAATTACAGAGCTATTTTCATAAGTAGTATATACAAATAATACTTACTTTATTATTTTATAAGTATTATCTATAAAAATAGTCCCTGAGAAGGTAACTTCTGACTTCGGAGCAGTCTTCTAATGATAAATATAACAACGTAGTTAAGCTAATTAAGTTTCCAGACAAACTCAAACAAAAGCAGAATACTAAATGATTAAAACCCATAATTATTTATACTTAATTGCTAAAAACATGGACATTCTTTGTTAATCACAATTATCCGCAAATGTAAATCTATTTTCAGCAAAACTTACATTAAATTAGCTAATCAGCAATTTCTCAGTAACTCAGTAATATAGCCTTTTATTGTTCTTTGACTTTGACCTGGAAAAATATTTTACGCTCCGAAATAGATAATATTTATTTGAATATGCAATGGAAGTTGTGCTGATTAAGGTAATTTTTATTTGAACTTTTCACAATCAGATTTGCCGTAATCCAAACTTGGAACACATTGAAATTGAATCGTAAACTCAATAAAGTAGCGTGGAAATATATTCAATTCCTCCAAGTTTTACAGATTTGACGTCTCAGTGCTAATCGCATATTTCTTTGGCACGTATATAACATTGAAAATGTCTTTCGTTTCCAGAAAAAGAGGGAACGTTATAATCTTATTGCTCCCATTTTTTATTTGCAATACTTTAACAGTATAGTTACAGTTTACATTGATAGTATTCTTCATCGCTTATGACTTACGTATATTAAATTATATTACGTATATAAATTGTTTAGACATATAAACATGATGACGTGCAAAATCAATCAAACCTTTTATTTTATTTATTTATTTTTCTTCAAGGTATTATATTATTGAGAATCGGCCTTTTCATTTATCAATTAATTATATTTTCACAATAACCGTTATAGCATCAGCAAAACTGCTTACATCTTTTGACTGGGCTTAGTCTTTTTAATACATGTGTCTGACAACCTCAAACATCTTCCAGCACAATGATAACGAATGTCTCAAAGTATTTAAAGTTATAAATATATCTATTTTGCTTAGCTTGTACGCTTGCTTTACTGTTTGCCGATTTTCAAGAAATTTGTAAAGATTTCGAAAGTGGGTGTTGATACATCGTTATTAATAAATAAATGATAAAATCTACTTTGATTTAAAAAAGTGTACGGTAAAGAACGTTTACCATTATTTTACATATAATCACTGTTGATCTACATTACACGTTATTTTTATTCATCCATAAACATAAATATAAGACTTGTATTCTAAAATTAATTTAAAAAGGCCATAACTATATGAAATTAATTAGTACATTACAGAAAAAGAGGCAGTGACGGATGAATGAGTAAATGCGTAAGTCCATCAATGACTAAGCATACATCATAGTACATTTCCCAAAAAATACGCATAAATTAAAACTAAATAGTACCTATGCAGAAGTTTATTTGAAAATGCAATTACTATTTAAAATCAATAACAAACAACGAACAAAATTTTTCACGCTCCAAAATATTCATTTGTTTTCCTTTTCTTTACTCTCAAACGGGTTTCTTTTTGCATACCAAATCGAAATTTAAATAAAATTCTGATAACTTATCTCCGAGGTTGCCATGTCTTGGAGTAAAAAAAACGTTCCATTTTTAAACAAATATGAGTTTAAATTGTAATTTATTTCACCACTAAATCCGACAGAAATGTATTTTCATACAAGTTTGCCGCTGCTCGCATATATTTGGGCAGTACTGCAATTTCGATTTATCCCGCTGAAGGTTTTTTGAAATAATGCTCAAATTTGCAAGCATGTTTGAGAAAAACCTATTTATGTGTTTTGAGAGATCGTAATGGTCCCGTCACATTAAGTGATACCTGTTATCTTTTCTTGAAAACTTATGTGAACATAGTTATAGCTCGCTTCAACAACATCATTGATTGGTTTTCTTTTACAAATATTTGGTGCACAATCATGAGTTGTACATATAGTATCTTACTTAAATTTAATTTTTATTATATTTACTAGGTTGTTAATATATATTTAGTTAATCGATCATATAATTTCCTTGTTTTAAGAATCTTCAAACGGAACATGTTGAATCTGTGAATAATATAGACATAAAAAGTAATCGTATAGTTTATCTGTGATATTATGTTTAAGTTATATGTAGTTATGAATTGACATTTCTCTTTAAACTTATTTAGCTACAGCATTAAGTAGCGTGTTGTTTTTAATTTTTTTTTTTATGTAAAAAGAGGCGAACGATCAAGACGGGTCACCTGATGGTAAGTGATTCACCGCCGCCCACGTCACCAGCGACGCCAGTGCGTTGCCTACCCTTCAGGTAAGAAGAAGAAATATATTCCCTTAAAACTCAAGCAGAGGAGTTCTTAACTAATAAATTTAGTTGTCAGACTCCTCCTGCTAATCCTAAAATTGCGCCCATGGATAAAGTGGGTGGCTTTTCATAGCTCTCTTTTTAGCTTCATCTTAACACTTTTATGGCTTCAGTGTATTCCATTATGAAGTTCTCTGTGTTTTCTGTGACGTCTATAATTATTAAGAATTATGACAATTATTATCATCATGTCCAATAATGCATTTTTAAGTTCCAACCTTCTGTATGATTAAAGTTATCACCAACTATATTGAATAAAGATTACACTTATGTGCTCGAATTTGCTGACACATTCTTATCCCACGAATTCGGCCAAACACTAAGTAGTGTACATGGTTGTTGGGGAAATATTCCAAATAAATAAGTAAGCAATGGCGTTCTTTCGAAAACGAGTATACAGAAAAATATTTTCCAGGGCTGCCACAATTTTAAGCCAAATATAACATATATTTACATGAAATATTTCATAGAAGACATTTTACTTGATTAAAGTTAAAAATAATATATTCTGTCATTAAGAAATATGACAGAAATTAACAAGACATTTACATATTTTATTGACTGATGTTGTTCATGTTGTTGTTGCACCAGCCATGATCGAAGGTGAACTGACGCTGAGCTGTCAAGTCTCCGTAATGCGATGTTTTTTTCAGACTACCAGTCAATTCATGTGTAACTTATAGAATAAAAATATATCGTGATCATATCCGTATTTCGCAAGTCGACTTACAATCCCGGCATAAACGAATATGCAAATCGAGGTTGAGTTTTGTTCACCACTAGATTCCACGAATTTGTTAATCTGAATCCATCTTCCCGATTGCAATTGTTTGAATGTTTTTGAATTCCAATCGATACAGCCAAATAAAAATTGCAATCTGTGGAGAGAAGGCGTACGACAAAATTCCATTCAATGTTTTTACAGTGGCTAATTTACCGATTTTTCGGTTTTCGATTTTACCATTTTAAACAAATATTAAAACTTGTAATACGGGCCTTATGGCCGTTTTCACCAACCCTGTCTTAGCTTAGGTGACTCCTAAGTGACATGCTGTCACTTTTTGTATTAACTGAAAAGAGTGAGACAGCATGTCTCTTAGGAGTCACCTAAGCTAAGACAGGGTTGGTGAAAACGGCCATTAGACTTCTATAAACAGTCCTAGTTTATTCAAATGACTAGCTCTATATAAAAGGTAGCAGTCATTGACCAGTTATCACAAAATTAGAAGCTATTTATTTTAAAATTACAGGTACAATTCCCAACGTCCTTAAACACTTTGATAAATCCTCTTTGTTATATTTCAGTTCTTTTATTTCTAAAAATAAGTTTTTGTTCTTTCAGCATAATTTGCTGTATTGAATATTAATACCATATTCCGTCAAGGCGACATTCGTTTTACTCATCTTGTATTGTAATTCGTTTATGGAACCTATCAACAGACAGTTTTGGTTTAGTTTCTGTCAGTGGCTCATTGTTTGAGGTGAACAAAGCGCTGTAATCGACGGACCCGCAACCACAAGTGTCGCTTTGTGCTGATGTTTCATGCAATGCACGTACTGACTGTGACCTTTGATGTTTACGCCTGTGTAACCGTTGCAATCAAGCTGCTATTATAACATGACTGTAATAAATACAGGTCTACTAAACTTATAAAAAAAGAGCGATTCGTGCTATTTACTGTTTACGGGCTAGAGAATCCCTAAAAGTATTTAGTAAGAAATTAATATTTTAACTTTAGCAAGTCAATATATATATGATAATTTAGTTTTTGTATATAGAAACTATAATAAATTCAATAAAAACAGTGATCTTCATAATGTGAATACTAGAAACAAAAATAAACTTGCCGTTCCAATGTTCAGACTCCATAAAACTAACTGTTCGTTCTTGGGGAAATGTATATCTATGTTTAACAAACTTCCGCAAAGTGTCATTGATTTGTCTTTATATAAATTTAAAATCCATATCAAAAAGACACTCATGAGTAAAGGTTATTATAAAGTAAGTGACTATCTAAATGATCACACTATTTGGGAATAGGGACACTCTTCATAGAGCCATGTTTGGTAACAACATTATTTATAATATTGTATTATTTTTATATGTGTATGTAAACATACATACGACTGTAATCGTATTAGGTATGATTGTATCTTATACTATATTGTATTTTTATATTATATTATTATAATTATTAACATTGAAAAGAGGAGATAAAAAATAGACCTTCAGAGTTTCTTCAGAGTGTCGAGTCAATATTTTTTTTTTCCTTATTCGTACGTACGGACAAGGTTTTTGTTTTTTTATTAAGCTTTTTTTTTGCTTTGTCTGTTGACGTCAATAAGTGCCTGTAAAGGTCTATGTTGAATAAAGATTATTTTGATTTTGATTTTATCTCAAACATTTGAAGTAAACGTGGTAGATGGTAACGATTCATTCTACAGTAATCAAACATTTTGGATAAAAGAGAAATATTTACGTTTGTAGTTCTCTTTTGAAACATTCAAGGTAGCTTCATATATTTCAGTAAAATTCATTTATCTGAAGGAGCTTCAATATCAGACTTGTCTGTTTAAGTATCTCCATTTTACCTATTTAATACGATTCAGGTACATATATTACAATTATTATTGGAAGTCGTCACTTTACATCTCATTTCACAAGTTGGCAAAGTACATTGTCTTTCTTGTGCGGGTTGCAGGTTTGAAGCGAATCTCATACTAACTCTAATGGTGTAAGGACACTGACACATGCAGAGTCTGCGAACAAGAGCGTGAAACACCAATACACCTCTTGTGCTACTGTGAACCGCTGATTCACAAAAGAAACAGACACCTGGGGAACCACATCCTTGACCCAGATCAAGTAAAAACAATCCGAACTGGGACACACCTATCTTTCTTGGTCAGTGCCCAGTTAAGGGAGCTACTGTAGGGCCTACATAGAACCTACATAGGAGGCTGGTCACAATAGATCTTAATAGGTCGCAGTGATGCACACATCAGCCCCGACTTACATGAAATAATAATAAACTCTAATGGTAGGTATAGAAAGGTGATTATAGCCGCTTTATTTGCTATGCAGTTTGCTAAAGTGCACAACTGATATAATGAAATATTTGAAATTTATTTTGATAATATTATGAATGAATTAAATTCTATCTCATTTGTTATTGTGCGATACATTCAATTTTTACCAAAATAATGACACCAGTTAAAAGCTCCACTTACGTGGAAAAGAAATAACCTTTTTCAGTATCAGTCAAATATATAAAACATATTGGGGATTCTGATAGTGACTGTTTACATAACTGTTTATTACAGTGCCTAGGTTTTATGACTAATAAAAAAAAGTCAATTAAACATCTCCAAAAATATATTTCGTTTTATGATTTACACAAGAAACATGACACTTACAGTTAACAACTAATAGTGTGATATTTCAATTGATAATAAAGTGTATTTACCCTAGACAATTAATAGCTCGTTCTCTAGTTATAGTTATAGTTATATATATTATAAATACAATAAAATATATACTAAATACAATAAGCATATGATTGCACATACATATGAACATACATTCATTCATCTTCATACAGAAGTTTATAGTTACAATAAAATTAATATTCCGTGTGGCGTCAGATTCGGCCGTTACGGTGTTTTCGAGAATGACTCCACGCCGTACCAATTTAATAGACGTTATCACGTCAAAAATAATCCATCCTATAAGAAAAATATATTGTATTTAAAAATACCGTTTATTAATAAATTTAAACTTAATAATTATGAGAGTAAATAACTCTAAAGTAAGTAACTTATGTTACAAAGTAATGTATGATAGGAGTAGGTAAGTATATTCTAAATAATGAACTTTTGAGAAGAATTTAGAGTTTCTTTGATTCTGGGTAGGTACTTATAATGAACTACATTATTACTTCACTTTAAAAATAATATCTCATAGAATTCAATTAAACTAATGGAATAATTCCATTTTACAATAATATATAATTAAAATAATGTAGGTAGCAACTACTACTATAATATTACATGGTATTTTTTTCTGGTGCAATGAAATTATTTTAAAATAAAGTAATGTGTAACATTTATATTTTTATTACGTTGCCGTGTGGCGTCAGATCGGCCGTTACGCCGTTTCCGAGTATGCCTTCGGGCGCTCTAGGGGTGGGGGTAAAGTGGGCGTGGACTCCGTGGTAAGCGTCAAATTCGGCCGTTACGGTGTTTTCGAGAATGACTCCACGCCGTACCAATTTAATAGACGTTGTCACGTCAAAAGAATGCTTGACAAATACGGAGTTGCCAGCACCGACAGATGCGGTTTATTTATGATGCGTTTTATTTTCTCTAAACTACAGACGCGATGTAAAGAAAGTAGAATTACATAGTAAAATTCAAGAAGATAACTCAAATAAGTATAATTATAATTACAATATTTATAATTTAATTACCTACAGGAAATAGGCATTAACCCTGTGTCAATGTTAATGTTTTCAAATTAAATTCCCTCCAGGATCTCAACAAGCTATTTTCGTGATTTAATTATAAAATTAATTGTTGTACGTCTAGAATATGATTTACTTATTACATTCACAGATAATATATGTACAATGACACAATAGACACAAATAGATATTTGTGTCCTGTTCTTCTCACGAAGCCTCTCATAATTTTCGAGCAGGTGTAAACTCTGCCTTTAATTGTTGGGGTGTATGAACAGAAAAGAAATTAAATTTATTGTTAATTATTCTTCGGCAGTCTACGTAACCTTTAGTAAATTAATACCTCTCTATGTTCAACAAAGATGTTCAAGATTAATCTTGAGACATAAAAAATAGTGTTTATAGCTAATTTTAAAGACCTTTGGAACAAGCCCATCTACAGACTACCAAAACCAAAGACATGGTAAGATCAGTATATGATATAAGTTATTATTGTGTATCACAAAATATATAATGTAAATTAGATTCTTCATTTTTACTCTATGGCATCCAATATTTTTACTCATCCCACAATACCAAGCACACAAAACAACTAGTAAAATCATAAAACCCCGAAAAGTTGTTCCATTGATTTTAATAAAGCAAATTATTAAATGATTTTAAATAAACAATAGCAGTCTTTAAATTGATTTTAAAGACTGCTATTGTTCATTAACTCTGGGAAGACAAATTTATCAATTCAATATACTTTTATTTGATCATACTTTTCAAAAGAGCTCATATAAGAAACTAATATAAAGGTGGCTTGACTACAAACTTCCGATATGGTTGGGCAGAGTTTATAATCACATTGAGCTTATTATTTATTTTAAGAATGAAAAGACTGTAAATTTATTTATATTTATTGTAACAAACATCGGATGATATGCACGTAAATCATAAACAGATAACCTATAAAATGTTCCTACGCAAAATCCTTCCAAACTCTTCGAACAGAAATTTGAATCATCCAAAGTTTCTCAATTTAGATATTCTTATTAAAGGTTAACATTCAATTTAACTTCCATAACTTACTTCCCGCAAACTAGTTGGACATACCTGCTATGAAAAGGTTCCTATAAATCTTCGAGAATCTCTGCATATAGCGCCCGAAAGTTCCTATTCATGACGAAGTTTGCCGGTCCTCTTTCTTGGCTCAAATATCACTTGGTCGCTTGCTACTACACCAATTCAGGTTATAACTACGCCTATATATTTTTACCAATATTGCAAATAACGGCAAGGCATTCGGCTCTTCCCATACTAATAAGGTTTTTGAAATTGTTGAGGTTGGACGATTTGGTTTAGTAAGTAAATGAAGCCTTTGCTAGGTAAAAAAGCAAGTAAGTTTTTGTAATATCTAAGAGATGTTTTTTGACTACACAAGACCTTTGTAGCTATTTACCTTTTTATATGTTTCTTTAATAAAATTTTAACTTTGCTTCCTAATTGTCATTGTCTTTACTTACAAACAATATGTGTATAAAACCTAAAAGAAAATCGTTAATCTTATATATAAAAATGAATCGCATAATGTGTTGGTAAGCGCATAATTCAACAACGCCTGGACCAATTTGGCCAATTCTTTTTTAAAATGTTCGTTGAAGTTCAAGGATGGTTTTTAAGGGAAAAATTCGAATAATTATCGGAAAAACTCTAAAAACAGCCCTTTTATTTTCCCATGCTAACGTTTTCTAACTAAAACGTACAGTCGAATTGAGCTTTATTATTATTGTATAAAGTTCATATTGCAAGTACTCACTGTTGTCTAAGCAATGAAGGTGTGTTCCTAACATGAAAGAGTCAATTTGCGCTTTATTAACGCTACATATAGTTGAAATTCAATCATATCTATCAAAACAGTGTGCGTGCGTGCGTTGGAGCACAGAATACATCGTTGGAGCCTTGGAGGATTTAATGTCACGTTCCAAAATTGAATAGCCACAAAATGTAATAGGTCATTTAGACTTTTTTGCGATTTGGTTGGCTATGCGACATTATCTATAAAATAATTAGGAACAAAAAACTGCCACTGTACAAATCTTTTTGACAGGACGAAGTCTGTCGGGTCCGCTAGTTATATTATAAATATCCACAACGCTATTCGTATAACTTCACAGATAAGATTGATTATTCCAACACATTATTAGCTTTCACTGTGGTATACTAACAATATTTTCATAATGTAAAATTCAAATTGAAAAATATTCAATCTTTTGTAAAGTTACATAACAGACTAATATTAATAATTATCTAGATTTAATCTTGAGAGATCCTGCAGGAACACCAAAACACCAGTGATAGAGTAGTATATACGTTGAAATTATTTTTAACGTATTTTGATAGTCTTTTCTTCCCCTCAATTGAGGAGAGGCTGAGAATCCTCATTGATACCATCACATCCAAAGGCCACGGTAATTACATGAGACTCCAGACCGACCGAAATGGTTTGGTCGATGTGACTTACCTACCAAACAGTCTAAACCTTGGTCCTAATGACACTACAAACGACTTATCACTATAGTGACCGCCCCTCAGGAGACGGCGCGGTGCAGGCAGTTAGTCTTTCGATAAGTTAGCACGACTGGTAGATTTATAAAACGTGTATTCTGTAAGCTTTGTTTAGATTATTTACACACAAAACAGTTTTACATTAATATAAACAATAGGTCTTTAACTATGACATTGTCTTAATCCTTTTGATATAACGTATTTAATTTAAGAATCACGGTTACTATTTATTTTTGGCTTACATTTTGATCCTATAGGGAATTTTTATAACTATTGAATCGAGATATTAATTTTGGGTTTCAGATATATCATTTTATTCTAAAAAAAAAAGAATTAACAATTCACTAGTATGAGAACGTTAAACGTTAACGTGTCGATGTAAAATTAATTGGCAACCATATGTGAACCTATGGCTTCACACTATGACTTATTTGCAAGCCTGTGATTTCAAGAGATTGCAATTAAATTCATGGTGCTAATTTTATATTTTTGTAAACATTTTTTTACTAAGTTAAAATATATTTTATAGATATAATAAAATAAAAAAGGAAAAACATTTAATGAAATTTATTATTATTTAATACAGGTAATATTGTAATATATATCCAGATTTATGCTCATAGGTATATTTACTAAGTCTGAAGACCTCTCCTGGGGCTCAACAGTGTTTTATATTAAGTAATTAATAGTATAATTATTGTAATAATTAAATACAGAAATAGTTTACATTTCGATTCCATTCGATTCGATAATTAGCATCAAATACTGGAAAAAAAATATGACATACACCAATAAAAAGATGGATAACCATCTTTCACATTTTACTAACCCAAGTCATCTGCTACATTTTACTAACCCAATTTAAAATATATCATACCTTTCATAGTGGTGTGAGATTTACGAACGGCGGTTATACGGGATTCGCTTCCCCAGGAATAATAAAAAATTCAGGGATATACATCAATTCGGTTCCTCATAAAAAAAGAATCGTATTGTATGTCATGGGCGTTGCTGCAACGCAGTATAAGAATTCCCCATTACTTGAACTGTCGTGCTTCGGCCTGAAACTTGACCTTGGCCATGGCATCATAGTGACCTTAATAGCCTTGCCCGCTAATAGGCAGGGGGCGCAAACTGAAGAGGTCAGCCGCTTTTATTTTTATTTTGTTTAGAATCCCATAAACTCCTTTAATAAGCTTTGTTAAGTAATTGATAGAAGAAAAGATATTTATAGGTTTCTAATGAGATACTAATAGTTCTTTACTAAAGCATTTTCTTTTTCTATGGACATAAAATATAACGTGTTTCTATACTAATGTATTCCCTGTTTACTTAATAACCAAAAAATCAAACTCTTTGTAACGTCTATATAGCACTATTCCTGGAAAAAGGAAGTAAGTGATTTTCACCTACTTTGAGGAGCTTAAAAAACTGTCCTATATTTTTATTATGAGGTCTAGAAAAAAGTTTCAAAGAGATAATCGCAGGTCACAGTTGCCTTCAACTAGACGTGTCATTCAATTTAGGAACAGATTGATGTACTTCGAGATAATCTAAATCTTCTTTTAAAATTTACATAAACATAATTATGACTTTATCAGCGGGATAATTCTAAAACGACTAAATGTAAATATGCATACCCCTATTTTATGTTGGAATTGTATATTTTTTAAAGTTGCAAAATGTTTGTATTTTTGCATTTATTCCTTCATTTTTGTAAATAGCTTCACGAGATTTTGACAGAAGGTGTAAACCATGATGCTCGCTTTATTTACGTAATAAAACGTTTTCGACGCAAGTTTAATTACGACTTTTTTACACGGGTAGTGCGATATATTTAATATTTTGATTACTTTTTTATCAATGTGAACTTTCATATTTGTACGCCATTAACTTTTTATAAATTATTGCATTAAGTACAAATAAACTATCTAAATGTATAAAACAATATCGTGATGAATTTCACATAACATTTCGTTGTATGGATTTTTTCTTTTTCAGTTATTTATTTAGTTTTATAAAAAATAATATCTATGCATAAAATACTTTTAAAATAAATTAATTTCATGTTGTGTCAAATTACCCCTTAGTCCACGGAAAGAGTGGGGGTTGCAACCCTCGATTTTTTCCCATTGTCGATTGTTTTTGTACGCCGTTGCGGAATAATGGATTAGAAGCAGTATTGAAATAGTATGAAACTGATGCCGTACAATATCTGCCGTAAATAAATTCCGACTTTGTGGCGCACCATTTTTTTACAGTACTGCGCGTTTTCTTTTCATGTATCTACCGATGGTAAGAATGCCGTACAAAAATATATGATAAAATGTACTCACTACTATTTTTTTTTTGTCCGCTGAGAAAAATGCATTGAATTGCATACCCCGGCTGCGGAGAGCCGGCGGTTATGTGGGGCTCTCCTCCCCAGAAGGGGGAGGCCTACCCACTAAAAACCTCAGCGATGGCCTTCCTCAGGCATGTAGGGAGCCCCCGCTAAGCGACTTACGGGAACCCCCAGCCTCCGCTTCCCTGCGATGCTCCAAGAGAGCCCTCCTCGGGGGAGACGACTACCTCCCCCGATCTGCTACACCGAAGACGCCCCCCGGCCATGAGAGAGGTGTGGTCCCTCCCGGGTCGCCGTATCCGGGGCGCGACTTACTCGCGCCCGCCGGCGACCCGCGGCGGCGCCGCCTGCTTCTGGAGCATCACTGCTTCACAAAAGGAGGCCACAGCCCTCCGACCTCCCTCGTCCGCCAGCATTGCCGTAATCAATGCCGGCAGAGACAGATCTCGCTTGATATCTGCAACCAAGACTCGGCGCTCGGAGGGCCACGCGGGGCACTCCGCCAGCGTGTGTTGGGCCGAGTCGAGTTCGGATGCGCAGTGGTGGCATCGTGTCGATCCCTCCCGTCCTATTTGACACAGATACCACCGAAGCAGCCGTGCCCGGTGAGTATCTGAGTCAATCGGTATGTGACCTCCTCCTACCAGCGGTCGACACGCCACGACGCATACGTCGCCGCGTACATATCGGCCAGTATGTCAAATGGGGGGAAGCGTCCCAGAACCGTCGCTCTATCTGTACTTTTTAATTCTTATCTGCACTTAGTTGGACAGCTTACAAGTGACGGCTTATTGTTGAATCTTATTATTTTATGCTCTTATATCGTTCTTGATAGGTCACCTGGTGGTACAAATTACCCATATTTTTTTGAACAAATATGTTTCAAAAAAATATGGGTCATTGTCTAGTAGACATTAAACAATAACATAAATTATAAGACGAAAAAAAAATGTATTCGAATGTTTCATCCAATATTGCATTTAAGATCATTATTTTGATTAAAATAAATAAATTGTAATACAAAAAAAATATATTGTAGCGTTAAAATAAAATGCAAAAATGAATAGGTTACATAGGTCTTAAATGAAATAAGTTGTGAAATAGAAATAAAAATCAATTCATACTCACTTTATTAACATGATCTCTAAGAATATTTGAGTACACCATGGCCATAGCTTCAAGCGCCATGAACGTCATGCAGCCCACCACCCAGGGCACTAGAAAGGCTATATTTTCCTGAAACAAAGAAAAATAAGTGTAATGTTTACCGTTTATTTTATATTTCACTAGCGACCCGCCCCGGCTTCGCACGGGTGCATTTCTATTATACATATAAACCTTCCTCTTCATTCCTCTTAACCACCTAACTCTATCTATTTAAAAAAACCGATCAAAATCCGTTGCGTAGTTTTAAAAATTAAGCATACATAGGGACATACAGACGGCGGATAGCGACTTTGTTTCATACTATGTAGTGATTATTGTTTTTTGTTTATGTTTATTTTTTATGTTCGTATGTATTTTTATTTTATTTATACTTTCCTACTTTACATTAAAAAGAGGAAATAAAGTCAATCTAAAAAAAATATGATGAAATTTGATATGGAGATAGTTTGAAATCCCGGGAAAGATAATTTTTACTGCAGTAAATTATATATTTCCTATGAGAAAATCCTATATTACGTGACCAAATCTCAACCAAAATACTGGTGTTACAATAGCACGTTTAACTATTTTAACCAGTAAAGAATGTCAAATAGATTTTTAAATTTATTCTAGATATTAGCATTAGAGAAATTTATTAGAAGTAAAATATAATCATTAAAGTTTCTGTTAAAAAAAATATTAAGTTTAATGTCGACATTTTAAAAATAATTATCTAGAATATCCTTTGTCTCTTTGTTGCACACGGCTTATAACCGAACAAAAATATTACTTTAAAGCTGTTTGCAAAACGGAAGCATATTTATTACAATAATTGCTAAGAAGCGCAAAATGTCGAGATGATCTATTGTACCATGACAAGATATTATTTCTAGAGATTATTATAGCTAAAGAGCACTCCTACCATTTATGTATAAACTTTGTTAACTATGTATGTGTATATAAAATAAACTAATAACTTTTTGCACTTAATTATATATATGTAATAATTTTCCGAACGATGTTGGCAAATTTTAAGGTAAACGTCGAAACTTTGTAACATAACACGTATGTATGGCAAAAACCTACAATGAACTGGCAAAAAGTAAGAATAATAATAATGTTTTCGATTCTAACTTTTAATAATAGTGTTTCGATTTAGCTCATTTCAGATCCCAAAAGTTGTTTCGTAAATTATATTATATTATGCTATTATTATTTTTTTTTTTTCAAATCAAATGAAATCAAAAAACTTTATTTGCGAATACAGGTTAGTAAGGTGTTGTACAGCCATATTCTGCCTTGTGGCATGCAAAAACTTTCATTGATAAAATGGTTTAATGTTATTATTTATATAATTCAAATATTATAAAAGGATTAAGTCAAATTACAATTATATAAAACAAGTCAAGCAAAATTAATTAAAAACATTGGAATTTAAAAAAAATTCCATCACCTCTACTTGATATTCAAAGTTTACTGTTGTGAGTTCGTCTATTGGATGTTACTGTAGTCTTATTATGTTTAGATCGGATCTTTCAATAATGAAAATTCTAACTCTGTGAAATTATTTTATACGACAAATAAAATATACAAATTAAAATAAAATAATAAAAAACATATTAGCCTTAAGCTTAGTATAAGCGCCGCGCGTCCTCGTTAAACTTAATCAAAATATTTATCGTGAAATCAATGAATAATAGATGTGTAAGAAAACAGATTGTTTATTTTTATTTCACAGTATAATTGTATAAACTGTTTTTTTTTTTAACTAAGACAAATAGTTAATTGACAGATCCGAGTTTTTAATTCAATGTAGTGGTGTACTTTTGTTAATCTTAAAATATCTAAATGATGAAAACCATATTCCTAGACAATTGTAAGATAGAACGTACAAAGTAAACAAACTTTTAAACAAAAAGATAGAAAAAGCAGTTTTATGACTAAACTGGAATATATAAGTGACTGAGAAATCAAATGTGCATTTGTGAAATTGTGGACGCCCTCTGCCCCAACTAGGGGACAAAGGACCTTAATGAATGATGATAAGTCATGACATCATTTCTCTTACTAACTTATAGTTAATTTATTTGTATTGCATAAAGCATCAAACATCAAATCATATTAAGACGTCTTCTAGCTCAAAATAATATGACATAACATATATTTTTTTGTCTGCATCAATACTATGTCGCATTTCCATAACTAAATCTATAAGGTGACAGATAAAGACCATTTGTAGAAACAAACATGACAGCAAAATTTTCTCGGAAAACTGATTCAAATTTATGTACCCAGACATATTGTCAGTTGTCTGATATAACGTCAAACGTAAGTGAGCGTATACAAAGTTGAATATAATAGTTGGATATACTGCTTATTGACACATGAGTGAAGATATATTCGCGGTACACAACAAGTTCATTCGTACTCTCTAGAAAATAAGGGTCATAATCTAACGAGACACGACCCCCTCGTGCTACCGAAATCATATCTTTTACGATCTGGATATTTCCAAGCAGAATTTGTGTAAAAGCGTGATACTGAAGTGGGTTGAGGTCTCTTATCACACCAGCGAGAGGTTGCGAGTCTTGAAACGACATTTTCCCACAAGTACGGTCCGGTATGTGATCCTGATCACACACTTATGTGAAGCTTCTGGTCTCCTGAAAGGCCGCGACTTTTTGGATACTGATAGTATATAGTTCTTTCTGTTTCTTTGTTCTCGTGTATTCTTTGTTGAAATTGCATGGGTCTAATTATCACTTCATCAGTTATACGAACGAAATAATAGTTATATGAGGAAAAATATTAACAAAATTTTGGCCCGGACGGCACTTCAAAAAAACGTCGTCGTCTTTGCCATTTGACCACCAAGTACGGCTAGTGTTCTAATGAAAAATGAGTCAAAAAATGTTTGCATTATTTTAATCCTTCTTTTATTTTTTTAATTAAGTCCGAAACATGAGAAAGAAATAAAAATTGGATTACGAATACTAAATCATTTTTTAAAAATGGAACCGAATGCGGTACATGCGCAATCATTTTATTATTTACCTTTAGTGTTTCAGTTATTATTTT
This sequence comes from Scirpophaga incertulas, assembly GCA_036419045.1. Lineage (NCBI taxonomy): Eukaryota > Metazoa > Arthropoda > Insecta > Lepidoptera > Crambidae > Scirpophaga > Scirpophaga incertulas. The sequence continues at coordinate 9,891,929 of CM071637.1, read as the reverse complement.
TTCTTTGAGCTTATTTGTTCACAATAAAATGTCAAACATCAGTCCTTTCAAAAAATCTCATTACTATCAAAGTTATTACTTGTCTTCATTTATATTATTTTTATTCTCTGCTAGTTACATTGTTTATTTAAATATATGTTTTGTCCTATTTATTAACTACACAAACAGTGTATATATAATCCTCCAGATAATATATATATATATACAAAGATTACCTATTTATTGAATTCGGAAAAGTAGTTAAGTAGTTAATCCAATTACCAAGAAAACTATTTATTAGTTGGTTATATATTTTTGCGATTCCGCCATTTTATTCAATTGGTAGCTCATTAACAATACGAAGTACGCTGGGTTAGCTAGTAAAACAGCTTAACTTTAACAAAATAAAGAGTAATATTTTCTTCACAGACGAACTAAAAACAAGTTTCTCAGAACTTTTATGTATTCCAAGTTCTTAGTTTAGTGCAAAAGTTTTCAAATTCGACACAGAATCCTCAACTCCATTGAACACAAAAGCAGAAAAGAAAAGAAATAATTTATCTACGCTGACGAAAAATGAAATCACAAGAACGTTAGTATAAAAAAGTTTTGTACTTACTTTATAGATCCCGTAGAACAGGAATATGCTCAGTACGATCATGAACATTTGTGTTCCTATTATTGCAAAATACGCTATCTGTACACCTGAAACAAAGGAAAGGGTGATATTAATAATCTGGAGCCACGAATGAGAGGGATGGAAAATATTCGGCCACGTCCGCTGATGGGGGACAGACAGCCGGAGATTAGTTTTCAAATGTGGCCGCTTTATCGCTACATTCATCCCATAATAAGCGTCCGTGTTGAGGGCTGGGCACATTAGCTAAACCTCCTTTAGGGAAAAGCTTTACAGCGTCACATTAGGTCATCTACGATACAGTGTTAACTTGTTAAATATTTTGAATTGAATATTCCACAGTAAGAGTCAGTTTCCCCACCTTTTATTATGCATATAACTTATCGGACTAGCATTTTGCCATCTGTTAAATTTTACCTGAAAGTGGTGACATCGGCGCGAAGGTTAAAAATTACTATAAAAAACAACTTTAAGAAATGTTTTAAATATTGCATTAATATATGACAACCATATAATTAAGATAACAGATTATTCCTGTATTTTTAATGACAGGATATGACGACATAGTTGGTGCAGCGCTCACGTGATACGGTTCTGAGCATCGGATTGCTGATTCAATTTACTCCATCACAACTATTTTGTATCACAGAAATTTGCTCTGGCTTGGGCGTATATGCATGTGAGATTTTAACTCAGTAACTGTATCTACGATATAGTAGAAAATCCGGGTAGTGACGGTTTTTATAAAAAAATAATGTACATTAATTTTTAGTACGTTTTTAATTATTGTGTACGGGGTATAGTGTTCAACGTGAGTATAGGCATCTCCATTTTTTTCTCTATATATTCTAGTTTATTCAAACCTTTCAGTTCAAGGGTTAATTCCTGCCGTAGCAACACAGAAATGTCTAACAACATTCACCCATCGGCACGTAATCGATTCCTGGTTGAACAAACTAATCGAGTCGAAATCGGTCACATCGATTATCCCTCGGGAGTTCGTTACTCGGCCGAGATTACGTTACAATTTGTTTGGCATACGTAACACCTATATAATTTATTTATTTAAATTCGATTAGCGTCGGTATTAGTTATTAATTAAACGTTTTACAAATTACATACACATAATTAGTTACCTAATCTATAACGATCAGAAAAGTCATTGTAGTATTTTGTTCGGTGGACTATCTATTCGGTGTAATGTACGAGTATATATGTGTTTAGACTGGGGAACAGAATTTATAGATGTGATTGTGTTTAATGACTCGCTATTCGGTTTAAATGAGACCCCAAAGACAAACGCTGTTGATGAATTCAATATTCAAGAACGAAATATTTTTAGGCACTATTTTTTAAACACACGTCGCCCTCATTTTGTCTTAAGCGGTAAAGTTTGCACGACAACGCAAATACAAGCTGAGCTTTTTCAAACAAAACGTAAGCATTTCCTTACATTTTATCTTAACGAGGCAGTAGGTAGAAGCGAAAGGGTATGACGGGAAATGTAAGAGTAATGACAAGCTCGTTCTTGAAATCAGTAAGGGTGCCTTATTTTTTAAAGGTAAGGATATAAGATGTTCATAGTTTATTATTAGAACATCTGTAGAGGTACTACTATCATGTAAAATTGTATAGTTTCTTGGGGAGTAGAGGCTTGGAACCAGCTATTCTTATGTGCTATTTGTTAGGAGTCTAGGATGTAACTCCTAATAATCATATAGTACCAACAAAAAGTATTGAGAGCAAAAATATTTTTTTATTGCCCAAACTAACAAACAAAACAAAACAGGAAAAATAATAGGTGATCTGCTTAATCAAAGTGGAGAAAATAAGTTTAATGAGAATCAGACACGTTATTTGAAAGACCAATATGCTGAACACTAATTTTCACAATGACAATTTTCACTTTTGCCCTTAATCTATTTTCTTTGTAGCTAAATACAAATTAAATCCAAAGCATATTGAATTCTATAAATATACTCGTACACTTTTACACCTACTAGACGTGTTAAGTATCCGAACAGTATATTCGACAGAACTTTACCCGTATTCTCAACTTTATGTGAGTAGTTAGTGTGGAGAAGAGCAAATGAAGTTAGGGCATCGTCTAAGCTTCAAGACAGTTCATACAATATTGAAGATAATGATAACTTTCTTAAAAACAGTGCGTCGTAAGTGGAGACATCAGAAATAATGATCCTATCATGAAATGTTTTATGACGTAGTTCAGAGTTTAAGGGTAAGAAAAATGAGTCTGGATGTTTGCACGGTCGACCAAATGTGTTGTATTACGAAAAATAGTTCCCACGATTTTTATTAAAGATAAATTCGTTATTCGTTAAGACCTAAAAAAGGACATACAATCATGTTTGGCTCAAGAGAATCTCTCTTTTCTCTGTAAGAAGCTAATGAAGATAGCTTAAATGAATCTGTTGTAATTTAGTTTGAGGATAGATTGAGATCTGGAATGGTTGACACAGCTCAGCTTAACAGTATATTGGAAATATCAAGCCACGCCGTTTTCAAAACAAAGCATCGCTTTTTCTTTTATCGGCTTTTCATGAATAAACGAAAATAGGTTATACATGTTTGAATTAATCTTCAGTCTATAAGTTATTATTAGAATTAATAATATATTTAAAGTCCTATATTATTCAGAGAGTTGGATAATTCAACACTAAATATCGAACGCAATTCAAAATAAATTCTAAAATACACTATACCAGTAACATAATTCTTAATAACATGGTGGACTTGGACATTTCATAGGAAATAATTGGCTGAACTGTAATTAACGCTCGAAAAAAATATCGAAATCGAACTTTTTAACGAGTTGTGCGAGAATCAGTCCCTCGGCGATGGACATAGACTAATTAACACGTGAACGTATCTCTTTTAGGCTAACCTACCAGCGAGAGATTATATAGGAACGACTATTGATTTTATTTTATTATTAAGTAGCTCTTCGTCAGCAGCTACTTTCGCTATATTTTCGTTTTTCTCGTTGGAATCTATAATAATATCACAGAACTATGTGTATTTGTTTGAATAATGTAATCTTAGGAGCTCCTAAGAACACAATTAGTATTGTGTTGCATAACCCGTTGATCAAGGAATTATTGTGTTGAGACAATTTTATGCTGGCCTCGCACACTCTACCGCTCTTGAAATGAGTTTGTTCTCAAAATGAAATCTTCTTTGATTTAAGTTTTTTATGTACAATATTTAAATTACATTCCCTTCATGTCATTAAATTTCCTTAAAATGCCTTGTTCATTTTATATATGTCATCATCATAATCATCATTCTAGCCAGTAGACGCCCACTGATGGACATAGGCCGACATTCGCGGACCTTTTCCAACTCCTTCTTTCCTTTCCAACGACCGTCAGTCCTGCTGCCATGCCTTACCAACTGCGAATTTAATAATTACTGATTCGAGCACGCCCAGAAACTCCGAGCATAGCCATCTCCATTGTTCTTTGAATGATTCCGTGCTTTCTTATACTTCATAAGATAGATAAGAAGCATACACAAAAAGGCAAAATCTCGAGACACTGCGGTAGCTGTTATAATTATAAAGTTATAAATATGTCGAGTAACTTTCCGAACACTTCCTGGAAGATCTACGCACGCAGTTGGACGGTTTGTCCCTGATAAATAAACTCGTCAACAATTTCCATTGTAGAGCTTCTAACCTTCATAATAATGACTTCATATGTAGCACCCACCCACGTTTCATGAAAAGTAGACATAATATTCGACTTGTCTATACAACAGACAATTACAAGTCAAATAATATTGTGAAACAGCAAGTACTCCTGTCCAATACTATTAGTTCCTGAATTATAGCTAGCATACGTAAACTCTGCACGTACGCACGTTAGGATTATTACTATGCGGCTTCATAAAATAAGACACGTAGGTTACAGTAAGTTTTTGGAAGTGGTCAGACTAAGTTTCCTCTTACATACTATTTAATAAGTTATTACTAGATTTGAAAATAGAAGTCGTGACTGTCGCTCGTACACTGCTGTGAACAACAAAAACATTAATGCTTTGCTGTATGATCAAAACAAGCAGGTATCTGATTCGGACATCTTTGGATATAGGCGTGAGTCCAATACAGTCAATTCCACACAAACATTTGTGAGTGAGGACACTGTGTTCTTGATGGATCCCATAGAATTTATCTTATGCTCAAAAAACGGACCGCATCACTTGGTGCCATGTTATGCTCGCCAGATACTCGTACTATACGAAAGGGTTTTAAGTGCGGCACATAGTAACAGAGTATAAAGTGTGGATTTCAAAACAAAGTAGCCATCAAGTGAATGGGTCTTTAGAGATGATCTGAAACGAACAAAAATGACACGCATAAAAAGTGTTTTGAAGCAGATAATTCATCATCATCATCACAGCTCATATACGTCCCCACCGAGGGGCTCGAGCCTACTATGTTAGGGCGATTATTGCGGGTTGGTTGACTACGTACACCTTTGAATCACTTCGCAGATGTATGCAGGTTTCCTCACGATGTTTTTCTTCACCGTAGGAGCGTCGGATAAATGCACATATGAAATTTGGAACGAAAAACACATTGGTACATGGTGCGGGCCTCCCGATTCTACGAGTATGCGGCGCACAAACTAGTGCCGAGACCACAGTGCCACCGACGACCCTGCAGATAATTATTTCATTTTATTAACACTGGTTACGTGACTGGTACACGAACATTTCTTTACCGGAAATTATTGATCAACTCCTAGAAAATAATGATAATCGCCGTAATATCTTGTACCACGAGAATGCAATTGAGTTTTTAAAGATAAAAACTAGAAAAGAAGAGATGAGTTTTTAAAATGCTTGCATCTCTATTCCAGCTATAAGGGGGCAAGGCAATGAGACTGAAGAGTACATATATTGAAAAAATATCTTAATTACAAGTAAAAATATAAAAGAGAAAATATTGATTTATTAAACATTGCAGCATATTAAATGCATCTCAAAGGTTTGAATGTTTTATCATAAACGAACACATTAAGATTTCTGCTACCAAATTGTAAAAAATTATATGGTAAACGCTGAATATACTAAACCAAAGTTTCTGAACGAGCATCCAGCTGCCAAATTTAAATTGATTTGTAACAAATCTCGCAGGTTTCTAAAAAATATTACAATACCTAGCCAATTAGTTTAATTAATGTTGTATTAAAATTAGAAACAATAATAATTAATATATAAACCCGTGTTTTCGTTCGCTGTTAGTTTTTGTCTTATAGTTATACGAGTAAGTATGACGTGTAAATACTAAAATAAATAAAACTTAATTAGTATCTAACGTAAAAAAATTAGGTTTACTATAATCAAGTTATAAGTCTGTCTTGCAATAAAGAAAAGCAATATTGACACCACATAATTTATTATCTTGAATACAAACGTGTCTGTCTATAGCTTTTTTCATTTTAATCACATTACAATACATATAAAGTGCTTTATTTTCAGTAACATGAAGCAGATGCTCATTACTATATCGTGCCTATAGTTCAAATAAACAAACGAGGAGAACGAGGAGATGCAAACGACAAGGCAAATGAACACGTGACGTGAACGAGCGAGCACACTCGACTCGACTTGGCAGCCCGTTAACGAACCAATAAGCAGACGTTTCGCATCATATAAATCCAATGAGCGTGAAGGATTTGTATTTTCATGTTGCGAGCGCTTTTTTACGGGAGATTGCTATTGGCTGTTGTGAATTGGTGTTTAAATTATTTTTTATTCTTAGGTTGTGATTAAATCGACGTACTTTAAATTATGTTTATTGTATAAATACATACATATTGTGTGTATATATATATATATATAACCAGCTAAGAACTAATTTCACTCAAAAATACTCAACTACGTGCAAATTATTGGCAATTTTTTACTCAAGTTCCTAATATTTCATAGGCTATACTATATATAAATAGGTTTTTACCCATTAATAACGAAGAATCAGATGTACTTACAAACAACATCATGCAAATGAATTAAATTAATGTTAGATATCGTGTCACGGTCTAACTATTTACAAGTTACCCCATGTTACATAGCATTTTAACTTTTTCACACATGTTTTGAGTATAATAAGACCGTAGATTTGGTTTATATTAATTAAGAAAACAATTTTTGGAAGTCACTTTTGTAAGCCATTTTGATAGCTCCACCTATTGGCAATATTCATAAAATACCTACCCTTCCCTTGACCTATCCCCGAACCTGAGACGCGACGACAGCGCAGCGATATAAAAGTAATATAATGATGGCGATAACTCCTCCCCCACAGACCCGTGCAGGACGAAGTTTTTAACATCAACAAAGGTCTCAAGTCCCGTAAGGCGCCAGGCGCTGATAGAGTGCCCAATATGGCGCTCAAGTCCCACCCCGGCGCCGCGCTAACGTCGCCTTCAATTTATCAATTCGATAATTTCGCATACTTTCGCTAACCGCTTTATTCACCCGCCCCGGGGCAAACAAAAGCAAAATAGTGGTTAACATCGCTGACGGTTTGACTGGACATCGGAGGAGCCTATCATACATACAGAAGCATCTCACCAGGTCTTCCTTTCTTGTTTCTTACTCCTGCAAATTTCCAACGCATGGGAGTTATTATTTTTCATTTCACCTTAGTCAAATATTGTAAAGTGGCATGACCACATTTAATAATTATGTTATTGGTAGTAACAGTTAAAATAGCTTTTTATCTTAAAGAATTATACAATTTTTAACAGAAATAAACTGTTAATAATCCCAATAAAACTCTCCTCTTTTATTATCGACAATTGTTATACACACGCATGTAATGTGTAAATGAGTATACATATTTTCACAGTTACTTCATAAATTACTTACCAAATAATATCCAATTAATATAGAAGTTTCACCATCTGTCTACTGTTCACAATAAACTTTAGCTTACCTTCTCACGAAACAACAAGTTCATTCAGAATGTCCCAGAAGCCTCGACAACTAAATTGAAATTTAACAATGACTATGATCCTTTGTCCAAGAAACCAACTAACTAATAGGGAAGCACTCAACGTGTCGTGTATTGATAGTAAGTTATAACATCTCGATATCGAATCAAATAATACTTTTCAATTAAAAAATACAATGCTCACAACATATTAGAAATACGAGATCCAGAATTGAATATTTTTATCTTTTACCCATCCGTTAGTAGGGAATGACTTTATGATGGTAAACTCTGTTCTGGAAATAGTCGGGCTTTTATTTTTAATTATCTTCCAGTGAATCCCTAACAAAGTTAAAAACAAGGCAAAAAAGTCAATTATGAAGTCGATTACAATTTATTTTCTTTTAGCTCGACCGCAAATTAAAGAATCCGTGCAACCGCAAGACTAAGCGACAGCCTGGAGTATGTTTTAATCAAAAAGGCATCTGTAGGTATATAACTTGTCTTCGAATAAACTTTCACAGAAATTCTTTGTTGTATAGAAATTTGTGTGAAATTTTTACAATAAACTAAATTTAAAATTTATTAGAAAACTGTTAAAACACTCCTTAAAAAGGGAACTTAAGTATAAATAAAAAACTTTTAATGTTGACTCCCACAATGTGTCTATTGCTGCTTTATTTGTACAGAAAGCTAGTTCTATAGACTAGTACCTACAAATTCAATGACCTATCAAACAAAAAAAAAACACAGTCGAATTTTGAACCTTTTTCTAAAGTAATATTATATAACAGATTTTCTTTTAATTTTATTCACTCCGTAACATTCAAATCAAAACGACTGTTTTGTATAGCGCTTAGCTAGGTGATGTACTGGAAAAAAAATACCTTTTCCACAGAGCACCGTAGGCCTTCACTGAACGCCGAGAGTATCAGAAAATAAAACTATCTAGTGCAGGTACTATTACGGACGTGTCATTTCCAACGGACTTGTTTCTCTCGGATTCCAATTCAAAGCATTGTTAAACATTCAGACTTTTATGGTTACTTTTTTATTTTGAACAACTGCCAATTGTGAATTTGGTTTTATAAGTTGTATACGATACTGGGTTGATTTACTGAAATGTTTTTGTTTCTTATGTCCCTAATGTTTTGATACGCCCACTGCTGGGTATATAATTATAGATTTTGACTCATTGAGGTGGTTCTTAAAGCCTTATTACTTCGACCTATAATATATTTATATATGTCTTCTATTCTTTTTGTTAGTCTGTGAAGCCATCGACAACTGCAGCCCAATTAATAATGACCATAAGCTTGATGATGTTCTTCAACAGCATTGCTCTGTATCTTCTCCGATTTTACCCAATTACTGCCAACTTATCAAGGTTACAGACAGCATTATTAGACCCACAATAAATATTGCATGCTCTCCTTTCGGTATATCCCACCCTCATTAACAGAATCCCCCGAACTGTGCAATTAATATAACAGACAAAAGTACTAAATATCTTCATACTTGGACCTCAATTTAATATATAATCTTTATACTTTTATGAAAAAACATCTGTACTCTGCTTGAGCTTAGAATAAATTTAAGCCAGTTATCTGTTGAAGAAGAGCTTATCTGATGCTAGCCCTTTAAAAGCTTAGTGTGTGTCATGCCTTTTAGAATGGCCCGTTCCTCCTGGCACCTTCCTACTGATAGGGCTGTCAGAGTTATCCTGGCTATTTAGGTATTATGCCAATGAAAATGGTTCAGGCCCCACTAGATTGCTTCCAGTCCGTAGACCGTTCAGTTGAGGACAGAATGGTAGTACATGCCTGTTGATTAGCCTTTGACAGGTATGCTGCGTAACAGCAATCCACCTCATAAAAAAGGCCCCACGCTATCTGACAAGAAATGGATCCGAAACTTATCTAAAGTTTCGGATCTATTTCTTGTCAGATAGTGTAGCTATTTTGTATTTACTTAGTTTATTCAACACTTATATCATCCACGAGTATTTGTGTTTTCAAATAATATTACAACGTATATAGTCACATTCAATGTTGCGATCTGGTAGGCAAAAGCTCGCTTTCGTGTCTTTCTTGCATGGTCAAGTGACACTGTTAATGAGCGAACAAATCAACCGCTTATCTTCGATGGGTTAAAGAATAACTCAAATGGAAATATTCTCACCACAACCCCACAACCGAAATCCAACTATACTTTATCAGGTATGTCTCAGATATTTTTATTTATTAATTTGATTAGTATTAGCCTAATAGAATAACGATACCGATAGAATGCCAGCGCTATTTTAATCTAACCTTAGAATAGCATAATGCAAAGGTCCGATTCGTCAGCATTATGTCACCCAAACCTAGTTAACCATAATCAAAATATAGATATAAATATTTAATAGAGAAGAGAGAAGAAATATTTAAATATTTAGTTAATTATTAATTCAGAACGAAAAGAGTCAAAAATGCTTAAAAAATAATTAATTTGATAATATGACAGACTTTATATAAAACGAGAATAAGTTTTTCGTATAACAATGCAGCTGGTATTTCGATACGGGCTCAATTAACACAATGGTTCGAATTCCTCGCCTTGACTTAGTAATGAGAATTCTTCGACTTATCTCGATCCCCGTCGTGAGTTTCAATACCCTTTCGATATTTTCAATTTCTATATAATGAAGCGAAATCAAATCATGAAAGGAGAAGATGAGAAGGATTTTAACGTTCTTTTGTAACTAGTGATTTGCATAGGTATAGCAAATTATATTGCTTTGTAAAGTTTGAAGAATTTTCATTGTACTCTATTGTAGCAGGTGTTATTTTGCGGTCTCGGTGACTCACGAGCGGGCAACAGATTCTGAAGATGTCTCGCTGAGAGACGAAACACGTGTCGACCTTGTCTGCTTGTTGGACAAGTCATCATCAACTGCGCGGAATCAGCAAAAAACAATATCCTTTGTAATTTTCATTGTTTCTGGTATCAGATGAAATTGTAAAGCGATAAGCTAATGAAAATTAATTAAATGACTTAAGCTTATTACAGGATACAGTATCATAAAATATTGATATGAAGGCCTGAATAAAGATGCCTGAATGAAGATCAATCCCTCAATCTTTGTATGAGACAAGTTGTATTAAGGTCCCGGATTGTGTTCAAATTATATATCAATGACTTGATTGAGAGGTTCTGGTGTCGATTGTTCAATAGACAACTAATGCATAATAAACTTTACTAAGCGATGACATGGTGCTACGCAGCCTTCCTGTCAAAGCAATGCAAAAACTTATACGGCCTCAAATAATAATTGCGTTAAGCGTGCCCGAGCCGAAAGGGTTACCACGGGTTATATATATATATATATAAAATGTGCATGTAAATAAATATTCGTAATTAATGTGAATCCATATGACTACTGGCGACACCGAAACTACTATGAACTGTAAAAAGCCGAACTACTTTTACGACAAACTACTAGACTACTTTTACAAATACGACTACAGCCCTCTGTTATTACCAGACATTGCTGTACCGTCTAAAATTTAACGATGTAAAATATTATATATCTCTAGGTTACATATTAATAAATCAACTTAACGACCATGAGAAAGATGTAAAATAACATATGCTGCCAAAAGTACAGTACAGTAAACATATTGGCAAGACGTTTTACTAAGTGTGGTGAGCAAGCGAATTTTATCTTGTTCAATGCATTTTCTGGAAGCTGATTCTCATGCAATCGAATTTTTTCCATATTAAAATTCGTATACGAATTCCTCCGCTCTACTGAAAAGTTCGAATGTTTCGTTTATCTCGTATTCTGAGCACCCATAGCACCCATAGAACAACGTCGGGTATAGATTAAATAATAAATTACGTAATTATTAAGCGTTTATAAAAACGCTGTTACTGCTTCATCTACTAATAGATTTTATACGTAAATATTACTTTTAAAAATATATTATTTTTTAATATGACACTTGAATTTTAAAACTCTTAAGTTTTTTAGTAAACAACTTTCAAACGAGAAATTAAAAATTATTAAATTATTTCCGATATTTTCTACATATATATATATATATAATATATATATATATATATATATATATTTATTTACAAAAATAAAATTTTATATATATATATATGTAGAACATATATATATACATATATATATATTTTTTTTTTGCCTACCTTTGTTTTTAATAAGTCAATGCGTGATCGCTGTTGAATCACTGGCTGAAACATTTGGATGAGTTCTAATGTAAGGTTCTTATTTAATCGAAAATGTTTAATAACTCTGCATTGCTCAAATCAAATGGACCTACATTTGATTTGCTGAAACACTACGTCGCGGCGGTTCTGCATTCGCTGCCTCTAACTCTTGAACTAAATTATAAATAAAATCTACAATAAATTCGTCCATTTCCTATGTAAAGTGAAATCAACACAAACAAAAAGTATATCCAATCAAACTTTGATTTAAATTCGTATTCGAATGTCCACTTCTACTGGTCCGTATCACTCGTTTTGTTCGAATGACGTTCATGCGAACTAGTTCGATTGTGAACTTCTGAGAATAGACTAACTGTGTTACATTCGAAAAAAAATCGAATTTCGAACTTTTTTTACGAATGTGAACTTTTTTCTATTGCATGAGAATCGTGCCCCTGGTCGCATTATACTTGTCATCTTTGATATGACTTCATACGGAACGCTCAATACTAGTTTCATATTCAATATTGCATTGCTTTCGATGTATTTTGAAGTTTCTGTGATGCTGCTGATAACAAGGTGGACAATTTCATTGCTGTACTGAGACATGTTAGGACTTCTTTTACGAATTGGATACAAAGATTGACAATTAATATTTTTTGTACGTGGCCCTCAATATTATGATTTCAGGATATTTTAATACGATATTTTATTTCTTTCAAAATTTTATGATTTATTGTTTAATTGTTCAATATTTTTTTAGTTTAAATTAATTTTATTATATATTTAAGTATTACAGTATAAGATGAAATTATTTTTAAACGATAACGTAATCAATTTTCGTTCTTTACATTTTATTTTAATCCATAACTAAAAAATAATAAGCTAATATACCTCCACATATCTTGACTTCTTAAGACGTTTTTCTTTTTTCTAAAACAGACATACTGTTATTTATTCGACGACTTTATTATTTACTTAAGAATTCAGTGAAAAGTTTAATGTAACATGAAAATATGGCATGTAACATTTTTGTATAAAGTAGTGACAAGCACCGCTACAAAAAAAAATAGTTTATGATATTAATAGGTTTAAGTTGCTGTCATTTTGTAAGCAAGAAACAAAACCCTTATATAAAAACTTATTGAAACCACACAAATCTCGTCTCAAGTTAGAATCCACAGGATATTGTTTCCACGACCCTCTTCACTTAACGCCAACTTTGTCCTTTCCAAACTCTACTTTCGTTTATCTTCAACACACTGTATCCAAAAATGTATAAATACACCTTTATTGTTATAAGTTTAAATTAGTACTTATATATGTATGTATTCATGTTGCTAGAATAGTGACTAAAAATGAGAAATTGTATAATTTTCATAATTTATTCGCAACATTTTTCGTCATACTATTTCATAAAAATTTTAATGAATTTTCCGGTACCAGTATAGAAAAATTATAAATAGCTTTTTGATTCCAGATACATAAATACATTATTACGGGTCACGACGTGATTTATACATGATTTACGATGTTAAACAAGGATAGCGAATATAATTCTTCTAAAAACGACTTTATTTCAAATAAAATCAAAATCAATATAATATTTATTCAGCATATGCCTTTACATATATAGGTAAAACACATTTAAAGGACATAATTTAGTACTACTCAAACCTACTAAGTTCTGTTATTAGCGCATTCAACTAATTAACCCTACAGTTTTTTTTATTGTTATTAATAGTATAGATTATCCAATCTTCACATTATTATCGCACTTTTTGTCTGGAGTAGACGCAATACATTTTCTTCTTGTATACATTTCTGCTATATGTACATAGCTATACTTTTTTAAATATAGCACTGAAGTTCTTCAACTATGACACAGTACATATACCTAATATCAAGAATGTATCTCAATGACAACCATACTTTCACAAAAAGCGTAGGCGAAAGGCGTGTAACGTTCAAAATGGAATAACTCATTCGCCGCTAATGGCGTAATGGAATATTGCACGAGCAGACTTTTACGCTGTAGCTTTGATACGTTTGTTTCTCGGTATGCTCAAAGGGCAGTTTGCAAAAAAGAACTTTCACACAAATACATAAACATTGATGTAATATATTGACAAAACATATACATTTATGTATACACACATACATACAATATACAAATTAAAAGAAATGATAATTAAAAATGCTTATAAATAAAAAAGTACCTAATATTTTTTTTCTATTTAATATGATATTAAGTATTATTAATACAAGGACTCTTTTCTTATTCTATCCAAAAATATTTACGGTATTTGTAATGAAATGTTATAATAACGGCTCATTTCATTGCGGGAAAACAATAAAATACTAATTAATTACTTATTGAATAGAGACTGACGCATACTGTTTCCGTATTTATAGAATTATATTATTATTACGTATATTTTTTTTATTTTATACTCTGTTTGCTAATTGTGTTTAATATATTTTATAAATACATACATATACCCATATTGCATACCCATATTATGAGTTAACATATGTGAAGTCGAACAATTCAAACTGGGCCAGTGTAACCACTAACAAGGACCAATCGCCCTAAAGTATTTAGGGTCGGTTCTAGTCCCTCAGTGAGGGAGGATATAAGCAGTAATAAGATAAAACGTCGAGACATTAATTGTAACGTCTATACTATTAGAAAATTCTGCATTCTGGAAATTTCTCGGAACTTGCAATTATATGTAGAGTTTTAATCTTCTAACGGAATGTTCTAGAATTTTCTTAGGTCTTGCAATTATAAGTATATTGTTATCTTTTAATGCAAATCTGCCCATCTGCTAGTTTTCAAGCTACGCTCATGCAATCTACGCATCTGCATTTCTATAATTAATCGTGTCATGCATGTATAGAGTTCAAGTATGGGAATATTGAACACCTCTAGATAGTCGGCACGGATTGCCCTAGGAAAGTGCTCGCTACACCCAACTTGTATGTAGGATACACTGGGGGTACTCCCCCACAGCACTGCCGTTAGTGTTAAGCGAGCTGGACAGAGGTGATCTATTAACACCCAAGCCCAACACAACTTTGTGTTGATTCCATTGGGAATCGCGTATAGTATTACTGTATGTACAAATGGGTTGTATTCTGTCTGTAATGTGTACTGTAGGAGTACTGTAAGTGTTATGTTTGATATGCTGAGGGCTACGCATATGCTATTAGCTATAAATGATAATCTACTAGAAAACTAATAGATGGACAGATATATTTATTACTTTATAGATTGAATTATATGTATCATTAACTTCTCAGTTGCTACCTACCTATGTAATGTTCAGATATGAGTCTTTGGTGTAACTACAAATAAGAATGTCTCAACTTTACCTTGGAATAATATATTATTTTCAATTTAACTGTTTACAAATACGTTTAACACTTATAAATCATCTTATATTATGTTGTATCACTAAATTGCACTGTTTTGGCTTATAACTTTCACTTTTAGCACTTTTATTGGACTGAACACTTGTAATTTACTTTTCTCTTTACTTTTTGCTGTATATTTGTTATAATTTCTTAATAATTTTTATTATTTTCAACGATTTCTCTTGGTTTGTTAGGAACATTCTAGAATTTGACAACATATGACAACAGTCCGACGTGACGTCACATAATTCCAAATGTCGAAATTTGAATATATTTATTATTTTTCATGCCATGTTAGACTCCTTTTTATGAATTTTATGTCATAATTTTAAATTTTTGTATTTAGTTTCGAACACCATATCTGGCTATTATATAAGGCGGTCCAGGGTCTCTTGAGGACATTCTACTTCTACTTCTGAAGCTACAAACAACTTCAATACTACCTTAAGCTCTCTGTGAAGAAAAAGGCTTCAACTGTAAAAGTACTGTGGAAACTCTGCTGCATACTTCACCATAAGAACCACGTACTATTGCTGCCACATCGAGCCTCCAACGTTCTCTGCCTACCTGCCTACTACTGCATCCCTGCCTACTGCTGCATCCCTGCCTACTGCTGCATCCCTGCCTGTCGGCTAGGGAATACTGGCCAGCCTGCTGCGGCATACCTATCAGCCTGCTGCAAGATACCTACCAGCCTGCTGTTGAATACCTGCCAGCTCGCCGCTGCACACCTGCCAACCTGTTGCTGCGTGTCTACCAGCCTGCTGCTGAATACCTGCCAGCCTGCCGCTGAATACTGCCAGCCTACCGATACTTGGTCCACTTAGATCCTGGTACCGCCTTCCTTTCTTTCCCCTTCTCTATTATTGTTATTTTGTATTTTTAATTTATTTCATAAGTTTCGGCCGTGTTATCTTAATAATTATTTTAATATATTAGTCTCTTGTTCTTATCTTTTTTTTAATATCCTTCACCTATTTTGCTCCGTAGCCTTCCGCTACGTGACATAATTACTAGCATTCGGCTTGCAGTTTCGCTCGATTTATAACGAATATTTAAGAGGAAATATTATCCTGTGCAGTGTTTCGTACTTGTGAATCTTTCCAATGTATACATCATATACCCCTTGAAAAGTTATCCTATATGCTTCCCTGGATCTCAAACTATCCACTTTCTTAAAAATTCATTTTGAAGTAATTTTGAGTTTATACCAATAAATAGAACTTCAAATCTTTCCTCAATATAATATTAGAACAGATTATAATCTCAAATTGAAAAACAATCATGATACAGTTTGATATTAAAAATCTATAAAGAGTAATATTTCGGGTCACACAGAATTTACTTATAATACAAGACTCAGGCTAGAATTCAAATTGAAGGGATGTTAGCTCATTCGCTCCACACGCTTAAACCGTCGATACCTTTCTCAGTGTTAGTCCAATTTCATGCAAATCTCCAAACAATTTTTCGGTCTAGTAGCGCTATATCGTACGATGGAGTGAGAGGCACTTTAGTGAGTGATATTTTCGCTTATGTGTCCACTGTACTTTATTGTGTGTGATTTCTAGCAGCCCGTAGGACCGCTTACTGAGTAATGGAAGGTAGGGTGAGATTCTCGTGAAACTCATATACTTTAAATAAACTAGCATACTTATCTGATTCTATAGTTGATCTTGTGTGTTCGTTGGCTACCGATTTCGAAAGAATCCGTAAAAATTATACAAATAAATTGATTGAATTATATAATTCATTGTCTAATCGAGAAATTTAACTGCTAAAGGTGAAGAAAAACGATTCCATTATTAAAGACTATACTAGATTAAAAGACTGTTTTGATTTTCAATTCAGTGAAGGTTACTTTTACGATAAATGTGTTTTATAGTGTACCTGTATACAATATAAATTCTTGGAATATGTTATAGACAAAAATAGTATATGCCAATTCAAATGTATTATAGAGATTGGTTCGCGTCTGAAGATAAACTCGCGATCCAGACTAACCGCATATATATGAAGCACTAGTAATGATATAATTAATTTAATAAAAACAATAGATAATAGTCTACGATATATTATCTTACTGTTACAACTTGTTGCCTTTGCGTACCCCGTAATGAGCATTACAAAATAAACAGAGCTGGGAGAAACTGGGTAATATAGAACGCAACTTTCATAATGGAACCACCACATTTACCAGCATATCAAAGATTATAAAGATCAAGAAACGAAGATTATACAATACAAAGACGATCCCGTGATACCAAGAAAGGTGTTAATGGAAAAGTATAAAATGTTTATTAGAAAGGTTATTCAAGACCACATTAGACCACGAAACTAAAAAAGTGAAAAGGATATCTGTTGTGAGATCTTTTGGTGGAATATGTAATTATTTATACACACACAAACAAACACACACACACATTCATACAAACACACACACACACACTTTTGTAGTATATACAATATTATCTAATTAATAATGTGTGCCTGTATGTCGATACCGAGACCTCTGTATCGATAAGTCCCTATTGAAATGCCCTCCGCACTAATTGAGTAGCGAGTAAGCAAACTGGGTTTTTACGCGGTCGTATACCGCTTGCTTTGCTCTCTGCCTAGCCGCTTGCGCATTTGATACCCTCACGCTTAGCTAGCAGTATAACACATAGACTAATTACAATTTATAAAGATATATGCCGCGCTAATATATACAATTTATTAACTCGAGATATTAATCCTGCGCAGCTAGACTCGTGCAGCAGCTAGTACTTACCACGAGTATTCACGAGGGGTACACTAACTCTGTTACCCCACTGAAATGCAAATGGAAAGTTTCAAAGTCAACGTGTGAACTTCTGAAACCGTTTAACAACAGTTCGCTTTGAAAGTTGTACACTATAGATATTATTAGCTTCTGTTACGACTTAGGACCTAACTACTTACGTAATATACCTACTTACGAAAGCGTGCCGAGATCAAATAATTATTTGAGATTTAATTTTGACGTAAGAATTATTCTAAAATATCGAATTCTCCGTCTGAACATCACGCATCTCGTTTCAAAAAATCCTCTTGACTTTAATTATTGCCTTAATACTAATCTTAAAAATAGAATCAATACTGAATGACAGTTTGTAATACGAGCCTTGGCTTGTATTGTTTGTATTGTATAAATTTAAGTTCCACGACGTTTCTCTTTTTTTATTGCCTAAAATATAGTTTTAAAATATATGCAAAAATCGTTTTGATCGATTCCTTATTAGTAGAGATTGATTTAGGTCATGTCCTGTAGCCGCAACCGTTCTGTTCTTTATGGTTTTCGACAAATGAAATACTCATAGTAGTATTGTCTATCTATAGTAGAACCTACGAACATATGACTGACTATAGCTTTCTGCCCGCGGCTTCGCCTGCGTGGATTTCGGGATTGAGTCTATAGAGGGTTAAGGGTCATAGCTTTTGCTCACGGCTACATATGCGCGGAGGTCTGTTTATGGCGCGAAGATTTTATCGGGCTTCCCGTGGGTCTATCCGTTTTTCCGAGATAAAAAATACCGCAAAACCTTGCTCAAGAATCACTCTATCTATTGATGAAAACGCATGAAAATCTGTACAGTAGTTTTTGAGCGAAGCTTTTATTGCGCATCCCGTGGGATCTGTCGATTTTCCGGGATAAAAAGTTGCCTATGTTACTCTGGGATAATGTAGCTTTCCAAAGGTGAAAGAATTTTTGAAATCGGTCCAGTAGTTTCGGAGCCTATTCATTACAAACAAACAAACAAACAAATTTTTCCTCTTTATAATATTAGTAAGTATAGATAGCAAGCTTTTAATGTATTTTGCCACTTTATAGACCGCTTCATACCCACTTTGTTCAAGGGAATTGTAAATCGGCAATTCTATTTTATTTAACACCCCAATCCATATTTGTAGGTATTTAATATTGAACAAAGAAAAATGTTTTAAATTACAAAAAAGTTTTATGTTACAATATTTATAGTCAGACTAGTTGCTATATAAGTAAACTAACTATGTAAATCAATCAGTATGTATTAGATTTTATAAATAACCAGTTACTGGAACAAAAAAATGTAATTAATTACTCGTAGTTCATTAAATGTTAGAAAGGACACAGGCTAAGAGTGCTACGGGTAAATAATATCAATTTAAAATAATTTTACGTGTACACAATTAAATAAAAAAGGTTTTTAACTTTTCTTATTTTTTCCTCAAATATTTTATATGCCGTTACTGATTAAGAAACCTTTTGGTTTTCTAGCACAGATATAGTAAAGTCCGACTACGGGAATTTAAGGCAATTATATCGCAAATTTGTTGTAGAGAAAAAGTATGATTTTTCTCGGTGAAGAAATGATGATAAATCATAATAGTTATCCTCTAAGCCCGTAACATAAGTTAAAGATGTCATTTTAACTTATATTGCCGCACCACACCCTGCTCCTATTCCTGCGTTCATCGCGTTATTTTTAACATAGATTTGAAGCATTGATAAAAGGTTTAGAGAGTTACGCCCCCTGGAATAAACCACACCTTGTGTACTGCCACACTCACGTCGGCTACAGATGACAATGATTTATCGTTGCAATTTATCACGCGATTCCGTTTGTTTAGTTTGAAAATTCAAACTCTTACGGGTATAGTATATTTAGAGAAGGTAAATATAGAAATTCAGGTTTTAATATTGTTTGAGTTATACGAATATTGGATATCTGTCTATATCTATATATAGAATAAAAATAAAAATTAGACAATTATAAGTATCTACAATGCCAGAGCAGTGTTAACAGGCTCGCCTCCTATTATATTGGAGACTTTAACGAATTGACAAATTGTTGGTGTATAGTATATTGGTCTAACCTTTGGGCAAAACACTGATCACATACAAGAAAGTAAATGAAAGCAAAACGAAAATGATAATATTTGAAAGACGTTAAAAAGATGTAACAAATGTTTTGAGTTTGTGTATCTGGGACCTAGGTTTACAAAAGATGGTAAGTATTAATGTAACATTAAAGAAATAGTAATGGCAGCATACAAAGTGAATAAATGGTTTCATTGTCAAACAGACAAAAAGAAGCAGTTGGTGGCGATCTGACTGTGCACGGAGATATGCTGATCAATACGCTTATATATGGGAGTAAACACTGGATATGGAAAAAGTAAATAATCAAGAATAAATTGGAAATGACGATGAAGAAAAACATGTGTGGCGTGAAAGAAGATGTAATGAATGATCGAGAAGAGAATGCTTAAATGATTTGTACATATAGAAAGGCTGGACGAGAAACGACTAACGAATGGAATGCAAATATGATTGGACCAGTTGATAGGAGATGGACTAGATAAACCTATTTGGACCACATAAGTGATTTATTGAAAGTATGCACACAAATTCATGAAAGTCGAAGAAACTAGGGAAGTATGATTGGATGCAAATGGAAAACATTGCAACAATCATGGGAAAAAACGTAAATACATGTATGTATTTACGTATGTCAAACAGCGGTGATATATATTTGTTGAAACTAGTTACTCCAGAGCGTCGGTGGCGCTGTGGTCTCTGCACTGGTTTGTGCGCCGCATAGAATCGGGAGGCCCGCGATCTAATCCCCACCGTGTACCAATGTGTTTTTCGTTCCGAATTTCATATGTACATTTATATAATGCTCCTACGGTGAAGGAAAACATTGTGAGGTAACCTGCGTACATCTGCGAAGCGATTCAAAGGTATACGTAGTCAACCAACCCGCACTGGGCCAGCGTGGTTGATTAAGGCCTAATCGCCCTAACCTAGTTAAGGTAGGCTCGAACCCCTCGGTGGCGACGTATATGAGCTGTGATGAGTTACTCCAGCAGAATAGGAAACGTTCATGCTAATAATATAAGCGTGGCGGGTTATTTCATAACATAATTCAACATAACACAGTAAACTCAACATTGGACAACATTTATGTAAAATATTTTTTTAACTGTCCAGCTACACATGCCACAACCATAAGTTAAATATAAAAGGACCAATAAACGTCTGTTCTGTTGCAGTCCCTAAATGACGCAGTCCTCGTTTATGCTACGAATTAATCTCAATTGAGTTCATCTACATGGATAAATTGGATATTCTATAAATCCATCACGTAATAAATAACCAATTTACTTGACATGCGTGTCATACTTGACGTGTCGGTTTGCTTCAATAAATACTCGTATCCGATATTTAACATTTACTTTGTGACTTATGATATTATATATAATTCAAGGGATTATTCACAACTAACTAGATTCATATTCATTTTTAAAGGACTCCAGCGTTCGTATTATCTTAATACTTTTCCCTTAATCGAACGGCTCAGCCCGGAAAAAAATGTGAAAGGTAATCGGTACTATAGTAACAAGTAAGAATAAAATTCGATATATTTTATCGTTTCGCATAGTATTACTTTGTCATTAAAATGTTTATTAATTTAATCGACTAATAGCTACTCGTATACCCGATCCATCATTTAGATTTTCTCACTCGAGTCATTAAAATCGATTAATTGTGGTTGCCGCTCAAACGACGCGTTACAAAATAACCACCCTGGAAAGAAAACTGAGACAAGGCAACTTGAAAGAAACCAAATATTGTAAAATGGGGATAAAACTTATCGAGTTCTTATTAAGTTTCACACACTGACAGCAACTAGCGCACACACAATTATTAAAGCTTGTTATTGAAATAATTTAAATTATATATTAATTATTAGATAAATTCATTATGATACTCATATCTTAGATTTAATAATCTTTATAGTAATTTCACCAAATTTATATTTACTATAAGCTTTTAAACTTGCTAAAAACTTATTACATTGTTTTATTTAATATAGTGTAGGAGTCAGAGATATTCCACTACAGTCTTAATAAATTTTGTAAAAGGCTATATTTGAATGTTGAACTTTATTTCTTACTAGCTTTCTGCCCGCGGCTTCGCCCGCGTGGATTTCGGGATTGGGTGTATAGAGGGTTAAGGGTCATAGCTTTTGCCCACGGCTACATATACGCGGAAGTCGGTTTATGGTGCGAAGATTTTATCGCGCTTCCCGTGGGACTATCCGTTTTTCCGAGATAAAAAATGCCGCAAAACTCCTCAAGAATCACTCTATCTATTGATGAAAACCGCATAAAAATCTGTGCAGTAGTTTTTGAGCGAAGCCTTTATTGCGCATCCCGTGGGATCTGTCGATTTTTCCGGGATAAAAAGTAGCCTATGTTACTCGGGGAGAATGTAGCTTTCCAAAGGTGAAAGAATTTTTGAAATCGGTCCAGTAGTTTAAGCGTGAAGAGGTAACAAACAAACAAACAAATAAACAAACAAACACACTTTCGCATTTATAATATTAGTTGGGATAGTTATAACATATGAAGTAGCAATTTCGTGTAAACTTTTGCGTTTAGCAGTTGTGGAATGTTATAGTTTATAAGTGATACCTTCAGCTTTTACTTAGTTGATTATTTCGTTGATTATTATTATATGTTATTAGTACATACATTTTTTGCAATCAATATAAAAATCATATTTATTCAATATATTCGATAACATGCAATTAATGACATCAAAACAAATGTTAAAAATCTCTTTTTTAACATTTGTTTCCACGAAATCTTCTCAATATTATACGTACATACACATACACACAAAGTTAGAAAAACTTTTCCGTCTATATTGAATCCTGATTTATAATATTATTATACATATTTAAAACAATTGCACATCATGTAATACACTCACATAAATGAGTACATTAATTCTAAAACACATTGTAAAAAGGGAACACAGTATTTAAGTAATATATATTGCAAATTATCAAAGAAGCTAAACCATTATTTCACAATTATAGAACGCAAGACCGTACTGAAAAAGCCAACAAAATAATAATGGCCTTTTTACACGCTTTTTATTGACTTACTCTGTCCGTTTGTTTGTTTGTTTGTCATGATCAAATCTTGTAATCGATTTTTCGACCACTTCTACTGCTCCAATCGAGCTCAAATTTTTTTTACATGTGTATTCTAGATGACAATACAATATTCAATCATTTTCGAATCATAAAAATACATAATTATGTTGTAATAAATTAAAAACTTTTTAATATGAGAATTGGTTCAATGAAGCAAACAGATAGAATTTGATATAATGCATATGTTTAATTCTAATACTACATTTTCTGAACAATTATGTACATTTCTTTATGTTTGTTATAATAATCACGAAACTAAAAAGTAGTAAATAAAAAAAAAATAAAAAAAAACTTTTTAAAAAAACACGCTTTTTACGCAAAGACTAAAAAACGTTTGAAAAAACTTTTGTTTGTTATAAAGACTAAAAAACATTTGATCTAAAAAGTAGTAAATAAAAAAAAATTAAAAAAAACTTTTTAAAAAAACACGCTTTTATTAAAAAGACTAAAAACCGATCTAAAAACTTGAAAATAAAAATAAAGTCACGCTTTTAGAAAATTTGGGTACATATCAAGAAAAATTTCTGATGACAAAAAGAAATGTAACTCAAAAATTTGTCTATAAAATTTAGCAAATTAGTCCAAGAACTCAATGACTATAAAAGCGTGGGGTGTTCAAAATTAAACATTACTCATTTAATGGTCTTAACATTTACACCCCACGCTTTTATAGTCATTGAGTTCTTGGACTAATTTGCTAAATTTTATAGACAAATTTTTGAGTTACATTTCTTTTTGTCATCAGAAATTTTTCTTGATATGTACCCAAATTTTCTAAAAGCGTGACTTTATTTTTATTTTCAAGTTTTTAGATCGGTTTTTAGTCTTTTTAATAAAAGCGTGTTTTTTTAAAAAGTTTTTTTTAATTTTTTTTTATTTACTACTTTTTAGATCAAATGTTTTTTAGTCTTTATAACAAACAAAAGTTTTTTCAAACGTTTTTTTTTCTCCTTGTCTTAATGCAGTATTATCAATTCTTAGATGGCTTTAGAACAATAATTTGCCCAACTTGAAATACAATTACAGTATTTATGTATTCATTATGTAACGTAATTTGAATAACTGAATTGGATTTTTACAAATTTTAGGGTTGAATAATTAATATCTAAATTTTGAATTTCTATGTTGCCTATCTCATGCCTTTTGTCAGCACAAAAGACATGAGATTTAAAATCCAACTTTATAACTTTTTAGTGCGCAACTGCGGCGCGGTGCTTCTTAATATAGATGTAAAAAACACTTCCAACTCAGTGGATAGAGGAGCCTTGGTGACGAAGATGAAATTGAAATAAAATTTCTAATTCAAAAATTTTATTTAGTAGTGTTAGAGATTGCCTTTCCATTCCAAATCAGCCTACGCAACAATTTTTTTCCGCGGTTGACTGCCAACAACCTCCTTCAGCCTTGTATTTCGACATCCAATGTATTCAGTCAAAGGTTTGGTACTTAGATAACGGAACGATTATCGCCGATAGCAACTCCAAATATGACAAACTTCAGCTTTTAACAGAGTAGTTCCGGGGGTCAATATATTTAATTTAAATTTTTAGACGTATTTAATTAAATACATCAAGGAAACTCCATTTACAAGCATTATTAGTACAGCTGATGAACTTTTTCCACCAGCCCCAAAGACTATGATTTATAATAACGCTGTGACTATTGACGTACTTTTCACATACGAGTATATAGACCAGTTTTCTTAAGCTGCTCGGCAATGCATGCAGCAACGCCATAGCGTGTGGGTAAAGCTACTTTTCTGTATAGAAACGTTGGGGCCGGGAAGTCAAACAAATCTACAGAGATCTAGCAGTATGTTTAGTCTAAGGACACGGTCCCTTAATGTTTGTACTCGGCATTGTCATCTAACATGCCAATATTCTAGTATTTTGGTGATACGACCCACTGGCGCGAGTCTAGTTATTTAGTTTAGACATTTTAGACTCTGCCACGACGAATTAAGCGAAGAATAAGGGCATTAGCTACCTGTTCTGAAGCACTTATGACACATACAAAGCTATAGATTTTATTAATATCTAAAAATTACTCATTTCGTCACTGATGACCAACAAAATTCTTTGGGTATTTGCTAATGCCGTAAAATGTTGAAATTGATATAAATATATAAGGCAATACATTTTATGTTACGTATTTAGCGTGTTAATAAAAGTCTTTCATTAACAAAATCATAAATACAGTTGATATATATTTGTGAATCGATTATTGCTGTAAGGCAACTTTACCAGACATCGAATAAAACAATTCAAAAACAAAGGAACACGCCTAAAGATTTTGCTTATTTATTTGTGAAGAATATATTGAAATTGGCTTAGTTTTACAGTAATAAATTACAGGGGAATACCAAAACGCAAATTTTGTCTTGCATTCTTAGGTATATATCACGTTTGATGGGTGAACTCAAGCATAGCGCGACAACAACAGATTTTATAAATGTCGATATAACAATGGTCGTGACTTTGATGTTTCCTCTTAAATAGACAACGTAAGCTGCTTGGCCTTAAAAAAGAATTGCTATCCTCTGTATGACACGTATCACGTCACGTTTCTGTTTAGCGGCATGTAATGGCCGCGTTAATTTATCGTCTGTCAGTTTTGGCACAACAAAAGACGCTCACGATGCTGAACAATAACACGACAGTGTTTTGTTCACAAAACTATGTATGTCTCTGGTAATGACACTGTCACCAGTACAACTATAACACAGACACAATTTCGGCTGTGCAGGATTTTTTAAATATTTTAGGAAGCACTTGAAATATCATTCAATCTGACCATAATTGTATAATAAACTAAAAATTTAGTATGATTTAGTTCTATTCCATTCACATCTAACTCGGACATGTATTGTCCCACATCGCTGTCGCGTTGGCCATTACGGGCTATCCTACATCAGAAGTCCAGGGTGGGTCTCTACTTATGTCAGCTTTAACAACGTCATCCGTAGACCGAGACCCGACAGCACCTCGTGAATATAGGATAACCACTAGTTTGGGATGCGACGTATGCTGATACTCTGGTGCAGTCTTCTCTTCATGGGTACGCTCTTCTGGCTGACTCTGCTGCAAATTCGACCGATTCTTCAAATAAAAACATACGCAAACATGAAACTCTGATACCCTTTAGAGAAAATGCCTTCTTGAAAGGGTCTTCAAAAATTGCACTTGCATTCTATTCTACCTTAAGCAAATCAGAGTGATCAAAGGGTTAGTTCATATCTGGCAAAGCCGATGAACGTTGCGATACAACGTACTAAAGCCACGAACCTTCTGGACACGCTTTTCATTGAAAACAATTTAGGCCAGATTTTATATTTGTTTAGGACTTATGAGTTTCGGACCGCGGAAAAGGAAATTTAAAAAAGTAATAAAAAAAAAAGATTTTGACATTACGTTTTCGGTACTTGACTGTCACTTCGGATTTTTTCACGGCATTTTTTATTGAGTTTATTTTAAATATATTCTTTGGTTTATTTACGGCGGATTAATAATTGATCATTTACGGAAGTGTATTTAAATATACCATTGGACTAATATTTGCATATTACGGTTTCGACGGGATTGGATTGGAAAAGTGGTCGGCCACGCGTTCTCCTATTTTTATACTACAAGTATTGTAATATATAATATATATTTATAACCACATACGGTAGGGCACATTAGTACACACAAAACACACTTCAAGCCAAGCCAGAACTACGGACCGGTAAGCAATATTATTATATAATTAAATAATATAAGCAAATAACGGGCGTTCGGGAAAACGCAACATTTTTTGGTAGCAGAGCGTGGTTTACTTTTCGGTTACGGACCTGTTATTTTGTAAATTCTTTGTTTTGTGGTTATATAATTATTAAAATGTCGGACGGTTACAACGAAATTCGTCGCATTTTGCAATGGTTGGTAAGCGCATTTTCTCTCTGGTGAGTAGACCAGACAGGGTTGAGGCCTTGAAAGAGCGGGCTTCAAATGCGAACAGATACATGGCGGACCTGGATCAAGCTTTACAAATGTGTTATGATAGGGCTGACATGAATCCAGACAATGAAACTTTGCAGGCAAGGTTGATTCAAGCTCAGGCAGACTACAAGCAATGCTTAGAATATTATGACAGCATTATTCAGGCGGCAAGGACACTGGATCTGGCCAGTAGTCCCACGGTTAAGGGTCAGTCAAGTAGTAATGCCTCAATTTATACTAGATTGCCGGATTTAAATTTGCCCAAGTATTCTGGTGGGTATGAAACTTGGATGTCATTTATTAACATTTTTGATTCTTTGGTACATTGTCGGATGGATATATCACTCTCACAAAAATTAAGTTATCTGTTGAGTTGTCTATCGGGAGACGCTCACCAGGTTATTTCACATTTAACCATAACAGATAACAATTATGAGACTGCAAGGGCGCTATTGATGGGCAGATATCAAAATATTAGGTTAATTGCGGATGCCCATGTGGCAAAGATATTAAATTTGCCTTATTTAAGGAATATCATGTTTATAAGGGATGATTTTTTAAATCCATTAAAGGTGGCCTATAATTGTTTGGAGAAATTAAATTTACCAGTAACGGAGTGGTCATTCTTGTTGCTCCATATTGTATTGAATAAGTTACCCTCTGATTTAAAATTAAGATTTGAACAAAAATATGGAAGCGGAGATGAGGCAAGCCCGTTGCCTAAATTTATTGACCTTTTGACCTTCTTGGAGGAAGAAGCACGGATTGTTGACAATGTAGGCTCACCTCATGCAACGGCTACCTCAGGGCCATCTGGGAGGCCTGTGTCCAGTCAGGGAAGACCTGTATTCAGTCAGGGTAGGATTAGGCCACCCACTCGGGGGACTAGGGTAGGTATGGCTACATCGGACCATACTATTAAAATAGGTTGCAATCCAAGCGGGTTGGTTGCACCTTTTGTGGCATCATAGGCCATTTTATATCTAAATGCCAACATTTTATAAATTGTTCCCCTCAACAGCGGAGGCGTTTTGTGCAAAATCACAAGTTATGTTATTTTTGTTTAGGGGATCATCTTGTTAATAGTTGTGCAGTGGCACGGCCATGTATTCATTGTAATGGCAAACATCACGGGATGTTATGCCTGAATAGGAATGGTGGAGTTAGGCCTGCAGCGGCACGGATTGGTTCTCCTTCAGGAGGGGGTCAAAGCGGACAAGTACGGACTTCACCTCCTCATTCTGGACGAGCGTCGCCTCGACGGGTGGACGTGCGCGCGACACCTCCATATACGGGTGGGGGTGGCTTTAGGCCTACTTCACAGGCATCTCCACATACGGGTGGGGGAGGCACCGGGCCTATGGTACAAGCACCCTATGCAGCGGGCATAGGGCATATTCAAGCGGACGAATCCCGTGACGTCACTGCGGAACAGTATGCGTCTGCGGCTTCGTATGCAGCGAGAGCGAGGGGTTTCTCACCACCACTCGCGGAACGGCCGCGATTAAGGAACACGCCGCCATCTTTCGGTCATCCGGTTGGTTACCGGACACCGGATGCCAGTTGGCACCTGACTCGGGCACCATTGGGGCGCTCGAGACCCCCTACATATAACCCTCTGGCGCTGTCGGCAGCCCAGGTTTTTAATCGGGTGAATGCTTCATTTCATAGTGACGTTCAAGAATAGGTAGTCGCCGCCGCCTCGCCAAATGCAACCTTTTTAAATACTATTTTATTGCCTACCGTTGCGGTAAGGATTTGTGATATTAACGGTTTTTATGTTAGAGCACGGGCTCTAGCGGACACGGGTTCGCAAGGTTGCATGATAACAGTTAATTTGGCGAGACGGTTAGGCCTATACATATTTAATAATAATATTTCGGTTCGTGGCATAGGTGATGTGCTCGTGTCACATGTTTATGGTCAATGTACCTTTAACATTGTTGGAGAATCGGTCTCTCAACCTGTTATTACAGTTACAGCACTAGTGTTGCATGATATTTTAGGAGAACATCCACAGGTGGAATTACCTTCGGAAATTTTGAACTCGGCTTCTCACCTGTCTTTGGCTGACAGAAAATTTTTAAATATTGGAAAAATTGATTTGTTGCTTGGTACTGATGTGCTTGGTCAATTATTGTGCACCGGACGCACTATAAATTTAAATAATAATGGCTTGGTTGCTATACCATCGCACTACGGATATATGATTATGGGCCCAGCATATGATACGGTTTCTGATACGGTTTTTACGGGCGTTTCTCTTTCGGATTTAGTACAGCGTTTTTGGGAGACAGAAGAGGTACCCACGGTTTCACGGAAGGACCCGCTCGACGAAGAATGCGAGCGCCATTTTATCGAAAATGTTTATCGGTTACCGAACGGTCGTTTCGTTACTCGGTTGCCCTTTGTGAGCATTCGCAAACCGCTGGGGCAGTCCTACCTCACTGCTGAGAAACGCCTGCTTTCTATGGAACGTCGCATGAAGCGAGATACAGAGTTTCGCGACAAATACATTGAGTTCATGCGGGAATATGTACAATTAGGTCACATGTCCCTGGCACGGAGGGACTACTCATCGGAAGAACACTATTTCATACCACATCACGCGGTTTTTAAATCGGATAGCGGTAAGATACGGGTCGTGTTTGACGGGTCGGCCCCTTCCTCTAACGGTGTTTCATTGAACCAAATCCTGCACTCGGGTGCTAAACTACATAAAGATATTTCGGATCTTATTTCGGCCTTTCGTAGACACCAGGTGGTCTTCGCGACGGATATACGCATGATGTTCCGGCAAACGGTGATTGATGAGGCTGATAGACGGTATCAGCTGATTCTTTGGCGCGAGGACCCGTCTCACCCATTACGCGTCTACGAACTGAACACAAACACGTACGGTTTGAAATCTAGCCCCTGGATGGCTATGCGGTGCTTGTTGGAACTCGCTCAACGGGAACGCGTTCGATTCCCTCGTGCGGCGGACGTCTTAGAGTCGGAAATTTTTGTCGATGACGTTATCACGGGTGGATCTTCGGAACAGGAGGCTTTAATTTTACGTAACGAGCTCATAGCGTTATTGGCAACGGCTGGCTATGAACTACGGAAATGGATTTCGAACAGTCCACGTCTCTTAGAAGGACTACCAGCGGATCACGTTCAAGATCCATTGTTATTTGAGAATCCGGACTCTCCTCGTTCAACATCGGTTTTAGGTGTTCAGTATTTACCGGTTCCTGACATCTTTTCCTTTCGGGTTTTAACAATAACGGAAAAGATATGGACTAAGCGGCTAGTCCTGTCTACGGTTGCTCGTATCTATGATCCTAACGGGTGGATCGCTCCTATAATATTTTGGGCTAAATGTTTTCTACAACGGTTATGGTTGGCTGAGCTTAAGTGGGATGAGACCCTACCTACTGAACTCTTAACGGACTGGCTCGCATTTATTGATCAGTTACCCACTATCGGAAGGGTTGTTATACCTCGTAAAATACTTCCACCGGGGAAGTATCATGCGTCACTTCACGGTTTCTGTGACGCCTCGGAATCGGGTTTCGCGGCAGTCGTATATCTTCGGACGATACAGCCAGATGGTTCAGTAGCGTTACATCTAATCACGGTGAAGAGCAAGGTGGCTCCTATACGCAACCGCCAAACCATACCCAAATTGGAGCTCTCGGGAGCTGCGTTACTTACTCGGTTATTGAATCATGTTTGTGATACACTCGGGAAGCACATTAACATAGGCAACGTTTATGCGTGGACTGACAGCCAAATTGTTTTGGCGTGGCTCCAGACCTCGGTACATAGGCTGGAAACATTTGTTGCGAATCGGGTTTCGCAAATTCAAAACTCGTCAGTGAATCTGAATTGGCGGCACGTACCCGGCGAGTTGAACCCCGCCGACGTGGCCTCTCGCGGCTGTTATGCCTCCTCGTTGGTGAGTCATAACCTTTGGTGGGGACCTGCTTGGTTGACGGCACCGGAGTCGTCATGGCCCCCTACGGTTTTAATCGGATCGGATCCGCTGCCCTGTGTGCGTGTCATGGCTGTGGAGAAAGAAATCGTCACAAACCCTCTTTTACTGCGGTTTAGCTCTCTTAATAAATTACTGGCCGTTACGGGATGGATGCGTCGGTTTATAACGAATACTCGCAAACCGGTTGTAAGAAATACATCTTTGTTTCTGACGGCAGGCGAACGGCGTGCTGCTCTCATGTTTTGGGTACGACGGGTACAATCGGAACGGTTTTCTGACGAGCTTAAATCGTTACGGACGACGGGTCGATTAAAGGGTGCCGTACAGAAACTTAACTTATTCATTGATGGCGAGGGATTACTTCGTGTTGGCGGACGGCTGCGCAACTCGAAGCTGCCGTATTCGGCTAGGCATCCCCTTTGCTGCCCAAGGACGGACCCTTGACGCAGTTGATAGTAAGTGATCGGCACATTACTAACTCGCATGCAGGTTGTACGGCACTGCTTGCTATTCTTCAGCGGGAATTTTGGATACTATCGGCGCGACGGTGCGTCCGATCGGTTATATTTAAGTGTATACCTTGCTATCGGTTAAAGGCTAACACCATGCAGCCTATGATGAGTGACCTACCTAGCGATCGGGTTAGTGTCACCAGACCTTTTCACGGTGTCGGTACGGATTTCGCTGGTCCTTTTATTGTCAGGGCTTCTCACTTGCGGACCTCTAAGACTTACAAAGTTTATTTATGTGTATTTGTTTGTCTGTCAACGAAGGCAGTACATTTAGAAATAGTATCTTCGCTTAGTACGGAAGCGTTTATCGCGGCGTTCGGACGTTTTGTTTCACGGAGGGGGTTACCGAGTTTGGTACGGTCGGACTGCGGCACAAATTATCAGGGTGCTGACAGGTATCTTAAGGAGGTCCATGATTTTTTAACGAAACATAGTACGGACTTGGGACAAGCAATGGCTACTCAGGGCATTACGTGGAAGTTTGATCCTCCTGGATGTCCTCATTGGGGAGGCATCTTTGAGGCTGTCGTGAAGGTGGCTAAGACACATTTGAGACGTGTTATTGGGGAAACGGTTCTTACGTTCGAGGAACTTACTACGGTCTTTTACAGAGTGGAAGCAACTTTAAATTCACGGCCTTTATGCCCCTCTCTTCGGATCCCAACGATATGGAGGTTTTGACACCGGGTCATTTCCTCATCGGCCAGCCCCTTGCAGCTCTCCCTGAGTATCCCTTTGAGAATGTACCACTGAGTCGACTTTCTCGCTTTCAAATGCTGCAACAGATGTCACAAAATTTTAATAAACGGTTTTATTCGGAGTATTTGCACATGTTGCAGCAGCGGCTGAAATGGACAGATAAAACGGCTCCTGCACGGGTAGGGGATCTTGTCCTGATTAAGGATTCAAATCTTTCTCCTCTACGTTGGCGTAGAGGACGCATTTTGAAGCTTTATCCAGGCTCTGACGGTGTACCTCGGTTCGCAGAGGTCTCGATCGGCGACTCTGTGATGCGCCGTGCGGTGGCAACCCTGTCCCGTCTACCGGTAGACTAGCGAGATGAGGGTTGCTCATCTCGGGGTGGGGGATTGTTTAGGACTTATGAGTTTCGGACCGCGGAAAAGGAAATTTAAAAAAGTAATAAAAAAAAAAGATTTTGACATTACGTTTTCGGTACTTGACTGTCACTTCGGATTTTTTCACGGCATTTTTTATTGAGTTTATTTTAAATATATTCTTTGGTTTATTTACGGCGGATTAATAATTGATCATTTACGGAAGTGTATTTAAATATACCATTGGACTAATATTTGCATATTACGGTTTCGACGGGATTGGATTGGAAAAGTGGTCGGCCACGCGTTCTCCTATTTTTATACTACAAGTATTGTAATATATAATATATATTTATAACCACATACGGTAGGGCACATTAGTACACACAACACACTTCAAGCCAAGCCAGAACTACGGACCGGTAAGCAATATTATTATATAATTAAATAATATAAGCAAATAACGGGCGTTCGGGAAAACGCAACAATATTAATAATTTCATTTTTATTTGAATATTCCTTTTGGATTTTAGTGGACAAGGGCTCTTTATTATGTTTGTTATAATCATAAAAAAATAAGTAAGAAAATACTTTATAACAAAAAATATGTAATATGAGATTATTGTTTAATAATATAAGTAAACCTCGTTGTAATTTTACTTTATCATCAGAATAAATAATGTCAACTATGAAAATGCCGTTTTATACAAACATTTTAGGAATATTGCTTTACTAAAGTTTTATTATTTATTATTTATATTAGAAAACAAACTTTACACATACATACATACATTCACGCCTTTTTCCCATGGGGGTAGGCAGAGATTACGTCTTTCCACTTGCTACGGTCTTTACATATCCCTTTCGCTTCATCTACTTTCATAACATTCCTCATACATGCTCGACGATTGCGGGTACTTCTGACCTGGCCTTTTTACACGCATGTAAATATACGTTAAATTAACTAATACTTAATCTAATCTCGTTATAAATAATTAAGAATATTTAATAAATATTAAAAGTATATTTTGACGACCTCCATAGTCGAGTACACCGGTTTCAAGGTGTCGCCATCTCTGAGGTCCCGGGTTCTAATCCCGGCGGGGGCAGATGTTTGTGTGATGAATGCCAGCATTTGTACCTTAGTCATGGTTGTTGATATATATTTCAATAAAAAATATTTATATATGTATAATACATGTATGTCTATCCGTTATCCTAGATCCCATAACACAAGCCTTACAGAGCTTAGATTGGGCTAGGCTAATTGGTGTAAGTGTAACAAATATTTATTTATTTATTTTATTTATTTTATTTATTTATCACAAAACACTGACTCAGAAGGAAAATCTATTTTATAGTTTTATTTTTTTCCCAATTTAAATCAAAAAATTGTACTACACAATAGTAATCCAAAGTTACATTGTAAGATCTAAATGCATTACAAACATAAATAGATTGTTTAACTTCCGTCAACAATATATTTATCTATACATCCGTATAGACAAATCTGGTGGAAAGTGGTCGTCAATGGTAGATGTTGATACAACAAGATGTTGATGAGAACAACAAAAACATAGTGTATGTTGCAAATTACACAGTAATTGCACTGCCTATCTTCATCTTCACACAATGAAACACAGTATACACATAACTATTACACGCCTTAAATTGTGAAGATGAATTGTTAGATACAAGGACGGTATAAATTGTAATATTAAAATTTAAAAAAAACTGAAAATGATATACGCCTGCTACAACCATTAATAACGAGTCTACTGCCACATTTTATTCACCTTCAGCTTCACCCCTTTTCAGATAAAAATACAAAAGTCACCTTTAGGTCTCGCAGTGATTGATGTACAGAAATTCATCTTTAAAAGGACCTACCTAAAGATACTCTTACAATGAGTGAGGGAAACTTCAGATATTGAATAATAAATAGCCACTAGCTATATTTACATAAAAACAATGTCTCGAAATAGTATAACATACTTCGGAATGTCTTTGAAGATTGTTATATATCTAATAATATATTAATGTAAGTTTACGAAGAGGGCTCTTTGATCATTTTGGGCCACTGTTTATTCTGCTGCGAGATGTATCGACAGTTTGATATATTTTTTTATATTCCTGTGGTTGTTTCGAACTATTCATAAAATTAATAAAAAATAGAAAACTTGAAATAAATCCATACACAAACACATCTATGCAGTGTAATGTATTAATCTACTACCTACTATAAGGACAGATCAGATTTACACGCGGGGCGCTGTTAAGCTACCCAGTGTGTCAACTTCATTTGTTCAGAAATTGGATGTCTTCTCGAGAAGAACAGGCAAGAAACTCTTAAAGCCTAATTTTATGTCCTTTTTTAACAATGTTATTACAATACATAAATAAGGACAATGATATATAGTACAATTATAGTCGTATGTATATTAAATGTAAAAAATACTGTATTACAAATAAATTATGATGTTACCAAACATCTATGAATTATCCAAAGATTCATTCATTTAATGTCATATTGCATACTCTTATGGGGCACTGCAGCTGACATAGAAACTATTTTTATTTTACAAAAACGAGCTGTCCGCGCTATTTACAAATTAAGCTCTC
Organism: Scirpophaga incertulas; assembly: GCA_036419045.1. NCBI lineage: Eukaryota > Metazoa > Arthropoda > Insecta > Lepidoptera > Crambidae > Scirpophaga > Scirpophaga incertulas. Next base: position 9,856,551 of record CM071637.1, on the reverse strand, counting down.
GAACTTCTCTTAGAGAGAGATTTAAAGATATTGGTATACTGACTACCGCCTCGCAATATATTTTTAATTGCCTTGTCTATGTTCATAATAATATCAATACATATACTAAACGAAGTGATATACATAAGCTAAACACACGTAACAAAGACAAACTTGTTGTACCACAAACTAGGCTACGAAAAATTACTGCATCATTTGTCAGTTTGGATGTGACTCTTACCTGCTCCTCGTGGGATAGCTCATAGAAATTATAATTTTAATGTTGTGTATCTAATATTCTAAAACTTGATTTGGAAGATGGACGCATGTACAAGTGCGATTAAGGAATTAATTAATAATTTATTGTCTTTTCTATTTTAAATTTATTGTAGTTTTATTAATATTATTATTCTTGTGACATCAATAAGTACCTGTAAAGGTTTAAATTGAATAAATTATTTTGACTTTGACTTGACTTTGACTTTGATTCTATATCTAGTATCATATAGTGTGATTTAGACAGTCACTTTCTTTATAATAGTAGAGAAATGTGAAGCGACCTTTATAGTGTCTGTAGAATGACTGATTTATTTTAGATGTTTTTTCTATGAGCATTACTTAATTTATTTCATTTGTTTCAAATTGGCGATAACGTAAAAAAGCTATTTTTAAACACTGAGATATTATCACAAATAGACTTGTCGACATTTGAACGCTGACAAATTGTCGCATGCACAAAGAGGGTTTATGTCAAACATGCGGCCGCTCATAAAAGCTAAACAAACCTTTTTCGTAAAATGAATGATATGTACAAGCAGAGCGGACAGTGAAATGGGTTAAGAAGCTACATGCTTTCCCTAACATATTTTGACACAAGAGAAAACATTATAATTAATTGCAATTTCAATAATGTTATCTTTCTATTCTAAGTAATATAATTCCAAGCCCTAGTTAGCTCTCACGCTTCTGACTCATATTTACAAGCTGTTCTTGAAAGTCATCCTGAATCATCACGAGCGCAGTTTTAACACTACTGCTACTGTAATTTAGATCACATACGGAGGGACAGATTACACAGAAAACCGTAAAGCTAAACCTATCACAGTGAAAAGCGTTTGTGGATTATGAGGAAACCTTCGATTCTATCGAGACCTAGCTTTTTCTTTGGTCTCTGTAGACAAAGGCATAGACTAATAATTATCCAACTTTTGCAGTTGCTATACGAAAATGACATCATAACCTTTAGAACATACTTAAGACTGACATCACTCCAGCGGAGTGTGAGAAAATGCGGTGCATTGTACTCCTAGAACCATGTTTGCCTTCAGAGCTAAAATAATTGCGAAGCTCAAGTAGTAATAGAGGTTTGTAGATGGTTTGAGTGTTAGCGTCGTGGCTGGAAAAATCTTTGAGTGACAAATACTAATGCCTAACATTGCGCTGGGAAGCCTTCCACAAGGTGGATCGATAATTTGGTGGAATCATGGTACTCGTATGGACACTAGCAACGCAGGATCAATCGGTTTTTGGGCTATGTTTATAAGTGAACGATTCTCGACTGAAATGAAAATAATGAATGATATCATATTACAAACGTTCCTCTTTTAGTCCTTTAGTCTTTGCGATAGATACTGAGTTTTTCTTTATCATCGACTTATCATAATTGGCAAGCCCCATGTCTATGACGAGAGAACGCCAGCTTTAATGAATTGAGCAAAACATTCAATCTTGATTTAATTAACAACAATATAACAGTAGCAAGGCGAAATTACTTTGAAAGTTTGTTTTGTGAATTTTTATTATTTTTAGTTATATTCAGAGTTATAGTTTTCATTTATTATTGAAATGAACTATTATTTATAATATTATAATATAATATTTCTGTTACTATCCAAAGTTATATCCATTCTATTAATGCATAGCGGTAATTTTATAGTTATAGGCTTGTACAGTTTTTTATCGCTATTCATGAGAAGTAAAACTTAATATACTGTTATTTAATAATTGCTCATCATCAGTTTTCACGCTCACTTTGACTATTATTTTTGCAACAGAGGAAAAACCTTATTTTCACTAAATATCATCAGACTGTATTTTACTAACCGTTATATTAACAAAAGAATTAAATAAACAAAACAAAACAAAATAATGTGTTTTGTTTTCATACTATTAGTTTAAGGGATACAGTTTCACTACTACTACACTATACATATATCAATAAACAAAATAAATATATAAATAAAATTCAAATAAAATATTAGATATTTCTAAAAGTTATGCATTCCACTACTAAATTAATCTTTTTTGAGGGGTGATATATTTTAAACCAGCGAGCGTTCGGTCTCTATCTAATTTTCGTAAGATGATGATATATGAGCTAATCTGTATAAACGTGACATCACTGATTGCGTTTCTCGTTCACCCATCAAAAATAATTAAATGGAAATTATGAGTCTGTGAGAATTTTTGTGATCAGATTAACAGGAATCGGTTACTGCCTAATGTTTGTTCAAGATCTCTGTACTTCATTGTGACTCGATTGAAATAATTGCATGGTAATTATCAGTAACCACAGAACTCACTAACACTATGTTATCCGCTGCCCTTCAGCTTTCGCTTTAATAGCACAGAACAACAGTCGTATACTTTGGGTAGGTAGCACCGCTTGTTGGAACTGCGTCATAGTTTGTCCTAGTTATGGGACCGTTCTATAACTTACACGATGTAATTGTGTGGAGAGACTAAGCATATAAATATGCTTAGTCTAGTACTATTTTGCATTTAGTTTAAAATAATGGCTTAGTCTATAATGGAAGACTTTAGATGGATTTGTAAATGTTTGCTACCTCAGCGGAAACTTCTACACACTTTCTACTACCTGGCGGTATACCGCCACTATTTAAGTTAGGATTATTATGTTTTATAGAAACAAAAGCAAAGGCAAACTAAACTTGATAATGAGGTCGAGGTCGATAAGAAGGAAGTACTAAAAGACTCTTTCACACCAAGTAATCTTAATAGAGAAATGCATCTGTGATTATGGAATTCTTTACATGTATTACAAAATTAACCATTTCTGTCAGGAACAATTCTTTATTCGTTTTGCATGAAACTCATATTATGTACTTCGAAGTGAATTTGGAAAACACCAAACATACAACACAGATGATTTTAAGCTATTATAGTTTTTGTATCTTCATCGCGTGATAATAATGGGTAAGAGAGAGAAAAAATAAATATCTACAAAAAACTACCTGGCCGCAATATCAAAGATTGTGTGCAATCTTAAAATCAACGATTAAAACAATCCTAATATGAATTAAAGAATATAATAAAATGTTATGTGAAATACCAAACAATATACAATTCAATTTAGGGCCAAATATCAGAGGACAAAGTTAAATGCAAAATAGAACAAATTTAATTAACCCAGCGGAGTAAAAGACTATGTATTGTATCGTATCTAAATAAATAACCCTCATCTACATAAATTTGTTAGTCCTTCTCCAAATAGTAAGTTAGAAGGTACTGAATAATTATTTTATTTGTTGTTATTGAATTTGTATCCAAATTAATGACAATATGTACCTTAATGACGCAATTATGCTTGCATTCCTATAAAAGGTAAAGAATACTAACTCTTTGAGATTATTATGAAAGTGTATGTATGTATGTTTAAAACGTAAACAGCTTTTAATTTTACATAAATGAAGGCATGAAAACTAAAGCTTAATTTTTTTTTTATTATTTATTAATTTTGGTTATATCTGAGAATAACGGGCAATATTGATCAAAGGTTGTAAACAACAAAATATACACGAGTACTTGTACTGTCTTTTCACTTTTACCAACAATTTGTGAATTATTACCATCTGGTTTGCCTTAAAGAAATCTCTTCCAGAGATAAGCCACTGAACATTTGTAACATTATAATGTTTATTTGAAAACTTTTACATATTGGATATACGTTATTGCCATAATTATTCAGTTACATAAAAGTTATTTTGTTGACAATGTTTCTATTAAAGATTTTCTCCAGCCAATATGTGAGTATTTGCAGAATGTTTCTAGTGAGAAACCTCAAAGCACATTACAGCGCTGTTATAATATTGCATTACATTACCTATTATTTTATTAATTATTACCTATTACCTAAACTAATATTGAGCTGAAAAGCCAAAAGAAAATTCAAAAGTTATTTTCAAAAAGAAACGAACGATTCCCTTTGAATTGTGAAAGCAATTTTCTCGATTTAATTGACAAATCCAGGCGGTTGTTGAAATACCATTTCATGAAAAGAACTCCCCACAGAAAGAGCTAGGAGAAATAAATTAGTAAGCTGGTTAAGCTGGCCATATTATTGGATTAACCTTTTTATTTTTTAGATTAACAAACAAGTAAAAAGCACATCTGATGATAAATGAATTTCTATAGCACATGTGGGATATGTGAGGTTCGCAACAAATCTACTACCCATTAGAATCATAGAATTCGATGTCACCGAATATAAAATGTAACTTAAAATATAAAGTCACGTTTCGCTGTAATTTCCCTGCCTATTTTATCCTAAGAACCTATACACGATAACTATTAATTTGCGCCAGAAATAGTTAAGAAAAATGTACCCAGTTTGACGACCCTGAAAATCTAGATTTTTCCTCTAATGAGAGGAACTAGATTATTCCTCATCAAAAAAATTATATAAGCGCTTACGTAATACATGGAATATTTAGTGTCTATTCTCAGAGAAATATCACTCAGACAACTACAATACTAGTCACATAAAACTTAACGATATTCCTTTAAAAAATATGAAGAAATGCAAAAAAAAATTCGACTTGAGCAAAACTCGAACTGTTGTTGTCTTCTGCATACTATGATAGCTCCTTAACCACCATCGGGAACTATCAGAACTAATCGAATTTCAAACGATTTTCCTCTCGCATACGCTCTTATTATGGAACGAGCATAATAAGAGCGAATCACCCCAGGGATTACAATATGGGTACTTCATGAAAGGATTAATAGGTTTTTAAAAGATCGGCACCGTATTTGTGATATACTTGGCGTTCGGCTACGATGATTGCGTATCATCAGGTAAACCGTAAGTCTTTTTGCCACCATCGTGGTATGTTAAGCCAAAGTAAACTTTATTTACTTTTAATACTTGTTGTTTTGGCATATTAAAAAATATTTATATATAATTTTTAAATAAAATGCAAAGTCACAAACATCTACACTCATACCTCACTTCTCGTGGATGTCGTATGTGCCAATTACCGTAATCACTGCCCGAATAGTGGCTATAGGCCCTCTTCTACAGATACTAGCACATACTACACTGGGACTTGATAAAATAAAACTTAATCAAGTTACGACAGGCGTAATTATAATATATATATATATATATATATTATATATATATATATATATATATATGCCCTGTCAACCTTTTACGTTAAAAAGCCTATCGATAGAAATTCAATTCAATACCTCGTAGTTCGCAAGAGCTCAATCAAGGCCACTACAATTACTAACGCTAAAAGCTTTCATTTTTATTTCATAGCTCACTTTGTGAAGTAATAATGGAGAACTAGCGAATTTTATTACATATCTTTATGCACAGACCTTTTGATCCTCGAAAAAACAAAAACAAAGGCTCATCGACTTGAATACCGTGGTCTTACCTATTTCTGCCGACAAATAGTAGTGTTCGCATTGCTCTGTTCCGGTGTGAAGGGTTAGATAAGCACTGGGTACTATGACTTTCATCTTATGTCACATGTTAGTTGTTTTTGTGAAGGTTGCAATGTTGCTGAAAATCTCACAGGAACCATCTGCTTGTTTTTTCAATTTGTCAATATATCAACAAAATCTGGTGGTCATCTGTCAACTACAATATATAGTACTGTACTTATTAATATTACTACTTAGTCTATTGTATATTATAGTCGAACTATCGACGCTGAAACAAGGTTATTTTTGTATAAGCTTATATTTAGTTATACCTGCCCCGGTCTGTAATGAAATTTTACAAGTTAAATTCGACTCATTTCCCGGTTTCCAATTGAGCTGAAATTTTGTATGCAAATTTATATCCCATGGCAATATAATATTACTTTGTAATGGAGATGATTTAGATAATTTTAATATTTAATATTTGTATCAATGAAATAAAATGAACTACAATAATGATTTTTTACACCCACACCAATTAGTCTACCCCGAAGCCTTAATTATACATAGACAAATATTATTTTCAATAAAACCATGACTAAGCCTCATATCCATCACACAAACGCGTGTCCCCACCAACATCCACTTTGAAACTAGAATACTACCCACTCGGCCACGAAGTTATACTATATCGTCATTTATTGTTATTGCAATTCTGTTTTATATCAATCCTAATGGATTGATATAAAACAGAAAAGCTTTTCAATTTTGTTGTTTTAGTAGTATATTCTTTGTCAAACGAAATCCGATAAAGCAAGAGTAGTTCACAAGAGATTATCGTTTGTATAAATTCGCAAAATAGCAGAAAAGGTCCGTCCATAAAGTCAGCTAAAAATATAAGGCATCGACGCGAATAAGCAATTACGACGTAACGAAGTCGCGTATAAAGCGTTCTTCTTTATCGACGAACTCATTATGCAGCTTATTTGAACCATTTCACGCATTGCTTGTGTAATTCACTTTTTTCATTCTTGGAGCCCGTGAATTTGTCTCTGCTAAGTTTTGTAAAAAAAAAATGAAAAGCCATTTTTATACATTAAAAATCCTGCGCCAAATGCAATGAATTAAATTAACATTATCATTTAGTATGCAAACGACGACCTGTAGAACTATAATACAACCTCAGACATTGATATATAATTTTGTAGGAGATATGGCCAGCTTAGGCTCCATGAAGTTAAACCATGAATATAACATTTAAGGCAAAATTTCACATAGTGATATTACTATTGTCAAAATATAAAGAAACTTCTTTTGTATATTTTTATATATTGTAATTTATTTTAGAATTAAGTTTTTTCCCCCTAAATGTTGAAAATTATATCGTTTGAGAAAAATCCAGCTCCATTCTACTATATGGCCAACTTAATAAGCTTATGAAACTATTTCGTCTAGTTCTTTGTTTAGCGTGGACTTCGTTTTATTAAATTGTGTTTCTTCAATCGCCTGAATTTTCCAATTAAATCGAGAGAAATGTTTTCACGATTCACGATTCAAAGGAAATCGGTTACGTTCGTCGTTTTTATAAAATAACTTTTGAATATTCCTTTGGGCTCTCAGAACAAAGGAGAAAGCTATTGGCGGAAAAAGCTTTTGGCAATCGAAAAACGCAATCAATGTGTGATGAACTTCCAAATAAAATGTGCTTGTACAGCTAAATAAAATTACTTTGTCATAACTTATTTTAAGTGTTCATTAAAGCAACTGAGTAAGAATGGGTTTATATATCTGTATTACTTACTGTCCCCCTACTTTTATTCTTTATTGGTTTATTAGATTTTGTGATAAGAAATAAACGTCTTTTCATAATAAAAATTATACTATCTTTATACCTATAGTTATATAATTATATATTGTTATATAGTTTTTGATAATATTGAGACTTTTGGAAATAGAAATCAAATCCAAGAACCTAAGAATCGTTAATTTTTTTTTATTTATATATTTCTATTATATTAAACTACAAAATTATTATCATTAGAAACATGGATTTTAAGCATTTTAATTGTGTTGAGAACGATCCTCTTCACATGAAAAGGCTGATCTTCACGATGCAACAAAAAGTGGGGAGATTTAGTTACCCCGTCTAAATAGTCGTTTTATCATGATTGATGGTTGTTTAAGGCATATGTTAGTTTTAATAAAACTAATTATTACGTTGGTAAAATATTAATGTAATATTGAAATTTGAGTTCTGACTTTTGTTTATTAACACAGTTTATTCACTATTAAGAATAACAACATGATAGAGCTTCAATTAATTAAATTTCCCAGCGAGGCTTGCCATAATATTGTTAACCAAATTCTTGGTTAAATCACCTCAAATGTAAATAAAATATTATACAACGATAATGGCGGAATATTTGAAAATACAGAAATAATTAGATTTGGACAACATTTCAATGGAATACATAACCTATTAACTAATCGTTGGCGGTATTCACCAGAGAATTCCTGACGTAAACCCAAACGGACTTACGTTGGTATTTGATCAACCAACAACGACGATAACCAATTTCAGAATTGATAGGAATATACTATATAGGTGTATACTTCGGCTTATAGCATTACAAATTTCAACATAGTCATCGTAAATTAGTGAAATTAAATGAAGTTATTATCGAACAAAAGAATGTACAAAGTAAGTGGTTGAATAGCGGGCGTACAAAATCATAGAAATACTAAAACATAAAACAATGTTCAATTCTTCTAAAACATAAAAAAAGCTATAAAAATAGTGATACCGTTTAATTTCCATAATTATTATGTAGCAATCATGTGATCTCGTTAAAAATTTCAAATAATTTCTTGTTATTGAATTTGACACAAATCGAAACATCATTAACTTTCGTGTTAATATTTTCAAAAGAAAACCTTTCTTCATCGATCAATGTATGAAAACGTTCAAATTATTCAAAGGTAATAAAAATCATATGTATCAATTATGAAATAGTGAACTCTTGACCTGGAACTCGCGTGAATCGTTATTTATTTAACAAGAGAGAAATCGTTATTTGTTTACGTAACACACTTAGCTAATTGGCGCGAATACTTATATTGTGAGAGACGTAGAATACTTTTGAAATGTATGAAAACCGTGTTTTGCACATGTGAAAAAGATCTTCTCTTGTATGATGTTAAACGGTAAAAAAGGTCCAAATATGATATAAATAAAGCAGTGACGCGGCACCTACTACTATTGTCCTACCACGCGTCTTTTGCAGGGATTTTTTGTTATTGACGATATCAATGAAGAAAAGAAATAATGAAGTTATTAGTATTAGTAGTAGAGGTATTAGTTTCATTTATTATGCCGAAACCACGAGGCTGAAATTTGTCATAAAAGGGCATCAACGAGGTACACGAGCGGAGATAACCTAAAAGTGCGAGCAATATTCTACGCGAGATCTAACCAGAGTTTTACATATCAAGATTTTTATCTAATACAATACCAGCTCATCTTGTTCAGGTCGTTGCTTCTCCTTAAGGCAGTAGTTATTACGGTATCGATATAGTCTGCAAGGTTTAGATCGCAGCGAATATTAATTTCGAGTAAGATGATATTGCTCTGAGTGGGAAGAGTAGCGCCTTGAAAATAAGGTAGGGATAGAAAGGTAATCCTTTTACTGAGAACACACTTGTGTTTTGTTAGCATTGAACTCAACAAGGTTGATGGAACCCCATTTAGAAACGAGTTCCAACATCCTGTTGAGTTTAATAATAAGTTTCTACCTTTTTCTACTGATATCACTACGAGCAGCACAACAATGCATACTTTCCAAAGAAAGTATGTCATTGATATGTACAAGACAGAATGTAAGGGACTAAACAGAATGCCGTGTGCTAAAGCATTCACTGCTACGAAGCGCGAAATTCAGCTGTCAACGACAACAAGAATTCTATGCTGTATGCGTAAGCTGGATCTCCTCTAGTACAAAACTGCGCAGGTAATTCGTATCCGAAACTTTGATAGAAGAATCTTGTTTTTGGAGATTTTATCAATAGTTTTGATAATATCAAAACTAACACTAACAGACTTGCTACGCTTATCGATAGATTGGCATCATATGATCAAACGGAATACTAGAAAGTCACTTTTTAACCGTTTAGGACGAAACTCATAGTGACGGACAAAAAAAAGTGAAAATTATGGATACTGGGCGGTAGATAATCGTATCAGAACACTCCCTTTTTGGGGACCGACTAAATGTTGGATTCGTTCCAAGACTTCGGCACACGACCAGTGAAAAAAAAAACAATCGGTATACACTCACCAGGTCCTACTCCTTCCCTACACTCTTCTCCTTCCCTATATGTATTTGTATTATAATCATCTTTGTCTATTAAAAAAGTTTAAAGAAAAGAATTATTTGTTTCTCCATTTTCCATCTTTAAAGTTAGTCATCAAAGCAAACCTTCCTATCTGCGTCGGCTATCATTTCTGGCATATGGAGTCGGTCCTGGTACTTTATCATACATTACTTGCGCTTTCCAGTATTAGTTCACTAGTCCAATGATAGGAGGATTCTTTTTTCTTTCAGGTGGGTTTAAGTCTGCATATACCACGTGGTTTCCGTTGGACTTCTTTATACGGCCATGTCATCTGACACGTCTCTGATTAATTTAGTCAGTAATTGGTGCGACCTTCTAGTTTCCACGTATATATTCGTTTTTTAGTTTATGTGTCCTACCTACAGTTCTACCTGTTTGTAAAGATTTGTAAGTAGCAAAGTGGTATTTTAATTATATAGTAATAAGTTAATTTATATAATAAAAAATAAAGTAAAGAAAACATACAACACATAGAACCATATAATTGGGCGAACTGTTGTTTTAAATACGTTTTCCCTTGTTTTTATAACCATACGGGGATCACACCTCACTCTTGTAAGAGATTATCATTTTAGCCACGCAAAATTAATTCTATGCGTGACGTGGGTATCCTTATTAGCATCCATTGTAAACACGGATCGCATATAGGTATTTAATTTTATCGACTGTGGGGAAGGGTGTGCTTTCAATACATAAAACTTTAGGTCTTGTGTTACCGCTGAAGAACTACCTGCTGAGTCGAAAGTTGTTCATTTATGTGCTCTTGAAGCTGCTGTGTAGTGTTGACAGCAAGAAGAATATCATTAACACAGAGAAGAATTCATTGCAAATGTGCTGGAAACAAAATGCTTTGTTTCTGACCGGCGTAAGCTTTCAATAAATTTTAGCAATCGTATCTGTATACATATTAGGAATTAGGATTCTAACACATTTTAAGTGAGATTTTACGATTTACCCGGTTGAATGCCGGTTCGAGTACTTTGACGTTTAATTGAGATGATTGTTTTCATATTTTTGGCCAAAAACCTGATTTTAAAAGGTGTAAGGTGGTTATCCGTGATGCTGTGAATCCAAATTCGTATACCTTGGAAAAATACTTTAAGGTTATAGAAAATATATCCTTACTTAATATAAATAGTCTGTTATACAAATCACTAATAAAGGTCACAGTAGAAAACACCTAAGATTACTATTTAGTAGACAAAAATAGGAAACTAGAACTCGGATCCTCCTACCAAATGTTCGAATTCCAATAACATTACACCACTGCAAACTAACAGTAATAATTATTATTGCTGGTATAAGTTGTAACTAAGGCCGAAAAAGCGTTTCTTACGTGCTTGAGAAGGAAAACCTGACTAAATGTAAGTTACAGATCCAATTAGTAAATCACAATAATAAATTTTGTTATTTACTCTATATAAGTCAATTATTTTGTATATAAAATATTAAATAGTTAATATAATTAGTAATTACAATGGAAATTTATATTAACTAAATATATAATAGTGAGCTTTATTGCATGCCATTAATAGAAACAGTACAAAAATACACAACATACTCGTATACACAATAAAATATAACACTAGACCAGGGGTCACCAAATGGCGGACCATGGTCCGTATACGGATCGCCGCCCCGACCCATTGTATGCGGACCGAAAAAATATATCCCCCGCAGTATTTTTTAGTGTTGTTTAGTAGTATTATTTAGTAAAACACACACATGCTGATGTGTCCAGTGAAGAATTCTGGATAAAATTTGTGTGTGGCAACAAATATCCAGAACTACAAAAATTTGCTTCGAAACTTTTCACTTTGTTTGTGTCGACATATATATGCGAAGCAGCATTACTTACTGATGAACATCTTCAGGATTTAATGTCAATAGTTTGCACCAATTCCACTCCCAACTTCACACAGATAATCAACAATTAAAAATAACACTTTTCTCATTGATACCTTTAAATTTAACGTACTTACTTACGTACTTCCGTAATTACCTTTGTTCAATTTTTTTTTTATTAAGTGTGTGAACCGCGAATGTCATATCATTTCTTAAAATGGACCCCGAGCGAAACTAATTGGTGACCCCTGCACTAGACATTATAAAAGCGGCCATATTGCTGAACTGCAATCTTTTCCAAGCAACGTCGCCCCACAGAAATGCAAAAATGGTCAAATTAAATAGGGAATTTATAGATAACAATAGGATACTTCAATCATAATGGAGTCTAGCCATTTGTATTATTATCAATTCAAAAACAAATAATTAAAACGTATTTAATGTTAGTTAAGTTATCCAATATCTATTCAATCTAAGTTATAGCAGTTCTTAACAAACATAGCCACTGGCCGAGATACTCCGCACATTTCCGAACTCACGGAAAACTCTGTGAATTTCATTGGCTTACACTATTTATGAAGCCTAGTTTGGACTGGCGTTGTTTGCATAAGCTATTCAACTCTCAGGCGCTGCTTATTTGTTTTTCTTGGAAGCACGTGTCTTGTTAGTAAAGGGAGAATAGTTCTTCAAACGGATTGCGTATTTATTTTCTGACACTTACGTATATTGTTCGTTCATGTACACTGACGTTGATGGAGCGTTTAGTGAGAAAGTACATTTTTAATCTATATTGTACCAGCGGGGCTCTGTTCTGTGTTCGTCTAGGCGACTGACTACACGACTGACTTTTGCTTAACTGAGTTATGGTTAATGGTGATAATAAATTGGAGTACCATGATTGGTCATGTACACCGTCTATCCATGCAAGGGATTCGCTAATATATAATTTCGTATTACACTGCAAAGCATATTTCTTGGTATATTAAGAAATAGTTTAATACGAGTACACTGTGTACTCGTGGCAAAACTTATTACTATTACCTCGGTCATCATAGTAATAGAATGTTGGTGATTTGAATTGCCGTTTCTCCATTCATATTACATTCAGACAACATATTTGACATTTTCCGTCTTTAACGACGGAGAAAAAGTTGTATCTATTATTATACCAAATTGCTTTGTTTTTTAATGTAACTTTGATGTATAATCAATCCTTTTTTAGATAGAACTTATATTAAATTTCACTGATATATAATAAATTTGAAAAAATCGAAGGTAGATTCATCTCATCTGTTGAGAAATGAGTTGGATCTACTTTCGAATATTTTTTGGCATAGTACTTTAATTGTATTGGTTTTCATGAGTTATTTAATCGATTGACTCCAACACGCGGCTTCAACCACTTGTCCCTAAGCGAGTGCTCTTGATAAGCGGACGAACTGCAATTGAAATAACGACAAACTCATATTTTCATGGGCAAAATGCTGTTAGCAACAAAAAGACTAACAAACTCGGTGAGTTTCGTTCAAATAAATTAAGCCGGCTCCCCATTGAATGAAAATCTTAGATATGATATGTACAACTAGCCTACGTATATGGATTCTTATTTAAAACCTAAAGAAAATAATGGAACATGAAAAAAACATAACTTGCAAAAAAACTATTCCTTACTTCTTTTATAACAATCCTGTGATAGGATCACGCCGTAGGGCGTGATCCAACTTATAAACACATAATGTAGTTAAAACTAGAACGACAACGAACACGACATGTATATCGAAGGTATAATTTATCCGCCAAAGGTTCCACTAGAAGTATAATATTTTTAAATACTCCTACAAAAGTGATAATGATATGGTCAGGTAAGCTCATTTGAGTACCTCTCTCCAACTGACAGTACTTAATTAATATGTTAAGCTATTTTGTTGAATTGACAGTCGCAACCACTTAACTAGTATAATGTGACCCAAATTTCAATTGTCACCTACGAAATATAAATCCATGTGCCATCTATCAGTAGACTTCTTAATTTATGTAAAAAATAGAATGTCTCGACCAATTTATGTATGTTAATATCATATAATGTATGTACGTTAGTTGTTGCAAGAATATGTCGTAAACTATATTTCAAATCGCTTAGGTGACTAGAGCTTTCTTTAACAGAATAATTATAATATATAAGGCAGAACAACGTTTGCCAATAGTTATTAAAATAATTGAAAATTGTGACCACTCACCATAATAAACATCATCTAACTCCTTATACCTCTTGGCATTGACTCCAATTCTCCAACTATATAATAGTACCACCAGTATGGATATATTCTGAAACAAAAAAAAATATATCATTGAATAAAAGGAAAGCAAAAAAAGTCAACTACTTATTATTCGCGAAAACATGCTTTCTGGGAGCTTTTAATATTAAAATCGTTCTTTAGTTAGAAATTCAACTCAACGATATACTATTATACAAAAACGGTTAAACGCACTCTCGTATTCCGTGGCTTGGATATATTATAATAATTTAAATGAAAGTTATATATTATTATCGTGTTATTTTTTATTTTCATCATATACGAGTACATGAAATTTCCATGATTAACAATAACAAAAATACAAAAAAAAATTATTGTAAAATTGCAAATGTTTAAAAAGCCAACAATAATCCTTACTAATATTATAAATCGGAAAGTGAGTTTGTTTGTTGTTTGTTTGTTTGTTCCGCTTTCACGCCGTAACTACTGAACCGATCGCTTTGAAATTTTGCAGACGTAAAGATAAAAGTACGGATTAAATAATAGGCTACTTTTTATCCCGGAAAAATCGACAGATCCCACGGGATGCGCAATAAAGGCTTCGCTCAAAAACTACTGCACAGATTTTCATACGGTTTTCATCAATAGATAGAGTGATTCTTGAGCAAGGTTTTAAGGTATTTTTTATCTCGGAAAAACGGATAGTCCCACGGGAAGCGCGATAAAACCTTTGCGCCATAAACCGACTTCCGCGCATATGTAGCCGTGGACAAAAGCTATGACCCTTAACCCTCTATAGACCCAATCCCGAAATCCACGCGGCGAAGCCGCGGGCAGAAAGCTAGTCTACTATATAAAAATAAGTCGGCTTTTCCTTCCTGGCGCTATAACTCCAGAACACACGAACCGATTTCCACGGTTTTGCATTCGTTGGAAAGGTCTCGGGCTCCGCGAGGTTTATAGCAAAGAAAATTCATGAAAAATTTCAACAGAAAAGCGGGAAAATCTTTTTACATACAGCGAGACATGACATTTAACACATTTGACAGGACGTCTGTTGAGTCAGTTAGATAGATATGTATTAAATAGTTGTATAAAAAATCTGTCGCTATATTTGTTTGTTATTGTAAAATTTTTAATTTTGTGCACGATCTCTTGTTGACATTTATGATGAAAGATACCATTCAATTTATTTAAAGGATGTCAAGGCATTTGTTAATACTATCGTATCAAGGCAACTTATAACTTGTAATCACTTTGTAATACCGAAAATACTTTCCTAAGGTTTAAAATAGGGTAAGGTAAATGAATTGTCTACGGGTATATCAATATCAGGGTTAATTTTAAGGGGTACACTTACTAATCCACATATCAATTGATCAATTGTGACAGCGACAAAAGTAAAAATGGGCAAACAATAAGATCCAACGAATAAAATAAATAAAGCTAGAACATTAGCTTTCTTTACTTCGCTTGTGACGTTTATAATTGGATGGATTTACAATTTAGGTGTATTTGGTAGGTGTACCTGACTTATCGCTGGACTATCACGCTAGCCTCATCATTCGTCATTCATTAGGTGATCATTTAATTTTCCAAAAACTCCACTCTACAAATTACGTCCTCGCGTGTGATTAGTTATGTGTCATGTCTGTGATAATTCGCAAATGTCAAATGTTTTGACTATAATTAGTTTCGTATAAGAGCCAAAAATAACATTCAATTGTCCCTGGTTTGGAACCTACAGCTTCACAAATAGTTGTACAACGAACAAAGACTTTTATTATAAACAATCATTCTATGAAACAAAGGAAATTTGCCTAAATATATCGGCGAGTGAAAACGCTACGCTCTTATCAAATCGGCGTCAGTTCAGCAAATTCTATAGGAACTTAAGCATTTGTACTACACAATAAGTTTAAATTTGGTTCGGTTTTTAATTGATATCTTAATTAACGTTTGAAATAAATATAATTTAATTAAGCATTCATTTATGTTTCAAATGTATAATATCTATGTATTCCTTTCAATACATTATAATTTGAATAGGATTGTTGTTGTCTTGCCTGACATATTCCCAATCATTCTTATCGTTCTTATACAGAAATGTTACCTTAATAAACCTAATAAATTAATTTTTCCATAAACATAATGTTTTTCACCGTGGAGAGCCATGCTTCGGCACGAATTGGGCCGGCTCGACCGGAGTGATACCACGGCCTCACAGAAAACCGGCGTAAAATAGCGCTTGCGCTGTGTTTCGCCGAGTAGGGGGTCGCCGAGGGTACCGGAGGCCCAACCCCCCTTATTCCCGTTTATTCCCCTTATTCCTCTTATTCCCTTTTAAAAGGCCGGCAACGCATCTGTGACTCCACTGGTGTTGCGGGTGTCCATGGGCAACGGTTATCGCTTACCACCAGGTGATCCGTTTGCTCGTTTGCTGCCCTATCACATAAAAAAAATAAAAAAAAAAAAAAAAATGTACCAGTAATAATCTCGTTTAGCCTCTAATCAGTCTAATCCTGGGGCATAATCTAATATGGCATTAACAGCTTCTAAATTAATAATGTATCAATAATACTATCAACTTCATTTATGCATAAATTGAGAGTCAATTAATTTAGCGCAGGATTTGTGTTAGATCTTAATACAGATGTGTGGGGATTAGATTAATAACCTGCATATTAGCTTGTCATCTATGCAGTAGCATAGGTATGTAGGTAATACTAATCCAAAATAAAAGATCTAAACCTATATAGGTTAAAAACGTATTGAATTATAAACCTTTTATATAGAAATATTGTATAAATATTGTAAAATCTGTTTTCAAATAAGGACAAACATAAAACAAGGATTCAATAAGAGTTTCCAAATAAGGGAGTTTTAATAAAAATAATAGTCTTATTTCGGAATTAAGATGCATATAGCATTCTCATTACATGTCAAAATAAATCACAAATGGAACTAGATCTGAACCTATACGGATTAAAAACGTGTTAAATTGTATTCTTTTACTTACAAATTTTATGTAAATGTATAATTATTGTAAAAAAATCAAATATGTATTGACAAACATAAAGCAATTATACTGTAGTAGTTTCCAAATAAATGTGATATGAAAAATACGAAAGAATTTATCCTTTCTTTTTCAACGCTACTATACAAAATAAAATCATAAGTTATGCCATAAATATTCCTATACCTTTTGCGATATTAAAATAATTTTACAGACAGTTTCATTTCAATGCCAACTGTATCCTAAACCCTAAGATATCTGTGACTTTTCTCACACTCTCGGAATCCACTAGAATCCCCTCCTAAACGACCCTCATAAATTGCCATTTCGTCCTTTTGTCACAAATTCGAACAATATTTTCTTTAAACATTAAAACCCTATTCTCAATCTTAACATTATAAATGTATGAGAAAAAAACAACACATAGTTTTTTTTTTTAATCTGTATAATATGTTATCACACTGAATTAAAAAACAAACTATCCTTTTAGCTTACTTCCGCTTTAGTATCTTGTTTTGCACATCATGTACATACTTGGCATGATTTTTTGCCTTGCAACTGGATATAAAACCTAACTTATATATCATCTAATATGTCGTATCCAAAGATATATGTAAGAAATAATATACAGAAGGAACATATCGGTTATATAGTCTTTATGTCCTTGTCAAAGACATGAATTTCAAATAACGATCCTGTTCAGCTGGTAACATGAAAAGATAATGGCGTCAAGCAACACAATGCCTGAATTATTTTTAATTATAATCATACTTAGATTAATACTAATTATGGTGAGTAATGATTTAGCATATGATTGATCTAATCGATGAATTATTTCGATTCATTACGCGGTTTTTGATCCACCATTTTCTGTATAAATTCTAAACCAAATTTATACAGAAACGAATAAGAACGGATGGTTATAAAATCGCCGAAAGAACCTAAACAATTTAGACAGAATAGTTTAGCTAATTTTATCCCAAATCGTACAATTGTGGTTTATTTGTTTTGTAGAAGCAATAATATATTTTGTATCACTCTTTTTTTTACATTTTTCATCCGATTTTATACGATAATTTTTTTCGTATAGTAATTCTAAAAATAGAATGCTTGGCGTGGTGCTCACTGGTCATTGTTCGGACGATATATGGCTATTCAGCTGAGATTAATTGAGAGGCCAGCGGGATGCTCGTGAAAAATAGCGCCTATGGCAGCCATCGACGCCAATTAAGATCCACTTCTAATAAAATGTGCTACGGCTTTTCAAAGGGTTCGGATACGTAAAAGGTTGAGATTGATTAACATGCACATACATACATATAAATATAAGCACACATACTCGTCCTTTAAATAAGAGTAACGAAAACCTGCAAACACAGGAAGAAAGCAAGCGGTAACCTGAGTTAAGTATACTTGAGTATTCTTATGATTAAATGTCAAGGAAAAAAATAGACAATGTAAAATTCTAATAATATGGTCAAACTCGCCTATAGTGCAATATAAAAAAACAGCAGCAAAGACAAACAATACCTACGATTAGAAGACAAAATTTTTCGTAATATCTCCTTTATTCTTCCAAATTTAAAAGCGATTTAATACTTTCTTTAATCGGAAATGGATAGAAAGGTTATTATAATTATCTCTATGTTTTTTTATTAATGGTCAAATAAAATTTATTTGCTAGATGTTTGAACACACTGATAACACTATTTTAAAAACTTTTTGAAAATGTATATTATATTACTACGAAATGTAATACTCGATTCTAACAAAACTTATGGCGGAGTTCTAATTTATTAAAGAAACCACTGTACTTTATTGGTGAAGTCAATTAATTATTCAACTGTAATCCGATATTACCTTATCACGCCCTTGATTTCATTTTCATCTTGACCTCCTATTTTCTTGAGATTTCCCAGCGTATTGAAGATATGATTAAGAAACCGGCGAAAGCCGAATTATTGAAATTATTCGGCTTTTATTGTTGAACGATATTGATGGAGATTAAAATCACTAAAGAACCAATTCATGCCCAGTTCTATATAACTTTCCGTCGATAGCTTTACCAGGATTATTACAGATTATTGATTATATAGATAAACAAAATAATTGATTTACGAACCTAGTTTTTACACAAGCCTGACAAATATGCTTCTTGTATTCTGGGCATGAGTTATCGTATTGTAGTTTTCGTTTTGCATAACATTATATATAGGATTTTTATATAGATATAACATTTTAATAAATAAGCAGGCTATTCACCTAATGGTAATTGGTTACAATCGCATATAGTACTCGTAGCTCCTGAACGAATCGCTGAAAATATGTAAACCCACAAGAACCACAGTACACGGCTCCAGTTTGTGATATAGGAAATAAAGTCCGATACCCAGTAATGTTACTACTTGTAAAATAACAAGTAAAACCAGTATACAGCAATATTGCTGTTTTACCGCAGCTGTATTTAAGTACAAGTACTTAGCTTTGAAATGAATGGAACACTTGTCAAAAAACAGTGTCTTAAGATAGATCTCATTCTTGACTTTCAATTATTTATACGAATCAAAGCGACAACTCAACGACGGGATGATAAAAATACTTGAATCGACAAGCTGTAGTATCCGATTTATCATTAACTCCAAAGGATTTTTTAATAACACAGATCTAGTCCAATATATATGAACATGCCCGTTATTTTAAAAGGCTTAATCATTACTTTTTTAAATATATTCACTATATAAACATAACTTTTCTGAAACCTATAGCTAAGCCTCCTTCTAGTATCTCTAAGGTTATGTTGGCATCTGTACCTCTTACGTTTTTATTTGAATAAATATTAGATTGCCTAAATACTGAACTTGCAGGGGTGCCAACATGACCACAGAGTAATTTAAGAAACATAATCGTAGATGACCAACTCATACCTGCTATTTTAAAGACCTATATCCATCACAGCAGTACTCAACGCTTCTGTATCAAAGAGGGTGTTTAATTTTTATTATATTTTATTAATTGTATACTATTACCTTAAAAATATTGTAAAAGTAACAGTGTATTTGTAATTAAGACATTTGACGATACAGACAACTCTTGTAGTGTTATCGCAATAAAAATATTGCAGTAGTAACGACATAAATTAGTTAAGCTGTCCAATTTGTATGACACTTTGAACAAATATTCCAATTACTTCTCTACATTTATATATATTTATAATATTGAAAAACGTAAAATTTTATGTGACGAAGCTAAAAATGTATTCATATTAGTTGAACTAAAAAGTAAAAGTAAGCTATTAAGCGAAGTTTTTATTTTGATATACATTTATGGGATTATTACTACTTAAATTCAAGAATTATGTAATTAATACATCCATATTCAATTAAAATACTCGCATATATACGTATCCCTTATAGTAAGTAGTTTATACTTACTTAATATCTACCTAATCGTTGTAAGTTGCATTCCGAAATGATAAATTTGAACTAGCAACTGAATTTGAGAAATGGATTTATATTCTTGACGAAACATTTATTTAATATTTTGCTGAAGTGGTAGTGAAATCTGGTGTTGACAAGAAAAAAATAATTTATTGAAATTTATATAAACCTTCGTCAATGCAACTCAACTAGATCACGTAACACAGAAGAAAAATGCCACGAAGGCAATAATACCGTTATTTATGGGCTGCAATAACGCGAAGGCCGGCATATCGGAAGGATTCAAGGTCAGGCGTGTCAAGGGTGCCCGCGGCCACCGTCATGTCTGGCACAGTACAAGCACAGTACAACCACAAAAGAATATTTCTTATAAAATCTTTGTAGAAAACGCATCAAGCAGTAAAGTATTAAAAGACAAAAACCGTGTAAATTTAGTAGCTTAATCACCAAACGATAAAATTTACACTGTTTAATGTAGGTAGGTGCACCACCGGGCATGCCTAGCCCATACACTATCGGCGTTATGCATAGCATTGCCTAACTAGAATTGATTCACTAAAACGCGTCAATAAATGTTATCCCATGATTGCTATTTGCATTTAGATCCGGCTCGAAGGACCAATATTAGCGCGTCAATAGCATACACAATTTTCTAGTTTATCCCATAGATTATTGTTATGTATGTCATTGAAAGAGGTAGCTAGAAACTCGCTAAGGGAATTGTTTATAGCAATCATGTTAAGCCATGTTAGGTAATAACTTTATGTATATGTAATAATACTATATTCATTTTTGACACTAAATGTATCTATGTAAGTATATATAAGACAATTATACTATGCGTGATTCTCTAAAATTGCGTAATATGGTAAATGTAGTCTGAAAAAAGGAGATAAAATTAGACCTTCAGAGTTTCTAACGTGCGTCGAGAACGCTCTATCTCAATTTATTCAATTACTTGCCATATATATGTATATACGCATACAAAGTTTTAGTTCGCCTATGCTTAAATTTGTTTTGACATTAATAAGTGCCTATATTACATAAGACATTTTGATTCGATTTAATCTAGGAAATTCAGAAATGATTTATTTTTCTAGCCTGAAAATATAAGTTAACGTTATCTAATGATTTGATATTATCATTAATATTAATGAAACATCATCAACATTTAAACAAGTAAGTGTTAAGTTTTTTTTTTTTTATTATATATGTCTACTCCACGGACTCGTAGTCCGTGCCTTTTTTAAACTGTCCTCGTTTGGATCTACTACGTACTGTACGTACAGCGTCATATTATCTTATAATACTATTCCGTGACTTAACATTAACGTGAGTTGCGCAGCACTTTAAGTTTAAAACGTTTCCAAATAAATATATAGGAATAGTTTATCACGGATATTTATTAGTCGTGTTCGGGAGTTTAGTTGTTAATTCTACAGCTCTCACAAGTTTTCACAAAGTATTAAATTTTATCAACGGTATTTGAACTTGTCAAGGCACAACATTACTGCATTGGAGAAGTTCTATATTTTTGTATTAAATTTATACGAAGGCTCTACAAACATTTATAAATGCGACAAATTACACCAACATCACAAGTAACGATAAAAACATAACGAGGATCTGATAGGCATTTGGGGAAGCATACCGGATACTTGCCACGTCACGAGCCCAAAAATAACATCGCGCCTACATCCAGTATTAATGGTTCTTCTAATGGGCTGTAAGCTAATAAGTTATTCTAAAACGAATTTGGATTTTTAAGTATATGTATATTTTCTATTAAATTTACTTAAATACTGAGCGAATTTGGGCTACATTTTGCCTTAGTACCAGAAAATAGTATAAAAATTGTATTCAATTTATTTGGTACACTTTAATGACTAATATATACATAGTAAATAATTGAATAGAGCGTAAGTTCGTATCAATAGCTCTCCAAGTATATGACAGATGACATGAGAGTCTGCACAATATCTTTTGACAACTCACCTGAGTTGTCAAAAGATATTGTGCAGACAAAAGATGGCATAAATCGCAAACAGATATATAGTGGTCCAGCACATACCGAAGCAGAGGTTTCTCTTACAGATGAGGACTGTTAAGATTGTTTTTCTGACGTCTTTAAATTTTTATAATATTCAGAGATAAGTTAATGTTTTTATAATAATTTTTATCGAAGTATATTAGGTCTAATAGATTGAATCGGACAGTGGATTATTGTTTCGTCTTAAATATAATTTAACTTTTGGACAAAAAAACACTTCCGAAGAGTTTCCAAAGGTCTCGGCAGCACTGGCGCCTGAATGTGAGTCTTCTTTCTTAGCGAGATTAGCTTTAGAATCACTGTTTATGCGAAGACTATATAGATACGCTAAAAAGCCCAAGGGTTCGTCCCTAAACTTCGAACATATTCAAAATAAACTAATGTTATGTGCTATTTTAAAGACATATAAAGCTGACTAAATTGATCATATTCAGATAAGCAAATAGATGCCTTCAAGTCTCGACATAACTCAATTTCTCATATATCTTGAAGTAGACTGGATAACGTTTCTAAAATAGTTTGCTATTATATTTTTTGGAACTACCTTATAAAAAGTATCATATATGTTATCACAAAAAATTGCGTATCTATGATTACAGAGTTGGTCATTAATGAAGCCCAATTAAGCGTACGCACTTGTAAGATATTTTGATTTTAATCAGCTTCATTAAAGTTCCAATTTCTAGAAGATATTTGCTACTAGGTAGGTAGAGAAAACGTTCAGAAAACGACAAGTATATTATGATATTCAAAATAAACAAAGGTAAATTTGTAACCTGCCTTTATAAGAAATATTTTAGAAATATGAAAGATTTCTTAGTGGATATGTTGATACGTAGTTATTAAAAGGGAATACATGTAGTTTGGTTCAACAAATAAAAGATGAACATTCAATTTTCGGTGAGTGACTTACTACTCGGTGAGTAGTTAGTACTCGACAGGTGAATCGATCAAGTCGTCAACACGGCTCGTTGAAGTCGCTGGTCCGAATCGAAACCGAATCGATTTTTTTTCTTACGGTCGTTTATCATATTAATATACAATAGAGTTTGTAAGGCAGCGTTTGAAGCACATGGGCGTTGAAATAGAAAACTTTAAAAAAAAATTACAAGTCAAGCGAATATAAAAAGAATTAATGAAATGCTAAGAAGAATCAATGAAATCTTTGTATGAAATTATATGTAAAATAAATCTAACTGTATCTATATAAACTAAGTATGATAAAATAGGCTATCATACTCCTGCTTGTTCAAATAATAATGGCTGCGTTACGTCGCTTTATAATAATTGCCAAAATTTCATTTCATAATGATCATAAAATATCAGATGAGTGACTTTACCTGCTATGGCCCTATGAGTTATTTGACAAGTACTTTAGAACAAAAAATAATCACTACAACAATGCTCTTACCCATAACGCTTACTCCGAGTTGTAAATCGATCTTCGTAACGTGCAATATATCTTTTCCGCGCGCATCATTCTTTTATACACATACATCAATGAACATGACTTATGGCTTTGAACATTATCGTTTACATGCGTTTCATTTGACGTGAATGTCTTCTAAGGAACCACGCTTAGCATAATAACATCATTGGAAATATAAGGATCCTAGAGTCAGTTAATGTCAGTCATAAAAGCATCACTTCTTATATCGAATCGAAGTATTAATGTCGTTTTCTATTTCATTATTCGATGTGGTCTTTTTATAAAATTCTATATATATTTTTCAGCTCATAGCTGAAGATAATATAGTTAATAATAATTGTTTTATACTTTCTTAGCAATGTACTATTTGACATTTTTCAAACATAAACTTCATCCATTTCCATCCATAATAATTAATTAACTTTTCTCCGTTACTAGACCAGTAATGCTATTAAAGTCATTTGCTCTAAATCCAGTCTTTACATCTAATAGATAGAATTCTAAATAAAACTGCGATCTGTTTCCCTTATCCAATAGTCAACAATGTTTGTTACAGAGAATTCTCGTTATTGCCACGCCAACAGCTCCCTTAGATCTATATTAGGTTCACACCGACTTACGGTCCATCTCATCCAATCTGCATAAGGAAAGGGTCCAGCGCTGGAGCGGAAAGCCATTAAAGGAATTAACACTGCCCGTAGGTGACCAATAAACATTGCATGAAATATAAGGCATACGGAGGAAGTTATCGCTAAAAGCAATTTCAGTTTGCTTATACTCATGATTATGTTAAAGCTTAGATAGTTAAGAAAAATTAAGTTTATATCATGTACTTTTTGTAGTAGAGAGTTATAAATATACTCGTACTACAAAAATACAAACTGACCTAGTGCGATTTGGAAGAATCACTTGCTTGTTTGTGAAAACTGTATATAGGCGATATGAGATGCATGGGTAATGAAATAAGCTGCTATGAAACAACTAAACTATGTGAACAGTGAAAAATCAAAATACAAACAGCGAAGAAATAAAAAATAACCCAATTATACACTTGAGATTGTGACGCTACACCACTAAAAACGAATTACTATTAGACAGTTTTAATTTTAAAAATCTTAAAATTCTGGGTATTCATAGCTTAACTTATTAATAATATGCGACCTCCATACCTCCATAGTCGAGTGGATAATACACCGGTTTCAAGGTGTCGCCATCTCTGAGGTCTCGGGTTCGAATCCCGGTGGGGGCAGATGTTTGTGTGATGAATGCGAGCATTTGTACCTTAGTCATGGTTGTTGATATATATTTCAATAAAAATTATTATATATGTATAATATATGTATGTCTATCCGTTACCCTAGATCCCATTGCACAAGCCTTATAGAGCTTAGTTTGGGCTAGGCTAATTGGTGTAATGTAACAAATATTTATTTATTTATTTATATTTATTTATTATTATATATTAAATTATTAGGTTATTAACGTAACGGATTTCCGATACGATAACAGTTGTAGTAATGTAATCTGCTATTTATATTACCTTATAAAGAAAGTTGGACTCAAACTATTTACTTTGAGGCCAGCTAGTACGAGTATTTACGATTCTGTAAAATAAACAGGTAATAACAAAAATAACCCTTGTTAGTTATCTTATTGCTTATTTCTACTACCAGATCGCCGGCCATAGGTTTCTCTTCACAAGTATTGGCATACCTTCTCTGATTTGCAAAAGCGATTATAAAATCGAATAAAACTTTTTTATTTACACCGAAAACATTTTCCTTCTATTATTTATTAGAGTATATATAGAGTATAGTTTTGTTTTTTATAATATGCCATCGTATTTAGTAGACTAATTAGGTATTGTATTTAGCAGATTCATAAAAAAATATTAGTTTCACTTCCGGGACAAATAATTTTATAGTTGCATACGTAACTTCCGGATTTTATTAGTTTTATTCATTATTTTGAAAAAAAAAACAAGCCGCTGCAATATACGTAACTACAACCACATTTAGTTGTTACTCTTATTAGATTCATAATTTTTTCCATAATCGAAGGCCAGAGTTGCAAGTAAGTCACAAGAGGTGTCTCAACTCTTCAAAGTAGTAACGCGAATAGATGAGGAGTGAGTGCGTTAAAAAAACGGATCATGTAATATATAAGATGAGAGAGCAAAAGCTAGCATGGTATGGACGTTTAATATGTAGAGTATGGAAAGACGATGACTATGAATCTAGATGTATTGAGTTATAAAGATAGATTTCAGAAGGGGTGGTTTAGTTACATGAAATGTGATATAAAAGTTGCTAATGTGGATCCACTTGGATTAGCCTCTTCTAAGCTGAATAAATTGTGATTATCCATTGTGTCGATTGTATGGTAGTGTAAAAAAATGCAGTATTGGTTTTCTACACAGACTTATTAAAAGTTTTCTATAATATCGCTCGCCAGCGCAGAAATTTACATGATTTATCCCTACTTTATTATATTTTGTATTTTCCAACATCTGCATCCAAACTTAAGCTCAAACCTGTAGAAAATCTACATCGTTAATGACTTTGCGGAGAAAAAATAATCTATTGTATCGATTTTGCATGCCTGCTCACGGTTGAATACTATCTTAATGTTAATATTCAGATCATATTTACGTATTCCAGCAAAAAAATCTAATCTAATATAAGAAAAAGTAAGTTGAATTACGATGACAATAATCACAGTGTATGTATTGTAATGTACGCAATCTTTTCACTGTTTAGTCTTTAACTGTAACACAACACTAATGTTTTGCGGCGTAAGTTAAAATACTCTTACTATATAACCTGCGCAAACTACCGTAGTATAGTTTTCTTTATAAGACTATTTTACCGTTTTTATGTTACTTATGCTAAATTTACCCTTTTCATGACTATATTTTATTGTTCATTATACTAGATTTATATCATGATAATCTTGCTGTTTCAATGTTACTTATTATAATTATTAACAATAATTAAATACCTTTTTGTTACTTTATTTCTGTTTTAATGCTATTTATGATAAAGTTACTTTTTCATAACTGTCCTATACTAAATTTATCTTTTTTATGAATATAAATAAAAGCAAAATCAATCAAAATCAAAAATTAATTCTTCAAATAGGATTTTACAATCACTTTTGAATGTCAAAGATGCTACACCATTGGTTCACAAGTCTACAGCGGGAGACCTTGTACTGGAAAGAACCAGCAAGAATTTCTTTTTTCTCCCTGTATCATTACAGAGTCATCAGTTGGAAGCCGGCTTCAGATATACAGTCTGAAGCCAACCTCAGATACCACTAACAAATGTATATTTCCGTCACAAGTGTCATATCGCATTAAACAAATCTGATATGTATATGTCCGGTACAAAACAAATGTATTATTTATTATAGAATCATTAAAATTATAGATTGCAAAATTTACATCCAAGCATTTTTAATTATGCAGGAAATCATTGACCTTGTAATACCCTTTTTTCATTAAAGTATTTTTAATATGTGCTTTAAATTCATGAAACGGTAAAGCAGTAATATTTTCTGGAAGTGTGTTCTAAAAAGTTACACATTTCCCTAAGAACGAACCTCTAGTTTTTTGAAGCCTATGTTGGAACGGCAAGCTTATTTTTATAAATAAATATTTATTACACTCACACCAATTGGCCTAGCCAGTAAGCTAAGATTTGTATTATGAAACCTCAGATAACAGATAGACGTACATTTTAATCAAACGAACTTGAAACTTGAAAACAAACATTTATCTATATATATAGATAAATGTTTGTTTTCAAATGAACAGTCATAACAAAAGCAGGATGCATCACACAAACAACTTCCTGTACCGGAGCTTGTACCAGAGGCCTCAGATATTGTGACACGTAGATGCTGGCCTACTAACCACTCGACCATGGAGGTATCCTTCTGTTTTAATGTTACTTACACTAAAGCTACCTTCTTCACGACTATAATGCTGTTTTATATTACTTATGTAAGAGTTATCTTTTATGGACCTATGCCGTGCAGATGGCTTTTACAGCCCCATTTCGACATAGTTTTAGCAAATTGAGAACGATCCTCGCGAATTTTTAGATGACAAACATCACCCCAGAGCTAGATAGCCCTGTGGTAATGTATGATTATAGAGATCTATAACCTAATAATTCACCAGCCGGTTCTTACAAAATAAAAAAAAAACTACTAGAATTTTTACAATCATTTTTCTCTATGCCATTGGTTTATGTCTACGGATCTTCATTCAAGCCGGATGATATAAAAAAATACCTAATTATAATATCTACCAATCGTCAAACTTATCTAGAGTGGATAAAGTGGAACAAAATGTAACAACAAAATCGATTTATCGCCCCTCATTATTGTTATAAATGCATAGCACCACATAAAATATGGCGGGATCGCCGCGATTTCCATAAACGGCAACTCCGAGACAAGAAAATAAACGCAAACACCATTCGTTACCATTTTCTCAGCATTACGAAACACTAAATTGTTATAATGGATTGTTGTTACATCAATCAAACGGAATCATCGTGGATGTCGGCGATAATTACGTCGCACGAATAACTTTGATGCCTAATTTTCACGTGCCGTTTGAACTTTGCCTTTTCGGATTTATCATTCGTATTATTTTGAAACGTGTCGAGACTTCTTTGGTCCTACAGATAATGCGGACTGAATAGACTAGGGGCTGTTAATTTATTTGTACATTATTGTACAAAGTAAAACGGTACAAATTTCAACCTATATATATATATATATATAGGTTGAAATTTGTACCGTATATTTATATTGTATATATATATATATATATATATATATATATATATATATATATATATATATATATATATATATATATATATATATACACACTGCTGGACGTAGGAAAGGCACTACAGAAATCTAATTAAAAATATTATAAATGATCAACACCACACAACTACCGAAAATGCATGTCGTCAAAGAAATTTTACTATGAGCAGTTTTTATGCACCGCCCACCGCTCTGGAGGGCGGACGGTTTATTTCAAAGCCGATAAGGTTCCTGGCCTTCTGCCCGATCAAAGGCTGTAGGTAGTGTTTAGTTAGTAGGCTGGCCTTCTGCTAGAGTCTAACATAACCACCCTCCATAGACCGGGCACAGTTGGCATCCGGTATAAGATCGTCCGAGCTCCAAGGGGCTATTAAGACGACTACAATAGTAGAGCACCTCTTAGGAGGATTCATTACCATCCCCCGTGGGAAAATAATTAGTAGTTTTTAGTAGGTACTTCTACCTACTATAAACCTTTTGGTATTGTGCCGGTTATGAGAGGTCAGTGCACGTATTGAGGTTAAACATTCCTTGAGATAATCATCTCAAGGGTGCTGAGTAAGCTAGAAATACACACGTACCATATTAGTATATAAGCCTTAGTTTTAGTTAAATAAATCAGTTATTATAATGGAGACCATAATAGACAATATCAGACTATAACCTGAGTCTCATTATGTCCATTGTCTAAACACTGCCAAATTGGTGACCCTGACAAACGCGACACGATGAAAACACTGGCAAATTGGTACTATTGCTACAAGCATCTACTCAAGTTGTATTTTTAAGTACTATGTTTTAAATCATAATTACCTGGAGCATAGATATTACATAATTTGTTCTCGTTTACACGAAATATACAAATATAAAATAAGAAAAAATATAAATCATGTAATATCTTTGATTGCAACGTGCTGTATATTTCGCAATATACGCATCAGCTGCGGACTGACTCGAAAAACGTCGCCACTATGTTTTGAAACATATAATAAGTGTTACTAATTCCTACTTTATTAATTTTATATTTTCAGTCTTGATTTAAAACCTTTTTTATATAACTGATGGTGTTGTGTTGTTCATATTAAGGAAGTGTTCAGGATTTTTTTTGTTTCAGGCCATCATAAATCCATCACTATACTATACTTAGTGCCGCTTGTTCATTCTGTTGTATACATTAATAAATGTTACAATCTAGGTACCGCATATGTGATCATTGCATATCTATTTCATGCTAAGCCTTGCTCCTAGGTTATTTCTAAGCCGGGTACCTAAAACGTAGCCCGAGGTAAGAATTTTAGATGCATTTTTTTTTGAAATGGACTAATCACCTCAAAAGAGTTCTGGGTATTTTTTAATAAAATTACATAAATCTACTGGAATACAAATGCAAGCGCTATTTTAGTGAGCAAATATAGCGAAAGCATTAAAGTAAATGTGTGTACATAAAGCAGAAGGCAGCGTTCAGTTGAACATCGGTACTCGATTGCTCCAGATCTCGAGTGCCGAGACGCGGCAGCTATAAAGCCTGGCAATTTCCTATTTCAACTGTCCAGCTGTCAGTTAAATATTAAAAATGCACTACTTATCGTTCGCCTTCCAAGAACATTAATTTCCGTCCCATCACGTACATTTTCTGCACATGTTCGTTATAAGTTGAAATTAATTCAATAAAAAAATTCTATGAACTGAAATCACATTTCATTGTTACGTGAAATAACAATCACAAAAAAGTAATTACAGCAGGCGTTAATGAGATGGGCCTGAAATATATTATTTCAAACAAACGATTTCATTTGGAATGAGGTTGGATTTTATTTCTATATTGTTCGCAATTCAATTATATAAAAATATCTGTCTGTTTACTGACAATAATCTTAGAGCAAAGCGTCTAGCTGTTCTAAATTCCTGAGTCGTTAATTTGGTTGAAATGATAATTAGTAGTTAGAACTCTGCAGCATTGTTATCACTTAGAGCTTGCGTTAATTATATTCAACATTTTGCAACTTGTCAACTAACTGGGATAATAATATCTTGGGAATCGTATGATGATATAACATCACAGGTTAGAAAAATTGATTTATCGCAATTATTTTCATTAATCAATATAATGAATTTGCATCAATTGAATAGTTTAGCAGAGATAATGTTATACTATCTACTGATAATTTGCTAGTAGAATGTTAAATGGTTGATATTCCATTTTTAATGTACCACAAAATGAAAAACAATCTATGGCATAGTTTTAGAAAAATTACCGTTTATGACGTCATAGTTACTGTAGAATGAAAACTCTCCTTTGGCAAATTTCTAGTACAAAGAAGTGAAGCAATATGTTATGCAATATTAATTTGTCAACGCTTATGTACGCGCTCGTGAATGCAAACTTTATATACCCGAGCACTAGTATTGACAGTTCTGGAGAGAGAGTATTACCAACTTTCTGTTTGAATTATTAAATTAATCAAGGACCTTACTCATTACGTCCAATCACTTGTATATGCGCACATGAGCAATTATGGACCAACAATAGATATATTCAATTAGATTCAAAATAAACAGAGAACGATAACAGTAAATTTTGGACCACATTCTATTCATGTCATCAATGTTAGGGTTATATCATAAACGTCAAACCAACGTCAAATGTTAACAAATTCTTTTTTTTAGAAAACATTATTTTATAATTGAAGATGGGAATCATTTATATAATAATTTATTTAAAAATAAAGCAAAACCATTAAATTGCAACATTTAATGGTTTTGCTTTATTTTTCAATAACACTAAAAAACCTGTGACGGGGCTATTCAAATAACTACAAAACATTTAAAATATTTATTTGTCTACCAAATCTTTATCATCTAACAAAATAAATTTCTCAAACACAAAAATTTTGACTACGCGGAATATAAAAATTCGTGAAACTTAGAAAGTCAGAAGTTCTGAGAACTTTTTCACTTTGGGAAATAAATAATAAGACTACTAAATCAGACGATTCAGTTGCTTATGCATAATTTATTTATGTCAATGGGAATCATTTTCGCCATGTCAATGGTCACAATTATAAAGAAAACTTCCGCCTTACAGACCTGCAAGGTTCTTCTTCGTGGCATATGTCACACATGTACTGGCAAAAAAAATCCGTAGTGCTATATCAATTATGTTGCCTAATTTCTTTGTTTACACCACAATGGCAGCCAAAGTTCATATACGTCAACGCAGAGTACAGGCGGTTTACAGAAGAAAAAGAGGGTAATGTTTAGAAAAAAAGCTCATCAAAACACTCGCCGTGGTATAAACGCTTAATTACGCATGTTCCCGACTGGAACAGTATTATTATTATAGTGTACGTGTACACGATAATATGCATAACTGTTGGATACATGTTATCATTTTCTGGCTAAGACGAATTTTGTTTTCACTCTGGAAGCAGTCCTTGTCTTTGGGTGATGGTAAGGCTGAGGTATTGGTACTATCTGCCTGATGGCAGGCTTAAAATCTGTTCAAATCTGACAACCGTAGTTACTGTATACGAAATTTTATGTCTTATAGTATATAATTTTGAAATGGGTATATATATATATATTTCTTAGAATAAACAAATAAAAGCAAATAATATATATTATAAAAAATGTTAGTTTGGGCTAAAGAGACAGTCATTTTCTGACCGTGTTGAGAATTAACGCCTTCTGAATCAAGCCTTGATCTAAGCAAAAGCTTCTTAATATGTTGGTCGAGGCTCTTCACTCTCAGGTCATTTACTGAAACAACTATAGGAAAAACGTTACGTCGAATCGATAATCGATAGTGATTCAAGTCAAAGTACTTCCTAACATTGTCATTATAGACATTAACGTGGTTCCCGTCTAGAAGAATGGTGATATCGACGAGCACTGCTTGCAGTTGATAGATAATCCTGGCTACCATGTTGAGTCCGTTGCATTCATCGTTTATAAGATGTCAATTAAATATCAATATAATTATTATTTTATACTGACCAGTGTGTATAAGGCGCTCGCGTAGGCCGCGTGCTTCACATGCAGCGTGCGGCAACACGGCAGGCTCGTATCCTGCTCGTGCGCACTCCACGCTTTCATCTGCGGAAGAATGTAAATCTAAGAATTTATGTTGCATAATACAGTTATATATAAATCTATATCTGACAACATCATTGTATCATGTGGGATTTCTAAATCATTTATCATTCACTACTGCTAATATACGTCAAGCTTACCCTAGCAATGTTTGGGCGTTTAGGACTGGTCCAGAGGGAATTTATCACCTTCACATTTTTCACATATAAAGACAAGTTGCCTCACCCTTTACCACGTGCCATATGCTATCACACATTCTTAAGTATGTTGGAATATCTATATATATGAAACTGAATAACTAAGACCTCGCAGCTCCCGAAGGCCAGATAATATGTTACAAGATATGCGAAAAGATTAATTAAGATTTAGAGAATAGGTAGTTATTAACCGTAAATTTTGTCTTAACAAAGTAAAAGGCGTACAATAAAGTTGAAATTTTTGATTGGGACGTATCATATATTCGGTAGTCGCATTAGACAAGTCTAATTCGTCTACTGGGCACGTTGAAGACGTAGAAGCGAATAAATATTTTTGGGTTTTATCATATTAATACAATTACTTTAACTTTAAAAAACGAAACTGAGGAAGGGAGAAATATAAAAAGTTAATATCATAGATATTGATCTCTATGTTTGCTATATAAGTTGAACATCAGTCAAAGTAATATGACAGATTTAGATATGTTGATTTATTGTTATCTTTACTAAAATGTAAACTTAATAAAACACGCACACTTACATCCCGAAGTGAATATCATTACCCATTTTTATGATACCTAAAAACCTCAGCGCTGTTATTGAACATCTAAATATAAGATTTAACCGTAATGAAGCAATATCCGCTGTAAGAAATACATTACACAATCCATTACGGTGACTGTCAAGATCCGCCTAATGCCGCCCAACTCGTCCTCGGGATGAATTTCGTAAAAGACGTTTTAGTCGCTTTAAATAAATCAACGCGTTACAAGTTTACTTTTGTTTCTGTCGCGCAGATAAAGACGCAAAGGGTTACTTTCAAAGGATACAGTCTAGAACTTTTGCGTGGGTGCATTGTTTTATTTATAGAAAATAGTAAAACTCATCACGCTCTCTGTAATTAAATTAAATAGAAGTCTAACATCACGTACGAGCTAAGATTATTTGCACTTGCTATTAATTAAAATAGTAGCTTTTAACATTTGATACTGCTGAAGTGTAAGATATATAATGAACTTATTTAGACTCACAAGTATATTGTGTACAGAATTTATTTATATATACGTTATATACATACAATCATGTAGTTACACCTACTCTCCTGATTGTTCATGTAAGCTTAGCCAGCATGCTTTCAAATATATATTTGTTACTTTGCATTTTTAAATGAGTTTGGGGGCAAAAAAAACTAAGAACCTGCTTGATGGTAAGGCACCGTAATCTATGGAGACCTGTAATATCAGGCTTCACAAACTCTTTAAAAAACTATTTACCGCTATTTCTTGATAAACTATTTCATTTTAAAATAAATATTTTAAAATTTTATAGTCTGAAAGTCTACTTTGGCTTAACAGATCAGTGGTCACAAAGGATATTGTTTTTTGCTGATTCCACGCAGTTGATGATGACTTGTCCAACAAGCAGACAAGGTCGACACGTGTTTCGTCTCTCAGCGAGACATCTTCAGAATCTGTTGCCCGCTCGTTGACTCACGAGCGGCTCGTGATACAATGGACTTCCGCAAAATAACACCTGCTACAATAGAGTAGATCAGTGGTCACTAATGCAAATAAATAGAACAGCGGCTGCGAAGGCAGCTCTTCTGAAGTACGCATTTGCTTAGTGCAGGCGAGTGGGTAGATGTAGGTAGGTCCTAGTTGAAGTAACATATTTATTATTTAATATGATATATAATAGAAGTGTATAATAGTATAGAATTCTTTTTAATTTTATGTCTATTTTAAATAGTCTAAATACAATAATTACATTTGTATAAGTACAACTTTACACCATCTTTCTAAAACAAATCTGTTTCTTACTTTCAAAATAATATCTCACTTAACTATCATTCGAAAAATAAAGTTTACAATTTATTTCGATAATATCGTTTGCCTAAGACTTCAGCATTATGATTCTAGTAACTTTCGTAAATTTCAAACCGTAAAAAAAAACATATATCAACATAAAATTAATGCAGTTTGTTAAATTTTATGTATATGTTAATGTTTATGTTTCTCATAATGCTAACTCGAGACGACATAAAACAGAGGAGCATTTAAATAGTCGTATCTGTAACAGCTTGTGTGTTACTTTTAAGACCGCGAAAAGTTTTAACAAGTATCGTCATTACATTTTATCACAAACATAAATAGTAGATCCTCTATACCTTTCTCAAGAATATTTCATAAATTTTATATAACTATAAAGAAAATAAATAGGGTACTTCCCTCTATATTAGAAAAGATCTAAATGCATATAACTATGATAGCTTATGCATTAAATAGTCGGAATCATCATGTTTAAGTACATAAAATAACAAAAATAATATAAAAATTAGTTTCAAAGTATTCACTTTTTTAATCTATACGTAAAACAAGAGCGAAACATAGGCCGCCATGTCGTGACGTCATAAGGTACTGTAAACTTATGCGTGTCAATGTCATTATGAATCATAGTACGTATAAAGCCGCAAAACAATAAAAAAGTTTGTAGGTTGCTTTTTTAATGTAAGAGAACGTTATAAATATGTAAGTTAAATTGAAATTACACGTGAATCACACTATGGAAAGCAGTTTTGTAAAAGGAGATAGTAGGAATTTACCAAAAATAATTATGCATTAATGGTCGGAAAATTCTTTGCTCCAAATCCCGACTTTTGTTCTGCCGAGTTACGGAGTATTAAAACGTCGATGTCAGTATTACTCTTTTACTATTATTTCTTTATATATAAAAGTAAAAACTCATTTTTAAGTTATGAATATAATAATACATATAATCAAACATAGAGCTTTGTTTATTATTTACATGCCGTATTGACGTCATCGCTACAGAGTAACCACTCGTGCGGCGCCTTCGCCTAATTACGCGCGAAATTTGAAAATATTAAATTTTAATGCAATTTTTATAGTAGGTACTTAACGAGTGTATAAAATTTTTATATATTTAGTATGTTTACTGACACGCAAGGATCAAATTAAGATTCTTTTCAAAAAAGAGATTAATTCCCTATTAACAGCTGCACTGAAAGAAATAATGTTACCAACCAAGAAGCAAATAACTCTCGAACATTATTTTTTGAATTTAAAGATATTTATCTTGTTCCAAAATAGCTTACTTAAAGCGATATACACTTCATTGTCGTTAGAAGAATTCCATATTCTTGGTAACCAAGATAGAATATCTCAAATCAAATAAAAATATTATTTCATTTAAATTCCACATCTTGATTCAAAATAGAGCTGTCTCTTCAATTTAGTTTGATACTTTCTTAGCTGCGAGCACTTAAGTCAAGATATAATTCTTCTAACAAAGAATTAGCTTATTTCAGTCAACAATTCGTTTAAATATTTAACGAAAAATTCAGATATTTTGAAATAAATAATATATTATTTAACGGAAAATAGAAATACTTTGAACTAATTATAAGTTGAATATTAAATAAAGAATTTTTTATTTTTAATCGAAACATAATATTATCCGAAACGAAATAGAATATGGCTTCGAATAAGAATGAAATAATTATTCTATGAAGAATTTATATAGATCATCATCACAGTTCATATATATATATATAGTACCTACGTCCCCACCGACGTGTGATGAGACGACGGTGTACGAGCCTGCCCTAAGATATTTTTTTTACGAGGGGAAATGCGTGAGATCGCAGCGTACCCTACCGCTGGCTAGACGGTGGGCGTGTGTGGGGGCTCTCCCTGCAAGAACTGCAAGAAGTGCTGGGCCTACCCACTAAAACCCCCGGTGCTCCCCTGGCCCTTTTGGGTGTGTGTAGTAGGGTCCACATTGCGATAAGTATTAGATACATATATTAGGGCGATTAGGCCTTAGGGACGGGCCACACTAAAAAGACGTAAGACGTGGACGCGTCGGTGCAGCAACACAATAATGGACCATATAGTACGCACAATAGCGTCGGTTTTGATGTTAAGGAGAACTGCGCCCGCGTCCCTATAGGCGATGTCGCGTGGAGGCGCGGACACAACAACAAAACCGATGCTATACTGCGTACTAGGTATTGTAGGTATATGGTTCATTATTATGTTACTGCACCGACGCGTCCTCGTCTTACGTCTTTTCTGTGTGGCCCGTCCCTAAGGTGGGCCCCTATGCCCTACTGCGGGATTAGATCTATAGAGGGATAAGGGATATAGCTTTTGCCCGCGGCCACGTCCGCGGGGAAGTTGGTCTATCGCGCGAAGTCTTTATCGCGCATCCCGGTGAGTCTCCGTTTTTCCGAGATAAAGAAGAAAGTGTTTTTTACGTTTAATTTATTTTCCGACTAAAAAACGAAGCTTACCAAACCCTTTCATTTGATACCCATATTATAGGGGTGCATTAAAAATAATTGGTCCGCCATCTTGGGAAAGTCCGCTATATTGGATTAAGAGCGACGTCATATTATTTTTTGAGGTGTTCTTTGCAAGCCTTTCTTTCAAATAAAAGATTTGATACCCATATTGTAGGGGTGCATTAAAAATAATTGATCCGCCATCTTGGTAATGCCGCCATGTTGGATTTAGAATGACGTCACACACATAACCATGCATTGTCATCCGACTTACACGTGCATGCAAAATTTCAGCTCAATCGGAGATCGGGAATTGGATCAAATTTAACTTGCAAGATTTGATTACAGACAGACAGACAGACAGACAGACAGACCGACAGACAGACAGACAGACAGACAGACAACGGGACAGGTGAAGCTAAATAAAAGCTTGTAAAAAGAAACAAACATCAACAGATATCGCCTGTATCCGCATTAATTCCCTTTGCCTTTCCAATGTTGGAGAATTAACGTTATAACAAAAAACAAAAATAACAAAATATATATATATCTTGAGACAAGCATGAAATCCATCGCTAATTCTTGATTTTGAAACAGAGCGTGTGCCAAATAAGAAATGACTCATGATTTTTCTAACAAGATTTACCAATCTTGATCGAACTTATAATAAATACTTAAAGTTTTTGGTCTTTATAAGTGTTGCCAACACTAATTATAATAATTATTTAGTAGTAAATACCAATACTTTAAGGATATCGCAATAGGTACTTAGAATCAAGTTGCAAATCCTTACAATATTTTGTTGTTTCTTTCACCTAGGTAAATGTTTATGTTTTACGTATAGACATTAACTGTAGTAGATAGCGTAATTCTAAAACTGATATTGAAAGAAATACTTTGGGTAATTGATTCGCACAGAAGAAAAACATTACACTTAAATAAAATTAAATAATGCCGAAGATGGCAAGGCAAACCATAATCTATCTATATTGCTTGACCCTGCCAGAATAGTTTTCTTATCTTATTTCTTAATAGGTGATCATTAAAATCTGCTTATAGCTAAACCAATCTTGAATTATAAATGATGTAACATACATGACATTGTTTTATATACATAAAAAACGAAGTCGATTTTAGTGATCAGGTCTTAGTAAACCACACTGGCCCAGTGCGGGGATTGGTTTACTATACACCTTTGAATTTATTCGCAGGTGTAAGCAGGTTGCATCACAATGTTTTCCTTCACCGTATGAGCTTCAGAAAAAAATACATATGAAATTCGAAAAACACATTGGTACATGGCAGGATCGCCCCCGATCCCTTCGAATCTTCCGGTGACCAGTGCCGAGACCTTAGCACCACCGACGCTATAATATTAATAAAATACAAGCTTGCATACTTTGTATACTAATCACAAAAAATCTGAAAGCGGTTAGTGTGAGTCTGTAATATTCGAACCCGAATAAGTGAATCCTCAGTTTCCAAATTAAATTAAATTTTTCTGTACATACTGGCTACCCACCCCAGCTGATATTACTGATGCTAAATATTGGGCCCAATTCTGGCATGATTCTCTAAACTTAAAACTAAATTTGACAGCAGTCTGTCCTTGTCAGTTTTCAGTAGAGAATGAAAGAGAGAGACAAATCTTAAATTTAGTTTTAAGTTTAGAGAATTATGCCAGAATCGGGCCCACTACTATACTGATACTAAATATACAATTATCGTGATCTATCTCGTAGGGTGCAATCAGCGTTTGCAATGTAAGCGCAAAAACATGTATTTACAACATCACATTAAAAACCTTTCAAATTATCAGCGTTTCTCTTCTATATTATGCATGTATCAAATGAAAGCGCTTCGACTGTAGATTGCATGTTGTTTGGCATGCAAAAACGTCCGGCGCACCTCGGACATGCCGCCCCAAGATCGACTCGTATGTGTAGATATTGGGGCGACATGAATGATCCTTCGTCCCACACCGCTGGGCAGCGGGTTAGGCGTCCCCCAGAGGCGACGCACACCGGTGTGCCCTTGCCGGTGTGGAACATACGGCATGCGGCGAGAGGGGTCGTCACCTCTTACGCAGCGCCACAACCGGCGGGTCGAGGAGAGCAGAGTGCCGTATAGGCACGTGGAATGTACGTGGGGGGTTGAAATATATGATATGAATGAACTGATCGATGTAATAAATGTGAGACGTCTGGATACTTTGTGTGTGACTGAGACTAAGCGTAAGGGGAGTCACACAGAAGAGCTTCGCGTTGGCATAATGGCCTTGTGGTCTGGTGTCCAGCAGGACGAATATGCCAGCGCAGGAGTGGGTGTGGTACTCTCCTCCCGCTTGGGCTCTGGTATGAAAGATTATGGTTTGGTAGGCCCGAGACTCCTCTGGGTCCGTATAAAGTTAGGGATTACGAGAGTTTTTCTGTTGGCAGGACCTGTTGACCTGGAGGAATTTTGGGATGCCATGAGAGATACTCTGGATTTGGCTGAAGCGAACGAAAGAGTGATTGTGTGTGGTGATTTGAACGGATGGGAAGGGACCAAACGAGACAAATATCAGTCTCATTCTTGGTCCGTATGGAGATAAGAGAGTGAATGATGCTGGTAAGCTTATTCTGGATGTTTGTACGGAATGAAATCTTCTTGTGTCTAACACATTATTCCAGCACACACATTATTCACACGTATACCTGGAGACTGAATGATCAAAAAAGTGTAATTGATTTGATTTTAATAGATAATAGACTCCGAAACACGTTAGTGGATACAAGAGCCTACACAGGTCCCACTATTGAAAAGGGACCACTACCTGGTTGTAAGCCGGTTTGTGGGCCTTTTCAAGAAGTGGAGACACTGGCGAGTGCGTACCACTTTCGGAGATCTTGAAAGGATAAAGACTGAAAAGCAGAATGATGAGAGTATTAGGAGTAAGTACGTAGGTCTGGTCTGCGAAAGGCTCGCAAATGTGAACCTTGCTGACTTAGACGTAGATGATTGCTGGAACGTTTTGGAAGAAAGTATGGTGGATAGTGCAAAAAATGTATGTGGATGCGCAAAGAGGAGCAAAACAATGAAAGGCGATGCCTGGTGGGATGCAGAGGTTGAAACCTCTGTAGCATAAAAGAGTAAAGCATGGTTGGACGTTGTCTCTTTGCACTTAAATGAAAGTATGAAAGAAAAGAAGAAAGAAATATACCGCCAATGCAAGAATGAAACTAAGGCTTTAGTGAAAGAGAAGCGTGTTAGTATGATTTTGAAAGAAGAAGAGAGGCTGACGAGGGACTTCGAGGCCAATTCCAAACTCTTTTGGAGGGAGGTAAAGAGGACTCGGGGTGCTTCGTCAGATCTTTTTCCGATCGCCAACTTATACTTGACAGCCTGTAGACGGAATCACTGTTTTATTTTATTCTTATGAAAATATAATATATAGTCATATGAACTTTGCCTAAGCGATTAGATAATAATCTTAAATACGTGGAACAATAATAATGTGCTACTTGTTATTTAATAAATACCTATTAAGCATTTTTGAAATTTAGACGAATGCAATTTGGGCATCGAGAGCACACAAGACTGATCCTATCGATATCTTATATCACTACATAAGGTTCATTTTTCTACAATCCGTGAGACGAAATGTAGTCGATATACGAAACTGATAGCTTTTATCAAATAGGTCTCTACTCATTGTCTCGGTTGTCGAACTGTAAATCAATGTATAGTGAAATCTAAAATACGATCAATCAAGCTCAATTGCTATCAAATTCAAACTAAGGGTTCAGTCCTAATATTCAATTGGTTATGCTCATTTTAGAACGTTCATAAATTAATTATTTAAATACATATAAATAAAAATAAATAGAATTATTTAGTTGTCTATATAATCTCTACTTAATAATACATAATATACAAATAAAACACATATTTTAGAATATCGTATGCGATTTTTTCTTTATTAAATTGCATAGTTTCTAACTCGTTTTAGTACTTTTTCGCGTTTGATTAGCCGGCAACACTGACTGAACGACGACGGTTGCTTGTGATTTGCTGTGGGTGCTTTGCTTGTTTGTTGTTTGAAGTCCATTAGTTCGTATCGTACGTCCAGTCGAATCCAATGGAGATGGAGAATCAAAGCAAGTTAATGAACATTCTTAATAGCAGGGGTGTGAGTGAAGACATCAAAGAAAATTTTAAAAGTAAGTGCCCTCTAAAATACCTAATTGTGATTGCCGGACAGCATAACGTCGGCTAAAAGAGTTGAACGCTAACTCCATTTTTATTGATATGGGTATCGTTAGAGAGAGAAAATAATAATATTTCGTTTCGTAAACTTGCTAAATACATCTAACTTAAAAAAACATTCAAAATCCTGTGCAATAATCTGATAATTTTAACATTAACATCTAAACTCGCACATGAAGCTCGCATGTACCTACTAGTAAAAACGGACTCCGCCATTTTGTGCATGTGCGTGCGTCTGCGTCGAAGCCGGTGCAAAGTGTTTGCGATTTTAAATTTAGGTAGGTAATAGTTGAAACTTCCTTCTGTGTTGATTTTCTCACATGGTGAGTACATAGTAGGTAACAATATATTTATCATAGGTTACTCTGAAACTATGAATAGTTAGGTATTTAGAAATTTCCAGTAGTATTGTGCTTATTTCTAGACGAAGTTACTATTTTATTGCGCTTGGAGATAATTATCAAATAGTTTTATAGAGACAGCACGTTTTATTTCTCTTTTGTGTCCTGAAAATTTGTTAGAATGGATTTGGCAGTTCAACTCATTTAGCCGACGATATTCTTTCTGTAAATTTTTTTAGGTAAAAAAGTGGGTAAAAAGTTTTTTGTGTTGCTGTTCATTACAGCATGTGACCCGTGAACTTGCAAAAGCGGATCTTGTGTGGAATAGGCACTTTTAAAAGATAACCTCTAAAGCCGGCCATAGACGGACTGCTTGGAGCGGTTGGTGCCAACAGCTTCATGCGGTTGCTGTTGGGAGATGTGCTCTGTATTTATTTACTCGTGAATTGTTTTAGATAAGTTATACTCGCACTTGAAAATAATTCTTTTTTTTTGTATACTTACCAATAAACAGGTATAATATAATAATATACTATGTTTTATTTTTATACTAAAAGCTTTAAATTTACTCTAAGCTAAAAATAATGCAAATGTTTAGAATTAATCTGCGATTGTTTGGATTTAGGAACAAATTTCTAACCCTTTCGCTTTCTTTTTTAGGAGGACTTAATCCTGTGTGTCTGAATACACAATATATTGTGCCTGAATGTATTAGTCCTACTATTTTATTAAAATAATTTATATCTTCCATCAATATTTTTTATTCTTTCTTCATGAGCAGAATATTTTAAATCTAGAATGTAATTATTTTATATTGAGATGGCTTAGTTATTAGGCGAAAGAGTAAACAGCATTAAAATCAAGAAAATTTATTTCTCTCGAAAAATACTAAGACGATGGAAAAAAGAGAGGATACATCAAATTTTGCAATATTAATATGTACCTACCTATTATAAATATAAATCAATTTTATATTGTAAATTTTAATGTTTCTCTCTTTTTTTCCATCGCCTTTCTTTTTTTCGAGAGAAATAAATTTTCATGTTTTTAATGCTGTAAACTCTTCGCCTAATAACTAAGCCGTCTCAATATAAAATAAATCGTTCTTGATTTAAAATATTCAGCTCATGAAGAAAGAATCAGAAATATTGTTAGAAGATATAAATTATTTTAATGAAAAAAGTTTCGCTCTTGGGTTAAAATATTAGGTTTTTAAAAAAAATTTGACAATATTGAATAAAGAAATTAATTTCTTTATTCAATATTGTCAAATTCTTTTTTAAAAAGCCAATATTTTAATCCAAGAGCGAAACTTTTTTCATTAAAATAATTTCGCTCTTGGGTTAAAATATATGGGTTTTAAAAAAAGAATTTGATAATATTGAATAAAGAAATTTATTTTTTTATTCAATATTGTCAAATTCTTTTTTTAAAAAGCAAATATTATAACCCAAGAGCGAAACTTTTTTGATTAAAATAATTTCGCTCTTGGGTTGAAATACTTCGTTTTTAAAAAAAGAATTTGACAATATTGAATAAAGAAGTAAATTTTAATTTACTTCTTAAATCAATATTGTCAAATTCTTTTTTTAAAAAGCATATATTATAACCCAAGAGCGAAACTGTTTTAATTAAAATAATTTATATCTTCCATCAATATTTTTAATTCTTTCTTCATGAGCTAAATATTTTAAACCAAGAATGAAATTATTTTACATTGAGATGGCTTAGTTATCAGGCGAAGAGATCATCAGCATCATTTTTTCATCAATAGTTTCAAGAACGTTCTAGTTCTTGAAACAATACTTTGTGAGCATTGATATAAGAAATGAAGTTACTCTTTTCAACAGTTTATGTCAGTATTGATCGAAGACATTAGTTGCTTAGTCTAAAAATTAAACTTCGAGACATTTTAATTCTTGTTGTAAGTAATTTCTATTTTCCTTATATGGAAAAGCGAAAACCATTTGGCCCAAGTA
The DNA here is from genome assembly GCA_036419045.1 of Scirpophaga incertulas. NCBI lineage: Eukaryota > Metazoa > Arthropoda > Insecta > Lepidoptera > Crambidae > Scirpophaga > Scirpophaga incertulas. Next base: position 9,812,461 of record CM071637.1, on the reverse strand, counting down.
AACTTACTTGGTGTAAACAATTATTTTTTTCCGTGTGCGCATAATAATGACTATTAAAGAGATTTTCGATCATAAGTATTACTAAGAAAATATTCCAAATATAATTCAACGTTCCACAAAACACAAAGCGCTAAGTCGGAAGCTTTTTGTTATCAGTAGATAACCACTTGTTTACCAAAACTGAGTGGATGGAACTTGAAGATAAAATTAATCCAACATTTTTTGTAAGGCAAGGTTCTATGAACGGATTGTACTTATTCATTATTTAAGCGGATCAACGAGTTTTTTTTAATGAAAACGCTTTTATATTTGATTTTATATAAATCCATTAAAGATCCAAATCTATCAACAAATATAATAAAAAAATTTGTGATAACTCTTGAGAACATATTATAAATATGATGACTTAGGAACGTGATGAGTCTATTAATCTTCAGCCGAGTTTTGGTCCAGCCTGGTAATTTGACTTTAAGGCCTGAGGCCTCAATAACTTGGAAACGGCTTATTACTACTACCATCCCCTTTTTACTACCGCAGCACGCGTAGGACGGCCAAGACCCATTCTTAGGTTGTGAAAGTTCTACCATTCAGGAAGAAAGCGCTTTGCCCGCCTTTATAAAACGGGCTGCAAAGGAATGAAATCTTTGCAGCCCTCTGTGTGTCCTTTGTACAACCTGAGACTTTTCAAGACGATTGTTAATAGGTTTCTATTGAATAGACACGCTCCACCTTAGACTTCAAGACTTAGACTTAGACTTCTTCAAGTGTCTAATAAAAAATAAAAAAAGAATAACCGGTGATCGTAATGTTGCGTAAAGCTATCAATAGAAGCGTTTGATTTCGTCCATAAGCTCAGATCATAACTTAACTAACTTTTTACTTGGGTTAACAACGAATCCATATTTTTGATTGCGACACACGCCGATTTTAAACAGAACGTATTAAAGATAATGTGCAAATTATAAATACGTTATCACGTGACAAGCATGAGAATAGAAACCGAATCTCGAAAATTAAACAATATAGGCATATTAAACTTCAATAATAATAATAAATTTAAATTCAATAATACTTCGGGGGATACATTGAGTCCTTGGCAAAAACTGCAGCTAAAAAGCTTGGCATTTTATCCAAAGTTAGGCGCTACTTCACTGCAGAACAGGTGCTCAACCTATATCAAGCCCAAGTTCGATCCTGCATGGAGTACTGCTGCCATCTTTGGGACGGCTCAGCCCGCTATCAGTTGGCTGCCTTGGACTCAGTAGAAAGGCGAGCTAGAAAACTTATCGACGACGAAATACTTATAAACTCACGTCTCCAGAGTCTAGAACACCGTCGAAGAGTTGCTTGCCTTTCGGTTTTCTATAGGTTGCATTTCGGAGAGTGTGCGTTGGAATTATATGCATTAATTCCACCCGCTCCTTTCCACCACCAGTCAACCAGACGTAGGCTTAACTACCATCCTTACCTGGTGGACTAACCTCGCACACGTACAAAACGGTTCCAGTCTTCGTTTTTAATACGAACAGCTAAGATGTGGAACTCTTTGCCGACGTCTGTGTTCCCGGAACAATATAACTCTTACGGTCTTCAAGTCACGAGTGAATAGGCATTTGCTAGGTAAGCGTGTTCCATCCTAGTCCTCATCGTCACTTACCATCAGGTGAGATTGTGGACAAACGCAAACCTATTTATTCTAAATAAAAAAAAAAGAATAAAATTACATGAAAATTTAATAACTGTAACTTTCTTGATGTTATCATATATAAATTTATTTACTCAATAAATAGATTTTTTACACTTAAAATTACGCATTAAACTAACGACAGAGATAAGCATTAAAATTCAACTCGTGACCACGGCCAATGCAACTTCGTTGAAACGTCAGCAATTTTTGAGATAGGTTAATATCTTCTCTTAAATTTTAAGAACCATGGAGCGCGAAAATTGAAAACTGTAAAATTTATTTCTACTAACTTAGCAAACAATGTTTATTTCATTCTACGAAGTAGAACATATGACAGCACGGAGATAAAGCCACGTGCGGAAAGATTGTTATTAATAATTTTGTTTTAATAGTTTTAAATTAGCGCAACAAATTCATAAATATTTCTATTAGAATACCAAATGCTTTTACAATAAGTAATAGCAAAGGGATAAAAGTATACGTAATATGATATTAGATATATATATCTTGTATTTAGACTGTCCCAGATTTCAGATAAAATATCTCCATCCAAGAAAACTATAGGATCTATACTAAAAAAGAAAGTCTGAGTCAAGAGATTACGATACAAAATTTCCGGGCTCATAGAATGCTTATTGTAATAAAATTACATCATACCTGATATGGGCAAGCCTGTGACAATACATCGAGCGAACTGTTGACCTATATAGCATGTTATGACAGATACCTTTATATTTACTCGCTTGATAATATGATAAATAACGTACCATAGTAGATAAATAAACAGAAAACCTCCTAGACAGCTAACGGTCATAAACTTTATAACATTTACGTATAAACCGCTAGCTCAACATTATCCCGTGGCAATTATTTCAAGTTAAGAATAATTCTTTATCATATGCTAACAGCAACATTATTTTGCTTTTACACCAGACTTCCCAGATAGTGATAATTGTTATATGTAACGTTTAAACATTGTATAAAAAGATGGTTAATAAGGTTATAATTCTGTTAAAGATAATTTATAGATAACAATGTGGTCTTTAATTTTAATAACTCAGTGGTTATGTTGCCTAATATTTTGACTATAGTGAATAACATAATGAAGCTATAGTTGTTATAGATATGATGTGAATTTGTTTAAAATTGTACAGGAGCGTGGGTTAGACTATTTAGCTGGAGCCAGCTTCTCATTGAAGTCTCTAATTGGCGTACAAAAGTGATTGTAAAAATCCCATTTGAAGAATACATTTTTGATTTTGATAAATGGGTGTTTTCTTTTCTTATACTCAATAACTAAATTTTACTTTGTAGCTAGTTGAAAATATCAATTTTACACAATTTCTATGAGATATACTAAATAACGGGCCCAGGTTCACGTTCATAATTTGGATGACCTCATCATATTTTAATATCGATAAATACAATTTTCTGAACTTCATTTACTTGAAGTCATAGATTAAACGAATTAATTTGATAATATTGAAAATTATTAATTATGTTTTAATAGCCTTGATGTTATAACATGAGGGAAGAAAGAACATCGCCTAAGCGAGTTTACAAATTTCCTTTCATACGACGCGATCAAAGAACTACCACGCCATAGAAAAGCTTATGAATACAGGCTGTATTCTCAATATTTCAAAAGCATAATTGATCTTGTGTTAATATAACAGTGGTTTTATACAAGCAAAATTTTACATAATAATAAATATAATTAAGGTTTCAAAGACCTAAATAATTAAGCTTTATGTGTCTATTCCAACGTTTTCTTCGTTAAGATATATTTATATTATTTGTATTAATAGCACAATTGTTAAATCTCCCGGAAATATTGATAAATAATTAAAAGCAAAAAGAAGTAAATCAAATATTCTCGTTTATTTTCAGATTTATTTCTAAAAAGTAATTTCTATTGACTTACTTGAAAGACTTAGAAAATGTTTTGCTAAATATGCAATGTCAATAAAATTATAATCCTGATTGATGAGGTTTGACTAAAATATAATAAAATAAATACTTTGTTGACATGTAATAAATTTTTTGAGAATCAACAATAAATAAAAATTATTGTCAACAGTTCAAAAAAAAAAGCTTTGATTACCTTTGGGCTTGAGGATGTTCTGCCAAGTGAGCCCGGATCTGCATAGCATACCCGAAGAAGTTTTGATTTCTTACGATCTGCACATAAGTCCGATACGGAAAAAACTATAAAGGAGCTACGAGCCGTGCGCTTCGTAGCGAGGCCACGCGACAACTGAATGACTGTGCTACGAAGCATTGTAGTCCCTACCACTGCTACGCTTACAAGCTACGGTGCGAGAATTAATTATCAACGGCAGCTTCCAAGTCTCTATGATGTTTTTGCAGTAGAAATGCTAAGATTGCTTATGAAAAGCTTAATTAACAGGTACTAAAAGCATAATTTCAGGTTTAGTGTGACTACACTCAAAAACTTACTCACGTACTCGTACGCACGCGTAAACGCTAATACAAAACCATTATACTATCTTTAAAATAATCCATAAAACTATATATATATATATATATAATATATATATATATATATATATATATATATATATATATATATATATTATATATATATATATATATATATATATATATATAATAATAACCTTTTGGTGGTAAAAACAAACTAATGAAACGTGAAATATTATAGAAAAGGTATTTACTCAAAATTTTATTTGTTTAATTTTTGTCAATTATTTACAATATATGGAAATAGTAATTAGAGATTTTTGAAATGAAATTGAATGATTTTTAACCGACTTAAAAAGAGGAGTTTTTTGATTCGAATGAATTTTCTTTTATGTTTGTTACCTTAGAACTTTCTACTGAGTGAACCGATTTTGATGATTATTTTTTTATTTGAATCGCTACTTTTTGTGTGGTTTCATTTCAATTTGGTCCAGTTCTGACAATGCATCTATGGGAAACCCGTAATTTGCATTAAATATGTGCGACAAATAAAAAAATTACTGAATACCACACCGAGTAAGTGTATTTCAAATTCACTAAAAATAAAAATATAAGCAAAAAAATCTATTCCATAACAAATTAATATGCACTAAAAAAATAAAATAAAAATATATTATTATTTAGCTACAATTATTGTAAATGTTACTTATTGTCACTGCGTAATTTTTAAATAACCATGGTCTTATAGCCTTACAAATAAAATATATGCACAACTTTATAGGTATTCCTGCGTTGATGAATATATTAATTCGTTATACAGCAATATTTCAATTAGTTCTATAATTGTTTTTCTTATTTGGTATTTATTTTAAGTAGGTTGAGAATTTTGTCAAGTTATTTGTATTACTAATTGAAAAAATGAACATATTTTCTAACCACGAATATAGAAATGTATATATTTTTTTAATAGAAATTACACCATGTCCCGATATTTTTGCAACTGAGTGTATTAAATTTATTACCACTTGATACTCTTAAACCTTAAACCGAAACACAACAATACAAGCGTTACTCCTACGGCAAAAGTAAGTAGATTGGAGATAATCTAGACGGTAGTATTATAACGTATTTTCACCATAAATATTAGAAACACGTTTATATTGTATACGTAAATCGGCCATATAGTGATCATAATTAAATTGAATTGTGTTTTTATCATTAATGCCAATCTCATGCCAATCTCTGCTCACATCCATCACTATACTTTCATTTACGTTAACATCGGTGACCCATCTAGTGGGACGTCAGCCAGTCCGGTTAGTAATTAACAATCAACTATTACAATTCACGGGGCGATGTTCGAAACCCTTGTTCTGACGATTTTATCATTTTTGATTCGATCATGCAAAGAAACTTCGAACAAAACCCTCTTCATGGCGCAATCTGAATGAGTATAGAGCTTCCATCCGTAGACTGCTAACACAGTATATTAACATACACGTTAATGGAGCTGTTGATTTATTAAGAAGTTATCAGTAAGGAATAAATAATCATTAATATTGGATTGCTTGAAATGTAAGAATAAGTTTGCCTAATTAAGCAAAAGTTTGCTGAAAATTGCATAATCACTTATAGTACCTAGTTCTATGCTTCAATAAATATTCTTAAATATATATTTTTTTTATATATTTTTTTGTTACACTTACACCAATTAGCCTAACCCAAACTAAGCACTGAAGGCAGGTGTTATGGGATCTAGGGTAATGGATATTAACATAATATATATTAACAACCCTGACCAAGGTACAAATGCTCGTATTCATCACACAAACATTTGCTCCCACCGGGATTCGAACCCGGGACCTCAAAGAGTTTTTTTATAGGATAGGGCAGCAAACGATACCAGAGCAATACCAGAGGAGTCACAGTTTTTTTTTTGTTTTTTTTTTTCTCAGGAGAGGAGGCTGAGAATCCTCATGGACACCAACGCAACAGGCAAGCAGGAATGCGTTGATTATGTCGGACTCCTGGTGCTGTCGAGGCGACTCGACCACACAGACCTACCGACTAAACTCAGCTTAGCCTTGGCCCTAATGGCCCTACGGCTTGAATGGAATGGTTGGCGCACCCTCAGGAGAGGGCACGTCAGCGCTGCCCTCCGAAGAGGACATATGCGCGAAGGAAGGCTCGGTACGCCAAAGTGGGTCCGCCCTTGAAATGATGGGGCCTACTCGTACATGTGCAGCAAGCTGCGAAGTATGGACTAACTAAGGGATGGCGGCGCAAGGCTTGAAGAGCCAACGTCAATGAGTCGGGAGGGTCAGAAAGGACGTGTCTGGGTCGACGATATTCTGTATTACGCGGATTGACTGGAGGAGTCACAGATGCGTTGCCGGCTTTTTAAAAGGGAATAAGGGGATAAGGGGGGGTTGGGCGTCAAGTACCCTCACTCACTCGGCGAAACACAGCGCAAGCGCTATTTTACGCCGGGTTTCTGTGAGGCCGTAGTATCACTCCGGTCGAGCCGGCCCAATTCGTGCCGAAGCATGGCTCTCCCACGTTAAGTACATACATTTCTAGATTCATGGTAAGATGGCGACACGTTTACGAACGACTTAACTACGGAGGTCGTCGTAAAATGACAATCAATCCATCAATTCAATAACACAGATAATCATATTATACTACAAATTAATTTACGTTTATACATATCGGTCTATTAATATTACTTATTTTTCTACTATGACCTATCTTTCTACCGGTTCTAGGATCAATATCGGTAGATTAATCTCAGGTGATTTTAATTTTTTCTCAGATATGTTATTTCTGCAATATTTCTGGATATGTTACACTCTAACACTTATCTGTTCATACAAATTATACATTACTGCAACTCCGTCGAATTATCACAATAGAAAATGCACTTGAGCTAAATTAACTAAGACTGACTGATTTGGAGACTATTCACTCAATGTGTCAGGAAGATACATTGTATCTACTGTATTAATTTACAACTCAGCTTGTCAATAGATAAGGAAATCCTGTGGGAAATTTTTCTTTATAATAGCAGTTAATATAATTGTTCTGAGGACTAAGTAGCCTTTACAGACAATTTAAAAACTCTGATTTAATCCAATCAATATTCCCTCAATCTTATCTATTTGTTATTAACTAGTAAATAAATGGGTAATAATAAAATTTAAATAGGAAATATGAGTTATAACAAATCTTTTATACGGACTTGTTAAAATCCCGATTTGTATGTATCTGATATTTAAACTACTTCCTTAAGTTATGAAAAGAGTTAAATTTTCATTGTACCGTTTTTCGAGAATTTAAGACCAAGTATATATAATTATTTTTGGTAGAAAATCGGCGACTCAAATCTCCTCTCTCGCTGACAGTACCTGTGTGTGTGTGTGTACCGTAATAGCTAGTCAGCATATGTGTGCAGCATAATTCTTATTCAGCATAATTCAGCGAGAAGCAGGGTACACCCAGTAAATCACCTTGATGTTCGATTTGTACTCAGTCGGTGTGATTCCAGGTCTGGGAAGTAAAATTTCTCCTGACAGAATAGCCCATAACCTAGCCAGCTACGGGCAGAGTATTAGCCCCTGTAGGTCACCTTGGCCGGTTTCCAGAGAATAGGCATACTTCGTTTAAAAAGATTTCGCAAAATTTCAATATAGACGATCCAATTTAGAGAAATAATAAGAACACTGAATCTACGAGATTATATATTTAAAGGAAAAGTAACAATAATTGTAGACATCGCTCGAGTAAATTTGTTCGTCTAATTACTCTAAGTTTCGTCTATAAGCAATTACCAATAAAAGCAAATGCACTATATTGATTGTTGATATCAAAGTAAGATTTTTAAGTAAACATAATCAATACAAGCAATAAATACAGAAGTAATTTTAATGAACAAAACTATGTATCTCCAAGAAAGACTAACAATATTTTCAGTTAATATGAAAATCAGAACCACATATTTAAAACCTCAGGTGAATTTTTTTAAGTGTTCACGTTTTGAACAAGAAGTTACTTTATACTGCATTGCCCTCTTAAAACATCTTCATAAAAACTGGACTATGTTTAGCTTTCTTTACTTTACAATACCCATAGAGCAACTCTGAATAATAATTTTCATGACCACATTAAAGACGATCTTACAAGAAAACGAAATATTTCCAACATTCATAATAAAACTGAACCATAAAGTGAAAATAGAAAATATTTGGCAGATTAAAACTACTGTTGAACCCCCGTAATAATTACCTACGGCTGATTTAGTCTCGCAAACGCACGGAACGAGGTAAATGGTTCATTAGTGTCAGACTTAATTGTGTATCAAATTAAGTAATAAGTAACCCACTTTGCGTGTTGTGGCCTCACGTTATGGGCTGCTTTTATTTCTTGGGTAGTAAAGGAAGCTGTAAAGACATGAGATTATGGTCATGTTAAATTTCAACGTTCTTTATTGCTTTATCGACGGCAAGAAAACTCTATTTTCTTAACAAATCAAAAATCTCAGTCACATACAATTGACATTGTTGTCTTGTCGTGACCTGACCCGCTTATCTAATGGTAACATCTGACCACCGTTTTTCACCTGTGAATCATCATAATCATAGGTTTTATATATATGTCCCCATTAATGGGGGCACGAGCTTACCCTAACCTAACCTTCTTATTGCTATAAGACATCAGGTAACTAAATTGACAACATGGTTGACAATTCTCTTACTCTCGAATCGAAATATTTTGCAAAATATTTTAGTAACTTTATCGTGTTATTAGCGTGTGAATTCAGATTAAACTTTATTTGATCGTATTCCTAATTCACTATCTTACTCTATTACTCCAACAATCGAGGAGAAATCCAACAATTTTAGTATGGCTTCATTCTTCAATAGCGAAAAACATCAGTCATTTCATGTATATCGGCCGCGTACTCCTAAAACGTCGTCTAAATCTTTGGATAAAATAGCAAATACTTTATATTAAGCACAGGGAAAAATCATAATTTGCATGAAAGTATGCATTATTTAGTTAATAAGTTAAGATAATAAACGTGTCTAATGTCAAAGACAAATTACTGGCGCTTTTCATCATTCAATTGTAGTTTTTCGGGAACATCGAATCAAAGACATACTTGATTCAAAAGAAAAAAAACACGTCAAAACTAACTTGAACCATTTCCAACCGGAAATATACTTACAGAAAAAATATTATACAAGTACATTTTAAAATATGTAAAACTCAACGCATTTGCATCTTAAATTCATAATTGTCCTGAAACGACACTCTCGTTTCATATTCATCTCTTAATTAGTCTTATTTATTTGCATCCGGCGCCCTAAATGTGCCCTAAATTTTGAATACTTAAGAAACTCTCTAAAATGTTGCCCAAAATAATTCCATTTTGATTTGACTTCAATACGGTCTGTTTTGGATTTGCTCTTATTAAATATTTATTCATTCAAATTAAAAGTCAAAAATCTTTTATTTTCATAGAATTTTGGAAGTTTAGATTAATGTCAAAAATGTTTTTAATATATCAGATTATAGCAGAATAATCAGTGAAATATAAAACAATTATTTATTAATACTTATATGTTCACATATTGTGCATGCAAATACAAATAAATAAAAAATATTTTGTATCTATAGATTTTTTTCCTTATGTGATATATTGACAAGCAAACTGACTGCCCGACTAATGGTAAATGGTTTTAGTCCCTGTTGTTTCCTAAAACATGTTTCCTAAAAGATTCGCAGTAAATCAACAACCTCGCATAAAAACCACAGATTACGACATAAGATTTAAGGTCACAATATCCAGCAATTACACAGCCTATCTTACTTTTTATACTGTACTGTACTGTACGGTATTGTACGTTCGCACTGAATAGTTAGAGTTATACTTAAGTTATACTCACTAATGCAATCGAGACTTGAATAAATTTGTTTGTACTTTTTCTAAAAGATTCTAATTTCTTCTTTTTTATCGTATCTTGTGTATGGGCAATAAATGTTATTGCTTTCTCACTACTGACACTTGTTTGGTTAGATATGGAATATTTTGATACATGTGGAAGAATGTAGAACATTCACAATGGTAAAATATATATTTCCTATTGTTCTGGTAAGACGCGGGAATATTAGTTTAATATAGTTTTAAGTTTTAACTTTAAAAAATTAATATAATTTATCTTTACAAAACACTAGGAAAACCGCCACTCCCACGAGCAACATAAGACAGCAACGTAAGGTCAACATGTAAAGTATGATATGTAGCGAAGTATACAAGTGTACAATACTCACCGTATAAAACAAAAACTCGTTACTTTTGTTTCACGCTTTTCAAATATTATTAGTACGTATTCAATGGCCCAAAACTTATCGTGTCAATGCACAATGCTCACTGAGTTTCAGAATTGTCAGAGAGTAGAAAAGCGGGAGGTTTTGTTCAGCGAAAATTTTTTCCCGGCAGCTCGTTCGATTTACCATCAAAATCGGTGAGTGATTCGCCGTTCATGAATTTAGATCAGTCACAATTTGAATAGAAACAATTTAGAGGATACACTTTTTAATCCGATACAGGGACTAATTTTAAGCCTCCCAATTTATTCAGTCAATTTGCATATATGTGTATTTAGATGGGGATATATTTTCTGGTTATCAATTACTGTCGTGTTTCATTATATTGTTAACTGAGGATCTTCTACCATAAGGCGCAATAACTATGTTACGTTAGCAATTAAACGATTGGTTCGGGATTTGCCCTGCTATGTAAAATATTATATATTTTTCGTTTTTAATTTCGCATATGGACGCTCCTAGGTCGAAATTATGACATTATGATGGTATGTGAAATCAACCAACCACCCTTTGCCAAAGTGATTCAACGAAGCTAGAATAACAATATCTTAGCAAGGTAATCATGCCGCTCGACAGGGACATATATAAACAGTAATGATAGTAATGATAATAATGATGGTTCTCACATTTTACAGGTTGACTGGTAGAGAATGCCTCAGGCATTAAGTCCGCCTTTTGTACATCTGATTCTTGTTGTGCGAAAAAGATTAAATAAATAAATAAATGATCACTAATTAAACAATATAATGGCTCCTCGTTAACAAATTATCAAATACTGTAATGATAGAGAATAAAGAAATAAAATTATAGCCAGAATCTTTTATGTATAATTTTCCATTATAATTTTTTCTATGTTTTACGTAGCTTCTAATAGAGCATCAAGTACTTGCCAATCAACATAATGACTAATATCTGTGGTACTTCCATTTTGATAGAAATCTTATAAATTTTCTCATAACATTTCAGATACGATACATGCTGCTTTTAACTTTCAATTATTTAATCTATCTCATTAATAGAATCTTCTTTTCTATAAGGTTGAGAATCCTCTGTAAGTACAAAACGTACACAGGATAGCACCGCAGCAACAAGTGCTACGGTGATTATGTGGTTCTCCATACCAGCCGGACCGGTCCGACCGGTATACCAACTGACTAAACGCAACCTTATGCCTAATTTCTAAGAACAATGTAAGCAAATCGTGAGAGCGACTGCCCCCTCAGGAGAGGGAGTGAATAATATACTTATTATATAAATTATTCAAAGTTATCAAAAAACATATAAAGTAAAGCTTAATTCTTAGTTCATCACTTTAATTGGAACGCTTTTTCACTGTCTGTTTCGCTTTAAATTTAATCTTTATTACTTACTAACAAAGTAGTGGATCTCATTAATTCTGCATAGGAAGCAGGCACAAGATAAATTGTTAAACAAACTGGGAACAAGCATATTTATAGTACTCCGAGAGCTCGCCGCTAGCTCTAATGAATTATGCGATGGCTTGCTTTTAATGTGGAACAATCTACAAAAAGGAATAACATACAAAAAAAATATTATCAAGGTGTATCCGCTCCTTTTCTTTGTGTAACTGATATCACATACGTGTCGGTGGCGTTGTGACTTCGGCACTGGCCTCTAATCGATAGGTCTGGTGTTCGATCATGCTATGTACCAATATGTTTTAAGGTTATTGGAATTTCTCATGAATATTTATCCCATGTACCTACGATGAAGAATGAAGGAAACGCTATTTCTGAATAAATAAAAATATGTATATAAAATTGATAATCCGCAGGGTATTATATTATACACTATTATATTATCGATTTATCTACATATTCTCTAAAAACTCGAGTAAAAAAAACTTTGATGAGCAAAGGATATTATCGAGTCCAGGATTACTTGGATGATCGAAGTGTCTGGGACTAAAAAACCCTCGCTCGTTGAAATAAACAAATTGTTAATAAATTCTTAGGTAACTGTGTAACATAATAACATGTATATTTAACTGTACCTATTATAATAACCTTTTGTTACTTGTATAATACATTATTGCTAGTTTTTAAATGATTGTATGCGCGTGTCCTGCGGTTGATTTTTTTTTTTTTAGTTGTGCTAATTTACACGGGTACCTGTTTTTGGTCATTTGTAGGATACAAATCTGTGGCTTAAGGGTAGTCATACTCTCATTAAAATCTCTTCGGCAGTGTCGTGTGAGGCGGGTCGTTACGTTCCCTAAAACATGGTTGAGCGAAGCGATGGCTGGTTCATGCGTCATGCTCGTGAACGGGTGCTGCCAGCGGAGATGAGTCTGCTCTTTGCTATACTGGGTACTACTCGTATTTATTATAATTTTAATTTAACTTTAATATATTCTTTTAAAACTGTATGACACGGCATTCCTAATATAGGCATGTTTTCTAAATATTTTTTTATTAATTATACTATGTAATGGAAAGTGACTTCATGAATTATCAATATTGAAGTCATTTTCCAAATTGACGACTCTGTATCTATTTAATACAGGGAAAAAAAACAGCCCTTGCTGAGTTTCTTGCCGGTTCTTCTCAGTACAAGGTCTCCCGCCGTAGATTTGCGAACCGATGGCGTAGCTTTTCGACATTCACAAGTGCTTGTAACAGCCCAGACTGAATAAATGATTTTGAATTTGAATTTGAATTTATTGCCTATCCTAACGTTGTTAGGATAAGCTCTTGCCTTTTGGTGGGTAGAATGACATATTCGCAAAGAAATGTGAAACTTTACTCGAACCTATCCTAGGCTAGGCTTTGAATGTTATTGATGATTGAATATAAGAAAAAAAAGTTCTAACATTTAATTTTCGAAACATAATGGCGAAAATATATACACGACTTACTTGACAGATTTCTGAAATGACGGATTTAATTATAATTTTTCCCTGGTGTTTGTATTAATAATACCGGAGATAAGCAATTAGAAGCTGGATTTTCGACACGTTATTATAATTAACAACTGTTCGCAACAACAGTCACCATGTTCCAAGAATAGGTTTAAAGATATTTTTTTGTATCTTGTAAATTTTATATTCTGGTTAGGTAGATACATGTTAATTTGAGTTAATAACTTCAGATTTTTATATGATTACCATATTTTTATTTGTATGAAATGTCAATAACGGTGCATTTGCTAGAGTTAAAGGCATATTTCAATATACGCGGCATAACTAAAATCAAATGAGTAAATGAGAATCTCCACTTTTTTCATTTTATCATATAGAAATATAATTAATCACTTTTTTATTTTGCAGTATCATTTTATCTTAAGTTAGAAGTAATAACCTTGATTTTGTTTTGCAATATCATTTTGACTTAATTTGGAGAGGGCAAAATCTCCTCGCAAGCGAATGATCCTTATGGATTTTTATAAGTTGAGAGTCACCTCAAGGGTGTCCCGATGATCGTATAGAATCACCATGCTCTTGGTGCCAAAAATACATTTTTATTTTCTGAACTATATATCCAAAATGAAAGAATAATGAAATAATTCTTTTTTTATTTCGTTCATAAAATATTTTGATATTTCCCACAAATTTTTTCACGGATGAAGGGCTGCGACAACGACCCGACATTCTTCAGTGTACTGTTTCGCAGACGGACGGCACCGCTTTATTATATTCTCTCTGTACAAACCTACGGAGTAATACAAAAAGTATGACATTATAGTCTAATTATTATAAAGTCCTTTAGGACTGTAACTGGTCTTTCTAGCCCGACATTCTTCGGTGAACTGTTTCGCGGACGAACGACACCGCTTTATAATATTCTTTTTGTAAAACCCTAAGGTGAAACATAACCAGCAAGAAAATGCAGTCTGTTTATTTCAAGTCCCCTAGAACCCTAACAATACGTTTAAGTCTTTAAATTCCTACATATAATTTGATCTCCTACGCCTGCAGACTATGAGTGACAAATGCTGAATATACATGGCACGCGTTTTTATTCCCACAACGTGAAACATACCTGTGTATATTAGAATCTTGGTTGTAAATTTTATGGCCACCGCTACTGGAGCAATTCTGAAACAAATCTGATACTGAATATATTATTAAGGTATATTGTCACACGGCGTTGCCGCAGGTGGAAAATAAAGGAGAATGCAAAGATTCCATATAAGCCTAGGCCTGAATTTTAATAACGACTCTAATGTTTTTCATTTATTCATCTACCTACACTAGACATGCCGTCCGATTCTGAATTATGTCCCCAAGAGTATTAAGAGACTTCACACGTTAGAGACCCTTAAGAAACGATAAATGATGATAATGAAATGATAAAGAAATATTTTATTTCTTTTGTATATTTTTTTTAGCAATAAAGTCTTTAGTATTTTTATATATTTATTCAAACAATAATCTTAGATTCAGTATTGAGTTGATTGTTGGCTCTTAGTGGAACTTATTATACATCTTGAATAAAACTCTTGTACTGTTCCACTACTTTTTTTAATTAATTAATTACTGTCGACCTGACCGGTTTTCAAAACCGGTCAGGTCGACAGTAATTAAAAAAAGTAGTGGAACAGTACAAGAGTTTTATTCAAGATGAATAATCTTAGATTCAGGTTTTTACAAAGAGGTCCAAGCTACGGGTGGTATGGGCTGCAGATAGACTAAACTCCAGACAATATATCCCGTGATATTATTATTATTCATTATATACCTGAGTATTTTATGAGAACCGCAAGATATTCCTATTCTTATTAAAATCTTAAATGTTTTTGTTTACCCACAGCAATTAGAATTTACATATTTAGCAATTCAGTAACAGCAGTAACAACAAACACTTCAATAACAGCTCTCATGTCGGTTATGATAACGGCAGTTTTTATAGCGCAAATATAAAGTTTCACGTATTGCTAACTGTATCTTACTTCTTAATACGAGTACAATAGCGAGTTGTTACGCACTTTATTAATATAGTTAAATTACTCAAATATTTCATGAATTGCAGATATCATCTATGAAACAGGCGTTTTGTACAGAAACTGTTAAGAAGTTAGTTTTATTTAAACGCTAATTGTAAGTATCAATTTTAATGTCATAAAAATTTAGTTTAGGGATAACATGTAATACAAAATTAAATAGTTTCTACGTACTAAGAAGAAAGTAATTAACATCCAAACGCTTACAATACCAAGCACATATAAACCTTATTTGGCTACTTTCTTGTGAGTTTACTATACAAGTCATTTATTTGTTTTTTTACATAATTATTAAGATTACGCCTACCATTCAACAATATGCAAATGCAACCAACAAACACAGCTGTCGTCGTACACTCTTATTATTTCAGCTTGGCACGTGAAGAAATTTAAAACAGATTTCATATTTCATGTCATGTCGACTTCTTGAGGACACAATCGCTATTCAGGATGCGTTCGCAATCGGGAAGCGGCGGGAATCAGAGAATGCTCACTGAAAATTCATCTCAACTATTTATGTGTATAAATGAAAATTGAGGTTATGAAACATTTATGTTGCTATCTGTGTGGGGAATGTATATTGCCTCTTTTTCGTAAATTTAAGAATTATACTGGTTCTGGCGCTTAATATTACAGCTATAATGAATATTATAACTGAATTGAGTTTGAGATAGTATACATACAAATAACGATATCCCTCTTTAATATTGTTTTATTTTAATATTGCTTGAAGTCGTTTTAGTAATAACAATGACGGTACTAATCATCATTCATTTATTCATAATTTCAGACAATGGATGCCCTATGCTAGATAGCGAGGTCATTTTTTTTCTCGAGGGGAAATGCTCCTTATGTACCATGGCACCGCGCTGGCTAGGCGCGGCCGTGTGTGAGGCTCTCCAGTCAAACGGACCTCCCTTTTTTTTTTTGTGCCCCTGAGGAAAATGCATTAAATTGCATACCCCGGCTGTGGCGAGCCGGCGGTTATGTGGGGCTCTCCTCCCCAGAGGGGATGGCCTTCCTCAGGCATGTAGGTAGCCCCCGGGAACATCAAGCTACTTCCGGGAACCCCCAGCCTCCGCTCCCCTGCCTAGAGGGGTGCCCTCCTCGGGGGAGGCTACACTACCTCCCCCGGTCTCCTCCACCGACGACGCCCCCCGGCCACGGAAGGGGCGTGGTCCATCCCGGGTCGCCGTAGCAGTCGTGACTTCCTCGCGCCCGCCGGCGACCCGCGGCGGCGCCGCAGCTGTGCTACCGAGCCCGGCGCCGCCTTCTTCGAGCGGGATCGGCCATCTCCCGACCCCGCTCGGCGGCCTCCTTCTGGAGCATCACTGCTTCACAAAAGAAGGCCACAGCCCTCCAACCTCCCTCGTCCGCCAGCTTTGCCGCAATCAATGCCGGCGGAGACAGATCTCGCCCGATCTCTGCGACCAAGACTCGGCGCTCGGAGGCCCACGTGGGGCACTCCGCCAGCGTGTGCTGGGCCGAGTCAAGGTCGGATGCGCAGTGGTGGCAATGTGTCGATCCCTCCCGTCCTATTCGACACAGATACTCACCAAAGCAGCCGTGCCCGGTAAGTATCTGAGTCAATCGGTAGGTGACCTCCTCCTTCCCGTGGAGCCAAGCTTCGAGGTGCGGGAGTACGGCGCCGACGGCCCGCTGGCGTGCACAGATCCGTAATTCGAGCCAGGCCGCCACAATCCGTCGGTGCCACTCCCGCTTAGGCACTTCGTGCGCGGGTTCCAGGGCGCTCCCTCCATCGCTCGACCGGGGGTCGACACGCCGCGACGCATACGTCGCGTACATGTCGGCCAGGATGTCGAATGGGGGGGAGCGTCCCAGAACCGTCGCCGCCTCGTACGAGATTGTACGGTAGCCTCGTACGATCCGGGGGACCTCGCGCAGTCTTGCGACCACACGGGAGCCCCATATATTGCCACGGATCGCACGACGCCCTCGTACAGGCGGCGAACTCCATCCCTCGGTTCCCCGAGATTGGGCAGCAGGCGATGCAATGCGCCCGCCACCCTTTTGGCTCGGGGACCAACCGCACGAAATGCTCCTCGAAGCTCCAGCGGCGGTCCAGGGTGAGGCCCAGGTACTTGATGTACGGCCCCACCGGGACCACCGCGTCACCCACCCGGATCCGGCAGCTGGGTGGTTCCCGGCGCCTCAGAAAGCCGTGGAACCATAGCGCCTCGGTTTTGTGAGGCGCTATTTCGAAACCCAGCCGGCGGATCACCCGCACGACACATGCCACCCCAAGCTCGGCAAGCCTGAGCACCGGCCCGAAGCCGGCCCCAGTCGTCACGACGAGAGTGTCGAGAGTGTCGTGTCGTGAGTGTCGTCAGCGTAGCAGACGACACTCACGCCGTGAGGAAGGCTGGTGCGGAGGACCGCGTCGTATGCGAGTTTCCATAGCAGAGGTCCCAACACCGACCCCTGCGGAACGCCGCATTCGACCCTCCTCGATTTTTCTATCCCGTCGCGTCCCATCACGCCGATCGTCCTGTCGCGCAGATAGTCTCCGACCACGGCCCGCAAGTAGGGAGGCAGCTCGTGGTATACGAGCGCCTCCGTAAGGCCTGCCACCAGCGGAGGGTGCCGAAGGCGTTGACGATGTCTAACGACACCGCCAACGCCACCCCCCCCGATCGGACTGCGGACTCCGACAGGGAACGAACACGCTGGACGGCGTCCAGCGTTGATCGCCCCGCCGGAATCCGACAGGTCGGAACCCGCGCGCGACAGGTGCTCGTCGATAACGTCGTAGTAGAGATAACCCTCTCGAAGAGTTTCCCCGCCTCGTTCAGCAATCAGATCGGACGGAACGAAGACGGAACGTCGCCGGTCCTTCCTTCCTCCCAGCCTGGCCGACTTCCAGTCGACGGAGAACACGCCCTCGCGGAGACAGCTCGTGAAGAGCCAATATAAGCGTCTAATATTCATTATTTTACAATAAATTCCAAATTGTCACAACTAAAATTCTTTATTTATTGACACTCTATCAACAACTTCAATCTGCCAAAATATAATGTCACGTTTATCTATGTTACGACAACGAGTACTATTACACACCATTCCTGGGACCCCATCCGGTCCCGGGGCAGTGTTGCGCGCAGAGAGCCGCGAAACGGCCCCGGCGAGCTCGCTCTCCGTCACCCGGAGGTCGTCCGACCAAGGGCCGGGCGACGGGGCGGCGGGGGGACTGTCCCGGACCCTCGGGAAGAGCGTATCACCGCTCTTCCCACGACGAGAGGGTCCAGGGTCTCCGTCAGCGGAGGGACCCACGGTCGGAGCTTGCCCAGTACCATCCGGTATGGGCGCCCCCATGGGTCCCTCTCCAGTCCCCCCAGCAGTTCGCGCCAGGACCGCGCCTTGGCGTCGGCGATAGCGACGCCGAGCGCCTTGGCCGCGGCTCCGTACGCGCTTCTGGCGCTCAAGACTTCGTCGACTGAGGCTTGCCGTCTTCGACGGGCTCTGAGGTACGGGCGGCGCGCGGCTACTACAACGACCCGTAGCCGCGCGATCTCCTCGTTCCACCAGTACGCAGAGCGCCGCCGGGGCGGCCTGACTCGGGGCATGGAGACGTCGCAAATCGACGTCATCGTGTCTCGGAGCGAGGCGGCCCGTGCATGCATATCGAGGTCGGGCGAAATCCGTGCCTCCTCCGCCCAGTACGCGACGTGGGAAACGGACCGGCCTACCCACTAAAACCCCCCGGTGTCCTCTGAGCCCGTATCGTGGGCGCGTAGCGGGGTGCGCTCTCGCGATTCTACCGCCACGACGCCCATGGGTCAGCTCGACCTATTGATGGTATGGTCGAGCCTCCGCCAAGGGGGAGGTTGTCCGAGAACACTAGGACACCCCCCAGGTAGTGCGGCACTGAACTCCATACACGGTAGCCAGCTATGTACGCTGCCTTTTCGCAGGGTCATTAGGCGGGCGCTTGCCCGTCTTCCTCTGCCAACTACCTACGGACCCAGTCGATCACTCTTCCATGACCTCCTGGGACAACGACGATGCCGGCGACAGCAGAACTGGGGACGACGGTCGATCCTCCTTTGCGGCGGCAAGTTCTGCCATCTTATTCGGGATCAAACGTCCTCGAACCAGAGGAGGGTTGCAATTAACCACCCCCCCCCATCCTATGTTCGCGGGACGCTTGGCATCTGTACAGACGGCACACCTATGTGCCGCCTCACTCCTCTTGACGAGAACTATTGGTCTCTAGAAGACATTAGGTGTCTGGGACCTATAGTTTCCGAGAAAATTGCCAAAATGTGGCAAACACCCTGTTTCACAAGGCTGCGTAACTTAAACATTAAACAATTTACATTTAACAATATTTAAAAAAAATCTAGCCTAACATGATATATATATATATAAATGTAGATTTCAATGAGATCTACTATTCAACAAGAAAAAATAACAAAAACACACACCGAAAAAAGATATTTACAAAATAGTAAGATTGCCTGTTTATGGCAGTGGCGCTCCCTAACCAAAAAATCCAAAAAATCAATCTTAAAAATAGCAAATATTAATCTAAAAATCTTAAAAGTACAGAACGAATGAGAAAAAAATGCAGAATTTTTTTTCTCAAACAACCCGGACAGACAAAACGACCAAAATTTACGACACGAAAACCTGAAAATTGCCAATCCAATTTTCAGGCGCACCGGTAAAGGATAGACACGGGTGCACTTGGAGCTCTCTACCAGTACTCAGATAGCGTGGCCTAGCGCACACTTAAAAATTAGTGAAACCCTTATTCATACGTCATAAGTTTAAAAATATCATAACAAAAGTTAACTACAATATGCGGTGAACAGTGCTTTGAGGCAACTGCGAGCATATCCACATAAATTAATCCAGAATTTTATATATCTAGCGCCGTCATGAAACCTTTACCAAATTATCGACGCATCTTTTGGAAGTAAGAAATTTAAACATTTAAGATGGCATGATAAAAATGATGAAGAATGAAAAGTTGCTTTATAAAAATTTGCTTAGAATTTAAAATTAAATTCTGACTTAAACTATAAAGCTTAAACAATTTATATTTCTATATACTTTGTGAAGAACAAAAATTAAAACAAAATAATACAATACAAGGACTTGAAAAACAATTTCGAATTCATTCTCCTCAAATCTCAGGAGGCCTAATATTTGCACATAAATGTTTTGTACCGCCCCGAAACATCCTAAATAATGTTTACAAGATGAGCTTAACAATCTTTCCAAGCCCATACAAATAGCTATATTTACATTTCACGTTCAGTCTTTACACAGAAAACCTACATTATTTAAATGTGATGTCAACAGGAATAATTCAGATTATAATCCACATACAGGCCGTTTTTATTTTAAACAAGCAAATAACTGTTAATTGTCGATTCGAATATCGTCGATTCGGTCGGTCGGTCGATTTGAATAAAACTATTTTTTTTTTGTCAATTAACTATTACGGAATAAATAACTACGAGTTACTGTATGTATCTCTTAAATACTAAGAGACAGGATAAAAGAACAATTTTGTAATTTATTAGTCCTCCTGTGCAAATGATTTGTGAAAATCTATCGCATTAGGTCCGTGTCCTACTTCCGGCGGTGAGCGAAAACCGAGAAATAAGATTATTAAGGTGATCGCTTTCTTTTTACACGTCACAATTGCATTCATATGTGGAATATACACACTGTAGAAAAATAACTTTATCTGTCAAAATGTTTTAACAAGCGAACAAGTAAGTTGCGTTCATCAAAGCAAGCATCAGTCAAGGAGTCGAACTTTGCTCAGTAAATAGGGAGAAACTTAGATATTGTTTTTGATAGTACACAAACTAATCGAGAAAAAATCTTCACTGATTGTATCAGAATACCATAAGTTACCACAGGTATACATATTAAATCTATATATATGCATAGCCATATAAAGTTATAATTATCCATAAAGAATCAATATCGATCGTATTCTACATCACAAGACCTACATAAATCTCTCCAAATATTCCAATTATACAGTTACTTTAGAAATTTGATTCCAATAAAAAATCGTTCTTCCAATCAAAAAAGCAACGAAACATGTCAAACAATCTTGACACTGAAAGTAATCTTTATTCAACATTAGCCTTTACAGACACTTATTGACGTAAAACAAATATTTATAAGACTCAAACAAATATTTAATAATATAAGACACAAAACTTAAGTTTTATATAGGCGTACTCTACACCTACACCGAAATCAAAAGCCTTTTTGAGAACAGGCAAGAAACACTGAGCTATAAATTATTTATCTTCTTTTTTAAAAATCAATATCTAATCTATATAAATATAGTAGTCATTTTATAATATTTAAAAAAATGTGGTCATAAACATTTCTGGTACATGAACAATGAATTTATTTATAGAAAGCACAATCATAAATGTCAGACACAATAAACATATCGAATATACATAATCTCCGGTGAAAAGATTTATTTATTATATACAGAATCATTAAAGTATATAATATAAAAATAAACAGCTTTGGTAGCGTAATTGAATTAAATACATTAAACTTGGTTTCAACAGTAGGCCTTCCGATATTCAACTCTAATTGTTCGACATTAGGTTTAACTTTGGTTATAGAAATAAAACCTATAAGGGTGGGTTGATGTAACACTGTAGTCAGTGTTACATACGTAAGTTTCATAATTATAAGTTTATCGCAAACAGTGTGCTTAGTACCTTACGTACTCCAGTAGATAGCTTCGCCTACGTGTCAACGGCAAAACAAGCCCTTCGATAAACTCCCCGAGCGTTATCTGTTTTACAATAAATAAACACGACTTGAACATTTATTTGAAAAACTTGAAGCAATATATTACATTTTAAGAGATCAAAGATGTATATTTTAAGTTATTGGCATAGGCTTGGTTAATCGGAAATGTAAATAAACATTTTATTTATTTATTTAATTTATTTAAGAAAAGGTACACAAACAGATGACAATCCTAACAACAATATATATACATCACAAAACAGAATGACTAGACTGCCATCCAAACAAAGTGTACACAGCATGATCTCATGAAACAGTCACAAATATATATTATACAAATATATATATATATAATATATATATATATATATATATATATATATATATTTGTATTATATATATATATATATATAATATATATATATATATATATATATATTTATGGGAAATGTATCTCAAACATCGCTTTTGTACACCTTCGATTCTGTGTGTAAAAAGGTGACCATACGGGACTGCAATACTCGAGGATGCTTCTTACCAAGGTGAAAAATAGACAGAGAGTGCTTTTGATCTTTTTAAAATCTTTTGTTGATCTTATGATAAACCCTAACAATTTATTGCCTCTGCTCACAATACTATCATAATGTGGACGAAAACTCAACTCCTCGTCAAATAGTACACCCAAGTCTTTCACAACCGCTTTCTTAGACAAATTGCTGCCTCGAATATAGTACGTGTGTGTTATTTTATTTTTCTTTTTCCTAGTAAATGTAACAATACAAGATTTCTCAATATTCAGACTCATATTATTACGCGAACACCAGTCTGAAACAGTGTTAAGATCTTTTTGGAGAACTAGACAATCATTAATGCCGGTTACACTCGTAAAAATCTTCAAGTCATCAGCATATAACAAGGCGGAGCATGTCAATTGATCAATTAAGTCGTTGATGAAGATGTTAAAAAACAGAGGACCTAAGTGTGATCCTTGTGGAACTCCTGAAGTAATAACCACAGGATTAGAAGAATAACCCTTGACAGTAACGAGCTGAGTCCTGTTGTCTAGGTAGGATGTAACCCATCTAAGAAGATCACCGTGTATGCCGTAATGAGATAGTTTCAGACATAACATGCGATGGTCGACCTTATCAAAAGCTTTGCTGAAGTCCAGGTAAAGTGAGTCTACCTGACCACTGACTGCAAACACACGGCAAATAAAATTTTTATATTCTAAGAGATTGCTTAAGGTTGACCTTTTCCTGATAAACCCGTGCTGTTTGGTAGAGAGAACTTATCAAAATAAGCATAAGACGATCATAAACAAGAGATTCGAACACTTTTGCAACACATGAGAGCATACTTATTGGGCGGTAGTTAGCACACAGTAATTTGTCCCCTGCCTTATGAATAGGGATAATATGAGCTACCTTCCAAGAGACGGGGAAAACACCACTACGAAGTGACTTATTAAATAACAACGTAAGAGGAACAGTGGGCTCCTCTGAACAACGTTTGACGAACCCGTGCGGCAAGCCATCCGGACCCACCCCCTTTTTATTATCCAATCCCTTGATCTTACGCAAGATGTCTTGTTCGGAAATAGTAAATTCATGGAGTGTGGAATTACAAATGTTAGACAAGTTTATTACAAATTAGAATTTAATTCGTTAATCTATAAATGAAATGTGTTTAGAGTTCGAGTACATTTCATCTTTGAAAACTGAAAATTAGTTAATTTATTCGTTCAACGCATTAATGCTGCCTTCTCAAAAAAGCAGCAATTTTATAACTTCTAATTTATCAACCTTACAAGCAATTATTTGTAAAATCACCACAGATTATGGATGAGAATACTGATAACAACGCCGAACAAATACTTACTGAGAAGGAGGATCACCCCAGTCGGTTGGTTCACCCGAGTGAAGCTAGTTATGTACGTATGACTATACGCATAGAAGTTTACTTTCATTATTACTGTTACCTACTGAAGAAACCACCAACGCTTAAGCACAAAATATAGTAACGTAGCTCTTAGTAACATGCTCTTGGGACTTCTCTGATATGTTTTACAAGACTCGCGCTACTATAAAAAAGACGCATCAGAAAGTTTAATACTTTCTGATACAATTCTTACAGCGCTAATAATATTCTAAGGGATAGCCAGCGCAAAAGTAAGACTGTCTTAGTATGAGACTGATATGACTATGCATTAGGTTTTTTACAAAAGTTAAACAAGCAGGTGACATGCCGGCCAAAAACAGAGCTGGGCTTAAGCTATGTACTGTGACATGAATCACTGCCTTCTGATTGCGACAGTATCTACTTGATTCTTTGATTCATCTATCAAGTACGATTCTTCGATTCTTTAGATGTTTTTCCGACTCTTGGTTATAAAACCATTAGCAGAATCAACAATATGAATAATATGGGAACTTTTCGTTTAAAGCAGAATAATATTACTGCATAAAGGCAACAAAACTAAAGGAGGTAAAGGCTGTAGAGAAGTGTGTCTGAAATGCCACTGTCTAGCAGGTCGCATTAGACCTCCATAAGCATATCAGTTTACAGATAACCTTGCATATTGCAACTCACCTTCATATAGCCACAAACTGTCCTCAGGCAATTGGTTATTAAGTTATTTATAACAGATTATCTATAGCTATAATAAATGCTCTTATTGTGCTCATTTGTATAAATTACACATTTACTTTAAACTAGGGTGTATACTCTAGTTTAAAGTAAATGTATTAACTTAAGTTAGAAGCAAATGAGACATATCTCAATATCTAACAATATACCAAGAAATGTCTAATGTCATATCATAACAGAATAATTATGGAATCTGCCGGCTTTTCTAGTACAAACAACTTTATAAATACATATATTAATAAGACCGTAACATTTTCAATACTAAATAAATGCTATAATACGAGCACGTTTGTATGTTTGTATATTTATGGAATTAAGACAATAATTTTATCATATGAAATTTATTCCTCATACAAATTTTTACTCCTACAC
The DNA here is from genome assembly GCA_036419045.1 of Scirpophaga incertulas. Taxonomy (NCBI): domain Eukaryota; kingdom Metazoa; phylum Arthropoda; class Insecta; order Lepidoptera; family Crambidae; genus Scirpophaga; species Scirpophaga incertulas. The sequence continues at coordinate 9,787,194 of CM071637.1, read as the reverse complement.
ATTCATTTAAGCTTGTGTCAGAAGTGCGACAAATATCAGCAGCGGTTTTTGAACAGATGACCTTTGTACCGATAATCAGATTGAGAAAGACAGGACCGCAGAATTCTTTCCTCTCAATGAGACTTGTCGTATAATATTAATAAATACCTTAAAAAGGCGAAATCCACTGCATAAACATCTCTCTAAGCCTTCTCGTTGCACCGCATTCTCTTCTGAAGGGCGGCAACCCCCACTACTAGCCAACAAGTAATTAATATCGGAAGTTAAGATAGAATGTAGCTGGTAAGTAATCTAGGCCGGGAGTCTATAAGCCTAATAAGTAGCAATTATAACAAAATGTACGTGTCGAATAGTAAATAAAAATAAATAAATATTGCTTACACTGACACCAACTAACAATTTTAATTATAGGATCTAGGATAACAGATAAACGTACAAATATTATACCTACATATATAAATATAATTTATGTTAGAAAAATATATGAACAGAATAAAAACATTTGCCACCGAGACTCAAACCTGGAAAGTTTACGGTTTCCCCAAATTAATCTCAATATGTAAAATTGTAAAAGCCATCTGTCGCTACCAACAGTAGGTTATTGAAAAAATAATGCAATGTCGCATTTTTAACACAATACATAATAAATGTCATTTATTAGTTACGGTTATAAATTGGATTTGAATATCGACACCTACGTATATTATCGTAATCATGTGTTTTGGTTTGTTGATTAAGATAATATACGAGTACGTAGGAGGTGTCGATATACAAGTACAGTATACCGTATTCTGCTATCACATGTTCACGACACTACACAGAGAGTAATTAAAACACCGTGCAACTTCAAATAATCGCAAATCCACTAGCCGAAAAATGGCGCGCCTGCAAAGGCCCTAATTTCAGAAATTGTCGTTCATTGGGGATTACTCGGCTATATATTACGTACGTACAATGATATAATAGAGCCCACTCATCTCCGGAATAACAATGTGCTGTTTTAATTTGATATACGAGACTTGAATTTTTATAAACAACACAATGTTCATAAAAATGACTGGTAATTATAGAACGGAATTAAATATTTTCTTGAGAGACAAAGCCAAATCATTAACAAGTTAAAATTATAATAAGGGTTTCAGAACTAACTTTCAGTAATTATGAATATTATATAGATTCATGGGTAATTAAAGTAGGTACTTATTGTATATAACAATATTAGAAAGCAATATCAAACAAATATTACAGTGAACTCAATTTCCATAGCAATAGGTTTATAATAATTATTTATATTACTGATAGAACTGTTATAATTAGTCTAGCCATGAATAAAATTTTGAAAAACAATATTAATTTATTTCGACTCTAGAAACGGTGAGAGACTCTAGAAAAGTTAGGCTAAAATCAAATATATTTTTCTCTTCCGAACGTACAAATTGCCTACCTGTTATAAGTGCTTTGATAAATGGTCACGCTCGCCTATTGTACTCGGTTCCTATGAGATTAGCAGTAAATCTGTAACCCACGCAAGAACCACGCTAAATTGTGGCATTAGATACAAAGTCACAGTACGCAGTAATTTCATCGTCCGAGAAACTTTTTAATCGACCCGCCCGATCCCATCACCCGCGCTAACGAACTACCCTCGTCGGCGTGCACGACGACCCGGGCCACACATTCCCCGACAAACATATACCCGGTACCGTCACGTGCCGGGTAGATTCTCACCCTCCACGACACGGCGATCTAGAGCGTCGAAGCCACTAGAAGCGCGCTCAACTTGCATTGACTCATTTTGACCCGACCCTAACCACCACGGAACGGAACCAGGGTCGCTAGCAAGCGAGGTATCGAACCTTCCGTTCATGCGCACCTATGGGTGATGGATGACTACGTTTGATGGCTACGTTTAGCTTTACTATGGTAAAGCTAAACGTAGCCATCTCCGGCTTCAGCTCCATAAAAAAAAGCAGTAATTTCATTACCTGTTTAACTATCTAAGTAGACAAATCGGGTATAAAATATCTATCTAATGAAATTACTTTTAATATCAAATAATAAAATCCCGGGAATCCGGAAATCCCGGGAAGAATTGCGAACCTTAAATGGCAATGGGCGGGGCACATTGCTCGCAGGACTGACGGCCGTTGGGGCGGAAAGGTCCTGGAGTGGCAGGCATATGCTGGACACCGCAACTTTGGTAGGCCTCCCACAAGGTGGACCGACGATTTGATGAAGATCGCGGGAAGGCGCTGGACGGTTGCAGCGCAGGACCGATCTGCGTGGAGATCCTTGGGGGAGGCCTATGTCCAACAGTGGGCGTCTATTGGCTGAACTGTAATAAAATCCCAATCTTATCTAAAATTTAATTTTTACATTGTCATATAAATTGGAAAATATAAATATGTGTACTGCTCTACTTGTCCCGTTCATATAAAATATAATCTGGTCTGCTATATTGGATGAGAAATATGTATCTATCAATAATCGATTGTATTGTGTGTTGTGTACCAAATAAATAATAAAATAATTCATTTAAGAAAATGAAAACACGTGATATGTAAAAATTGCGAAAAATATCAATACGCTAGTAATAAGATTCATTTTTAGCAGTTTAATTCGATACGTCCGAGCGGTCTGTTTCTGACATGTTTCGTTTATGAACCTGAAAAAATACATTTAATACAATGTTTACTCAAGTGTTTTGTTTGTTTCAGTTTGGAGACATTTTTATTTTCCTTAAGCAGCTACGTATAATACGGGATACGAGGTACGAGGGAGGTAATAACTGTTTACCTGCTCAATTTTCCCAGTGTGGATTAATCAACTTCACCTACACGTTGAAATTCATTCTACAGGTTGCCTCGTGGTGTTTTTCTTTACTGTAGAAATTAGAAAAACGAAAAACACTTTGGTAGAAGTATCGACCTCGGACCTTCCGAACTTTTTTTTTTTTTTTTTTTTTTTTTTTTTTTTTTTTTTTTTTCAATTTTAAAATGATTGAAGCAATTTAAGAAGTTACAAAATTGATATTCTTGATTGAACAAATATTCAAATATAACAGAAGCAGGGACAATAAAATTACAAAGAAAACTATTTTTATAAGAATATTAGGTTAGGTTAAATTAAATTTCCGTCGGTGCCGTACTCCTGCACCTCGAAGCTTGGCTCCACGGGAAGGAGGAGGTCACCTACCGATTGACTCAGATACTCACCGGGCACGGCTGCTTCGGTGAGTGTCTGTGTTGAATACTGGACGGGAGGGATCGACACATTGCCACCACTGCGCATCCGACCTCGACTCAGCCCAGCACACGCTGGCGGAGTGCCCCGCGTGGGCTTGCGAGCGCCCAGTCTTGGTCGCAGAGATCGGGCGAGATCTGTCTCTGCCGGCATTGATTGCGGCAATGCTGGCGGACGAGGGAGGTTAGAGGGCTGTAGCCTCCTTCTATGAAGCAGTGATGCTCCAGAAGGAGGCCGCCGAGCGGGGCCAGGAGATGGCCGATCCCGCTCGAAGGAGGCGGCGCCGGGCTCAGTAGCACAGCTGCGGCGCCGCCGTGGGTCACCGGCGGGCGCGAGGAAATCGCGCCAGCGGATGCAGCGACCCGGGAGGGACCAGGCCCTTTCCGTGGCCGGGGGGCGTCGTCGGTGGTGGAGATCGGGGGAGGTATTGTGGCCTGCCCCGAGGAGGGCTCCCCTATATCGGCTGGGGCTGGGGCTGGGGGTTCCCGGAAGTAGCTTGGTGTTCCCGGGGGCTCCCTACATGTCTGAGGAAGGCCGTCCCTGAGGTTTTTTGTTGGTAGGCCTCCCCCTTCTGGGGAGGAGAGCCCCACATAACCGCCGGCTCGCCACAGCCGGGGTATGCAACTTAGGTTAAATTAAATTTAGCTGTAAAGTCTCTTATACACTATATGATTCACACAGTTTCCTAGTATTCAAATAAATAAAGTTTATTGTTATATGTGACATTGCTATTAATTTAACAAAATATTTTGCATGTAATATATATTTTCTCCTACTAATTCTTTTAATTCCGTCGGAACTCTTGACTTTCATTTATTTGATAGTAAGTGAGGATCAAAATTTGAAGCGTTACCTAGACTCTTCAACAGCTGAGTGACAGGTTATCTTTCTTACCTCTGATTGTCGAATCATAACACATTTAATTAAATTTTAAGTACAAAACCGATTACAGTTATTACTTAATTTATATTAAACCTTATACTGAAATTTATAGGAAATATAATTTCAATTGTTAAATAATAAAATATTTTTACTTTTTTACTGAGTCTGTCATCGTTTCACGCGACAAAAGTTCACCCACATCATCTTGGCAATTGGCAGTCCCCAATTGTATGTTTCTCTAGGAACTTTCTATCTCATGAAATGAATTGTCGTTTGCGGTGTTTCCGGGCTAATACCATATCAAAACTTTCAAAAACAGCGCAAATTTCTATTTAAAAGGCCAAATGACATTGGACTATGGTCGGAAGTAATCGTTTACTATCAAGTTAACCAATTCATCGTTTGCGTCCTATAACATAAATAAATCACCCACAGATGATAGAGTGACAATGAATAACACAACCATTCAAAAGATTATTGAGCAGATTTTCCTAAATTTCATTTGAAATCAGCCAAGCAAGCCAGCCAAACGATATTATACAAATTTACACGAGCTTTTAAAAAATATTTGTTCAAAGTCTCAGCCAACGTTAATACAATTGATTTACCCTTTTTTTAAATGCCTTAATAAGTAAACACAATTCATAAAAAATATTGCTAGAATAATTTCCAATTTTTATACATAATTTCTTGATAAAAAAAAATACATATTTTTATCACGAAATTCAATCTAAGTGTGGTAAAGTTTTGCCGCGTAACGGCAGTCAAAGTATATTCTTGAGAGCTATAATATCCTTTTCCAAGCCATGCACAGCATAGTAAATCAGGCTGAACTCAAAATTATATACAACTTTGCAAATTATAAAAAAACACGGTTCGTTTACGAGGTACGCCACTAGCCAAACAGAGGCGTGACGCACAGCGCAAGTTAATTTCGCGAGCAAGATATAGCTTGAGGCGTAACAATATGAACCCTCAACCCAACTCTATGTATAGCAACGAAGTATCTGCCGCTAACCGCGACCTCCATGCGAGGTAATAAGCCTATTTTTCAAATGATCGAATTCGACATTTCTGCGGTTTTAATAATAAATAACTCTGTATTTTCTATATTTGAGTTACCTATGTACATACGAATATACTGTTGAAAGTAAAATAGTTATTTACTTATTTACCATTGAAAGTAATTTTGTGAGTTTTAGGTCAGTAGGTGGTCGAACTCGAGCCTGCCGAGTTCCATTGGTAGTGTTTTTCGTTTATCGAATTTCATACATACAATTTTCATACATACAATATCTGATGTTCTTACGGTAAAAGAAGCAACCTGCATAGAACAGCAAAGAAAATTCAAACATGTACATATGTATTCCACCAATCCACACCGAGCCAGTGTGGTTATTTAAGCTTCCTAACCGCTCTAATATAGTTAGGGGGTAGACTACTGCCCCTCGGTGGGGACATATATGACCTGTGATGAGGTGGTTAACCATTAAACTTGCAACGAATATTCGGTTACTATTAGGTATTCGGCCTATTCGGCTGCTTTTATTATATTCGGCAGAATACCGAATATCTATGGTAAGTATACATATATCTACATATTATTCGACCGAACACCGAATACTTAAATAATATATTTCGTCAAATCCGAGAAATAATTGGTAAAATGAAAATTTAAAATCGATTGATGAATATAAACGTAATATTCATATTTACACTTCTGTTATATATAATCATTTTAGTAGTCATTGATACATAATCATCTTCTGAAATGGTAAAATAGACGATTCTATGTATTTTTATTATTAATTATTGTGGTAATCAAAATGTAAAGGGTAAGGTTCTCATTTCTTTTATAATCATTTATTAATTAGTAATTGATACATAAAACAGGTACATAATTTAATCATTTTCTGTATTAAACAAGTTAAGAATTTTTCTATGCATTTGGTTTATTTTCAGAAATATAATGTATCTGAAAGCCATCAGCGGGCGCATGGGCGATGAGTACATTAGAACAAAACAAAGGAGCGTAAAACAATCACGTCTGTACAAGTTTTTGGCACTAAAATCCAGCCGAATACTTTTGCCTAATATTCAGCTATTCGGTCAGGGGCCTCACCGAATATTCGGTATTCGGTATACTGTCGAATACACTATTCGTTGCAAGTCTGTTAATCATTGATTTAGACCATAAAAAATTTACTTATTTTCCAAACGTTTTACTGTCATCATTCAACCAAGAATCGCCCTCAGGGATAATGGATTTCTAGTAATTTATGAACCATTGCTACTTAAAATCTTGGTTACATTTGATTACGGAATTCTACATTTTTCATTAATCAGAACACATAATGTCAATATGGTGACAAACTTAAGCAAGACGAGAGCTTACCAATCAGGCTTAGAAGCCTGATAATTTTAATATAATATGTATAAAGAGTCTATACCGGGGTCGTCTGCTTGGGTGCCTCCGACTTACGTATCTCTGCTGCAAAATGGAAGTATTCACTTGGTGTGATCCAGTGTGAAGGGTAAGATAGACAAATTGCAGGGTTCTATAACTTAACGTATTATGTTGGCAACGCACACTATGATTCATGGGATTGCAGATATGCTGCGAATGTTATATATGCGATTATAATCATTTAATATCAAGTCGGCAGTCTGCTTGTTTGTTAACATATCATTAAAAAACAATCATTCTGTAGAAAAAATATTAGCGCCAATTGAGTTATTTTTTCTACAGAATCTTTTCTTATCAATACACGGGATTCAAATCATTAATATTCCATCCAAGCCGTAGGCCCCTTATGGCCAAGGCTCAGGCTGAGTTTAGTCGGTAGGTCACATGGCTGGACCGCTCCGGTCGCGTGGAGTCCAACATAACCTCCGTGACACTTGCCGTTGCGGGGGTATCCTGGGCATGTTTCGTGCTCCTTGTGAGGGTTCTCAGCCTTCCTCTCCTGAGGAAAAAAAATCATTAATATATGTGATCTATAGCACTACCTTTTTCTAACTGTACTCTAACAGAGATACGAGTTTGTGTCGCGTTACAGGCTTAAATATTATATTGTTTTTTTTAACAACCTACCAATTTTATTTAGAGTAGTAATTAGTTTAGTATATACGTTTCTTCATAAATATGTATATATATATATATGTATATATATATATATATATATATATATTGCTATATATATATATATAATATATATATAATATATAATATATATATATATATATATATATATATAATATATATATATATTGCTATATATATAGCTTGATTTCCAAATTCAAAAATAATTGAGCTATGTTTACGCAATATATTATAACGGTTAACACGATACGGTGTGAAATAAACAAACAAATGCTCCTTCATCATAATAATTTGGATGTAACATTAACTAATATGTATTAAAGTTGTATCCTTCCGTTAAAATGTTGTATTAATTTTGTACCGTCATCAGATTCGGAGGCTCACGTTATAAACTAACGTACACTGTTGAAACTGTTAATCTTTTGGATCCTGTTAATAATTGGGTTGGGAAATGGGAAAAGGATTTTAGCAATTATATTTTACTAAACAATGAGTATTATTGCCTGGAATATGTAATTTTGTATTGTGCTAATTACGATTTTGGGCCGTCGACAGGCGTTTTTTTAAAAACTAAAAGTTATTAATTATTAGTTTTTATTAATTAATTACAATATATAACTATAACTAGGCTTATTACTAGTGATCAACGATTGATCTGTCTGTTCGCCACCGCGATTGGAGCTCAAAGACACCTGTGCTGGTCCTCATTGTGACATTTACATGGAGTGTTGCGACATCGGGACTTCTTGGGGGGTCTCTGACTAATTGTGTTGATTATATAACATATATATGGGGTAGGGTGCCAATGCACTCGTAACATGCTGTACATTGTTTGTTGAGATATAAATAAACATTCCAATTAGTATTGCCCTGCAAATCTATACGGTCTTCTAAGTCTCCATAAACAATTATCGTTATGATTTGCATAAGCATATATGTACATAGATTATTAATTATCAACTTACCTTATATAATATGAGTTATAATTGTTAGTCTTGCTGTAAATATTGTTATTTAAATCCTTTTTATTTCTCCAATCAGAACGTGAGAAAAAATTGTTTTATAGTAAATCAAACAGTTTGTTCTTACCTCGTTTTTAGTATATGATAGATAAAAGATTTGATATATAATAATTAATTATGAACTTTTCAGTAGCTTCTGGCCATTTCCGTAACTGCGCGTTTGATTTGTTACAATAGCAAATTAATATTTATATGATAATAAATTAAATTACAAATTCCATTGTACCGCGCCACTTGAAACTTACTAGAAAGCTATTAGTTAGTTAGAGTTGTAACAATTAATTACTTCGGTAATCGCTGAGAGTCCCATTACAAATTTACCCCATGTAATGTCTGCCTACTGTGTGTGTAGTTAAGAAACTAGGCATCGCACTCTTACAAATAGTCGATTAAATTTAATATATAAACACATATTATATATACAAAAAATAATATAAATATATTCCTCAATACAGACATTTTATACCCTAGCCTACAATATTTTATGTAAGAACAAACCTGTATTTTTTGTATTTGTATTTTATTTTATATTTTCGACTTGATTGTACCTTTGGAAATGAACACATCGAATGAACAAGTAATAAAAACCAAAAAAATATTTGATAAACTAACATAAAAATATGTTAGTTTATCAAAAAAATTTTGTATTCTTTTTTAATCTCGGCTTGCCATAACTGCTGTATAAAAAAGGCTATCACGTATTCATATCGTAAATGGGCAGTTACATTACGTAAAATACACGATTTTTTTAAACAACTACCAGTACGCATTAGCTTGTAATTTTTCATAGTAAAATATTTATATAATACTAAATCTTTCCTCGTTTCAAAATAATTCCAAACAAAATTTCATCATAATCAGATCACTAATACCAGAGACATTCCGGACCAATTAAAATCACTACCTTTGTCTCTTTACTACTATTAGTATAGTATAAACTTTGACAATCAGACTTACCATTTGATGGTTAGTAGCTATACTCATGTATGGTGGTGATGACTATATTGAGATTTCCATAATCTATGTTACAAGCCTAATAATAAAAAAATTCGCCCATATTGTTTAAAACGTTGATTACGATATAAGCACGGCCATAATACGAGTGATATAAAATTACAAACACTTGAACAAGTCGAATAATCAAAATAAAGTTTTACACCTTGCGTACGTGCTCCAATAGCCATTTTAGCAGAGAGCCAAAGTTTATTTTTATTACAATGGCCGCGATACGATATCATAATTTAGGACCTTTATCGTAAAGTGGATCGGCGCCTAAGAAATTCCTTCCTCAGCTTGTCTCATTGAAAATATCTTTATAATAATGTTCTCTATCTGGTCTACGGGTCCTCTGGGACAGCTCTGGGACGAGAAAATGAACCGTAGATAAAGGATTTCCATCGACTGATTTATCAAGGAGTTCTGATAAATCAAGGACAGTAAATATATTTTATGTTTTATTCTTAATATTTATATTTGGAAATGAAATTACTTTACTCGTATATACATATGTTTACTCATCTGACATATTTTATCAAATATAAATTTTAACTAATGCTATGGGCTATTTTATCAATGATATCAGTGAAGTGTCTTTCCATATTCCGATAGCTATTGATTACAAGGCAAAGATGTATGTATAGCAATGTTACTAAAAGACAGACACGGTGATATCTCTCGATTTACTCCTAAGACAGTTCACCAATTTTATTATTCCGCTGAAATATTACTGCAGTAAACTCTGGCAGACTTGCAAACGTAGTACGATAGCAAATTTGGAATATCATATCATCTGTATCAGAAGTTCCCAAAGTTTTTAGTATCGTAGACCCTTTACCATGTTTTTCGGTTATGGTTAGACCCCCTACTTACCTGATTGCCTATCCCCTACTTGCCTACATCCTACAACAAAATTTTATAAGGATTTATATATTTTTTTCATTATATTACAAGATAGTATTATGTACGTAAATAGGTACTATCAGTGTATGTTGAGAGGTTGCAGGTTGTTATAGACCCATAGGGGTCGATATAAACCTCTTTGGGAATCACTGTTCTTTATCTTCACCTCATCATGAAATCATAAATAAAATTTCTATTTATACTATGAAAGTTATTTCGTGGCGATTGTCTCAGTGGCGTGTCTTAATCATTGTTCAATTTTTAATAATTATCTAAACTAATATTATAAAGATGAAAGATTTTTATTTTTGTATGTAACGAATAAACTCAATAAGTACTGGACCGATTTTAATATTTCTTTTTTCATTAGAAAGCTACATTATCACTGAACATAGGCTATATTTAGTACTAAATTACTATAAAAATCTTCAGAAATTCTTATTAAAACCAATCGAAGGTGTAAAAAAATTAGCCATAAAATGTCTTTTACTCGTATCGCATACGCTGCGAAGAGTCTGTCTGTGCGAAGCCGGGACGGGCCGCTACTCGTATAATACATAATTTTATTTAAAACGAACTTCATGCACTTTAAAAATCTCAAAATATATTATCAAGCAGTGTCATGAAACCAACACTATAAACCGATTAAAATTTTTTACTAGTTAATAATTTTATATAAAACAAAATATTGGAATACAGTATATGATACTGTTTAAATGGTCAAGCGGTTTTCGGGAGCCAGGTCAAAATTTTGGATATGTTGTTCTCCTGGTTGAGCTGAGCAAAAAATGTAATGGTCGCAAAAAAGTTAACGACTCATTTTCCCGCTAGGGGGTTCTGAAGTCTGTATTAGAAAATCGTGGTTTTTGGCAGAATCAGCAGATTTTTAGATATGTCGTTCTCCTTGACGAGCCGATTCACAACATTCAACTTTTAAACATATCTTGTGCTTAGTATCAATCAAATATTATCATGTATCGTTTAGAAACCAAATCATACTCGTATACGCCTGACACATGATTTGTATTGATAGATTACGCTGATCACATGAACACTTAATGCATACATATTTACTTTGGCACTTTAGCCGATAATACTTATCTCTAGCTAAATCGAATTTGGATCTCGTGTGTTTCGCCAATCTTTTTTAAATAAATGTTTTACTTTTAATATACGTAGACATTGACGGTAAAGATTGATTTAAATAGTGAGTATGTTTAAAATATTATTTTAAAATAAAACTTTTGTCATTTTAAAAGAGAATGTTAGATTTTGATTAAATAATGGACAACAAATCTATACTCTTCAAAAATCATATATTCTTGTTTTATTTTTTTGTACTAATAGTTATTGTCTAATAGACGGAAATATAAAACATACTCAAACAATAAATTCATAAAAAGAAACTACTGTAATGATACATGAAATACATTTATAAACATTTGGTTCAGAAACACATACATTTTATTAATTAAATAAATGGAGTTCGAAATATCAAAAGATATATCAATAGATATACCACTTACCGTGGTATATCTATTGATATATCAGCAATCACATAAGCCGCTGCAGTCCAAACCGCAGTTCCTAAATCAAGCTCATGCTCATTTTCTACATTCATTGTATCTCCTGCCGTATGATGGAACCAGAAGTATTTACTGTTTTCGGTATATAGACTAGCTCCAGGAATACCAGAATTTGTGAACAAAGATATGTCAGAACCGGGAGCGTCCTGTTCAACCAAAGTGGAGGCATTGATAGATTTGAACAGTTTGAGAACTTCAGCTATAATACAACGTGCTTCTTGAGTACCACCAACCCCCAGCCCCAAAGGAGCAAAAGTACCTTCGTCAGCTTCCATAATGAAGTTAATGTTATTTCTCTCATTTTTATGCTTATTAGCATAATCTGCAGCCCCAATAAGGCCCATTTCTTCTGCAGTCCAGAATATTGAACGAATCGTTCTTTTCGGCTTAATGTTTAAGCGCTTGAGAATTACTGGAACTGCCCAACTTACGAAAATACCACCTCCATTGTCCATAGCTCCCTGGCCTACGTCCCAACTGTCAATATGACCAGAAACAATCACTAGCTTTTCTGGACTCTCAGTGCCTTTATAATCAATCAAAGTATTTCTTGAAGTCTTAGTATCAGATTTAGAGATCAATTTAATATTCAAGACTATTTTTTCACCGCGATCATACATACGCCGTAACATATCTGCATCTTCAAGTGTAATGGCTGCAGTTGGAATTTTAGGATAGTTATTATCATAATTCTGTGCTCCTGTATGCGGTGAGTTGATCGAAAAAGGTGTGATTGATCGCACGAGTGATGCAACTGCTCCTCTAGCTGCCGCTCTAGATGCACCTTCCGTTCTGTATCTGACAGACACGCCATACGAAACGAACTTTGCGTCATATATTACGATTTTGCCCTTAACATCAGAATCTGCAAGGCTGTCTAAATCATCGAAACTGTTAACCATAATAGCTTCAGCTGTTATGCCTTCAGGACTTGTACTAACACTACGCCCAAGACCAAAAACTGCAATATTTTTAACTCGTGGCTCTAATAATGTAACTTGTTCAAGCTCTCTCGTCCACTGCGGTACCTAGGAGAAAAAAATATATTTCATAAATTATATGTATCGTAAAAATTTTTAGCAACGCTTTAAGGTTGGAGTTTAGAATATGTGTGCTATCTTTCTGAGGAAATGACACTCATATCCGTTTCCGAAGTCGACACAATTATCTTGATATGTTGGAGTCGGAGTGTTCCGATATATCGGTGCAAGAAGTCAACAAGTTGGGGAACAAAAACTACTTAAATTACTTAGTCTTTCGTAGCAGTAAGCAGCGAGCCTTCAATGACTGACTGATGCCTGTTTTAATACATCAGCATACTGCCATGAGTATGCTGGTGTATTGATACAATCAGTGCCCTTCGACTCCTTGTTTAGGAGAGTTCATCAACTATTTACAGCACAACGCATACCCCACCAACGAGTGTGTGTTACAACATTCTATATTTTACGCAAACTGAAGGGTCTCGACTTTTTAATACTATGTTGACAAGGGACTTAGAACTGGTTACAACATAAGTGGTTAGCATCCTTAATGTTTAGTTTATAGTTTAACTTGAAACAGTTTTATACTTAATAAATTCAAAGAGATCGAAGACTGCAATGAATTATGAAAGGGCAAGGAGCTGCATGGATGATTTTATCAAGCCTTATCGAGCCCTAATCTAGATTTTCCTGCATCAGCGAACTGACTGCGGTTTAAGGGCGTTTTTAGAAACACAAAGGGTTTTGCTTGTACCATTACAGATGAGTTAATGATGATGAATAAGTATAGGAACTATATCATCAAGGACAGTACAGTTGATATCCGTCAGCATACCGCCGTCCCAGGGAGCCACTCAAGTATATTATCTCTGGTTGTTCTATCTTACCATTGGAGAGTACTTACACAGCACAACACGTAGGATCTATATTCCACACCCGCCTTATAAACGACCGTGTCTTTTATAGACATGTGATAACAAGAGCATAATAATAATATAACAATAATCATTTATTCCTAAAGAAAGTGATTTTACACATTACATAAAGAAATTTAAATACCGTCCCTAACTGCCGTCGCGCATACAACAGATCCGTAGTATTTTTAACTTTAAAAATATAATTCATTATAGAATCACCATAGTTATAATTTAAATAGTGTCAATAAGGTTGGAAGAGGTTCATACTGTTATAGTGAAGCAACATAGTTTTGAAACTTGGTGATTATTATCAGTTTCGAGTTCGGCATTCATCTACGATTTTAAGTGATCACAACATTGCAAGCTTTTGAAAGGATATCAGGTGTAAAACAGTTGAAATTGTGAGTGCAAAACAGCCGAGATTGAGAACAAGTGACAATAGAATCATAGGCTTTCTAAAGCAGTGCAATAATTGAAGAATTTTGGAAAAGAAAAAGAAGATTGTTATTTTTACAAAGTGGGTATTTTTGTATCACTGTTCCGGAGACCGCGTTCCTATACTTCCTATCGAGCAAATTTTTGTATTGACGTTTTTCTATAATAATTTTGCAATTGCTCTTGAAGTCTGGTTGGCGTTTGAGTACACCAAACAGACTGCGTATAAACTTTGGTTGTTCCTATAATCAACCGACATGTCTCCTACAAAAAAATGTTCCGGTTGCCTCGGTAACATAAAAGGGGGCGATTATTTGCAATGCCCCTTGTGTGAACAATTTTTCGATGTCGATTGTGCAAATGTTCCATGGTTCAGAGCAATGACCAAAGAGCATAAGTGTGCCTGGAAATGCCCAGATTGTGCCATGAAGCAGAAGAAAACAGGTGATAATTCTAATACACCTGTACGGCAATCATCAATTATTCACGGATCAGCGGGGGGCAGTTTTGTGGAAATGGATGATTCAGCAAATGTTACCCAGCGTAATAAGTCCCAGCAATCAAAACAATCAAAGAAGGGTGTAGTAATCGGTGACGTCGCTGAGGAGCGTTTGCGTTCTATTGTGAGGCAGGAACTCGCGGAAGTGATGAAATCTACTATGAAAAGTTTGATCAGGGAGGAGTTGTCGAACATTACAGGACAGTTGTCGAGTTTCCACGACTCTCTGACGTACTTCAATGACTGTTTTGAAAATCTCAAGAAAGATAATGAAAAGTTCAACACCACTATGAAAAAACTTGAATCCGACAACAATGAACTTCGTGGAACTGTAACTGACTTAACAAATCGATTGTCCCTACTGGAGCAAACTTCACGTGAGTCCAACGTAGAGATCAATGGGGTTCCTGAAAAAAAGTCAGAAAATTTAGTCAATGTTTTCTTGCGGATGACTCAGTCTATAAACTATTCAATCTCAAGTGAAGATGTGCTCCATGTTACTCGGGTGGCGAAACTCAATCGTGACAACAACCGTCCGCGTTCCATTATCGCCAAGCTTCGTAGTCCTCGACAACGTGATGCCCTGCTGGCTGCGGTCGCGTCTTTCAACAAACAGAACCCTAAGAATAAATTAAATTCCACTCATCTAGGTCATGAGGGGCTTAGTACTCCTGTATTCGTAGCAGAACATCTTACACCAACCAACAAATCGCTACATGCAGCTGCTCGCCTTAAATCCAGGGATCTGTCTTATAAATTTGTGTGGGTTCGTAATGGACGTGTCTATGTCAGAAAAGATGAGTTTAGTCAAGCCATACAAATCAAGAATATTGACAGCCTTAAGCATATGGAGTAACTTGTTTTTTTTTTATTATTATTTCTTAAAATTCTAATTTGATATGAATGTTTTAGCGATTATTATATTATCTTAATGAATATATATTACCAAAATCTAAGAGGAGTTAGAACTAAGACAGCGGAGTTGTACCAGAATATAGTACAGACAAATTACAAAATTTTAGCTTTTACTGAAACATGGTTGAATAACAATATTTGTAATGGTGAGTTAATCGACGATCGCTTATATAATGTTTATCGAAGAGATCGTTGCTCTTCTTCAAATACGAAATTGGATGGTGGTGGAGTTATGGTGGCCATCTCACGTGATGTAGATTCTTACCGTGTTAAAGATTGGGAATCAAATCGTGAGGACTTGTGGATTGTAATTAATATAAAGTGTAATAACATTTACAAAAAAGTGGGTCTTTGTGTTGTGTACATTCCACCACCGGTAAAAGCTGAGAATCTCAAGGAATTTTGTAACGCTGCTAGTAATGTAATGAACAAAGTTGATGAAGTCATCATTATGGGTGATTTCAATCTAGGATTCATTAAATGGTCTCAGCAAAGTCACTGTAACTTTCTATCACCTGATAATTATGACAATGCTTTGGGCAATATCCTTGTTGATTTTATTTATTCAAATAACTTATTTCAATTCAATCATGTTTTAAATTGCGATAACAGATCTTTAGATTTGATTTTATGTTCAATGTGTAGATTGCAGGTGGTGCAGCCTCTTGATCTCTTATGTAAACTAGATGCCAGGCATCCGAATCTATTGTTAAAGCTTCCTCTGGAACATGAGCCGAACTTTCCTAATAAATCAAATTGTAACTTTAACTTCTTCAAGGCTAATTATATTGCACTTAATTCTGATTTAACTGCTGTTGACTGGTATGAAGTATTCTCGCACTGTACCGGGGTTGATTCAATGGTAGAGATTTTTGAGAACATCTTAAATGCATTAATTGAGAAACATGTTCCTAAGCGTAGCAGTAAGAGGTATGCAAATCCGCCTTGGTTTACCCGAACTTTAATTGTGTTAAAGTCAGAACAGGAAAAACTTAGACGTAGGTACATGAAATATAAAAACCCCAGAGATAGGCTCGAGTATGAAATTCTCAGGACTCGATGTAATAAATTGGCTCGGAAATGTTACGCAAATTATAGATCCGGCCTCGAAAGTAGTATTAATGAGAATCCACAGGCTTTCTGGAGATATGTTAAAGATCAGCGTAAGGGACATTCAAGCTTGCCTAAACGAATGTACTTGGGGCAAACTTCTGCTGAAACTGGTTCCGAACTGGCTGATTTGTTTGCGGATCATTTTTGCTCAATGTATGTGAATACGTCAATCAGCTATGCTTCAGAAATTCGAAGCGAAGGCGACGTGCACAGATCACTGAGCTCGGTTAGTATTTCGGAAAGTGACATATTGAAAAAAATTAGGGGCCTGGACATACGCAAGAGTGCAGGGCCTGACGGAATTCCGGCTGTATTTGTACAGCGTTGTGGTTTATCTCAGTGTCGTCCGCTGTTTTTAATTTTTAACAGATCCCTACAATCTGGTAAATTTCCTAATTCCTGGAAGAAAGCGCGCGTTATTCCAATTCACAAAAAAGGAGACGAAGGTGATGTGGCCAACTATAGACCTATTTCTATATTGTCGTGTTTCTCCAGACTGTTTGAGTCACTAATATGTCCCATCATTGCAAGTCATATTGAACCAATCTTGAGTGACTCACAACATGGATTCCGTAAGGGTCGTTCAACTGAAACCAATTTGATTGTCTACACATCTTATCTGTCTCGAAACATGGATGCAGGAAGGCAGATTGATGCCATTTACACAGATTTTTCTTGTGCCTTCGATAAGGTCAATCATAATATACTTTTATCTAAATTGGAGGCCAGTGGCATACATGGCTCATTACTCATGTGGTTTAAGTCGTATCTTGAGAAGAGGACTCAGCTCGTGGCAGTGAATGGCTTTGTCTCTCGAATGTATTATGCCAGTTCCGGTGTGCCTCAGGGATCTAACCTGGGCCCTATACTCTTCTCTATATTTGTGAACGATGTTTGTAGTATCATTAAGCACAGTAAGGTCTTATTGTTTGCTGATGACTTAAAATTGTTTCGGGAGGTGTCTTCAAGTGTTGATTCGCTAAAGTTGCAAAGTGACTTGGATGGGTTGAGCTCCTGGTGTTCCACCAATGAAATGACTCTTAATCTAAAAAAATGTTTCCACATCAAATTCACAAAAAAGAAAGTGCCTCATTCCAATAGATATAACATTTTGGGACAGCAACTCAACGAGGTTACTGAGATTCTTGATCTGGGGGTGACTCTAGATTCAAAGTTACAGTATGCGTCACATGTTAAAAATATAGTCAATGGGTCAGCGCAGATGCTTGGATTCCTCAAACGTTGCACGGGAGGGTTTCACACTAAGACTAAAACTTTACTGTATAATTCTCTTGTGCGCAGTAAACTGGAGTACGCTAGTTCAGTTTGGAACCCATCTTACGCTGTGCATTCCCAAAGAGTGGAGAGTATTCAACGTTCCTTCACGAGGCATCTAGCTTTCATCACCCAGGGTATTTCCCATAGGTGCCCATATGGTCAGAGGTTGAAATTTTTTGACATGTCCTCACTAAGAACGCGACGAACTGCCCGCGATGTACTTTTACTTCACAAAATAGTGAATGGTCAAACGGGTTGCAGTGACCTGCTGGGGTGCGTCTCTATTTATGTGCCATTCAATATGCCCCGCTACCCGATTGCTAATCTACTTCGCGGTCCTTCATCACGAACCAATCTGGGCTCTAATGCTCCTATTAATAGAATGTGCAAACTGTACAATAGCTTGGATAGTAGTGACAAGGTGGATATTTCTCATGATTCGTTTCGGTCCTTTCGTATTAAAGTAATGAGGCTTTTATACCACTCAGCAGCTCCATTGTAATGCTTTGTTGTTGTTTAATGCTTTTTTCATCTATTTAATGTACGTATAGTTTTAATTAACTTGAATTTAATATGTATACATATATGTATTTTTTCATCACTATCTTATGTAATAATAATAATTAATAATCTAATGTAATAATAATTTTTTGTGTGAATTTTGCAATGATGGTTAATGATTATGTAATTAATTTAATTTTAAGGTTTTTGATCTGTTAATTGTTGTAGGAATGTTGTGTCACCTACAAGGGTGTGTGTATCGGACTGATACCAACTCAGTATTTTTTTTTTAATAATATGTGTTAATGCATGCACTGCTGGTGTCCTATCAATAAATAAATAAATAAATAAATAAATAAATATGTACCTACATTTTAAAATATGTGGTATGCTAATTTAGTGTGAGTTTTTCATTTTAATTATTATGATAATCTATTAGTAAGGTAAGCATACAGATTGGTTTGGTGGTTGGTTACTTATTTTAAATAACTATACTTTAGGCGTGATTTCATTAGTGTTCATGACAATCGATATACGTCCCCACCGAAGTGCACGAGCCTTTTTTTTATACATAGGGAAATGCAATTGCGCATACCTCGTGCTGTAGGGAGCAGCACGAGGTTATGTCGGACTCTCCGCAAGATGGTAACGCGGCCTACCGACTAAAACGCTAAGGTGTATCTTGTTTTCACGCCTGGTGTGCAGGGCTACGGAAACCGACAAGTATTCCTCTGCGACCCCGATGGCGTCAGCTCGCAAGCAAGTCTCTCCTAAAAACTCCCTAGTCATTTTATGGGGAGCCGGGCAGATGCACATGCGCAGCTCTCTCTCCCAAGAGTCCCGATACTAGGTGTCATGGGGCTGTCCGCTTTTAAGGGGCTTCACCTCCACCCGCGGCTGTCTCTCGAGCGAATGGAACCCTTGGAGGTGCACGAGCCTACCCTAACTTATATTAGAGCGATTAGGCCTTAGTCAACCATGCTGGCCTAATACGTTGATTGACCACATATATATTTTGAATTTCCTCGCAGATTGCCTCCCGACGTTTACCTTCAAAATAGGAGCATCAAATAAATGTATTATATGAAATTCGAAATACGAAAAACACATTAGTACATGACAGAATCGACCTTGGTTTCCCGAATAATTCGATTTTTGAACCAGTGTCAACGCGCCACCAACGCTCCTATTTTGTTAGTATATTCTAATATTTAATACTTCAGTCTCCTGATAGTCATCAGACTATCTGGAGTTAACATTAACATTTAGTGATGATATTGCATTGATTTATAAAGTTTATCATAAATATTCAATGGTTTTCATATTTTGTTTTTATACAAAATTGGTGTAGCTCTTAGCAGGTATATATTATATCGAAAACATTTTTTCTATTAGATTTAGCTTTGTGTCATTTCTTATTATTACTCTTATACTATTAAAACTTACACTTAGTACTTTAGTGTATATATATTAACCTAAAATTACTCAACTCTAAACGGTAAAAAAAAAATTAATAAATTATCTTTTTACCTCTAATTCTTCAGTCGTAATATCAGTGATACCCTCATCGCGTGTCAATTGGATCATGTAATCGATTGACTGTTCCAGTGTTTCAGAACCTGAAGGTCGTGGACCAAACTTGTCGACGAATTTTGCAAGTCTGAAAAAAATATATTGACTTCAAAATAAAATATACAATAGTTCGAGACTATCAATTAAATACTTATTATATATTTTTGTAAAATTACAAAAATATATTATAGGTATTATTTTTATTATTATTTACTATTAAATATTGAAATTCGCTAGTAATCTACATTCTTAAAAAAACAGATGTAACGTTTATTATCAGTATTATTGAGAAAAATAAACGTCATAAATTGCTCTTTGAGATACAAAAAAAAATCATTGATCAATCAAAATATCATAATAAAAATTATAATACTTCAACCTAATAAAATCTCGAGAAAATATTTTAGGTTATTTGTATTAAAACCAACGGAGTAGTGACAGTATGGGCCCACTTAACTTACCCATTATAAGTCTGATGTTTGAAATCTCCTTCTAAAACGTATCGCAATATTTCATCGGTAACGCTTTTATATCCTGCGATCTCTTCCACCAATTCATTTCCTAGCAACACCGCGCATACTTCTTCATCTTTAGGCAGATGTTTACAACTAACTACACCTATAAGTAATAACAAGCTACCTAATAGACTGTTCATATTACTTGATGTCTATTGAGTATTGCGTGCAATTGATTTATGTACCTACTTTTATACTGATTTATTTCACTCATCTTATCAGTACAACACTCAAGAGTTGATCAAGTATCGTCGTAACAGACAAATTTTCACGTCGACTTACTTTTATTAATAGATTTCTAAATAATAAAAATCAAACTAATGAAACGTCATATATTACGTCAACCAAATAATGAAGGTATTCTATATCGCATCAATAATAAATTTGACCTAGCGCAAAAATTGAGTGTTTTATAAAATTGTGTGATTTTATATCACTACATAGTATAAAACAAAGTCGCCGTCTGTCTGTCCCTATGTATGCTTAGATCTTTAAAACTACGCAACGGATTTTGATGCGGGTGTTTTGTTAATAGATAGAATGATTCTTAAGGAAGGTTTATATATACAATAAGTATAATGAAGTCATTTTACACCATCTTGAAAACGAGATGGACGAATGGCCCCTGTCAGAGTTGCGAAAAGTTCATTTTCAACAAGATGGTGCTCCGCCACATAACAGTCATCTTTCACGTTCCAATTTGAGCCGCCTATTCGGTACACAGTGGATAGGTATACATGGTCCAACACAGTGGCCACCTCGTAGCCCCGATCTAACACCACTTGATTTTTTTATGGGGCTGCGTGAAAAACGAGGTGTATAAGACAACGTACGCCAGTGTTCAAGAGCTCAAGGATGCATTAATGACCATTTTACGTAATATTCATCCCAGAACATTATTAGCCGCCATTCGATCAGTCCAAAAAAGGATAGGCTTATGTATTCGTAAAAATGGAAATCATTTTGAGCAATTTATTTCATAAACCAATTTCTTAAATGTTTAAATGATTTTTTTTATTTAAAAAAGTTCAAAATTTTACCTGATTTATGAGTTTCGAGTTGATTTATCATATTTCCGTACGAAATGTATGAGAAACGTTTTTGGCGATTTCTGTCTTTTCTAGTACTGAAAGCTAAAATGGTCCCATAGAGTTTTTCGATCACCACATGAAACAGAATCGATTGGCATAAAAAAATAATTTTGTACTTTTTGCATTTTTTTTGCCAACTGTAAGTTTTTTACAAAATCTGTGAAAGCAGTTCAAAATATGTCAAAAAGTTAGGGAAGATCTTCTAAGAACGTTTTGCTGTAACTGCAACGGTTAAGGTACTTGCCCTTACTGCCCCGTTTCAAAAATACACCCTGTATAAATACAGGCATAATATAATAGAGAAACACTGATAAATTTAGAGGTTTCTAATGTAATGTCGTAAATAAGCACGTTTTTTTGCGCTTACATTGCAAACGATTATATACAAGGTTCACAGTTTTTCTGTAGTGTATTTAGTATAAGCATTTCACCCGAGCGAAGCCGGGATGGGTCGCTAGTAATTAATAAGAATCATGCAAGCAATCGCGATTTTTTATAAATACGCTTTATAGGCTTCTTTAGGCTTCGGTGAGTATCTGTGTCGAATAGGACGGGAAGGATCGACACATTGTCACCACTGCGCATCCGACCTCGACTCGGCCCAGCACACGCTGGCGGAGTGCCCCGCGTGGGCCTCCGAGCGCCGAGTCTTAGTCGCAGAGATCGGGCGAGATCTGTTTCCGCCGGCATTGATTGCGGCAATGCTGGCGGACGAGGGAGGTTGGAGGGCTGTGGCCTCCTTCTGTGAAGCAGTGATGCTCCAGAAGGAGGCCGCCGAGCGGGGTCGGGAGATGGCCGATCCTGCTCGAAGAAGGCGGCGCCGGGCTCGGCAGCACAGCTGCGGCGCCGCCGCGGGTCGCCGGTGGGCGCGGGGAAGTCGCGACTGCTACGGCGACCCGGGATGGACCACGCCCCTTCCGTGGCCGGGAGGCGTCGTCGGTGGAGGATGCCGGGGGAGGTAGTGTAGCCTCCCCTGAGGAGGGCTCCTCTCTAGGCAGGGGAGCGGAGGCTGGGGGTTCCCGGAAGTAGCTTGATGTTCCCGGGGGCTCCCTACATGCCTGAGGAAGGCCATCCCTGAGGTTTTTAGTGGGTAGGCCTCCACCTTCTGGGGAGGAGAGCCCAACATAACCGCCGGCTCGACACAGCCGGGGTATGCAATTTAATGCATTTTCCTCAGGGGAACAAAAAAAAAGGCTTTTTTAGGCTAGCTTTGTAAACAAAATAAAAAAGTCATCCTAATTGACGACCACCATAGTCGAGTGGATAGTACACCGGTTTCAAGGTGTCGCCATCTCTGAGGTCCCGGGTTCGAGTCCCGGTGGGGGCAGATGTTTGTGTGATGAATGCGAGCATTTGTACCTTAGTCATTGTAACACTTTTTTTTTTCACTGATTTTAAGTACTATTAAAGACACTTTTTTTTTTATTCATATTGATTAAATTCACATTTACAATTGTACCTTGCATTGGTTATGTTTACGTCGAATTGTTACTTTGACATTGACAGTTCTATAGTGTGGGCCGCTTATCATGATCCTAACACCATTATCTATAGCGCAAATTAGGCAATCAAATCTAGCCAAGCGTCGTCTACAAAGATAGGTTCTTTATTAATAATACTGAAACATCACTCCGGAATTCATAGATTAAAAACAGTGTCGTAGATTATTAACTGCCCACAGATTATATACCGGATACTAATTAACAACAAACTATTTGCACTGCCGGTTACAAAAATATCATTTAGAATTAAACTTAAATTTAGGAAGATCAATTCTTCCTTTCCTTTATTTGTGGCGGATCGACATAGTTTCCACACCATCCTAGTTCCATTTAACAACAAACATCACATAGGTACTATACATCGTCTATATAGTCTTTGCCTCATCGGTGGTAAGCAATCTGTAACGGGATACTAATCTGTGACTGGGAGATCTGAAATCTGGGAATTGGGAATCGATCTATTGTAAAAATCTCACGCATATTTCGTGATATAAAAATCGTATAAAAGTTACTGAAAGTGGTGTGAGGATCACAAATTTCAGGAGTATTTTATTTCCCATAAAATTATCCATATCTTTTGGAACCAACATAATTTAACCTAGTTGCCACCGGCACTTAGGAAAAATAATAAACTAAAATATTTACATATTGAAAGCCCGATAAAAAGGTCAGTAATAGTTGCATTTATCTCTTTAATCTCTTTAATTTCAATTTGTTCCCAATAGTAATGATTTTCACAAATAATTATTGATATTTGTTTTGAGCGGGTAGGCTTAACCACCCATACCAAATCATGCTGAAATTAGTTGTTCAGTTGCTAATCTCATGTATTTGAGGTAATTGGTGTTTGTATTTAATCATAATAATATAAATAATGTAAATTCTTGTTCTTTTAAAATGTAAATGTACCATAATTTGATGAATGTTCAATAGATCTTGTTTGATATTTTTTCTTTGTAACCTAGTTGTCAGATTTAATTGTATGAAGAACAATAATGTAGATGGGTTCCTTCTGAACCGCATAGACCACCCACAGTGAGTCCATGACTATGATAATGTAGCATTTTATGATATGTAACAGGGCAAAAAGGTACCGGGAGGTTGTTATACCCGGCCCTACAAATTTATGTAAGGAAAATTTATAAAATAAAATATCCTTGAAGAATATCATATAAAAGTTAAGAAGAATAACTGCCATATATTAAAAGAAGAGTGTCTGGACCCAGTCTCAAGGAAAGTATTCAGTACTAACCACCGGGGGATGGGAATCTAGCTTAAGAATTCATGTTTTAGATTTTAGAATTACCATTTAATTAAATAGTTTATTTCAATACCCTGATCAACCATTGTTGCTAAATATCCTTGCCGAGATTGATCAAACAGCACTAGAACCAACCTGCCCTTGTGATTAATAATTCAAATTTGTTATTTTAAGTACATAATAAAGAGTACACTTATTTCTAATTGAGTATTATTTTATTTTTATTTAATTGTAAAAAAACTTAAATATATATTGTTAATAAACTTAAAACTTAAATTAATAAATCAGTAACTTTGTTATTTTGTATTATTTGTGTTTTCTTTATAAATCTAGTTGGTGAGTAAGAGTATTATTACATTACATCATGGTTGTTGATATATATTTCTATAAAAATTATTTATATATGTATATCTATCCGTTACCCTAGATCCCATAGCACAAGCCTTACAGAGCTTAGTTTGGGCTAGGCTAATTGGTGTAAGTGTAACAAATATTTATTTATATTTATTTATTTATAATTCGTGTTTCAAATTTAAGTTATAAGTACGAATCCAAAATAGGCTTGTATCCCCAAAACACATACGAAAACCTCACGTGCTCAAATATGTAATAGTCACTTAATTAAATGTCTAGACTTATACCAACAGAATGAAATATAAGTATGTAGTTTGATCTTAATAAAAAATCTAAATAAAGACTAAGAGTTTTCCATTATTGTACTTCATATCAATCTAATTTAATAAAGGACAATATTACGTTATTATATATTCTAATCAACAATAGGTTTGTGAGTTAATCAGTCTCGAGATATATTTTCTATATACACAACAAAAGGTTCGCTGGAAGATTTTAATATTGTGAACAATACTCACTCTTCATATGTCTTCCCTTTATAAGGCCCGGATATCACATAGTCTATTATAGTTTGAA
This sequence comes from Scirpophaga incertulas, assembly GCA_036419045.1. Taxonomy (NCBI): domain Eukaryota; kingdom Metazoa; phylum Arthropoda; class Insecta; order Lepidoptera; family Crambidae; genus Scirpophaga; species Scirpophaga incertulas. Next base: position 9,761,947 of record CM071637.1, on the reverse strand, counting down.
CAATAATATCATAGGATGCGATTTCATTTGCAAGGTTACCAATGTCACAAGACTTTAGTTCTGAATAACTTTTATCTGAAGCTGTAATCAATTTTATATTTATCATTGATACAAATAATATTGTACACAATAACACTGTCATTTTTTGTTGCCACGTCTAGCCTCTGTTGTTAGATGATCACGTCTATATTAAAGTAATGTCAGAACGGGTAAGGGGTCAAAGTCACATTATGGAAGCCACACACGTTCCAGTATGCTTACGCAAGTTTAGGCTTGCACAAAATACATCTTGAAGTGACAGACTGCTCATGTACGCTTGTACAACTATTAATTTCTGCCAAAATGAGCAGCCATGTGTTGCTTTGGTCGATAGATTAACTCTTTTGGAATAGTTGGATAAAATTCAGAAAAGAATTCAGTAGTTGGATGGAATAATGACTGGTTAAGAAAAAATATACTTGCTTTATCATTTTATTAAATGAATTGAATTTTGCACCTAAAACTGGCATAATTATTTACGTATGCATAAAAAAAAACAAATGAAAAACTTGTCACTGGTAATGCCACTTATAAAAAATACCACAATTCTTTTAATGTGGCTTTTGCCATATTTCCACTTGAAAGTCAGCTACTTTAAATTTTCCTTTACTCAGTTATTTTATCGATCATATTGACCGGAAATAGGTCGAAGAAAGTACTTACGTGTAGGCGTCTAGTACGTTACTTAATTGTAAACAACTCTGCTAAACATGGTTAAGTGAATTTATGCAAACGAAAGCTTGCACACATTGAACACCAAAATTTGGAACTCTAGAAACTTGTACAAGTCGAAAAATTACGCAAACATCTTTTAGCCCAAGTTACAGTATATCGAAGCTTGCGCAAGAATACTGGACCGTGTGTGGCTGACATTACGTAACGGTTATGACCGAGAACCAAATATTATTTCGATTGTGACAGACAAGATCATACTATACTCCGATAATATAATACAAAGATGTGGAAAAAAGTTGTCGCATATAATATTTGCATAAACTTTATGAATTAAATTAAATATATTTGGCTATACTACTTGAAAATGGCTTTAAAAATAGTATTGATGACACAAAGAAGGTTGTATTTTAAACTAGTATGGACTTAATACGTTTTTTTCTGTCAAAATAAGTGAACCTAATTAAGAAATCGAATACTTTTCACATTTTATAACAAAAAAGGTGAAATGTAAAACAAAACAATTACCTACGCGATAAAAAATTAAAACCGGTGGTTTTCATTTTCGAAAGTTGTTTGGTCGGCTCCCGGATGGGACAAATATTGTATATGACCTACAGAAATTTATTCCACTTTAAGCATTGATATATATGGGTGATAAACATCATAGAGTAGAGCATCGTTTAAAAAAAAATGTGACATTCATGGACCTAGCGTTGGGTTTTTTTTTTATAAAAAAGGCGGTACTACCTGCACGCTACCGCCTGCCTACTACCTAACCACTCCCTATTGACCAGCTTCTATTGCAGGCTTCTCCCAGCATAGTAAGTATTTTCCCTGGTCGGATTTTTATATGCACATTTGATTTTTAGTAGTTTTAAGTCTCGGTCATGTAATTGTAATTTTGATTTGTATAATATTCTACATGACGTCGGCGGTGAGTGGTAAATGTTTTCCTTCGGATGGATGGCGTCGGTCTCAGGCTAATCCCAGGTCACCCTCGTTCGTTGCTAGTCACAGAAAAAGTGATGCCCGATGCTCGTGTAACTTGCCAACACAATTCCGCACGCGTTCAGTCACTTATTTGACTAAACTCATTTTCAATCATGTGACGTCCCGGATTCACTCACTTCCGGTACAAATGACAATCAAATTAAGTCCTATTAACTACAACTAAAATAAAACGTCGACATACATATTTCCCCTTACGATTTTGAGTTCAAAATGGTAAGGGGAAATATGCAGCGCCTGTTTCCTCCGTCCCTCTTTTTTTTATTAACATTTCATGTACCTTGTTTCTTGCTCTATGACATTCGGTTTCACTAGAAAATTCGACAAGAACGTGTGAAAATATAATGATCTGCCAGGATTCACAGACTGTGTTAAACCCCAAGTTAACTCGCAACAAAGTGATGCTGTAAGTATAATGTATCATTTTGAACTTTTATTCCAGAGCAGAACCATCCATAACAGTCACTACTGACCTGGTGAGATTAAAGGAAGAAGTTGAGACAAAGCGACCGATTAGATTGGTTTTCCTTATCATCACTATAACAATGGTTTTTTTTTCCCCACGGGGGATGGTAGTGAATCCTCCTAAGGGGGCGCGCCACCACAGTGGTCGCTATGACAACCCCCTGGTGCTTGGACGACCTCGCACCGGATACCACCCGCAACCGGTCTACGGCGGGTTTATGTTGGACTCTAGCAGAAGACCAGCCTACCAACTAAACACTACCTACAGCCTTTGGTCGGGCAGAAGGTCTGGGACCCTATCGGCTTGAACTAACGCTCCCGCCCTCCAGAACGGGGGCGGTGCATATTACAATGGTTCCCTGACATACAATAATCCAATCAAGCGGCTAAAGTACGAAAAGGCCCGACTAAACTAATCAACTAACTTCATGACGTGTACCAACCCAAAACTGAAAATTATTTTAATGTATGGATGTATTCACCGGTATTATTTGAACACTCAAAGAGCGTAAGCCATCATTAGATGAACTGACACTCAGCAATTTAGTATTTATGACAAAGTGCACTTCCCGCTTCAGGGCACAATAGAACATTATTAGCGTTGATTGTAACATTCAATAGTACGTGCTCGGTTGCGAATAGTGCACATCCGCCTGTCGTGGATCTATTTAGTGGATATATTGTATTTTGAAATTGGAATACTGTAGTATTCAGATTTTAAAATGTTATGAATATGAATTGAAATGACACTAGCAACCCATAATGATATCTCTGCAATATGGGTTCGTAAACTGTCAAGTTCTACCAAACAGAAGTTCTAAATTGGTTTGTAAATATAAAACTTAAATGCCTGTTAGCATGGGAACAATGACTTTATACTCTATAGGTAACGACTATATCAGAGTTGTCTGCTTGGGTACGGAGGTACCCAATATATAGTTATATATAGTATAGTTAAGAAGAAGGTCTTAACTATTTCTGCCGGAAAATAGCAGTGTTCGCATGCACAGTGTGAAGGATAAGTGAAATTACTGGGTGCCGTGACTTTACATTTTATGTCACATTTTGGCAACGTACACTGTATTTATTTTGAGGATTGTTGACCTCATAGGAACCACATGTAGGTTATTGTAGCCACGTATCATGCGGGCAGTCTGTTTGTTTGTCAATATATCACTTAAAAAGAGGATGGCAGAAACGTTTGACAACAAAAAATCGACCGTTCAGCTATATAGTAATTAATTAAAACACTATTTCAAATCAATACTCTAGATTTATTTTATTCAAAATAATAGTTATACATTTTATTGAAAAATTCAGACCTGTATTTTGCATACATTTGACAGATTAGGTTGTTAAAATCTAGGTAGGTCATTTAATCCTTGGTAGGTAATTTAATCCTTGTAGTCACAGATTAGGTAGTATCTAATACACAAACATTTCTTCGCCGTATATAAACAAATTTTTGTACATTATTAGCTATCATCACATCTCATAAACGACCCCACCGGGAGCCACGAGTCTAACCTGAGCCGGCCCAATACGGATTGCTCGATTTCACATACTCTTTTGACTTTCTTCGCAGATATATGTAGTGTGCCTCACAATGTCTTTCATTCGTCGGACAATTATAAAAATATATGAAATTCCATATACGAAACATTGGTGCACGGGAAAATCAACCTTAACATATGTATTTAACGGCAGCGTCAACTGTTAACCGACTGACGCTCATTCATCATATAATGTATTATTCCCACATCGCTAACTCAATACGTTCAATACACCGAATAAAATTTTTAATTAGCAGATAACATGTATTGACTCAAAAAATGCGCAGTAATGAATAATTCAGACTAGCGCTCTGTGACGAAAGTTTCACAACACGTGACTGGATGCCAAGCTTGATCGGCCGCTGTTTGTTTAGGACTCGCGATATGTGCCTGTGTGTTTTGCAATTAGCATAACTTTGATTAACTAACCAGTCATCCGAAGACAATCGCTAAGTCTGAACAATCGCGCAGCGAAACAAGACCTCCGCATAATTACAACTTCGCTGGATAGAAATTTTGAAACAAACAATAGTTCTCATAACACATAAATCAATACGTTCAATTATTATTATTGCATTTGTGATTTCTAAGTTGGATGTAAATGTATGTAAAAGTATTATTTACAGTGTTCTAATTATACTATAGCTTGGCAAAGTAAAATGTTAAGAATAAAATAGAATGAAATGTATAGATTAAAATGGATTCAGATAGTTAAGGAGTCAAAACGGCATGTTTTGAGAGTAGATACAAGCGCCGCCGAATCGAATATTTTTGTGTTATTTTGATGTTTTTAGAAATATAGTATAATCTGTGCTGATTTTGCGTGACATATTACCACCATTCCTTTCTGCTCTTGGATTGTAAGATCTGAACAGACCTCTAGGGTGAGAATTACAACACAAATGAAAACCATGAGCAGTATGAGTGCAGCAGGGTGATGCAGGTGTGGCAATGCACCTGGAGTAAACACAATTTTATTTAATATGACATTTATATATCTGTGAAAGCAAAGGAAACAACTGGTGAAAAGATAAGTATTAAAACTTTTAATCTATAAGTTACGTACACTGTGAGATCAAATATGTATAAGCTAATAAGTCATTGTGCGTTTACTTAACTACCTTCGTGTTATTATATGGATAAGATATATAATATACACACCCGATATATAATATCTGTTCATACTAAAAAGAAATTGCACATAATGTTCAATAACTAATAGGAACTAAACAAAATTAATGCGAATGAATATAACTCTTCGATAACCATTTTGTCGTATTTAACTATATAACAGAGTTATTTCGCCAATCTGGCCTATATCTATCTACCCTACTAATAATATAAACGGCAAAGTTTATAAGTAGGGATAGATGTTTGTTACTCTTTCACTACTACTACTACTAAACTACCACTAACTACTACTAAAATGGACTTTAATGAAACTTTGCAACGATGTAGCTTATATATCAGAATACACATAGGCTATAATTTATAAATATATTTTCACATCCGTAAATGATAAAGGTAGCGCAACTTTTTTTTTTGTTCCCCTGAGGAAAATGCATTAAATTGCGTACCCCGGCTGTGGCGAGCCGGCGCACTATGGGAAAAAGCTGTGTGTATCGTCTCTTTAATCAATTTGATGAAAGTCAGATTTATGTATTTTGGTCAATGTATAAGCCCAGTAGGATATTTAAAATACCTAAAACAAAAAATATATATTATATACCACCTTTATTAAAGATATGGCTTGCACCTAAATGTTAAGAATGATTTTCTTTGATTTTCGGAATGTAGAGATACCTACGACATAACAATTCAGTTTTTTGGGGAAACTTTGTTAAAAAAGCTATTACTTATTATACATTTTTGGAATCGTTAAAGTTTTCTCTTTCGAAATCATTCATTTAAATAAAAAAAAATATTTAAAAAACTAGAGTTTAGCTTCAAGTAATGAAACCCTTACAATTTTTATATTTATCACTTTTCAACTTGAGTTTTCGAATTTACCGCTGTCCGAAATTTTTATTCAAATTTATTGAAAAATAAGAAAGTTACAGATTTTAGAGACGATACGCACCGCTTTGTCCCATAGTGCGGCGGTTATGTGGGGCTCTCCTACCCAGAAGGGAGAGACCTATCCACTAAAAACCTGAGGGATGGCCTTCTTCAGGCATGTAGGGAGCCCCCGGTAACGCGAAGCGACTTCCGGGATCGAAAAACGGTAGCGCACCCTTAACATTTTAGTTTTTGGTATATTTTTATAATGTAACATTAAAAAAACATAGAACCAAAAATATTCACCCGTAAGTCATTTAAATGAATTAGTTATTTTTGCTACACTAGAAATTTCCTAGAAATAATTTAAATGACAACACAACGTTTGCCGGGTCAGCGAGTATAATAACTTTATATATCATTCATACATGACGGGACACATATCGTAGGTATGTGGTAAAATTTTAAATGAATCCAATGAATTGAGATATCTTGGTCGTTTCCGACGTACAAATTGGTAACTTTGCCAAAATTCCAAATTTGCTCTAGATGATTTTGAAAATCTATTAATTTTATTTTTATAATATTTCACAGATTTTTACCGTCTACTTTATTTTATTATATATATACATATGAATTTGTTTTTTAATTTGTATTGTATTTACTAAGTTTCAGCTTTCTTTTGGTGCTATCAATATGCACTCGATTTCACGAATAACTTTTTAAAATATTAATTAGCCTGTTTCTTCATGATCTGTTTGGGTTTCCATTGAATAATGATGAATCGCTAAAAGAAAATTATGAACTTTATGCACAATAATTTGCTATATAAGAGGTCCGTGAATCTATCATCACTATAAATACATATTTAAAGCGTTATTAATATCATAACGAACAAATTGTTAGTACATTTATTTTCATTTATATAGTAAATAAGATTTAAATCCAGAAGTAGAACGAGGAGAAATAAAACAATATGTTTTCAGTTATCAGTGCCGAGGAAAAACTAAAATAAGCTAACAGCTCTTTTGTTTACATCAACTGTAAAACGATCGATTATGTTGTGCCGTTAAAAATGAAGAAACAAATTGATATTTGTGTATAATCTGGCATTATGTTGACAATATCTAGAAAGCTAGTTCCTAGTAATAACCAGTGACAAATAAATTATCTCCGTGTAACACTTTATTTATATAAAATTTCGCTGTAAATCACATTACACGTCTTCACTCCCAGCTACAGCAAACATAGTTTTATTCCACGTGAAATCAGAAAGCCGCCCCAGGTGACGCCTGCGTCCTCTGATCTTACACAACAAATTGAGCTGCGCGGATATCCTTTGAGAGTTCAGACGTAATCATGTAAGCAGGCTGCTTTCAAGTGACTCACATACTTTTCAAACTCGCCCAAAAGAAATATCTCTTATGTATCTAGAAATTTCCGCATTGCGCTAGTGAAATAGAAACATATTTGTAATGATAATCTCTAACTGGGTAGCAAGCACAAGTACTTTTTAAGAATAATAAGGGCTAATAAAATATCGAGAAAATGCAATTGACCATTTTAAGGTATGGCATTACTTATGTGAGAAACAAAAAGAAATTCTTATCAAAAACCATTATTTATTGATAAGAAAATACTACAGCATGTACTTTATACATCAATGATTTTTTATCACGTTAACAATTTCATATGTAATATTATAGTTAAAGATAATAATTTAAAATTATAACAATAGTATGTAGCTACATAATATTTTTCGTTCGGCATAAAAGAGGAAAAGAAACTATTTTATTTTTACATTTATAGGTGTTTGCAAACACTTATAGAGATTAATTACAAGTTGTCTCTAAAGCCTGGTGGGAGATTGAGAGGGTCTTCTCAAGAACAAACTCAAAATGTTTTTTTAACTTTTCTTTAAACAAATTATCAAAATCAAACTAATAATTAATTTACTTGATTTAGATTGTTCAAAATCAAAAAATGTCTAGCGGAGTTATTATCAAAACACTCGTTTATCAATTTTGTATGTCGTATAATTATATATTTATAAATATATAATAAGATTTTTTCTTAATAACCTTAACAAAAAAAATAACTATATGAGATCACACTATAACATGCAAAGCACACAAGTCTCGCTGTATCGATATCAATTCTAATGAACTTTCTGTACAGCGCACTCTGCAGAAATAAGTCTCTTTTACAATGTCAATATTTGAAAGAATTCAAAATGTAAGGGAATAACAAAATAATATTAAAGATGTGTAGGCTTATTCCTTTAAAAAATTACTGTCAATTTTATATTATAATCCTGATTTTTGTATGAAAAAGTCAAACAATCAAATAGCGTAGCCACAACGATAAACTTTGACACCTTGAGGCCTCTAAAAGGCTATTGAAATCCTAATTCAAAAGATTGTATCTGTTGCACGCAAAACACCTCCCTTTGTCTAACTTCCACGGCGGCGGGGATGATACACCTTTATAAGAAACAATGACGTAATCATGGAACAGAAATATTCATTAGCCCCGACCCAAGATATTTATCACAATTTAAAATTTCCATAACAAAACACGGAGGTGATTCGAAAGCTTTGTCTTCCCAAACTAATCTTGGAAATAAACGAGGCCCAATTCATGCCGATTGCCTCCTTTTGTGCTACATTTGTTCCAGTAGCTTGTTTCGGTCGAGTAATTAAAATAATAAAGCCGCAATTTGGAGAATAGTGATCTTACGTGGAAAATTGTTATGGAAAGTTCAAAGTAATTAAAATTTTCACCTTTTAATGCATAACATTGATTTGAGTTATATAAGTTATTCCTACTCTATAATTCTACTTCTAATATATTTTTCCAATATCTTTATATATATAAAGCTTCTGTACGTGTGTTAGTCGTTGAACTCCTCCTAAACCGACCGATTTTGATGAAATTTTTTGTGTGTATACCAGGGGGTTTGAGGATGGTTTAGATTCACAATACGGTCACCTAGATATTGTATTTTTAGCTAAATTATTTATTTAAAGACATTTGAGACGTGGGACAGGACTGGTCTGTCGGGTCAGCTAGTAATATATATACTTAGTCTTATCAAATGTTTTCTTGCATAAACTGCCTGCGCAAGCCAAACAAAAATGTAGCATAAACATAGCATAAACACACAAATCTGCTAGACTCGGAAACTGAAATTGTTCCCGGACTATTTAAACTTGTTCCAGTTTCGTTTGCGTCAAGTTAATGGGCACCTGTTCATGTCGAGTTTATTTTCTGCTCTAACTTTTCGATCAAGTAAATACGGAAGATGTTCAATACGTAGCTTAGATGTAGGAGAGATTTTGAAGTAGGCACTAAAGTTTGTATGGTCTCTTCGTTATCATTATTTTAAATGTTTCTCCCGCAGTGTAATTATATTAGTAAATTCCAGAAATCATAAAATTTTCAAATCTGTTCATATAATATATTAAAAAAAACAATTTCAACAAAGCGTATGATTACTTGTTCATTTATTGTTTATTTTAATATCAAAGATCGTAAGTCATTAATCAAGATTTGATTCAAAAGATATTTTATACATCTTTTGGATAAAAGTTTGTGACATATTTTTTAATAATAGGATTATTTAGATTTGGTAGTCTATCAATTCCTCCAGTATACCGAAAAAGAAAATATTTTATGATTCTTAAATCTACTTTAAATAATTGTTTCGTAATAATAAATAGATTAATAGATAAATAGATTCAATTTATTGAGCATGGCAGTCTCTTTCTATTTACGTTACATTTTATTAAAATCTTTTTGTTTGTATTTCCGTTTAACCTCTTAAACTACTGCAACTAGATTTTAAGCAAAATTTTAGAACATAAACGCTTATTACTTTATAATACGAGATCACTGGTACGATAAGATAGTTAAATCAATCAATCAAAATAAAATATATGTTGGTAATCAAAGGTATTTTTATAAACTTTGACTGTATGTATACATGTATCAGCATTTTATCGATTTGAAGGTCTATTTTTATCAGAAGAATATACTGAGTCATTGGGACAGATCAAGGCATACAGCCTCCCTCAATACCACTACTCGTACGTCTACTATTTCTTTAGGTCTACCTAATCTCTCAGTATACTTCGACTGCCCTCCTGCCACAATTTGTACTCGTGTATTGTATTGACGGAGGATTTCACTTCACTCTACTTTCCCTCTATATCACAGCTCTTTTTAATTATTGTTAATTTAGTTCTAATCCTTCAAGATTACTATTATGACGAATCAATACATCTAATAAACACCATTCTAGAGTACTATTGTATATATCGATCAGAAGAAGAGTATATTCAGCATCACCTTTCATTCAAGGCAACGGTCCCTGTTTAACAATGTTACGAAGTTTTCAATTAAATACAGTTTACAAATAAGTCTCAATATTAAATTGTCACTCTTATATAATACTAGCTTTCCGCCCGCGGCTTCGGCCGCGTTATATTCGAATTTCCCACAGGAAGGATATGTTTTCCGTCAGTAAAATTATCTTATGTCCTTTTTGACGTGACAACGTCTATTAAATAGGTACGGCGTGGAGTCATTCTCGAAAACACCGTAACGGCCGAATCTGACGCCACACGGAGTCCACGAACGGCGTAACGGCCGATCTGACGCCACACGGCAACGTAATAAAAATATAAATGTTATACATTACTTTATTTTAAATAATTTCATTGCAGTTCAATAGGTGACGACTCATTTGATCGTTCTTCGTTCTATTTTTTGTCCCTCATATTTTGTCTGCTATCCCTTAGAATTTGCTGTTAGGAAAGTTCTTTTGTATGCTGCCATTATAATCTGGGAATGTTTGTTAGGCTACAAAATTTCTATAGTTATGGAAGTAAGTTTCTAGGGCTGTGTAAAGTAATATATATGGCATACTATCCTGTCATATATTGGTTGTTGGTCATACATTGTAAATTTACTTATTCTATCTGAATTCATTACTTAAATATCTCTATTTATAAGACCTCAAGCAAGATTACTAAAGAACTTATTAACTAAACTTCTTGGAGTTTCTTTGAAGGTCGTGATATTTTTTGACGTGACAACGTCTATTAAATTGGTACGGCGTGGAGTCATTCTCGAAAACACCGTAACGGCCGAATCTGACGCCACACGGAATCCACGCCTACTTTACCCCCACCCCTAGAGCACCCGAAGGCATACTCGGAAACGGCGTAACGGCCAATCTGACGTCACACGGCAACGTAATAAAAATATAAATGTTATACATTACTTTATTTTAAATAATTTCATCGCACCCAGAAAAAATTACCATGTAATAGACGTTGTCACGCTCAAATATCGGCAGTAGACGGAGTTCTACAGACAACCAATTTTTATTTATTTTTATACTAATTTGGTACCTGTAGTTCTACACTTTTTGGGCTTTAGACTATCTGTGTACCAAATTTCATTTAAATCGGTTCAGTAGTTTTAACAATATTTCCATACAACCTATTATCCCTCCTTTCAATCTTTTACAACCCTTTACAACCTTTTTTGCATGAAAAAGTAGCCTATGTCCTTTCTCAGGCTCTAGACTATCTGTGTACCAAATTTCATTTAAATCGGTTCAGTAGTTTTGGCGTGAAAGCGGAACAGACAGACAGACAGACAGAGTTACTTTCGCATTTATAATATTAGTATGGATTAATTTTAATTTTGCATACTATTAGATGCTTGTTAGATGATTGCCTAATACTTAAGTAAATAAATAAAAGTTACTAAAGTATAGTGCTACAAACCAAGTGTCTATACTTTTTATTAATTAATTAATGAGAGTTAATTGCATAACGTGGTATATCTTTTGATATATCAGCAATCACATAAGCCACAGCAGTCCAAAAGGCAGTCCCTAAATCAAGATCATGCTCATCATCCCCTGCTGTATGATGGAACCAATAGTATTTACGTCTGTCGTTATGATATATAGAACCAGGACCATCTTTCTCTAATAAGGTAGATGCGTTAATAGATTTGAACAATTTGAGTACTTAACCAATACAGCGTGCTTCTTGATTACCACCAACCCATAGGCCAAGGTGCAGTAGGACCTTTATCAGATTCCATATATATACCAATTTTACTCTAAACATCAGAATGTGCAAAATTGTCTAAATCATTGAAACTGTTAACCACGCTAGCTTCAGCTGTTATGCCTTCTAGTTTTGTACTAACACTACGCCCAAAATCCAAAACCGCAATATGTTTCACTCGTTGCTCTAGCAATGTCACTTGTTCAAACTATCTCTTCCTAAGGTTAACTTTAGATTAACTTAGATTAAGGTTTGTCTTAGGTTAACAGTTTGAACAAGATACATCTAATAAAATATATAAGTCAGAACTAATTTAAACAACATTTTTCATTCAATAGGATACTCGCAATAGGACATAAACAAAAATCATTACTTCTGAAAGATAAGAACACATGGATTCAAACATCTAAAGAATACAGATAAATTTAGTTTTTTTTATCTTTCACCTTATCGTGACGCACTATCTGGAGCCTGGCTGGCGCTGCGGTTTGGCACTGATCTGTACCCCACTATTGTCAAGAGGTTCGTTCCTGCTATATACGAATCTGACTTTCGTTTTTTGAATTTCATATGCATATTGATCTATTGTTTCTATGTTATCTGCGTAGAATTTCAAACATCTATATGATATCACTGGGTTGGAGTGGTCTAATAAAACCTAACCATTCTAATAGGCTTGTGCTCCGCGGTAAGGATGAACATAAGTCGTGATAATGATGATACCCATATTAGTCAATTTTAATCGAGTACATTTAATTAAAGTTCTAATGGTAAATAATACTGTGTATTAAAAATCTAAATATGTTACAGACTCATTTTGAGTTAATTTGTTATTATTAAATCAAAAGCTTCAGTTGGAGCATCAGCTAGGAATTTCGTTTACGTTAAGCTACCGTTAATGAATAAAGAACATTACATACAAGCTACAACACGTCTTTACTTACAGTTTTATATTCATCTTGGTCATTAATCAACATATGTATAGAAATAATCGCGCCCATGCATCATTTACTTTTTGATTGTTTTTGTATATATACGTTTATTCCATACTACTGGTTTCTTTTAAAACAGAACATATAATAAATGAAATATATCATACCCTTTGACTCGAGTCGAGGCGAGACATGACGTCATATTCCGTCTCTCGAATCATCTCCCGATTTAGTACAAAAGTGTAAATGAACTATTAAGGTTTATAATTATAAAACAATTCAATATCGAATAAAACGTGACACTATTCGAATATTACTACCACAACATTCTTATTCCCAGTCGATTTACGATTACGATTCTTATTCGGATTCGAATCTATATTTAGATTCGGTAAGATGAAAAGTAAATTTTAGTAATATTGGAACTGAACTGTGAAATATGTAACTACTTTTGTTGATAGATCGTAATATATCTAAAGTATAAATTTTCCAAATAAATAGAACTTTCTTAAACATACCGCCATATATAAGCCCAATTTACAGACACATATTCCTATTTGTTATACAAAACGAATTGTGTTGCTTCTGTTGTTCAAGTTACGTAGAAAAATCTTTTATATTTTTGATTCATGAGCCGCTAGTAACATAATACATGACGCAGTCATTTCCAGGATAATGTGTCGCGTAAAGTGATATTCATACAATGTTCATGACGTAACACAAATTTTAGCTCTGCAATATATCTGAAAGTTCTTTTGTTGGCTGGCAATTATTAATGTTAATTTCGTTAACGCAAAATTACTTATTTACTTAAATTCTATTTTACTTTATTCCGCAATATCTTTAAATAATAGATAAGAATAAACATAAGAACCTTACACGACGATCGTCAACAAAATCATTCCTTTATAGTAACAATGATATGTTTAATAGTTACTTTTAGGGGAAGTTGTTGTATGATAATAAAAACAATAAATGAATAACTATTTCTTACACTTAAATCAATTGCCCTAGCCCAAAGTCAGCATTATAAAGCTTGTGCTATATAATCTAGGGTAATGGCTACCATGACTAAGGCACAAATGCTCGTATTTATCCTACAAACATTTGCCCCCACCGGAACTCGCACCCGGACCTTAGATATGGCGACACATTGAAACCGTTATACGTACCATTTGACTACAGAGGTCGTCAATGAGTCTAGATAAAGTGTGAATTATATTAAGGAGCATATCAAAGGTGTCATGCATAAAATAACGTGAAAGCAAAGCGAAATCAGGCGTTGTCGTCATTATCATCATCATAATAATTACCGTAAAATATCCACATCCAAGTTTCTTAAGGCTCAAATCATTCAATAAGAATGTATTGGTCTATTCCATACCACGCGTGTATAGAACTTAGTGCACTACCAGCGAGAAAGGTTGATAAGTTATTGTGCAAGACACTGTCAACAAAAAAAAAATCAACATATGACTATAAAACTCCTAGGTACATAATCACAAACATCATCAAACAGGCCCTTGTTACGATAGGTTATATATACTTTACAAAATATATCCATTTTATTTCTGCCTATACATAATCTGTGTATTCAATTCGCGTGAAATACCTCTTGCCTCGTCTTCTTCCTTGGTCTTACCGTAAATTTGTAAATGTTTTTTTTAACTTTTTTTACTCTAATAATAATTTGTAAGTGTGTGTCTGTAAACTAAATAAAATATCTATTTATCTATTTCTGACGTTTTCTAAATTTGATTTCAATATTAAACCCTGCAAAAGACATGGTGACAGCAATGAAGACCTTGGAAGTAAAAAATACGAGTCAACGTAGAGACAAGATAAACACAATTCAATACAAGCTATGCACGTGATATGTCAAGATGGCGAACAAACAAAGAAATTTCCAAACTAACGTCCAATTCATTGCAATTATATTTTGATGCACAAAACATGCCTGTAACATGGAAAAAAAATCTCCATTGTTTCAAATTAAAGTGCAATATTCTCAACGTAAAATTGAACACCAAAAATTATTTTTCTGAATGCTATAGATTTTCAAGTCATTTATATATAAGTAGATATGGTATAAATCAATAATAATACATTATAAGTAATAATAACATATTATAATATGCCACACGGTTTCCTCTTAATCGATCATCACCCGACGTCACCACAGATGATAAAATTTTGTATATTTAAAGTAAAAATCAATTGGTATTAAATTGAATTAATATAAGCCTGTAAGAGTAAAGTTTGCTTAATCTTTATTACCAACATAGTTATAACACTTCAATACAATATTGAAACCAGTTCAAACTTTTTAAATATTTGCTAAGTTATAATTTGATTATTATGGAACACGTAAGCACATTCATGAATGTTGATGCTCTTTAACTTGTAAAGGTCGCCATTGCCCTACTTTCAAACATGTAAGGATTAAGAGTAAGGGTAATCCTATTCGAAATTGAGTTTGTTTTGTTACCCTAAACTATCCAAAATCCAAAGAGAAAGATGACCTTTTCTGTATGTGACACACACAAGTTATTATTTTATTTGAAACATTTTGTTTATTATATATTTAGTAGTCCGAACTAAGGATATATTGGCTCAATAGCTCCATCCCTTTCTAGTTATGCTCAAACAGCGATTAGATTATAAGTTTTATTTTTGAATACGATCCGAAGAGCATCGATATCTTATGTCCTCGGGTCTTCAACCTCTCCGAACTAAAATGGTTCAAACCACGGCCAGCTGTTTTTTAGATTTTTCCATAGAAAACATATTTTTCTTGTGGTAAAAATGCCCTATGTTCTTCTCTGGATCTCAAAGTATCAACTTTTATCAAAGTCGTCAACATCATACAAACTCTTTCCTCCCAAATTTTTCGTAATCTATTCGTAATATTATTTTTATAATCTTTGTATGTTTTATTTATCAAAAGTCTAAAAATTCTTCTAGCTTTAAAAATTGTGTACTTTTCATACAAATTTACATAGCTTATTTCGACCCCTTACAACCCTTTTTTCGAAATAAAAGTGTCGATTTGCTTTTTCTGCCTTTAGACCATCTATATTCACATTCATTTAAAACAACGCGTTAAAAAAACGTATATCCTAATGCAAGGTAACCATGTCGATACGAAATAATTCCAATAAAAGCAGGTAATTACTTGTATAAATACCAGTAGCAAGGTTGTGATTCAATTGTATTGAAGGGCGGTGGTGTGATGTGGACAGAACTCTCATCGGAAGGAAGGCACTTGTGTTTAGTGTCAATACAATTAATTGCGACACAGCGCCAGAGATTCGAGCCTAAGTTGACAGAATCGATAGATGCAATAACATAAGTGCAATAAGATTGGCACTTGGCCAGATATTGTATTATAAAAAATTATTTCTGTAAATAAAAAATGTATATAATAAATTAAAAATATAACACTAAATTTTGATAGTTTTTTACCTGCTCTTCTCGAAAGGCAACTTCCAAACAGCAAGATTACCCATGAAATCCAATTCCAATAAAAATCGTAAATTAATTAATTTTGATTTAGAATATTTTTTTTTGCGCAGTACGGCTGGCAGGAGCTGGATGCGAGAAGCCGAAAATGGATCTCAGTGGCGTACACTCGAAGAGGCCTATGTCCAGCAGTGGACGAAGAGGGGCTGATGATGA
The DNA here is from genome assembly GCA_036419045.1 of Scirpophaga incertulas. Taxonomy (NCBI): domain Eukaryota; kingdom Metazoa; phylum Arthropoda; class Insecta; order Lepidoptera; family Crambidae; genus Scirpophaga; species Scirpophaga incertulas. The sequence goes on along the minus strand of CM071637.1, from coordinate 9,745,510 downwards.
TGATGATGATGATGATGATATTTTTTTTATTCATTTATTTTATATTCTTTAACTTACACCAATTATTATAGGTCTTTACCTAATACAATAATGTTCATTCATCATCACAGCTCATATACGTCCCCACCGAGGGGCTCGAGCCTACCCTAACTACGTTAGGGCGATTAGGCTTTAGTCAAGCACGCTGGCCCAGTGCGGGTTGGTTGACTACGTACACCTTTGAATCGCTTCGCAGATGTACGCAGGTTTCCTCACGATGTTTTCCTTCACCGTAGGAGCGTCGGATAAATGGACATATGAAATTCGTAACGAAAAACACATTGGTACAAGGTGGGGATTAGATCGCGAGGCTCCCGATTCTATGCGGCGCACAAACCAGTGCCGAGACCACAGCGCCACCGACGCTCCTTACATTACAATACAATAATGTAACAATAATTAATTAATAGATACATACGGGCGGGCAGAAGGCAAGGGATCACAGTTTACCACTTGCTATCTAAACATGCTTCCCTGATTTTTTCAACTTTCATTAATACTTTCATGCACAATTAATATATAATTTGCATTTTATAACAGACTAGCTTTCTGTCCGTGTGTGTATTTCGGGATTGGGTTTATAAAGGGTTAAGGGTCATAGCTTTTGCCCACGGCTACATATGCGCGGAAGTCGGTTTATGGCGCGAAGGTTTTATTGCGCTTCCCGTGGGACTATCCGTTTTTCCGAGATAAAAAATACCGCAAAACCTTGCTCAAGAATCACTCTATCTATTGATGAAAACCGCATGAAAATCTGTGCAGTAGTTTTTGAGCGAAGCCTTTATTGCGCGTCTCGTGGGATCTGTCGATTTTTCCGAGATAAAAAGTACCCTATTATTTAATCCGGACTTTTATTTTTACACCTGCAAAATTTCAAAGCAATCGGTTCAGTAGTTACGGCGTGAAAGCGGAATAAACAAACAAACTCACTTTCCGATTTATAATATTCTTGAGGATTATATACAATACTAGCTGTGTATATTCCACTCAGATTACAATAGAATATATAGTCTGTATCTCAATTCTCAATATCATTATGCTGTTTGAGAGTGCAAGAAAACTGCTACTGGAATGGAACATATCTTTTAGATACAAGGTATGTCCAATATGCGCATAGAAAATGAGTTTTCTGGCGTGCGTGCCTACACATTCGAGGCTGGAATTAGCGCCGTCTAGCGTAGAAAGACTTAACATATATTTTGCTATTCAATATTGAGTAGGCAAATTATTCAGTGTGTTTACTAAACGTTAAATAATCTGCTATTAGGTTCAGCCTTGCGTTAAATTTAAATGGAACTTCTAAAATTAAATGACTTAAATCATTCTAAAAAGTCTAGTTCATTGCACGAAGCAGTATAGATAAATGCGTAGCCTGTTTTCCTTCAGAATAAAAGTTTATTAATAACTCGACTCCAACACCCAACATGTTTCACCTGCGAACTTTCAGCTCTATATTTTTTTATGTGATATTGTTTACAAACAAACTGACTGCCCACCTGATAAAATAGTAACAGTCAACTACATGTGATCCACGTTAGACGCGAAGTATATCTGTAACCCCACAAAAATTACAGTGTATACTGCCTACACATAACTTAAGATATAAAAGCCACAGTTATCAGTAATCACCGTTAATACCAGAACACAGCATGATGTGGGCACTAATAATTTACTGTGAGTGGGTGGTATCGACCACGATAAAAATAATATTAATAGTGCGTAGGAAAGTGACGACTCACCGCCCGCTGTTGAGACACTTTTGTGTTAAATAAATATACCATTAGTGCATTCAGTCTCCCTCAGAGCAGCTTGTGGCGAGCTATCGGTGAATTGCGACATCGAGAAGTCTGATTTGCTTCAGAGGGGCTAATGCCACAAGTCTCAAACTTGATTTATTCAGCAAGTTAGAGTAGAGTTGCAAAAGAACAGATGCTTGAAGGGTGAAAGTGAAATAATGTCATAACGGCAACGACGTCGCAATCGCTGCCACAGACACACTACACCCTTACCTGTTCAAACCAATATTGCTCCTTTTGCACCAATATTGGTTTGCATTTTTTGAGGGACCCATTTAATGAGCGCTATAGTTAAATCATTTCGGAGACGTTGAAAAGACAGGTAACCGGAGTCTCTTCCATAGCGCAGTTCTCTTTACCATCAAAATCGAAATAATATCATTTCGATTTTAGTTCCTGCGCGTCTAATAGGGTATTGCTGTAGTAATTGTAGCTGCATTTCTCATTATGCAGATGAAGATTAAACTCCACGCACGCTTTCATAGCCTCTACATATTGGATTTATATCTCATCGCATGCCTTTTAAAGGACTGTTATATAAAGAGGCGTGATATTAGACGAAATAATAATAACAATAATCCTTTACTATCGTCTCAGAAGTTGGAAAGGTGCTGGAGAATTTAAATTTTGGCACTTCCTGAACACACTAGTCGAAATTCAGCCTGGTATATTCTAATCGTATAAATTAATAATTATTTCATTAATTATATTTTGACAGCGCTTTTCGTTCTAATACAGTTTACAGCGCTGTTAAAAAAGCTAGTGCAATAACATTATGGGTAATGGTCGACCTCTCAACATTACACGAACATTGACCAAAGGTGCAAAACATCGAATGTGAAATGTTACGTTAGTGCGATATGGAATAGGTCATTTAATAGCGTTTTCATTGTGGAACAGTTTCAGTTTGGTTGATATTTAATCGTACAACTGGGCCCTATTTACTGTGCGAAAACGTCTCTTAATTAGAGCCTTTTCGGTAAACTGCTGTTAGACTTATAAAAAAAAATCTCACTTTACACTATTACAAATAAATACGCAGATTCTCGAAACCTACAAACTTACATATTTGAAGACTATATTTATTGTTATTTCTGATAGCACAATATATTTTATTAGCATATAAAATTCTACTAAACACAAAACTATCGAACTAAGCCACTTCACATATAGACAAAATAGAATATAGGCTGTACAGAAACTAAGTAGATGACGCGAAGTTAAACGCGAAAAATTTGATATTTGCATACCAAGGAATTCCCCGTTGTCAGCTGTTTCTACAGATGCATTCCGGACACGAACCAAGTTGAGATGGCGCTTTTTAGTACTACATTTTTGCAGTACAGTACACTCCAAATTATTTTAGGATTTGAACATAAATTTTTATCACCTGGATACATCTTGAAGCTTATTAAACGTATTTAGGTTCGGTAACTAAATAATTTATAATTACAAATTTATTTAGTATTGTTTGAATATTTTATTGTAAAATTCACAAGTATAAAGCAGTATTTTCATATAAGACACGAATTTTCTTGATATGGGAACTTATTTACATGAAGTCATTCAAAAACTATATTCCATATTGTTAGTGCCTCGTTTGATTTACGACGTGGAAAGAAAAGTGGCGTCTATGGATGATTTATGGCACACCCGCCAAATAACTCGGGACTATGAATCATTTCATAAATAGAGGGATTTGCGAGTTTTCATTATATTTTTAGGTAGTTGATGGAGACGTATTGATTATATGATCAAAATATAATTTTCACAAAGTTACCACACTTGTACCCGATTCAACCAGCACTACTAACTGCTCGCAACTACCCTTTAATAAGCAGTGACAACCTCACTCACATGGAGAAACATAACATCTACTACTCGAGCAAATTAAATTCAAAACTCACTGGCATCCGGTCCCCTCTAATTACCACGTTTTCCCAGACGCCCACGTTTTCCCCTTTAGTCTCAACACGAATATATTATTTGTTTATTGATTCGCAACTCTGTGATTTTTACGCCATTTTCTATACAATAAACCAAATAGTCGAGATTAAGAGTGGGGGATGCGAATTTAATTTAATCAGGTTGTAAAAGGTGTTTATCGCCTTGTGTGAGGAAGGCTGTACCCTAATTGCACCACTTCAACGTTTGAGGTTTGGTTTTGGTAATGTTTCACATTCGTTTCCATTGCAATTTGGCGGGAAGAAAATTCAGTGTCACACCATCCCATACATTCGATTCGAAATCGAATCTTTTGATCAAATTATATTAAGTATCACTAGCCTACAATACGAGTATCAATAGAAGAAAGTTCATATTACATCAAACAGTTTCGATGTATTTAAAATACTCAACCATGAAAACAATTACATTTAACAAAAGTGAAAAAGTACCTATAGATTATTCAATATAAAAATGCTCATTTTATGCAAATGATGTCTGTAGGGTATAAATTAAATAATTATTTCATTAATTATATTTTGACAGCGCTTTTCGTTCTAATACAGATTACAGCGCTGTTAAAAAAACTAGTGCAATAACATTATGGGTAATGGTCGACCTCTCAACATTACACGAACATTCGACCAAAGGTGCAAAACATCGAATGTGAAATGTTACGTTAGTGCGATATGGAATAGGTCATTTAATAGCGTTTTTATTGTGGAACAGTTTCAGTTTGGTTGATATTTAATCGTACAACTGGGCCTCTATGTACTGTGCGAAAACGTCTCTTAATTAGAGCCTTTTCGGTAAACTGCTGTTAGACTTAATAAAAAAAAATCTCACTTTACACTATACAAATAAATACGCAGATTCTCGAAACCTACAAAATTACATATTTGAAGACTTATGAGCATACTCGAAATAAGTGTGTGTATACAATTAATCTATTTCTAAATTAGAATACTTCCTATTCATCTATTATTATTTAATCTGAAATCAAACTAGGTAGTAGTAAGAATATAATAATAATTGTATCTGAAGACTGTATTTTATTTTACTTTCTGTAAATATTATAAACATATTTCCGGTTTTCATCTATCTTTAGAATTACGACAGACTTAACAATAGTGTATCGAAGAGAGCAATGGAGGATGGATCGGAACTTGTTATTGCGTATTCCACTAAAATAAAAAGAACTGTTGTAGTTAAATCCAGCAAATGTTTATTAAAATTGAAGTACTTTCTATAACATTGAAATAAACAAAGACAGTACCAAAATAAAGCAGGTAGATGCTAGTTAGAAATATACAGCAACCCAGGAACATAAATCGAAAGTTTTACCCGCGTGTACAAATCCTAGGAAATAAATTACAAAAAGCAAAGTAATTTCTGCAATGTTGCACACGACCAGCACGCTCCGACTACAAAGCGTTTGCTACTTGTTCACTGCTATACCATATGTCGTAAAGACTGCGAACTAACGCCGCGCTCTCAAAGTTGCGGCTATTTCTCTCTCGTCTTGGAGCGAAGTGGAAATAACGCTTACTGCCAAAACCATTTCTCAGCGAGATAATACACTTCCTCACAATAGCTACACGCTGATGCCACAAAATTTCTCTGACAACGGTAGATATCATATCCCCTGAGGTATGTTAAGCATCTAATATCTCTTTAAACAGATATAAAGTCGGTATGCAAACTTGGTTTGGGGGGGATGATTTTATAACTTAATCGGTAACCGCAATCGAATCGACGTTTTATACCTTTAGCAACATTTTGAGTCACATTCGATGCACTTAATCCAGAATGTATTATTCATATTTTCTATTTCGATCGCAACTGTCAATAAACAATGCGTTACAAAATAACCACCCGGATTGTACTGTCGGCGTCGACGACCTGAAAGTGGTACCTAATAGTGAATCGATGGACCGAAACTAATTTAAAACAATATAGCAAAGGAAGAAACTCTTGATAATATATGTGAATGGTTTTATTTCTTAACTGTAATGGTGCAGGCCCACTTATCTCAAATACATGAATATTCACGCCCGTACAAACGCGAATTAGCGAAATATTCGTAGAACTATAATATTAGGATCGCAGTTATCAGCCGAAAGAGGCCCACTGCTGGACTCTCCCGCAACGATCTCCATACCGACTGGTAATGCTCTACTGCTCTAGTTTGCAAGAGCTCACTGATGCTGCTTATTCCAACGTATGCTTTTCAACATAGTTTTATGGAAGTTGCTGATTTGCTGTGAATCAGGTGGACTGGCTGCTTGTTTGCCAATATATAGCAAATAAAAAAATAAGAAAGGCACGTATCTTGTACACTGATAATAAAGGTTATATTAGGTAAAGTTATGTTCAGGAAATTGGTACATCTCTAGATTTCATCATTTCTTACACAAGGGCAAACTGAGTATCACCTCTATTGAACTTTGGATGACTTTTTTCCATTAAGTACCTAAAAAAATCCTCGTGACGTGTTTTATTGACGTGTTCGCCTTCGGCTTACATTGTAACCCATGCCATTCAAATACTTATAGAACGATTTGGTAAAATGCATTTTATAATATAAATATTATTCTCGGCAGACTCATGATCTGCACCTTTATGAGAATTTATTTTATTGGATCAATTTATTCTATGTCGGCGAAAGACGACCGCTTCTGAAAATGTCTCTTGTTTATAAATTTATTTTATAGGTATTTAATTGTGCAATCAGGCATTTATATAAATGTAACAATATGAGATAAACAAGAAAAAAAAGGTGAAGAATTGTGAATGCATGTGGCCTTTCAATATGTGATACCCACACATCCCTAAAATATTATACAAACTTGTAATATTCGCAATACATCACAAAAAGGTTCATATCGCGCCATTCTCACTTACTGCCCTATTTATCAAAACAGTCCACGTATATTCGTGTGTTAGGTTCCTTTATTGATTCCAAAAGAATACATTTATTGAAAACTATATTTTTTCTTTTATTTGTAACTGCTTCTTGTATTAGCAGCTAGGCAATACAAGAAGCAGCTAGGTCCTAGGTACGAGCAGTTACTATTATTTTGTCTAAGTTTCTTGTCATGATAAACATTAATCATATTGTTATGTCTTGACAGTTGAAAGATAAAGATTATGTCCTCCAGAATTTATGATCAAACTATGTTAATAGCCAGTTCCTGGAGACCTATTTTTGAATTACGAATGTGACTTCTAAATCACCGATGTGACTAATAATCACCGATTTTCAATCATTCTTATTTTTGAATATCACTGATGTGACTACCTCGTAATCAAGTCATACTTGTGGAAATGTTATCTGTGTTTTGTCTGATTTTTCAGTCTATATATACAATATGTATATAACCGCAATGGTTAAGCCGGCAATAACCGGCAGCGGCTACATTCTGCGTGGAACCGAACTCTTACATTTATGTGTGTACTTTATCTATGTTGGCAGCTTTGCGATCGACTTTCAAAAATTGGATGTTTAGGAATCCGTGACCTCAAAGTCACCGCTGACTATTTAGTCAGCTGTGATTTCGAAATCGCATTCGTAATTCAAAAATAGATCTCCTGTACAGGCCTTTAGGGTTCTAGATTCGTTTATGTGTAAAGATGTAATACGTTCCTTTCTATGCGGTGACTTTGAAAAAGAGTATCTTACTATTGATGTTATAAATATTTCAATAAATAATAAGACATTGTTCTATTGTCTCACAATTTAAGTAACCTGACGAACCATTACGATAAGCTCATTTTAATTATCCCGATCCGAATGCTTTCAGGATTATCATGGAAATAAATAAAGCTTCCAAATAAAATTTCCTCGCAATCCCCATCGCCCAATCAACATCCCTCGAGTCGTATTTGAATTAGTAAAAGCTTCATTAAAAATTGCTCCCTGAAATTGCAAGTATAACAATTTAGTCGCTTGGTAGTTAATTAATTTACATCAGATATATGCTGCGATATAATTACATATGGCTATTACAGCTAAATCTTAAAAAAAATCTGGTGGATTTATATCAGAATCCATGCAAAATCACCATCTATACTATTCTGTAAGGATAAACTCATCTCACATCATTTCAGATCTTACTTTTAATTCATCTAAGATTTTATTATTCCATAATCAAATTCAAGGTCGAGTGAAGTGATAAGAGACACGAAATCTAGCTGTAAAATGTTGAGGGCTATAACCTTCATAAAATGGCACTAGTTGCAGATTTCACTTGCTTGTAGAATACGATTTTGAGATTTCATCCTGGTTTTTGATATGAAAAAAGAGTTTGTTACTACAAAATAACACCACAAGTAGTTTGAGCCGGAGGAGATCTACACAAATTAGTTTTCTATGCACTCGGACGGTTAGTTTTTCCCAACATTAACTTAACCTTTAACTCCAAGCGACTGTGATTACAGTAATAAGCAGACATTAATAGGTAAGTAGGTTACTTACCATCAGGTGGTCTATTTATTCCTCAATAAATAATAAAAAAAAGAAAAACAACATTAAATGACTTCACATCACCTGCAGACTACGATTAATGGGACAGAGAGATACAATCTCGCATTGTCATGAGACAGCTCATCAAGTAATTTAAATTAAAAATACTTTCGAGGTGTACACTTTTAAAACACTTAAATAGATAATGTGTAAAAATACAATTTCTTTTATTTCCTCCTCATTACACGCGTCAAATGTTTGTGTAAATAGAGTCTAGACCATATAAAAAGACATTTTGAATTTTTCCTTGATTCCAATTGAATCTTTTGAGATATGTTTTTCTTTTCTATACTTATTAAACGACTACTAACACCAAGTATCACCAAATTTACTTACTTTTTACGATTTCGGTTTTAATTTATATTTGACATTTCAAATGACAATAAGAATAAAATAAATAAATAAATGATGTATAGCATGATTATATTTAATAGTGGAGCGATATATTATTACGTATTACTTTGATGCTTTCAATCACTTTTTACGAAATAATAAAATGTAAATCTTAGTGCAACTGGCCAACATGGTGGTTATTCTAATTTTAAGTTAAAATTACACATTGTATGTGTATTTTTGATATTTTCAATTACTATCAAGAACTTATACGTTACATCTTTTGTATCCTTAATATTTTTTAGCAAGTATGATGGGACCACGTGTACTGGGAGAGACGTAGCACCGAGACTTGTAAATCGTAACAACATATTTGTTAGAAACATGATTCAGCATTACTGCATTAGCATTAGTGGTAGAAGAACGCAGTCTCCCTATTTACTTTAATCAATTGTTACTTAATTGAAAATTTTAATAACTTTATTGCTATTCTACATCCTTCCTTTTTACTATTATAAAGGCGAAAGTTTGTAAGTATGGATGTTTGTTACTCTTTCACGTAAAAACTACTGAATGGATTTGAATGAAACTTTACCACAATATAGCTTATACATCAGAATAACACATAGGCTACAATTTTTGAGGTTTCTATGAGGTCGTAATAAAAACACATTTTTTGCGCTTACATTGCAAACGCTGACTGAATCCTACAATATAGATCAAAACAATTTACTACAGTATTGTACAACTTAAAAAGGTCTACAAAAAAGTCCGTGATGGTATATGTTTATCTCTTAGGAATAACCCACAAAAGGAAAAAGATCGTTAAATGTAGTTTATAGGAGCATACTGCAGTAGCTACCTATAGGCCTATGATTAGGGCTCTGCAGTGCTTAGTTACCGTATTTCTTACTTATTACTAGACTAGACGGGACGAACCTGAAGTCCACGCGAACGAAGTCGCGGGCAAAAGCTAGTCTAAAAATATTTTTGAAATATTCTATCATGTCATATTCTAATGATGTATATACAATTATTTTTAAATTTCGCATACAATAAATTCCCCCTTGCATATTGCATCTTTGCCAAAAAGAGTTTCACTACATAACCTGCAGAAAAATCGAAATTAGTATATTATAATTATTCTTATAAACGGCAGCAAAATAATCACAATAAACATTTTATGAAAAACTTATTTTCGAAGTTATGTTTGGTTGAAGTACTATGTTTACTAGCACATATTTCCGAACATTCACTCCACCATAGTTAAATTTGTACTTTGTTTTTATATCTTCAAGCTTATATATCTTTGCCCAAACGATGATGACCGATAAATTTTATTATAGATAGTGCACACTCTGCAAAATTATTAAAAACTGCTCGCGCTTTTCATGCACATGCACGAAACAGATTCTTCATTCTCTCGCTATTACTATGACACTAAATTAAATGAAATTATACCAATAACCCGAATACAAACACTACAATTTCAACACGCTAGTATTATTTACCTTTTGTTTGTACATAATATTATTGTAAACAGAACAGATAAACACGGGTTTAACTAACAAAATGATAGATGAGAACAATCATATCCAAACAAGTTTAATAATAGTTCTCGCAAGGTCGAGCTCATTTAACCGCCGCGTATCTAGTACCGAGTTGTGATTTGCTGTGCGATAACGTGTGTAGTTTTTTATATTTTTACCGATACTTCTGTACTGCGTATTACACGCTTAAACAAAACAAATACCACTTTCTTTAATTATAAAGGTTAACAGTGTTGATATTATATCTTATCGCACTGTTTATTAAATGCATTGCTTGTTAGATAACAATAAAAATATAGAGATATAAAACTTTTAGTTGAAGGTGTTCCATTAACCGTCTATTGGCGTATCAGTATCAATTGGCGTAGTCTAGTGCCAGTATGCGGCCGTCTAATCTCAGAGCGGTTTTTCAATTAGCAACAACAAACAAAATTGTTATTAGGTAAGAGTTATTGTTAATTAAAATTTTTGTTTACTGTATTTAAAGTAAATTAGTCGATTTGATAATAATGAATCGTTTCTAACATTTAACGCACATGAGTCTGTTGTTATTTCTCCTAAACATCTACCATACCGGGTACCGTCACGTGCCGTGTCGGCTCTATCCCACTACACTGCGATCTTGAGCGTCCGAGTCAATAGACGCGCGTTCAATTTGCGTCGACACTCTGCTCCGACCCTAACGTCCCGAAATTATAGCCCCTCCAATAAACTATTACAATAATGATAATCTTTAACATAATAATAAATATGCGAAATACCGAAATATGCGCTGTATTCATAAAAAAAAACTTTATTTCCTTTTTTTATTTTATTAGATAATTAATATTTAAGACTATAACACGTGTACACATCATGGTTGAAATAAAAATTCAAACTAATAATTACTTAGTTACACTATATAACACAAACAAAAGAATCGTGCGATATTGAAAACTACCAATAATAAATTGGTAATATTGATTAATGATATTAAATCACATAACAATACAAAACAATAAGAAAAATCTGATCTAGTCAATTATCAGAAACGAAACAGAGCAGAGTTTTTTTTTCCTCACCGGAGGAGGCAGTGAATCCTCATAAGGTATGCGCTACTGAAACCGTCCACCCCTTGGTGAACGGCGACCACTCACCGGATACCACCCGCAACCGGTCTACGGCGGATGGAGCTATGTGACCTCAATAGCACCATCCCTTTCTAACTGTACTCTAGCAAAGATTTGTATTTTAGTTTGATTTTTGAACACGATCCAAACTTAAAACCTCTAGTATTTATAATTAAAATATTCCAGTACATTGATATTTTGTTCACAATTTGCATATTTTTTTTATCAACTTATTTAACATCATTTGTTAACTATACAAACAATTTTCAGAACAATTCGCTATTTGGAAACTTAAATAATTAACTTAGGCTTTTGTTACCAAAGATAGACGATTAGATAGATGATTTTGTGTTTACTTGCCTTATAGAAAAATTAAATACACATTTATCTCAATCATAGTTGCAAAGAAAATGCAGTAATACCTATTTTTGTTTGCATTACTGTGTTCTGATTTGAAATTTCATAAATTCTATTTTTTTTTTAATTTTTAAACAATTCTTCACAGATTCTGTGTCTTTGTCCTATTTTATTTGTTGTCTTATGAATCTAATTATTTAATAATATTGCTTAATCCTTACAAACCGACAAGCGACAGCTGAGTACAGACTATATATTATATAAGTCACATCTTACTCGCATTGTATCACATAAGTCACAATATATGTCCGAGTTCATAATGCGTGTTATTTGGTCCAGGTAAATTGACCCTCAATAGCGCCCCGTTCAGAATGTCTGATGCCACTCATACAAAATGTATGGCACAGTTGCGTTTGCCAAAGCTTTTTCCCGTGCGGAATTCCGGAAGAACATGGGATTAATCGAACTGAAAACTGTTGCTCGTAGTTATATATGGATTCAAAGATAAATCTATAATTTTGTATAAATTTACTATCTAAATCCTTAATCGATACTTCGAAACGATATCGTTAGTGTTATATTAGCATAAAGTTTCGAAGCCTCTTTTGAACATAGATAAAATAAATATAATAATAGATATAATCTGGGCCTTTTCAAGGCAAGAGTGAATAGGCACTATCTGGACAGGCATGGACCATCTTCGGCCTCATCGTCACTTACCATCAGGTGAGATCGAGGCCAAAAATGTCCTTAATACATTTTAATAAAATAGACCTCACCTCCAAAGGCCTCCATACCGATCAGTTTGACGCTGCTAGCATCCAGCACCTTTCTGCAATCTTCACCTGCGGTCGTCTTAGTAGGAGGCCTTAATACAACATTAAGTTTGCAGCTACTAAATGATATATTGTTGGCGATCATAATGTTTATAGTACGCTTTATTCTGACTAACTTTCTGGAAATAACTTCAAGCGTAATTATAGTTTAAAAAATTATTTTATAGAGCTATATCAGTACAAGCACTACAAAACACTGAGCAAAGCCTTAAGTCATGGAGAGAGATACCTGGGCCTGCACGGTTGCCATTCATCGGCCAGTTGCACCATTTTTTGCCTGGAGGTAAGTAACGTTAATTAATTTGTTGTTATGTTCACCAATTCCCATGACAATAGCACTTAAAACACGAGAGATTCATGAAACGAGCCTAGTTGTGTATAAATGTAAATATAAAATATATTACAAGTTAAAGTAAATTCGGCGACAATAACTTGTAACACTATATAATTGAAAGGTACTAACTTATTTTTTTTACCGCGCAATCTAAGCCTCATGTGGTCATGAACGACGGACTGTGTAGACCCGTCTTCTACCACCCACTTGTCTACGGCGGAGAGGAGTAACATGGGGATCGTTTTCCCGCTCTCTCTCCGCTGCCTCTTTCTGCGATATCACATCATCACAGAAGGAAGCGACAGCCTCCCACTCCCTCTCAGCAAGCATCTTGCTTACGATAACTAGTAGTGAGAGATCACCCCCGCTCAATGCTGCGCGTAGCTCGCAGCGTTGGATTTCTTTACTACCTAATAATAAAAAAGTCATATTATTTTATGATTCTTACGCTCAGCTATGGTTGAATTTTTACGGTCAAGTGTGAAGCAGTCGTTTATATCCACAAGCATATAACAGAACTAAGTAAGCTTAGGGTTCCATACACCGCTGTAAGGAAAAAACGGTTTCTTCTATTTCTTGTTCAATTAATTCTAAATATTACCATAAATATAAACGTAATAAGTTGATGGATAAACATATTTCCATTTCGCAACACCAGATAATGACCTACCTCACGACCTACCTCACGACATAACAGTCACACGTACAAAGTGAGAATCTGTAACTGGCTTTAAGTCTGTTGTAAGTGGTAATTTATAATCCTAACGAGCTGTAGATTCTATGATTAAATAAAAAAAAAAAAAAAAAAAAAAATTACAGAACCACTTCCACGAGAGAGATTAATCTACTATGTATATACTAAATAACCCCAAAAACATTTAATTGTGTTTTATTCGGAAAATGTTTGTTATTCCTAACGCACTTTAAAGAAATTTAATTATTGGTAGAAACAAATTTACTATTTATTTTTTATGGTCAAAAGATGAAGACGGAACCAGAAACAGCATTCTGCAGCAGTCAGTTCTTAACTCTCCTTTTTTTCATTTAATTCACCTCAATGTTCACATTCTACGTTTTCCTTATTATCATATCAATAAGTATGAGGGAGAAACTGTTTATTAGATACTTCAACTTGACTCATTCTATGGAAAAACCGAAGGTATGTACGTCATATATAATCTTCGCCGAAACTGTGCCCCATCCCTATCCCATGGAAAAGTGACTGCCAGTAAAACGGATGCGGATGTAGGTAGATAAAAAGAGGCGTAAATATTGAGACTTGGCGAACCGTACTCGTATATAGCTACGCTATTTTCCGTGGAAATGTTTGAGTCTTGTCAACGCTTCTGGGCCCAAGACACATTGTGCATTTTGACGAAGGATCTTAAACATACAAAAAGGGAATGTCATATTCTATTTGGTATCTTACCTTGCGATTTCAGGTAAATTTTTACATCGAATGCATCTATAAATGTAAATTATAATGTTACTAAAAATTCTTTACCCTAAATAGAGATTTTTGATAACAAAATATAATCGAGTATTGTCCCGATTAAGATTCACGTTTCGTTTCACGAAAGTTCCTTTAAATCCTTAATATTAATATAAATCATTGTACGTTTCCAGGAAAATTTTATGGACTTAATTCTGAAGCATTGGGCCGTGAGTTGCACAAAAGCTACGGAAACATCGTCAGACTTGATGGCTTCATGGGCAGACTCCCCTTTGTGATGCTATTTGATCCAGAAAGTTGCGCACATGTATGTAAAGTAACTGGAATATGTTTTCCTAAATATAATGAAACAGATCATATTAAAAAACATTTAACCTTCCTCATAATTTTAATGATATTAACGTTGATGTTTTATAGAAAAAGGATTAACCATTCAGTGCCATACCATAAACCATACTTTGACGGTACTACTATTCTAGAACTGCTTAAAATACATAAGAACGATCAAAATTAAATAACTTCTACAATATGTAAGTAGAATATTATAAAACACAAATAGTACATATGAAAATTTTGATAATTTACAAACCGTAGTAATATATAATATATATGCCTAATTATAAATTATATTTTTGTTTGTAGTTAATAAACTCAATCGTCTGGACGCATTTTAAAAGCCTTTCACAAAAAAATATTTTTATTAGATATCGAGATTCATTCTGAAAGAATGAGAAATAAATAATATGAGCAAAACAACGAGCGGAATATTAATTATTTATATTTGTTGTAAGCTTTGGGTCTGCTGTTTGCCACATCGATTAGCAAATTGACTTTCGAGGAATTTTTTTAATGTTTATATATATTATATACTCGTTGATTCCAAAAATTACCAAAATCATCACGAAGTAATGTGTTGCACATCTTCTGACTGTACTATCCTATATATGTATATGTTGCTCTGTTCTGCATTACTGGTCTACGAGCACATAACCAGAGAATGTGCGTTGCTATTTCACCTGACTCCAGTCAGAATCTGCATTTTGCGTCTTCTTTCAAACTGTTACGTTTAAAATTATATATATATATATATATATTAATTTCATATTAGTTTATTTTTTGAATTAGGTTATTTGTTTCCATAATAAGTAATTTTATAATTATTAATTTCATATTATTAATAAATATATTTGTAGACTTTTGATTCGATAAAGATTTAATGAAAAAGAGTGAAAAAGATATAATTACAAACAAATACTTAAAGTTTAGATATTTAAAATATAGCGACAATTTGCGAGTTAACACTCAATTTACGTAATATTTTTAAAGATTTCTTTTCTATTTAATACGTCGAATGCATTAATTTTATACCTATTCTGTAGAGTATCTATATTGCATCTTTAGTTATTTTCATAATGAAATGAATTTTGAAAATAAAATATTATTTAAAGATACTTCGTTCAGAAAATTGGCTGCCAATACGAACTGGATTTGAAACCTTGGACTACTACCGAAAGAAACATGGTGATGCTACGAAATGCACGTTTGATTCAAACGTTAAGTCAACCGGACTACTGACAGAGTAAGTAGCCAGGCAAAATTGTTATAATAATTTCTATCTTACTTGAATACTTATGTACAAATTCGAATGAAAAATTGGAAGTATTGCCAGAAGACGGACATGCGTTCAAAAAATGTTACTGCGATAACGGCTAATACAGACGAACAGATGACGAAGGATTTTTTACACTGACCTCACTTCAGGTAGCTAAGCAATAGAATAATATGAACTTTTAATAAAAAGCTTTTTAAACTATTTTCAAAAACAAAAATTTTTATTTTAGACTAACAGATACATTTACATAATATTATAAGCAGACGTCTATATATTTTAATCAACCTATATGATACCGCCACATTCTGTAAAAAATTTGAAGGGGAATGTAATATCCTGATCTGACATAACTTCTTAATGATTCCATCGAAATTTATAAGTTTTTCATAAATCTCCCTTTAAATAGTAACAAGAATGTTCCTACACCTAACTAATAAAATTGAAAAATAATAGATATGGTTGTACTGTTTCAACACCAAATCCATAACAGGATAAATACTTCAAACCTGGTCAAGTCTGTAATCTGGTAGGTACAAGTTTTTTTCATTCTATAATCTATACTAATATAATAAAGCTGAAGAGTTTGTTTGTTTGTTTGTTTGAACGCGCTAATCTCCGAAACTACTGGTGCGATTTGAATAATTCTTTTTTTGTTGGATAGTCCATTTATCGAGGAAGGCTATAGGCTAAATAACATTACGCTATGACCAATAGGAGCAAAGACAGAGCGGTAAATGTGTAAAAAACGGGGAAAATTATTCATTTTTGAAGGCTTTCTTTGCGTGCGCTGCGAAAACGGTTCAAGATACACAAAAAATATGTATGAAAGAATTATTCCTCTATACATGATCTAAAAAAAAGTCCGCGACGGCATATGTCTATCTTTTAAGGTTTAGTCACAATGACCGTTTTTATGGTACCAAATTTGGTCGAAATAATTTGTTTAAGTTGTATCAACATAATAATACTAAAAATTCTGCGGAAACTCGACCATTCCGAAAATCCCGCAAGAACGGGAACTATGTGGGAAAAACCAAAAATCTGCCGGAAGTCACTATTCCACGCGGACGAAGTTAAAGAAAACAAATGTTAGTATAAAACAAATAAATGAAAGCTTGATAAAAATTTTACATTGATCAAATTTTAATAACTTCGTTGTTAATTCAAGTAAATTAATATTTTTAATATTAATTTCATAGCAAGAAGTTTTAGTAATAACTACCAACTACCTTTCATAAATGGTGTTCGAGTTTGAACACATCAGATCGGATCGGAGAATTTGAATAACTACATAAATTAACGGTTTTAATTCTACAATTTTTAGCCCTTTTGACACCAAAATTTTAAATTTTGGTGTCAATATTAACACAAAGGTATAAATAAATTAATTAATAATATTAAAACAAAAGTATATATAAATTTACTGCAATATGTTATTTTTGGATCGCAGTCAAACTTATTAACATTAATGTTCTGACGGTGGTCAAGTAACTGTCTAACGACATTAAGGAGTAGGAACTAATGGGGTAGCACAAAAGACCCATAATGGGTCGAAGTGCGTTGGCACCTCACGGTAGCCACCCCGGCCCCTAAGATAGATAGATAGATAACATTAATGTTGTCGGGTGACGACGTTACACATTCCAAACCGACACTAAGTTGAATGATTTTTTTTTTTATTACCGTACGTGGCAGACGAGCAAGTGGCAGACCTGAGGGCCTAGACAAGATACCTTTCGATAATCGTAATCGCATCGCTAACATAAAAAAAATGTATGGTATTGACATAACCACTCGAAAAGTCGAGCGATCGGTTATGTCAATACCATACATATTTTATATTAGCGATGCGATTGCGAAAATAGAAAGGCATCTTGTCTAGGCCCTCTGATGTTTAAGCGTTAACCGCTACTCATGGACTTAAGCAATTCCAGGGGTGGACACAGCTAAGCCGCTGCCTAATATGAATAAAGCAAATACGATATTAAATTTTATATTACATTTCTTACTTTTAATAGACATGGCGACTCTTGGAAGCAGTTTCGTTCGACCGCAAATCCTGTACTACTTCAACCAAAAACAATAAAACTATATAAAACAATGATAGACGAAGTCGCACAAGATATGATCAAGCGGTAAGTAGCTGAATAATCATTTAGGCTCTTGTTATGTGGGTTCAATAGCACCATCCCTTTCTAACTATACTTAAAATTCGATCCTCAATGTTTACTTCCTGCTTCACATCGATTATAAGTAATAAAGCCTCAGCTCTCTGTTGCTGTGCTTCATTATCGATAGTAGATATATGTATGGGCAACATTTGCTATCGTATTATTCTTTCGTTTTTAGCCTTTAATATTTCCCTTAACTTTTAGACTTATAGCAAACCACTTTAAAACCGCGATCAAACTCTGTCCATAAGTTTTCCCTAGTCTATTAATAGCTATAATTTATGATAAACTTTTAGTTACTGCATGTACAGAATTACTGGAAAGATCCCTTTAAGAGGTTTATTTCAGAGGTTTATTTGGGTTGGACGTTGTTGTTGACGATGATTATGTGTTATATCGCCTTTGTCATACTTAGATTTATATATCCATATGTTTTTCTAAATTAATGGGACCTTTAGTATTAGCATTTAATATAAATCGGAAACAAAAAATAACTAAAGATACAATGTTATTATTTTATAATTTTTAAGTTGGTAACTTAATCAAAATAATAAATTATTTAAAATCTCTCAAATATGGCTCACTTTTGCCCCGTGTACTCAATGATCATTTAATAGGGTTTGATCTGTAGATACTATCAATCCCTTAAGAGATCGTGACGCCTTCCTAGTAAACTTTAATATTTTAATAACCTGAACGGTTAATATTTTAATAACATTGTTTCCGGAAATATAAAAAGTACATAATTCCTAGTTAGAATAGACTAAGTCGAATTATATATTGTCGTTCGTTTATGTACCATTATACATACTATAGTGAACATGCTATTTGTTAAATAAAACATGTTGTTGTTTCATTAAACAGAAGAGTATTATTTTATTGTATTTTTTTCCTGCAGGTTAAAATCTCTACGGAATTCTGAAAACCGTATTGAAAGTGATTTCGAAATGGAAATGAACCTTTGGTCTCTAGAATCCATTGCTCTGGTAGCCCTTGGCCGACGCCTTAACTGTTTCCGTCAAAATTTAGCACCCGATTCACCAGAAAAGCGACTTATCAAAGTAGTTCATGAAGTATTTAAAGCAGCTGATGAATTAGATTTCAAACCAAGTATATGGCGATATTACCCTACAAAAGCTTTTAAAAAAGCTATGGAGTTATACAAGGAACAAGAAGTGTATGACATATTATGACCATTAAATTACAGTTAGGATTAGCCATTGCTTAGCTACTAACTTACTTTGATATTTTAGATTGGCTAGATATTTTATCGACAAAACAATTGAAGATCTTGATAAATCCACAAACAAAAAGCCAGATGAGGAGAAGAGTGTTTTGGAAAAATTATTAGCTATAAACAAGGAAGTAGCTCTTATAATGGCATCAGACGTTCTATTTGCTGGTGTTGATACGGTATGTATAAAGTTAAAGGTTTTTTACTTTGATTATTTGTTATATGATGAACAACAACTAATTCATTTGTCCATTTTAAAGACATCAAATACTATCACTGCAACACTTTATCTACTGGCCCATAACCAAACAAAGCAGGACAATCTAAGAGAAGAAGCATTGTCAGAGACTGATAGAAGACCATACTTAAAAGCTTGTATTAAAGAGTCTATTAGACTTTTGCCTATTGTAGCTGGAAATGTACGGATGACCACAAAAGAATATAATTTACACGGATACAAAATACCAAAAGGTGTAAGTGATATTGTAATAATTAATGATTTTTTATAATTACGGTTAATAGAGCCTGAGGTAAGATGACTGTATACATAAAATATGTGTAAAGTTAGAATAAATACTAGCATGGGATTAGACACAGAAGATATAAAAAGGAAAATGTAGCTTATATTCCAATTTTGAAAAATTTTATATAGATGCGAATGACTAAACCAAAAACTGTTGAATAAATATTACTATAGATAAGCATATTTTACCTTTGATTATTTTAAGGCTTTCCTAATTGACAGTTAGTTCTATTTATAATTGGTATTTTCATTGTCTCTATATTCTCAGATGCAAATTTCATTTATGCATCAAACAATGTCAACGATGGAGTCGCAATATCTGCGAGCGCAGGAGTTCATACCAGAAAGGTGGTTAGTTAAGAAGGACGATCCTTTATACCATGGGAACGCGCATCCATTCGCCTATCAACCATTTGGTTTCGGAGTTCGAAGCTGTATAGGTTAGTGATCCTTATATCTGTGTTATTAAGGGAAGTATTGTATAGCCTAGAAACAATTATAAACTGCTTTATTGTCACTGTTCGATTATCTAGACATCTATAATTTTCTTCTTTAGCAACCCGCATATTTCGTTTAAGATGTGGCAACCTTTTTTTTTTGTGGAGGGAAAATGCGACCTTATGCACCATGACACCGCGCTGGTAAGGCGCGGCCGTGTGTGGGGCTCTTGGTCATAGAGGACTGGCCTACCCACTAAAACTCCCCCGAGTTCTCTAGGCCCATACGGGGCACATGGCGGGGTGCGGGGTGTCACGGTGCAAAAGGAGCATTTCCCCCCGAAAAAAAAATGGTTGCAAAATTATTTATATAGCACTAACTTCCGCCCGCGGCTTCGCCGGCGTGAAATTAGTTTTTGTCAATCCTGGTCCCTTATGTCTAAGGTACCAAGATTCATGGTCTTATCTTCAATTCAACCCCTATTTCACCCCCACACTGGTAAAAATTTCAAAATGCTAGAACAAACGATTTTTTGTTTTTTATTACGTGATATTTGAAGAACTTGCATACTAATTTTAAACCCTTATTTCACCCCCTAGCTGGTCGAAATTTCAAAAATGCTAGAACAAACGTTTAATTATTTCTTATCAAGTGCTTAAATATAAAGATTCATGGTTTTATCTTTTAAAATTAAGAAATCCCATACAAACTGTCAACTCTATTTCAACCCTTCATCCCTTTTTTAGAAATAAAAAGTAGCCTATGTTCTGTCGCAGTGTCTAAAGATTGTCTGTACCAAATTTCATCAAAATCGGTTGCGAGATTTATGCGGGAAAGCGTAACGTAAGCGTACAGACAGACAGAGTTACTTTCGCATTTATAATATTAGTTGTGATTACAAATGTTTTCTAAAGATACAAATATGGCGCAGGTCAAATAGAAATTTATTCGTCATATATAAACAGAATATATTAGTCTAAGAAACTTTGTCATCAAAGAAAGTCAGTTCATTAGAAATGATAAATTTCATTAAAATAATATTCTTTATACATGCTTTATATCCCATATACATATATGTATATATTACTTGTTAACTGATGTGTATCTAAATGTTTTCTTTCAGGTCGCCGTATAGCGGAATTGGAATTAGAGCTGTTCCTCTTAAGGCTTATGCAAAACTTCAAAGTGGAATGGCAGGGCCCGCCGATCGAAGTGAAGTCAACCTCCCTCAACTACATCGCGGGACCATTCAATTTCATCTTTAAGGATCTCTAAATTTAAGACTTTAATTAGATTGAAGTTTCTATTACTCTTATTTGTATTACAAGTTTCGCAGAATTATAGCTAGCTAAATAACTCCGCCTCACATTTCTATCGATATTAAATTCAATGATTAATTGACGGCAGAAGAAAGAAGAAGAAAGTGATTGTACACGTTCGTATCTCGGTGTCATATACCTTATGCTAGTTATTGCTTAAGCAAAGTTAAATATAATAGTTTGCGGGTATATATAGTTTGTTAAGATTAACCTTCTCAACAGAAAATCGTTTTTATGAGATTATCTAGTTACGACACATTGACTTTATTATTCTTTTATAATTTATTCAACTAATATATACTAGAGATGGGCCGAATATTCGGTAAATATTCGGTATTCGGCATATTCGGCAACTTTTTCAGTGTTCGTATTTCGGCGAATAGTTCGGTTACATTGCCGAAGAATTACCGAATAAACAAAGTAAATAACGAGTGTAGGTTGTTTCGTAATTTGTCGGTTTGACATCCTATACCAGCATTCTCAGTAAGCAACTAACAAAAAGATATAAATATGCGTCAAAATGTAAATATATAACATATATTATAAATAATTAATATTTTGCAATAAACCGTAGCTCAAGTAAGAAAAACCAAAAATTGATTTATTAATAATTAATCAGCTTTAGCATTTGCATGCTCTAAATGATAGGAACATTAGAATTAGGAACCATAGGTAACGTAAGTAACTATTAAATTAATTATCATTCTAAAGTTTTAAACATATAATCTAAATTACGAGTAACGGTCTTCTTTCAATAAAGAAATAAATTAAATAAAAAGTAGTGTTTCTTCTACTAAAACAAAACATAATCTGTTTTTAATCGATCGAAAACAATTTAAAATTTTTAAATTGAAAAATCTACCAAAAGTTTAGTCCTATTTATTTATAATTATAATTTATTCAGGCAAGAGACGGTCACGTTTTTTTTTTCATAAGCATTCCCAGCTTCCAAGAAGAGTCGTTCACTATACACTGAGGACCCAGGCGCTGCCAAGTATATTTTAGCTGTGTTTGACATTAAGGGATATTTTATTTTATTTTTTATAGCGATATAAAAGGACTTTTATATCGCTGTAGAAGGTTCTCCTGTAAATATTTGTCCAGTTCAGTTGCAAAAGGTCTTTTTGAATTATCGGTCGATATCGCTGGTAGCTTTGTTGAGGCAACTTCTTCAAAACAGCTTCAAAATCTGCATGAGTAGAATTTGAAACAGTCTGAGCCACCCGATTATTGTCATCGTCTTCGTCAGTACTCTCATCATCACCGTTTCTTTATGCCTTGGCTAAAAATGGCTGAGTGCGAACCTGTATAAACCTGTTATACCGGTTCGCGCGAACCGAATATTCAGCTGAATATTCGGTTCGGTAAGAGCTGAACCGAATGTTCGGCCGAATATTCGTATTCGGCAAAGTCCGTATTCGGCC
This sequence comes from Scirpophaga incertulas, assembly GCA_036419045.1. Lineage (NCBI taxonomy): Eukaryota > Metazoa > Arthropoda > Insecta > Lepidoptera > Crambidae > Scirpophaga > Scirpophaga incertulas. The sequence goes on along the minus strand of CM071637.1, from coordinate 9,722,513 downwards.
CATCTCTAATATATACCATAAGTGCATAACGACATCTATCGCATGATGTCCTAATAACGAGGAATCACTCAGGAGTAGTATATTACGAAATATCGAAATTTGTTAAATTGTGTTATTATTACTATTATAAATATCACTTTAATAACACCATAGGGTGTACGCCAATATATACTTTATCATATTTTAATTTAAAAACTTAAGAAATTCAGAGGTCGAAGAAAAGGTTATACAAATCTAATAAAATATATTTAATGCCCCTTTTTTAAATTATCGTCAAATTATTACAAATTAGCTGACCCAACAGACTTCGTAACGCCTAACAATATAAGAACTGTTTGCTTACTCAAACGTGAGCTGTCAACTGCGAAATATGGCGGATTTCCAAAACTGATATTATGATAAATAACAGTTTTCTTCGACAGAGATTTCATAACATTTATTGTTACTGGTTTTGTCAATATTTCAATAACTTTTGTTTAAATCTTCTTGGCGTAAATGATTCGAACATATATAAATTTTAAACTGGTTGTAGAGATTACCTCATTTGAATTGGTCCAAATGTCATAAAGGAAACATTGTTATCTACCGCCTGATTGTGTAAATCTGCTGTTATCAAATTTCATTAAAACTGACAAACAGTAATCACAATAGATTTTTTTTTTCGAAAGCTGCAGATGACTATATTAAGCACTACATTGGGTGTATTTGTACAAGACATGAGAACTGAAGGTTCTACGCCTTAATTGCTAATGGACCCGGCGCGGTGGGCCGTTAGGGACTGGCTCGAATACTTAAGATCGTCTTGTCATGGGGGGACTATTAAGATTCAATTTGACAATTACTTTAGTAACGCAGCAATGTAGGTGCCCTATTTGTAAATTTCAATGAAAATATAATAGCAACAGAGTGACATAATCAGCAAGCTAAATTTCTATTTCGATCAATATCGAAAATGAGACCCATTCACATTGGAACGGTTTCGAAATTTATTCTTAATCGGAAACTTGTGACCGTATTGTTATAAACATAATGTTCCTACTGGCACTGATTGCACAGATTAAAAAATAGTATAATTACACTCACCACGGATACATCCATTACAGTCAAATTTCTGAAATAGTTGCTACAGGAATTATTAGAGTGTAGCTAAAAAATATTACATAATACAATTGGTTATCTTTCGTACCAAATAAATGTTTATCTGTTACTAAAGAATGAATTGTACCAGAGCTAGTAGAATTAAGTATGTGATATAATTTGCTCAAAGTCACTAAAATCTTTTTGTTTGATAATTTCTTTTTGATAGACTATTATATAATATATAAATTATGATAAAATAAAAGTCTACATGTGTAACTATATGTTACACAATTAATAGAGTGAAAATGTTTTATACATATAGATAAAATAGTAGAATAGACTGTAGTTGTATGCATATTAATTAATAAATATAAGAAAATCTGTATAATGTAGGTAATATAAATTAACACTTTATTCACAGTGTGTGTATAAAATAATTTGGTAAATAACAACTTTACAGAATACAAATGTATTAATTTCTAATGTCAATTCAGTTTCAAGTCATTAATCCTGTCACGAATAATATATAATCTTGTTTCATGTTAGATTTTGTAATTAAAATTGTGTGATTCCATAATAATTAAAAATTGCACTACAGAAATAATTTAATATTCCGAGTTTGATGTCTTTTAATTAATGCTAACTTTATTACATGCTCTTTGCGCTTTAATGTACACGGTTACAAAAAAAAAACAATTTTCAAAGTGATTGAAAAAAATACAAGGCTAATCTCTGTATATCTTAACACCAAACGTTGAATAGAATAATAAACTTATGATCAAAATAATAGTAAACTTATGATAAAAAAAAATCCGTAATACGTTGGTGCAAAAATGCTCTTTTAATTTTTGTTAGAAAGTAGATTATATGGCAATCGTGTACATTACCTAGCAGCCTGTTTCATAGTTGATTAAACATATTCAAAACACGAGCACCCTTATAGCAAAAACTCGGAAGGTGTTGGAAACGGGATCGAAGATTTTCTGGAAAAATGGGTTAATTTAGGATTACATACAAACGTGATTTGATGTCCATATGATGCAAAGATACTGGGAATTATAATCATAATCATACTTCCTAATTTGTTTGTAATATCGTTAATGTTGTATTTTAAAGCCTAGTAAAAAGTCTGCATTCATGTATAGTCTATGTGTTTCATCGTAGGATTCGGTGCCAACCTATAGCATCAGCAAAGAGTCATCAATAATTTCACAACGCCTCTACATATTTCTTCCACAAAGCATCAGTACTTGCGTTGTTATGTTTAAGTTTAAAGAGTTTTGACGTCAAATTACATCTTTTGTCGCAAGTTGGTAATGTATACTATGGCCCTTGTAGTGGTCGCAGATATTTTAAAAATATATTAAATATCTCTGTTACTATTTTTTAAATTAAGAGTTTATTGCTAATTAAAGATAATTCTCACATTGATGAATAGAGAAATACTATCTGTAAGTATGAATTAACATTTGTAAGCAATAGACATACATAATCAACTCGAATAAACGGACTGTCCGAAAATTAACAATAAAATAGACTTGAGAGATAAATTTAGACTATTTATTCTATTATTTTAGTTGACACACAAGAATAATATCATAAATTGATAATATAGAGTAGACAAAAAAATGAGGTATAAATTCGTTGGAGATTCTATTTCTAAACACGGACATACATAATCAACTCGAATCAACAGTCATACATAATTAACAAATGAACAGCTAGACACTCTTTTTATTTGGTAAGATAGTTGTATATTTCAGTTTTTTTTAAACTTAACGTCATTATGTTTACAAGTTTAAATATAATATGAAATGGAAAACTTAAATGTTAATGCGTTTGAACGAATAAAGCAATCAAAATGTCTCTCATTCCTATATTTGCTATTGACATTGAAACACAACAAAACTTTTAGCATACTCGTAAGTTTACAAATTAAATAAAAATACGTTGAGCCGCCAAACGTACTCTAAAGACTTGTCACCAACCTTGACATTCAGAATTAAATTAATAGGTGGTATTGGAGGACAATGGTATTTCAAAATTCCTTTCCTTAAAGAAGCTTCACAAAAGCATATCTCCTAGGCATCTATTACATCACCATTGCGCATCCGACCTCGACTCGGCCCAGCACACGCTGGCGGAGTGCCCCGCGTGGGTCTCCGAGCGCCGAGTCTTGGTCGCAGAGATCGGGCGAGATCTGTCTCCGCGATATTGATTGCGGCAATGCTGGCGGACGAGGGAGGTTGGAGGGCTGTGGCCTCCTTCTGTGAAACAGTGATGCTCTAGAAGGAGGCGGCGCCGGGCTCGGTAGCACAGCTGCGGCGCCGCCGCGGGACGCTGACGGGCGCGAGGAAATCGCGCCCGCGGATGCGGCGACCCTGGAGAGACAAGGCCCCTTCCGTGGCTGGGGGGCGTCGTCGGTGGTGGAAATCGGGGGAGGTATTGTAGCCTCCCCCGAGGAGGGCTCCCTACATGCCTGAGGAAGGCCCTCCCTGAGGTTTTTAGTGGGTAGGCATCCCCCTTCTGGGGAGGAGAGCCCCACATAACCGCCGGCTCGCCACAGCCGGGGTATGCAACTTAATGCATTTTCCTCAGGGGGAACAAAAAAAAAGGCATCTATTACAAGCGACAGGTCAGATTCGCCTCATGCAACTATATCTCCATTAACATAATGATGGCTATATTCATAGAACTGAACATAGGCCTCCCCGAGTGTCTCCATAGTAGTCCTGCTCTATTAACATGTAACGTACTCCTGCGCAGATCATCTACCAAATCATCAGTCCACCTTGTTGAACTAACACTGCCTCTCCCTACATATGCCTGTCACTCATGGGCAATGTCACCCTAACGGTTGTCAGTCTGACCAGCAATGAGCCTATATAAAATTCCAATAACGTATGACCTCGGTTTATCCATTCGTTTCGATTCGTTAATACAACAGTTAACAATAGTACATTTTTCAAGATATTGAGTATGATATTGTTAATAATTTATATTTTTATTTAATAATTTATATTTATTATATTTATAAATAACTTTAGGTCTCAACTCGAATCGTTACATCCATCAGAAACTCTTAAGTTTGTGAGGATATAAACCAATATTTATCAAATATACAAATTAATGATAATATTGCATATGTCGCTATTATCTGCCAAATGTATATATTTAATGATACATGTATAATTATAATTTAACATGAATCTAATAACAAAAATGATTATATATTATATTATTAGAGGAGTCTGATCGGAAAATTATGCTAAAATGCGGTTGGTGATTCAATTTTGGTATTGAGCCTTTTTGGTGTAATTTACGAGGTTTTATTTTGCTGTAATATCTTCCTGCTTTCACAACTGCGAAACCGTTGCAGCTTTTAGACTCCTAACATAATTACTCGTGTAATGTAACCTGTCTATAAGAACTCTCTGCACCCTATCCGTGTATTGCTAGCCGTTTCAGCTACTTCGCCACATATGTAATATCCACCGATGAAGATTAATTTAATCTGGGAAAGTTATCTGTTATTTTTGTTTCGATACAAGTTATTCAGTTATTTGGCGTTTATTACACGTTTTCATTTTGCTGAAAAAAATATTTAACTATTTACTGTTCTTTATTTTTTTCCGATCTGAACCCTAGCTTTTAACGAAAAAGAACTATAAATTGACCTATTGTTCAAATTTTAGACATTTTAGGCATTTTTAAATCTTAGTTTCCCTAGAGAAATATCTACATGGAATAAGTCAACATTAGTAAAATTGGTGAGGGGTTACTGGGTTGAGTGAAAAAGGCAGAAACATGACCTTCAAGCTAACACGTGGATAATGAAAATACCTACTAACTACATCAACATCCAAAAGAGTAAAAGTATGTATTCGAATCTGAAACGAGATATTTGTAGTAGTATTTCTGCGCGAAAGCCCTTCCATTACTAGCTAAAAGCATTCTTTTATTTCACCAGCTTACCTCACTACATAATACCTACACTAAATCTTTTCCAAGTGCACCGTAATTTACACGAGTGATTTTTGTGAAGTTAGGATAAATTTCTCTGCGTGCTCATTTTAGTCAAGATGATTACGAATAATTAAAATGTTGTAATATTTTACTTCCTTGACAGTATATTAAAATTATTACTTTCAATATCATATTAAATAATAAAGACATTACACATCCACAGTTAAATATAAAGATGTGTGCAAATATATGTAGTTAATTTCTCTTATTTATTCCCTTGAGTAATCGAGAGATGAGAGAACGCCTCTCTGCAGGAGAGACCAGACGGCCGAAGCTCAGGGATAGACCGGCGCACAATCCTGGCGTTAGCAGCACCGTTTGCTGGAACCTCGCTATAATAGATCAATCTCGTAATATCTTCAGGTCTTAGTGAATGGAAATTGGGATTAAGCCGTTATTTGAGAATACCACTGGTGTGGTCTCAGTGGACGCCACTCACCACATCTCAACAGCCTTGTGTGCCAGGTTCAAATATTTCATCTTCGTATACGGCGTTTTCTAGATTTTTTATTGAAGAAGATTGTGACGTTCACTAAGAACACACGTGATTCCACCAGGGCAGTACAATCTCAGCTTTGTTCACAGGAACTATCGTGACCGTAATGTTGGACCGATTTCAATACTGTAGAACACAATTTCGATCACCGGCACCAGGGAGCAAGATACCTTTTTACCTATAAAGCTATACTTAAATGAAAGTTCCAGGAGTATTTTGGCTACTTGTTTATGGCTGTGTAAATATTCAAAAGTAATATACCTGAGTCATCGCCGGATCAGAAACTTATCTGTTCCATACTTCAGGAACTCCGATAGTTACGCATCATCGTGACCAGGTCATGTATTGCACAGAGAAATCCATCGGTTTCCTCAAAGAAGTCTCCGAACTGCAGCCAATGCAGGAAGTCCTCGTGATCCACGTGACGCTGGTGCAGTGCTTTAAACAACTTGCTGTACAACTTCTCCTACCATACCTTCTCTCGATCAGCGTTACTAAGTACTACGGGCTTTTGCCATTGCTCAATGACCTATGAAAGAGGGGTTAATCTTTTATCATTATTATTTTATATTAAGGAACCAATTAAAAGTGTTTAATCTAAAACATGTAACGTAATATACTTATAGTTTCTAATATTATGAATACGATAGTAACTATCTTTCTGTTTGGCGCGCTTTCAAACCAAAACTACTGAACCGATTTAAATGAAATTTAGTATACAGATAGTCTTAATTAGTTATTCCCAAAGTGATCCAGATAAACCCCCAGAGATTCACGGTAGAGTCGGCGTGGGTCTACGTTGCTACATATAAAAACTTGCCGGCAAAATGTAAAGACTTGTCGGCCTTTTCACATAGATTTAATTTTCACTTTCTATTTTTTGAGAGTTACAAATTGGTAATTATGTAGCTGCAGTTGTTATCGGATCTGGAAGTAAATCGGATACTTTTTACTAAGAAAAAAGACTGTAAGCGATCGAAATAAGGGATGAATATTTGTATTAAAAGTATATCAGTTTTAAAGATCTTTTGATAAAATACATTGAAAAACGACAGTCAAAATTTGTAAAAATATATAGTCAGTAAAATAAGAGATAAAAATTTTTGATTTATGGAATAAAAAACTGCTGAACCGATTTTGATGAAATTCAATATAAGAATAGTTCGAGTTCCGGAGAAAGACAAGTGTATTTTTACCACGGGGAAAATATTTTTTTCCTGCAGAAAAATCTGATAAAAACAGCTGGCCAGATTTTAGTGCAATTCGGTATGAGAGAGGTCGGCGGCACAGGGAACATCATGAGAAAATATATCTTTCTTCTGGAAAATTCAATATCACACATGCAAAACCGCGGGCTGAAAGTTTTGAATAAATTTGTCACATCATAGAAAGTATATGAAATCAATTGTTACTTGCAGTCTGTATAATATTTGAGAGATTTCCAGAGTAGAAAAACGATTACGACAAAATTTTGTAGATTGAGATCCTTGAAGCAAAGCAATGGGCTTATTTGACCTTTCTGGAGTAGAGGGTTCTAGCCTAATAAGTTCAAATCAACTGAAAGTTGAAATGATTTAGAGAACAGCCAAGGGGCACTAACTCGATAATAATAGAACATATCGAGAGCTTTGAAGCCCTAATTGATGTAAAGCATTAGTTTCGTTAATCCCAGACTAACGAATAGCTAAAAGGATTGTAAATTAAGGTACGAATTAAGCATTTCCCAAGCCCAGCCAAGCCCAATCTATCTCAATTTTATATTGAGAGTTGCTTTGCCCCCTATGTTTTTTATTCCGTAGAAATTCTATAGTTACGTTTAGATAATCTTCACCAGTTTTTGTACTAACCTTGAAGTCTAATGTTAACCGAGATTTCAAATTCTTTAAATAAATCATGTATAATCATAAAAAAGCAAACAAAAAATATTTATTTGTTATGTTTTTTTCCCCGCAGGAGGAGGCAATGAATCCTCATAAGAGGCGCGCCACCACAGTGGTCGGCTTAATAACCCTGTGAGGTCACCTCACACCGGATACCACCCGCGAACGGTCTACGGCGGGTGGTTATGTTGGACTCTGGCAGAAGACCAGCCTACCAACTAAACACTGCTTACGCCTTTGGCTGGGCAGAAATTCTGGGGCTCTATCGGCTCGCCTTCTTAGAGGAGGGGGCGAGGCAGCGTTGCCCTTAATGGTCCATGCGCTTTATAGAGCGATCCGGGCCCCAAATATATTTATGCGGGTATTATGTCTTATATATAAATTCATGATGTGGATTGTCTTCATAATTTTGACATGTTTAAATTCATCACAGCCAACATTGCATCTACAGTGGCGGCACGCTTTGATAGCTGTTTTGACGTTTGTCCACTCATGAAGTTTTGTATCAATTAATTCAGCAAAGTGGTGTTCTATATTGTCAATAGTAACGTGCAGTTAGTCATAAAATTTATCGAATGTATAATTTTAGGACACATTTTATATATGACATTGATTTCTAATTTATATAAATTAGCGCCCCGTGAACATTTATTTTTTATTTTAATAAGATTGTAATTATTGTTGTACTTATTCACAACACAACTTGGCATTTGTTTTTCAGATACTACTTGCAACAAAAACCTATAGATTTGATAATATATTTTTCGTGAATAAATTGACATTTCACGTCACTATTGTAATATGTCAAAACGGTCATCATAGCGTAAAGCTACTGTAATATGATATAAATAAAGAAACAAGAAGATACTTCCGTTTATCATTTGGGTTTCTAATCATCTTTACTTCTTCCTCAATTTCAATAATTATACAAAGAAAACAAATTAAATACATATATAAATTAACCCCTTTAGTTTGTAACTTCGGAATAGGGTAGATGACTATAACTAAATACGGCTATTTTTATTAAATAGTTATCAAAGTTGAGCAAATTCTATCTCATGAACGTGTGTTAATATAGAAATTTCACATGATTATTAATATTGCTTATGGATTTCTAAAAAAATGCAATTATTTTTTACATAATTCTAATGAAACGAATACATTTCTAGCTTTCTTACATTAAATGTAATATTGTTTAATATAGAAATTATATCTATATATATACAAACAATAAAGTTATTGACGATTTTGTTTATACGCTCGTACAAATTAGGCGAATTTACTTAATTATGACGTCACGATTGCGGTGTTTTTAGTATAGAGCGTTTTTGAGCAATCCGCGACAGCGCCGCAAACATGGCGCTGTATCTTCATAAGTAATAACCGCAGATACATCGATACTTCTACAATATTTCTCATATAAAGAGTACTATTATTATATATAGATTAAAAAAAATTGTCATCTGCCCAATTATGTTTGAATTTAATAAAATTTTGGTTGGAAATAGTTTACGACCCGAGGCACGACAAAATATAACATGGGGAAATAGCGCTTGCGAAGAAGCTGAAAGTCAAGGCTCCGTGTACTAAACCACAACAGTTTTATCATATAGGTAATAAGGAATAATCACGATAAAGACGTTTTTTAGATCGTTGATTATATCAGTCATTACTCATTACTTAATATTTACAATAATATCTTGATTATTTTATTTTGTATGTGTTTCACAGTAATTATTGCATATCGCAAACCGGGCATTAAAATGTACCAATGTGTTTTTGTTATATGTATGTATATAGGATTGTCGTATTTGTGCCTTTCGTTAAAAATATGCTGTGGGGAAATGCTGACGATATAATACCCCGAATACATATAATACCCTGACTATATTTGATAAATTTATTAATTACAGCCTTAAGGGATGGTGTCATGTACTTCAGACAAGTTTGAGATAACTTATCACATACATATTTTAACAAATGTCTCATATAAAGTAGAATTAAAAAAATATTGTGAAAACAAAAGACAACTTGAAAAGTAAATGAAACTGGTGATGAAACTAATAATACGACTAACGTAATATATTCATAAACATCAAGACCTTAATCTTTATGTAAAAAGTTTATTATAAAGTAATAGAAGATAATATTTATATAATAGACTATAAATTCTTCTTGGCAGTTTAGTTTGGTACTATATATAAAATAAGTTTGAATGCTTATTGATAATAAGTTACTAAGAGTGAATGAAGTGACCTTTAGATTAACATATCAATAGGCAAAGTAAAGAGTAGTTATATTCGATTGGGAAGGATAGTGTTCATTGACCGAATTAGTTTAGTTTAGATTAACACTACATATTGAAGAACAGGTTCCTGCCCCGTTTTTTTTCAAATAAAATGCGAAATCGCTGATACATTTGAATATCTGCTCTCAGTAGTTACTATTGACATTTCTACACATGGTGAGTTAAAGCAATTGGCCGGAAAGTATTTTAGGCCATTATATTGACCAACAGATAGACTGTCTACCTCAAGCGAAATATTTACAGTCGCTTATAAGTGCCATAGTAAATGTGGTTCCTGTAAGATTTGCAAAAGATCCGTAACCTCCACAACAAGTATGTTGTGGAGGTGTACCACAAATGTACGTTATCAACATGTGACAAGTTATAAACAAAAACCGGTCAAGTGCGAGTCGGACTCGCGCTACGAGTGTTCCGTACAAATTTGACGACATGTAAATTATTCGTTCATACTAGAATTAAGTATCAAAGATTTCTCCTGTTTTTCCCAATTATATATATAAATATATAATTATAATAATATGTACTTATAAAAGTGTAAGCAGTTAGGCAAAAAAGTATAACTACATTCACCAAAACATTTTTTTTTTCTGAAATAACTATAAATTTACGATTTTTTGTGTTTTTCCTTTACTTGTGCTACATGACATTGCTTCTTGCCAAATTTCATGATTCTAAGTCAACGAAAAGTACCCTATAAGTTTTGATTACCTTGCAAATGTCAAAATATGCAATATAAATGGAACATAAACGGCCATATCTTTTTATTGCGTTGATTTGGAAATTTGATTTTTTACTGCTTTTTTTCAGCTATTAATTTCATATCTCGGCGCGTTTTTGACAGACGGACGCACGGACAACAAAGTTATCCTATAAGGTTCCGTTTTTACCTTTGGAAGTACGGAACCCTAATAAACAGCCTGCAATAAAATGATACTGATCAGAATGATTCATGGAAAATCAGTACCTCTTTCACGGCCATGAACATTTCATGGTTTCTTCAATTATCTTCTGTAACTGGTGCCGCTTTCTTTTTTAAATTAAATTCATAGTTTAATTTTAAAAATCATAATAAACTATTTTTATATCTTACAAAAATATATGTTAACAATTACATCGTCAAGATTTAATGTTAATTCTGTTTTCAAGATAAGACTTTGTAGTGCTTGATATTTATCATACAATCTTAGTTTTATCGTGAATTAAGATCAATAACTTATGAATGGCATTATCAACTTTTAATTGGAATATTTTTTTCAGATAATTGTGTATTTCCCGTACATATGTACGTAGCTAGCTATACTTTTACGTATACATTTTATTGTATTGAAGACAGAATATATCTTTGTTTTTTAATGAATTAGATGGTGAAAATAGCGAAGAGTTTTGTATTGTAGGCTTCGTGTTTGATTTTGTATTGAATATTCGCATTAAAACTTTTTCTTTCTACGAATCATTTATTTTTAGTCTGCAAAAACCAACACATTATCACACTACGGAAATGAAAAGGGAAAATTTGCTATTATCCGTGAAGGTTATCGGATTGTCAGGCAAGTTAGTATATATTTTCTCAAACGTTGCTGGGACTAAGTAATTGTATACTCTTTGGCTGAGAGGACGAGACGAAGAAGCCTGTCCGACAGCAGATTTCGTAGAGAGCAATGTACTTACACTACAGATTAAGATATGATGAACAACGATGATATGATGATGATATATGAAATTGTGATGGTAAATAGGAATTCCCGCCAACGATAAATTATTTTTGTTTTGTACTCCAAACGGGAGCGGGTATATTTATGAACGTTTTCACATGTCGAGCCATTTGGATAATTCGTTTATTGATTCCAAACAGAGTTCATGAAAGTTCTTTCGCATCCGACTGGGTGATTGACGAGCGAAAACCGACGACCCCGAATCGCTCCATGTAGATGCAAACGTGGTGGAGTAATTACAAAAATAGAAGAAATCAACACAAGCACAAGTTGACTTAAAATACAGTTAGATATGTGTGATAAGACATTTCCTGCACTTTAATTTTCGTGCATGTCGTATGGTTTGGGATATTTAAATAAAAATATACATGACTTTAGACGGAACAACTTCAATCAAAGCAGTCAATAGTGACGTATTACTGGTGAAAGAAAGAAAAATTATTTATTTGGCGCTTAGTAATGTTTACAAAAAGGAACAAAATTAACAAATTATTAATTGTAATAATAATATAAGCGACCAAAACCGACTTCACTCAGCTCTAAGTCACAGAACACTGTGACGCTGATGTTCAGTGAAGCCGCTAGAACGACAGCGGGGTTTCCATCACCGTGAATATGCGCAGACCTCTGACGTCCTCCAAAGCATGACACAACTTACACTACTCATCAGATATTACTTACAACCTTAAAACTAGTACAAGAGTATTACAAACCCAACAACAATAGGAACATTATACAACTATATAATAACTATATACAACGGGTACAGAATAATTGGACACCTGCTTAAGAATTAATACGAGCCAGATATTTGACTAATTTTATTTTGGGCATTTAACAAATACTTCCGATAGTTGCTCTTAAAGGAATAGATCAAAGTAGCATTCCTGATAGGCGGGGGTAGATTATCCCAGCACTTCGTTGCAGCATATCTAAAGCTTCCACGAAACGCTGCTGTTCTAAAAGCAGGACATATTAATCTTACAGCATGACGTACCCCAAGCGGTGAGAAGTGTAATTTATTATACAAGTATGATGGCTTTTTCTCCTTCAATACTCCAAAAAGGAAAGGAACTATATATAAATATATATATATTATAACTTATTTAATAACATCATTTTATATTATGTTGTATAACATACCTATACGCATTAGCAACTTTTATTCAAAAATAAAGCAATGACGAGTTTCTTTTATAGTACAATAATTTATATAAATGTACATTATATTTATATTTAAATATATGTGTGTAAATACTAAATACATCTATTCTCTATAAATTTACAGTAATTTGATTAATTATATAAATAATGAAAATGTAGCATTTGTGTGTTTGTGGTGATATACAACAATTTCTTAATGGTATTTTATCACCACAGGCATGTCCTTATTTTGTTCATCCTCATCCCCTAGACGATTCTCAATTTCACATGCTAAGAAAACCTGAAATGAGTACAGTATATCCAAACCTTCATAAAGAGAGCGTATTCGCATAATAGCTTACAAAAGTTGACTTTTTCCCTTCTCTTTTATAAGACATATCTTACTCAGCATTATATTATGATGCAAGTGTATTTTCTATATCTCCTACGCTTTCTATTGGACCTTTTACATTTTTATTACTTAACAAAAAAGCATTTATAAAGACGCCTTCAATGGTCTCCAAAATATGATTTATTATTCATTTTAGACGTCATATATCCTTTGCACTTAGTCATGTCAAAACACAATTAATATTAAGAGAACACAATAAGCAATATTATTTTATACCATAAGGAAAATAAATACTCTATACTTATTCAGAAATTGAGAGAGCTTTTAAAGTCCTTACTAAGATTATAAATGCGAAAGTAACCCCGTCTGGCTGTCGTGTACTGAACACTAGTTTCGGTGTGGGTACACGACAGACAGACACGGCTTATATAACATATGATACACGGATAGTTTAAAACCTGAGAACGGAGATAAGCTGCTTTTTAATAGAAAAACGGTTGTAAGGGTTAAGGAGGTTTGAAAGATTCTATGGAATTTATCACCATTTTGAAAGCTAGAAACTTGTATACTGTTATCTTACTTTTTAGACCGCTGCTTTAGTATAAATAGATTCCGAAACTACTGAATCAATATTGAATCGCTACACATATTTACGCTACACGCAAATAACCATAATAAGCACCTTTAAATTCTTAATATCGAAGTCATCACAACTTATATTAAACATAATACAAAACAAATTTCGAAGTGATTTTAACTAACAAAACTTAGATACCTCGTACTTCAACACTTACTTTCACAAACGGTATAAAAGCGTCTAATTATTTTCAATTAAAAAGAAAAATAATGCCACAGGCGCGGATTTTCAAACAGGTGACCGTGCAATATTCTCATTTCGGTATTCAACATACGATAATTTGCATTGCCGATGGTAAATGTACATTAATCAACAATCGCATATTGTTTTAGATAAATTATTCTGATATTACATCATTGCGATTAGAAAAACTTATTAAATCTAACTAGAGATAATAAGATGTTGATAGCATCTTTCCGTCGATAATATATATGCCTAAGAGAGTCACCACCGAGCATTCTATTGGCAGGGGTCTGACACTGGAGACATCATGAGGGCGTCCACTCTAAAATCCATTTATAGCCTTGTCAAACCTAACTACATCTCAGTCAGGTAAGATCTATATTTCCTATGCAAAGTTATGTAATATTTTCAATGCATTAATTTGAATAGCTAAGCTACTATGTCAGAAGATTCCAACACTAAGATTTTTGCGGTCAGCACAATATGGTTTAAAGGTTCCTAAGATTTGCAGGGCAGTTTCAGACACGCCCTCTATTGGGTGTTTTTTACGAAGCTCACTACTATAGTGTACAGTATATGTCAATACCTACTCAAAATGAATGAATGTAACTCTGTTCAAAAACTAAGTTGAATTCTCGTCTAATACTTATTATATCTTTTTGTCTATATGGGGTCTGGAACATATAATGTCTAATTGGGCAAAAGAAATGTATCTCTATATATAAAGTCACTGTAATCTGTGTATTCTCAATCATAACCTCTCAATCATTACATTGAAATGAATTAATCACATAAAATATTAAATTTAATTATGTATTTATAATCTGACTGTATGACAATGGAAGCTTTGATTATAAACTAAACCAAAAAGAAAATAATGCAATAATAAGCATTTGTTTGTTGAAAAGCCTTACATAATTAAATAACAATATTTAGTCACATAATATGATTCGGTTAATATCACAAATTTACCATCCATAACTTCTATAAAAAAGTCATTAAAGGTCAATAACATACATTAACAATATTGAACTAAATAATAAGTCAGCTACTACTTAAGGTTGGTAAATTGTATGTAAATAATTGTGTGTGTGTATTTGGAAATATAATTGAACTCTAGCAGACAGTACCAATTGGGAATCAAAATGACCCAAAAACCAACAAACCAAACCACATGTTTGTATCCTATAAATTCACAAAGAACCACACCTATGCATGCACTTTCCCTTGCATACCGCAGTCGAGTATAAATACGTAATTCTTACTATAATTAAATAAAATCGCTAAATGCTGTTAATTGAGTGATGATATTATATCTTCGGAAATATCTTTAATAACTGACTACAATGTACAGTATATTGATGAAAATCTTTAGGTATTACGTTCATTAAAATGTCTTCAGTCGTCTTAAGAACCAGACGGAAACCTGTACGAATATATCTCGTATCTGTCCTATTTCTATCGCAAATCATCGCAGTAATGTTAAAACAATTAAGTGGGACGTACGAGTATCATCTTTCAAGCGTCAAAGTTGACTGACTACATGCCCTTTGCAACACGAAGTTGAATAGCAGATTTATTGCAAACCCAAGAACCACATTTACTACAAAGTGACTCATACCGCTAACCATTTAGATGTGCATATTTTAATTCTATCATAACATACAATAAATCAATACACAATATTTGATAAATAGTCCAAGCGTTGTAGACATGTTTACGTTTGAATAAACTAATGTTACTATTTCTATAACATAGGGCAATAACAGTGCCAGCAAATGCAACCCACATTACGGAGCAACAAAGTCTGAAAGACTGGAGAGAAATTCCTGGACCCTCCGGCATACCATTCCTTGGTCAAATACGTCATTTCCTACCTGGAGGTATGTGCATATGAGTTAGCATACCTATATTGAGTCAAGTAACATTCTTTCCTTACATACCATTATCAAAACTGTAATGGTTCAATTTAAAATCAATGTAAACTATTTTATTATACTTAAACATACGTAAATACTACATTTGTCCACAGGAGAATTCTATAACATGAACTTTGAGGAGATGTTCGAAAATCTGTATAACAAATATGGAAGTATTGTCAAATTTGACGCCATTCTGGGCAAACTTCCATTCATTATAGTATTTGACCCAGATACTTGCGCACATGTAAGTACTGAATCCATTCTTTCGGAACCAAAATCAAAGTATTCATAATTTATTGTTGTAGATTCTTATAACAACGGTGTCGGTTTTTCTAAGAATCACTTACTCACTACCGACCGCGTATCACATAACTATTTTATCCACAAAACACTTTGTCTGCAGGGTTTAAAATCTATACAATTATTTTTATAGCACAAAAAATGCAATCTTTTATTTAAAAAGATACGTTTTATTATAGGTGCTTCGTTCAGAGAACTGGATGCCTGTACGAACTGGGTTCGAAACCTTAGAATACTATAGAACTAAATATGAACATAATGAATCCACGAAAACCAAATTTGAACCTAATGTGCAATCTACAGGACTGCTTACAGAGTATGTTTATTATTAAATATTGGAATTGCTGTAAGACTACAAGTCCGTGTGTTCTCCTTCTTTTTTTTTGTTGTTGACAGATTTGTTTATATAGTATGAAAACTATATATATTTCATGAAAATTTTTTTACTAGGCATAATGACGCTTGGAAGCAGTTTCGTTCAACTGTGAACCCAGTGATGCTTCACTCAAAAACAATTCAACAGTATTCGAATAATCTTGATGAAGTTGCTCAAGATATGATAGCACGGTAAGACTTTAATTTTGTATCAGTATTTTTGTTAACTAAAAATTGTAACCAATATTGCAAATAGAAGTAAATACTTTTAACATATTTTCTTATATTTTGCTTATAGATTGAGATATTTGCGTGGCCCTAAAAACACAATTGAAAGCGATTTTGAAATGGAGATGAACTTGTGGGCTCTGGAGTCAATCGCCTTGGTCTCACTAGGGCGGCGGCTACACTGTTTCAGCAGGGACTTACCTCCTGACTCACCAGAAAAGAGACTCATCAAAGTAGTTCATGACATATTCCATGTAGCAGACGCATTAGATATCAAACCAAGCATATGGCGATATTATGGAACAAAAACTTTTAAGAAAGCGATGAATTTATACAAAGAACAAGAAAGGTGAATTTGTTTTTGTTCGTAATAATGGTATATTGCATACAATATTTAAAACAACAACTTTTTGTATTATAGATTAACAAGATATTTCATAGATGAAACAATCAAAGATCTAGAAAAGCAGAAAATTAATAAATCCGAGGAAGAAAAGAGTGTTTTAGAGAAATTGCTTTCCTTTGACAAAAATCTTGCAGTCATAATGGCTTCCGACTCTCTATTTGCCGGCGTCGACACGGTAATAAATAAAATCACAATTTGACGAATTTGTTCCATAGTTCTGAAATTTATACTATATCGGGTAATATTAATTACGTTATTTTTTATTCTTACCGTAGACCTCGAACACAATAACGGGAACTCTCTATCAACTCGCAAGGAACCAAGACAAACAAGACAAATTAAGAGAAGAACTTTTTTCTGACTCAGAAAAGAAACCATATTTAAAGGCGTGTATCAAAGAATCCATGAGAATCATGCCTATTATAACTGGCAACATGCGAAAGACCACTAAAGAATATGATTTACATGGTTACAGAATACCTAAAGGCGTATGTAAAATACTACTGTAACACATATGTTTTTTTCTATTGGTAGTGCATTAGTAAATATTATAAATAATCTGAATTTTCAGTTTCAAATTTCGTTGATGCACCAGCAAATGTCTAGAATGGAATCGCAATATCCACAAGCTAAAAAGTACTTACCAGAGAGATGGGTTGTTAATAAGGATGATCCCTTACACTATGGAAACGCAAGTCCATTCGCCACACAACCTTTTGGATTCGGAGTCCGAAGCTGTATTGGTAAATTTTCTTTATATTTTTTTTTTATAATCTCAAAGTAATATTAATAAAACTATAACGCTTCAAAAGTAAATTATCCAACTGAGGAGAACAGTGGAGATATGAGTCTACCCTAAATAACTACTTGTAAGTTAGGATAGCCTTAGTTAAGTATACTAGCCTTAGTGAAGCCTTAGTAAGCGACTTAGGTTTTTTCAACTTCACATACTTTAACGTTCCAGGTAGCTAAGATAAAATCGCATTGGTGACGATATGGTCCCTTCGCTGACCTTCTATTTATATATTGGTGTTTTTCAATTTTTTTACATTATTAGATTTAACTGACACTCTTAAAATGAATTATGTCTTTCATGGCAAGCTGGAAACATGTTCACACCTCTGGGCTGGAGCCCCCAAATATCAACTCGACCCTTTTGACTCCCTGCAAAGGCGTGCTTTCCGTATCATCGGTGATCCCAATATTACGGCCTCAACAGAGACCTTGGAGCAGCGGAGAGACTTTGGCTCTCTGTGTGTTCTTTATAGGCTCTTTAACGGAGAGTGCTCTGAGGAATTATTTGCAATGGTGCCTTCGTCACCTTTTTACCATCGCACCACCCGCCACCGCAGTAGAGTTCATCCATATCACCTGGAACCGATCTTGTCTAGTACAGTTCGGTTTCAGCGTTCATTCCTTCCGCGTACATGCAAACTCTGGAATGAGCTCCCTGCTGCGATGTTTCCTCAGCGCTACGATATGTCTAACTTCAAACGAGGCTTAAAAAGAGACCGCAATACACGAGCTACGAGCTGCAAAAGCGATATCTTTGTTTTTTTACTGTAATACAAGTACATACTCGTATTATCGCTTTTATGTCAACATTGACATAAAAGCAGATTGCTCACCTGATTGTAAATGGTTACAATCACCTACTCGTATGTGGTTCCTGTGAGATTCGCAGGAAATCTGCAACCCTTACAAAAACAACAATGTACGTTGCGATATAAGATGTAGTCTCAGTACCGAGTAACTTCACTGCCAATCTTACCATTCACGCCGAAATATAGCATGGCGAACACTATAATTCAATTCTATTTTAACTCTATTCTAAGCGGTTATGGTAAGGTCTATGTTCACTCTAATTCAATTACGGGAATGAATTATTAGCTCCGCTAATGAACTAATATAAAAGCACATTATTTGAAAATTTATATGTGGAAGCTTGTAATTAGCCTATAAATGTTACTTCTATTGTTTTATATTGTAAATGTAGCTGTAAGCTTTCCTAATAAAATAAAATAAAAATAAAATAAAATAAAAATAAAATAAAAATAAAATAAAAATAAAATAAAAATAAAATAAAAATAAAATAAAATAAAAATAAAATAAAAATAAAATAAAAATAAAATAAAAATAAAATAAAAATAAAATAAAAATAAAATAAAAATAAAATAAAAATAAAATAAAAATAAAATAAAAATAAAATAAAAATAAAATAAAAATAAAATAAAAATAAAATAAAATCTACACTAATATTATAAAGAGGAAAGATTTGTATTTTTGTATGTAACGAATAAACTCAAAAAGTACTGGACCGATTTTAATAATTCTTTTTTCATTAGAAAGCTACATTATCACTGAGTAATATAGGCTATATATAGTACAAGAATACTATAGAAATCTTTAGAAATTCTTATTATAACCAACCGAAGGTGTAAAAAAAATTACCATAAAATGTCTTTCATCGCATACGCTGCGAAGAGTAATGTCTACCCGTGCGAAGCTGGGAGAGGCCGCTAGTATTAAATATTTTGTTTCCGTACGCAGGTCGTCGTATTGCTGAATTAGAAATGGAAGTGTTCCTGAGTAAAATCATCAAAAACTTCAAAGTCGAATGGTTCGGACCTCCCATCAAAGTGGAATCATCAGGCCTCAACTACATTAAAGGTCCCTTCAACTTTACATTCACAGACCTCTAGACGTTCATACTGAACGTTAACCCTACCCAAAACCGTGATAAGTTATGTGTATATAATAGTGTACAAATTTTAAGTTTATGCTAGTAAATTTGTATTTTAACTACTACTACGAGTATTTAAGTCAATGTGAAAAGACTCATTCTCTGTAAATTATGTGATAAATTATTAGTGTATACTATCAAAAATAAATTTTATGTTTAACGAATAACACTTTATTGTAAACGTCAAGAAAACCTTACCTTATGTTGCTGAAGTGCTTACTTGTGCACTACGAAAACCGCCGCTATTACTCTCTCAAAGTCATCCCGTAAAGTCTGAAGCTTCGCAGTTTGTACATAAAACATAGGATATAAAAAATACGATTGATCTAACAGTTGACAATACTCGATCTTATTGCTAAGATAGCACTTTCTTCCAGGCAACCATTAGGTCAAGGACAGTGATATATTATATGACCATTTATTGCTAATTTTATATAGGCCCTAACTAAATACATCGTCAAAATAGTTGCAGAGATACTAGTTAACTAAATTATGTATATGTTTCATAAACAACTACAAATAGATAATTCATTATTCATTGAAATACGTAATGTGTTTAGCATATTAACTAAACTGCCTACGAATATGTTACACATATCCCGCTTATTCATAGCTTGCAAATGTAATGATACTTCATCCTTTTCTTATGGAAAAACCTAAGCATAATATCGTGAATAACTTTGAAGTAATGCAACACAAGATTCTGTGAATCACTGAGATTTCTTGTGATCATTACAGATAACGTGGCTAGTTTGCACAGATTTTCTATAGGCTGTAGTGATCGCTGCTTATCGTAAAATATAAAAAAAAATAGTTATATAATACTGTATCTACAAGTTGAATCAAAACAATACCACCTGGAGGAGATATGCAAGTAATTGTAAGCCTTTAGCTTGCGCTTAAAAGATGCAATGGATTGACAATCTTGAACACTGGCTGGTAGCTCATACCACAATCTACCAGCACGAATAGTAAAGGAGCGGGTGTAGAATTTGGAATTCGTAAGAGATACATATATTTAAAATAGGGTATGACACACAAGCACGCTGAGGTCGGGTAGAAGGCAATAAGTCAAAACTACAGCGTAAGTATTGAGGAAATATAGGGGTATTGAGAATCTTAAAAATAACACATAGGATACTCGTATGCATATCTCATCGATATCTGATGGGTAGCCACTTTAAACGAGAGCGATATTCAGAGATTTTGTCGAATTTACGTAAACAATAAATAAATCTGATTGCCAAGTTCTGAAGTCGCTCTAACTTACTTAAAAGGTCTTCGGTTGCATCTAGATATCAAACGTCAGCGTAGTCAAGGCGGGAAGTAGTAGGGATTGAGCAAGTGTAACTCTGGTCTGAAAGGCAGACAGTACTGAAGACGTTTGAGAGAATGATAAGTGAAATGCATGCGATGGCTCACTTCATTGATATGCTTCGACCATGTCAAATTATGATCAATTATCAAGCCCAAATTTGTACATTTGTCTGCAAACGGGATTACAATCCCATCAAAATACACATGTATGTACAATGTAAACATATACAATGTTAATTGTATATGTAAAGTAAAGGTGTATGTAAAGATAATTTTGATTTTGATAAGATTGAGCATGAGCAGATCGTTACAAGACAGAAAAGTTGTTTGAGGTAGATTATTGCGATAATTTCTTTCGAATTAGAAACTCATTAAATCTATCTCCTGAAGATACGATCAAGATAGCATCTATACTTTGATAGTATAAATACCTAGCTTTGATAATATAAATTATTGAGTAATGTGATTATGATTATACATCTTATGACACAAGTAGGTGTAGTGCACGTGGTTTTTGTAGGAGATAGAGACATGCATGCACACTAAAGTTTTGACAGCTTGCGTATCGTAAAATCCCTCGCAAAATCCAGTGTTATTTTAGAGATAACACTTTATCGCTTATAATGACAGAAGCTCGAGAAGTTGGAACACCTGATAAATGCATAGTTAAGTTTAAAGTACGCTTGAACTTAATTTCTGGTTGTAATATAGTTTTCGTTTGCTGCTTCCAAACTATTCCCTAATCATCTTTGAACTAGTTTCCATTCTTTGAAAAAAGGCCCAAACCTTCTGTTTTGCCATTTTTCTTCCTTCCTGATTTGCTCGAACGAATTAACAACATAACCAAATTCTGGATATGTTGTCAACAGTGAATTTATTAAAAATACTAGCTTTCCGCCCGCGGCTTCGCCCGCGTTATATTCGAATTTCCCACAGGAAGGATATGTTTTCCGTCGGTAAAATTATCTTATGTCCTTTCTCAGGCTCTAGACTATCTGTGTACCAAATTTCATTTAAATCGGTTCAGTAGTTTTGGCGTAAAAGTGGAACAGACAGACAGACAGACAGAGTTACTTTCGCATTTATAATATTAGTATGGATTATATTTTAATTTCACAGATCTTGTACTTTAGTATTTAACTAAATATCCCCGAATTCGTCACTGATTAATAAACATCGTCATGATCATAAAAAAAACACCGGTAGCACTCCGGGAGTGCCGGCAGAAGTGAAAACTTCAATATTAACGTTGTGTTTAATTATAAGTACAAAAGTACTATCATTTATGAGGTAGAATACAATGTTTATTTATTGCGCTATGGTACATAAATATGACAATCAGCTGTCACCATCACGGACATTCGCGCAAGCGCCCTGTGCCGCCTAAACGGAGCAGCACACTCAGGCACAGTAGAAAGAGTGGAAGATACTAGTTCCTCTCGCTTCCCCTCGGTCTTACGTTTTTTCGATCAGCATCACGTGACCCTGACGCGAGTTTGGAAGTTTTTACCCATACAAAAATGCTCAACGCCGCTAAAGGAGTTTTCACTTCAAAAATTTTTACTGTATTTTCTAAGCCCTAAAAAGTAATGTAGAGTTGTATAAGTACACAAACAACAAAAACAAAAAAAAACTTGTAACAATTCCCCCAATCATTTAGGAGCTCATTATGAACTAGGGAATGTAACTTTGTATGAAAATGTAAAACATATAGACTTCTATAGGCTTTCATGACGACCTAAAACTTTTTCATACAAAATGTTGCCAAGACGACTGTCAAAAAATTATCAGATCTCAATCGAGCCAAACGATTAAATCTACCCACCCTAACTCTACAAAGCGTAACTTCACAAACTTTAATTATTTTTTGTGAAATTAATTAAGTAGGTCGCATTTATATATTGAATATAGATTATATAAGAATGTTGTTTTATTTACCTTTCAATTAGTTTTATAACTAATTATAAAAGATATAAACTAGAGTCCTCTTACATTGCAGCGGTTTCAGTCTGTAAACTTGTCGACTTTCTAAGACGAAGTTTTTACTCACGCTTTTATTTGAATCTGTCATGTCATAAAGGTTAAGACTTATAAGCTTAGCTAATATCTTAACAACCAAATTTATTTTTCCATTTTCATAAATACTCGTAGTTTAAATTTCTAAACAATTTTCGTTAAAGCAGCATCATTCTAGCGCAGAGCTGGACCTGTTAGTTAGCCTTTCCGAAAAATTGATAAGTTCTACTTACATATACATACTTACAGTTACACAAGAAATTAATGAAAGCGTGTTAAAAAATAATCCCATTTCTTTACTATCAGAAGATATCGATAGTATATAAAACACTGTATTCTAAATCCGATAAAACTAAATCTAATATACATATTATTAAGATTTATTGTTGTATGTTTAGTTTATCTTTCCATCCAATCAGTTTTATTAGATTAAGAATAAGTATCAACACAATCGCGGCTCTCTAGACCATACCTACGAAAGGTTCCTTTTCCATTAAGCTGTCAAATTGCATAAGTTATACACTAAAATCTTCTCTCGGCCAAAGGAAGATTCTGCCGGCGGATGCTCCTATTGAAGAATAAACTCACTGTCAAGGTTTCCACGGAGAGTACAATATACTCGTAGAATACTTCATGAAGGAAACATATAAGTGTCTACTAAATTATATGAATATTTATGAATATTTGAATGATAATGAAATATATGAATATTTAATGTAGTAATGCTCAACAATCGGTTAATGATGTTAAACTCTTTCATCCATAGGTAGCCAATTAGCAGGCAGAATTTCTTCTAATTCTTCTCCGTGCTCTTTACCTGAAATGGTTGAGCACTCTTTTGTTTTAATGCCTACTGACGAATCTGAAGTAGAAAATTTAATTTTGAATTTGAAAAGTTCCTCGGTGTGTGGTTTTGATAATATAAGCTGTGATTTTATTAAGCGTTATAGAGTTTATTTTAGGGGCCCACTCACCTATATTTTTAAACTCTCATAAGCTACTGGGGTATTCCCCTCTGTATTCAAGAAAGCCATTGTAATTCCTATATATAAAAATGGAGATAAAAATATTGTAAGCAATTATCGACCTATATCTCTACTTTCAGCTTTCTCAAAATTGTTAGAAAGATTGCTCAACTTTCGTTTGATGAGATATCTTGAAATAAACTCACTTCCTTTCTGGCTCCCAATATGGCTTTCGAACTGGAAGGTCTTGTGCTATGGCTGTCCATGACCTTATTGACTTTGTAGTGAAATCATTGGATAATCACCTGAAACCCTTGGCTATTTTCCTTGACCTGGCTAAGGCATTTGATACAGTCTCGATCCCCATCTTGGTTAATAAATTAGAAAAGATCGGCATCAGGGCTATCCAATTGAAACTTTTCGAAGATTACCTCAGCAATCGAACTCAGTGTGTAAAAATTGATAATTTGTATAGCGAGTTCTGTCCTGTATCGCATGGGGTGTCTCAAGAAAGTATTTTGGGGTCTACTTTATTCCTTGTTTACATAAATAACTTATGCAGTATATTCCTTGACCATGGGAAAATTTTCACATTTGCTGATGACACGGCTTTGGTTTTTGCTTCTTCCTCTTGGGCCGATACTTGCAAGTGCGCTCAGACTGAGCTTGTTCGTGTTATAAATTGGCTTCATTGTAATTTATTGACTTTAAACATTAATAAATCCAATTAATTTACATTTAGTTTATCCTTTAAAAGTATTCCTGAAGGGTCTTTATCTTTGCGAATTCATTAATCAAATTGTTTATCTTCTCAATGTAGCTGTCCTCTACATAAAAAGACTGATCGTGTTAAGTATTTGGGTGTTATTTTGGATGAGTGCTTAACTTTCAAGCCTCACATTGAATTTATAACCTCCCGTGTAAGAAAATTAATTTATGTTTTTAAAGGACTAAGACATATTGCGGATCACTCAGTGCTTCTGTGTACTTACCTAGCATTGTGTCAGTCTATTGTAAATTATTGCGTGGGAAAGTGGAGCGGTGCCGCCAAAACTCACCTCATACAACTCGAAAGAGCGCAACGGGCTTTTAAAGACTATATGGTGATGGATGGTCCTTACCTTACCGATTCCCCATCACAAGATTTCAAGGGTTCATTCATCTATCATTCAATGGCTTAGTAGCCTTCATTATAATGAATCTGAATCCTTCTTGGAGCAAGCCTTTAACCCCTAGTATATTTCAATGAAATACATTCAAATATACCGGTATATCATGTTGTACTTGTTCCACAGTGGTCGCTTTATTTATATTCTGTAAGTATTTTTGTTATTTTTAATTATTGTCTTGTAATTTGTAGTTGTTGTTTGTTTACTGTAATCCATTTAAGTTTGTTATAAAATACATTAATGTCTAA
Source organism: Scirpophaga incertulas (assembly GCA_036419045.1). Classification (NCBI taxonomy): domain Eukaryota; kingdom Metazoa; phylum Arthropoda; class Insecta; order Lepidoptera; family Crambidae; genus Scirpophaga; species Scirpophaga incertulas. The sequence goes on along the minus strand of CM071637.1, from coordinate 9,697,007 downwards.
TGTCTAGACGTGAGGGAGCCTGGAGATCTGTAGCGCAGATTTATCCTTTTTCAGACTGCAGACTCTCACATTTAGGTTTTAGTTGTAAAAAATTATTATTATATAGCCTCCTTATCTAATCCAATAACTTACGTGTGAGTAAAATAAAGATTATTATTATTATTATTATGTAGCTTAAATCACGTATCTTTATAAGACACGGTCCTTTATAAGGCTTGCACGGGGATACAGATCCAACGCGTAGAGGCCATTTAAGCGAAATTTAATGAAAGTGTGCGTGGAGTGTACCAACTGGGTCTAATCTCTATCTGCACCATGAAAAATGCAGCCAAAGACTATACCCAGTTAGATGCACAGAAACTATTGTCATTAGTGGTCAAAACGTTTGTGAACTATTGCATTTCGATTTCGGTGGCAATGAGAACCGGACTATGGAAGAGACTCCGGTCACCTGCCTTCTCAAAGCCTCCTAATTGATTTAAATATGGCAGGTGGTGACTCGCCGCTCACTAAATGGGCCCTCCAAAAAAGCAGACCAATATTGGTGCGAAGAGAGCAACATTGGTGTGAACGGCTAAGGGTGTAGAGAGGTGTGTCTGCGACAGCGATCGAGACGCCGTCGGCGTTATGACATTATTACACTTCCACCCTTCGAGCATTTGCTCTTGCGACTCCACTCTGTCCGGCTGGTTAAGGCAAGACAGAGGCGGGTGGCATACGGCCCCCTGAAGCACATCGGTACCCTCGGTGACGCAACTCACCGACAGCTCGCCACAAGCTGCCCTGAGGGAGACTGACTGCACTGATGGAGCATTTATGGCGGTCAAGGGGCATTAAATGCCCCACCAGCGGGCGATGGGGTCGTCACTTCGTCGGTCCCTTATATTATTATTAATATGTATGTTTATCGTAAACTAAATATCTTATTATTTTTGAACATAGCATAAAAATAACGCGCAATAAATATGTAAAAAACATTATCCAGATGTCTTTTTTTTAAATCTACCTTGAAGCATGTATCAAAAGGTAAATAGTTTTTCACTACAAAACGCTCCACGTATCGGCACACTTTATTATGTATGCGCTATTATATGAATAACTTTGAAATATATTTGCCAAAGCTTTTGTGAAGTAATAGAATAGAAACAATAGCGAAAGGGATTTACCAGATATGGGCACCAAACCAAAAGGTTTTCGTTTACAGCGAACGTAATGTTGCAAAGTTATTTGTATTTTGGGAATAGTTATACGAAAAATATTGACTATCAGAACAGTTTCAAATATTCCATTTGGGTAGAAGAGGTAATGTTACGTTTGAACTCCACCTATGCAATAACGATTTACCTACATATTAAATTATTACATTTACAATACCTGAGTGTATAATGACCTATATATATATATATATATATATATATATATATATATAATATATATATATATATATATATATATATATATATATATTATATATATATATATATATACAGTTATTTGTAATCTAATCTTAGAACTAAATCATTGGCATTTCAAATAATAAATATGCTACTCGCAAATTTGAATTATGACATAAATATGAAAAACATTACACATCAAACAATGAAGTAGAATTATGCAGCAGATTGAGATCAGCACGATTGTCAGTTTTCAACTCTGATGAACTCGGCATTGATGATTTCCAACAATCTTTTGAGACATCGCAAAAATAAGGCTTATCCACTTCTTTATAGCAGACACTGTACCAACGGAAACATCTGTGAATTTGGACAACTTTAGATCTTTGAGCGTAACACGGTTATTCTGCTTGCGAATTGTAAAATTTTTCTCATCCGTAAACAATTTCCTTCTGTGACAATTTAAGTAGCTCTTTGATTTAGCCACCAAATTCTTTTCTTATAATAATTATCAGTTACGTACGTAAGTAAGTAAGAAGTAGTAAGAATTTCATTATGCCTGTCAATCGCGATGGACAAACATTCGACTAATACGGAGTGGATTGAGAATTTCACAAATTGTATTTGTCTCCAAACCTTTGTTCGGTTTGTTCATCACCTTACTCCATTTTAATATGACAAAAAATATTTGACAACCGATTGGCGCAAAATGAGAAAATTTAATAATTATTTACATAAATTATGACAGATTCAAATTTTTTTTTTGTTTTTTATAGTCATGTATATGGTACCAGTATTTCTGGCTCCAGTATTTATGGCCAGACTAAGTATATACCATACTATTATGGTATATACTTAGTCTGGCCATAAATACAAATATAAAAAATAGCAAAGAGCCGTACCTGAACCTAAGCAGTCACCGTATTACTGACTCTTCGCATCTGTTTTTTATACCTACATAAATAAAAAGCTCTCAGCATAATAGACCTTAAGTGGAATAGGGCAGCGCCTAATCCCTTTGTTCCGAAGCTTTTATCAAGAGTCAAAATTGAAAACCTTAGACAGCCTTCACCGATAGCTGGGCCAGATTGAATATTTATGAGCCCTCGTAATGCACTTCATAGAGATCGCTACAAACTAAATTACTGTAAAAAGGTCATGACTTACTTGGCTCCCACTACCATAAAATATAAGAATGAAAATGTAAAAAACTGATTTTGTTTCTGGTTTGTCATAGTAGTTAGTTAATCTCGATTGTTGATTGATGTTCAGTTTGCTTATACCACAAGGACATTATTACTGGATTTGATAGAAATTTATCAATTCGAATTGTTAGTTGATATTGATCAAATTATACATTACCATTCTTATAGCTTAAGAATAACTAAAATGTAAATATTTAACAAATGTACGAAGTGTAGTACTTCGTTAAAATAGGCCTTGTAGGGCGTTAAATCTTTACACAATATTTATTTATTATCGAAATATTAAGATTGTGAAATGCGAGTAATATTTTCTGCACCTCAATTAAAATATTCTATTTACGAGCACAATAAAACACAAAGTACAGTAAAGTTGTGTAATTAAAATATTACTATCTATATGATTACTTATTTTCTAGATTACATTTCCACGTCTAATTACCAAACAATACTACGCTAGATTACTCTTCTATATGACAAAACAATATTTTGTTGTAAACAAACCACCGTTATTAGAAAAGAAGGTGTTGTAAATTTCAGCACCAATTGAGATACTTTATTCCCTTTATGGAAGACCAAACAGGGAATAAAGTATATTATTAATATTGTATTATTTTTATATGTGTATGTAAACATACATACGACTGTAATCGCATTAGGTATGATTGTATCTTATAATATATTGTATTTTTATATTATATTATTATAATTATTAACAATAAACAACTAGACAAGACATTTGAAAGATTTTGTTTTTAATAGGTCCTTTACTATGAAATTGCCATTTCTTACGCTAGTATTTGAAGCTTTATAACTTTTTAAATTCAAGCGCCACAACCCCAAAAGTTCAAGTTTTGGTTACAATAAAATCTCCGAATTAGGACATTTTAAACTAAAATAATCTCAAAAAGAATTTGCAGTTGTATTACATCAGATTTTGTAAACTATGTTATTACTCAGTTTAATGTCTATTGACGTGTGTGCTTAAAAAGTTTACTATATCGATAAGATGAGCCAAATTCTTTGTCGAAATTTCAAATTCTTCAACCCCTTTTGAAGTCAGCTAACAAGGAAAACATTAAGTTTTCTTGAGAACTTAATGTTTTCCGAGTTTTCTTCACAGGAGGTGGAGGAGAGAAGGAGGACGAGGAGGAGAGTCTTAGCCTAGAACCTAGGGTAACTTCTGATATATAATTTATATTCCCCTTAAATAATATTTAGCCAGCACTGAAACAATCCGTATATATAACAATTACTTAGTAAAACGTTGCAATTTCATCTTCAGCTAACCTTTTTAGCTACTTTTCTTAATGAGGCGAGACTGGGGCGGCACAGAAACTAAAGACGATGTTAAGGACTGTTGATCGCCCCCATCTACTTTAAAATCGGAATCAATCATACAAAATCTTTAATCGACATAGGTCCTTACAGGCCCTTATAATCGTCAAACAAATATAAAATTAGAAGATCACAACGCTACAAGAAAAAAAAAGTGACTCTATACCGACTTAGGACGGAGACTTTCCTTGCTGTGAAGTTTGCGACGACGCTCGCCCCAAGAACTCCGGCCAGTCATCCGCTTCTTAGGGTGGCTTTTGGGATGATACTGTGACCATAGAAGATCAAGAGTCATGTGACTTGAACCACTCTTTATATATACTTGTCTAACACTATAATCACTCAATTCAGTCGAATGAGATACCTGGTAACTTTACCTGACAACCATTTTATTGCATTAAAATATTGACAATATGATATATGCTATTTCTATATTTCCTTATCTCCGTATTCCATTGCCTCGGCGATCCCAACCCACTACACTGTGTGATTTGAAAATCATTCTCAGAACTGCCATTGACCCCAATAACACAACCGAATTTTTCAAACAGTTCTAATTGTTAATTGAATTCGGCTACAAGTTGACTAAGTAGTCAATTCGTCAACTAGTCGTGATAAATGTGAAGTCACACCTATCACGCTAAATGATAAAGTTCAAATTAAACTTCCCCATATAGAATATGCAAAACCTTTATTGTAATTAAATTATTTTGTCCCATAGTCAGCAACCCGGACAGAGGCCATAAAGAGAGCAGTCATTAATGTAAAACAAAAACAAATAACGCGAGCTATCTCATTTATTTCTTGCCGCGGTAGATTACGCCGTTTGTCGCTCATATTTACACAGATTTCGTAACCATCTCCAAAACTGAACTCTAAGATCCAACGAAGGTTTAAGACGACTGTCCAAGAAAGATGCAATCTGAATTGTAAATACAGGAGTCGAGAGAGCGAACAAACAAGCTTTGTGATCGCGAGTCAGCTGCATCAGGTCCGCAAGTTCCATGCATAAACATTTTTCTCAGTAACGACTGCAGGTCAGAATTTGAATAAACCAATAAACACTGTTCGCACTTAATTTAAATCCGCTGATTGGCTTTTGGAACCATAATTAGCAATAGCCGAATTGAATAAATTCATAAACTTTTATCAATTCATTATTGCAATTGTAATACGAGTATAGGTTTTGTATAAATTTTTATATAGATAACAATAGAACAAACTACCACCTACTCGCATACACTAAATACTAATACAAGTCCTAAAAACAAAACACAATCATTTCATAAATAAAAGTCAATAAATATCGAACAAGAATAAACACTTCGTTATCTTTACACTCCCAAGGGCTGCGAGCAATTTTTATCACACATCGAACCGCATTGTACGCGGGTGTATTGAGGAATTTGAAAGTTGGTACAAAAATGGCGGCAGTATTTCATCCTCCATCCGCCGGGGCGGTCGGTCATTTCTCTCTGCCAATCACTCTTTACGGGAATTTATAGTGTTGAACCGATGTGCCTTTTTCTCTTCGAAAACTCTGGAGACCAATTTTGAATCATCCGTCCAGCGTCAAGCGCCCGATTTCTATCAATTTTCATAAGCTTTCTATTTTTTGTGGCAAAGGATTAAAGCAAGTGTCTGGCTAAACTTAATAATATATTATTTATGCAGCCTACATTAATCTTTTTTATTTTCACAAGAAAATTTAATAGCTTATTCCTCGATAGAATTGACAGTTTTACTTTTTTCCGCACAAAACGAAAATGTTGCATGGATAAAAGCATACAAAGGTTACGTAATGTAGCCATCGTAATATCCATTTTTCTTCCTTAAATATAATATTTTTGCAGTATAGTGTTTAAACATTTAAACGATTCTAAATTTACAGTAATGCCATAGAATAGTCGAAGACGATGATAATACGAATTGTAACGGATGATTTAAAATAAGTCTCATAACACACGTAGTGATCTGGTATTTTGCTTACATGGGCAAACCCGGGAACTAAGTATTGTTACTTAGCTTCCTGGGTTTGGCCATGCGTTTATCACGTTCATTATGAACGGCTACAATAAAAAAATATTTGCCTTAGTGCTGTCCCACTGATCCGAAGCTGCGACACTCATAAATTATTTCCTCACCATAGAACATTTCCATTGCTCAATAATTCACTCTAAGCTTTCCTTTTTTATTATACACATATGTATATATAATCTTGAAGCGAAGCTAGCGATTGGCTCAGCAAGTTCCCAACTCAAGCTTTATATCATATTTTAGTGGCTAACTTTAAATTTTATTCCTTAACTTTTGATATTAAGAACGTCAGCTTAACCTTGAACAAACGTTTCTAGAACCGAAGAAATTTCATTTTATAATAAGTCTTAAAAAGCTTGACATTACAGTTCTACCCACAGATATTCCTAGATCAGCGGGTAACCAAAACAACCAAAATTTGAAGTCATAATTGTAACTTTATAAAACCCATTAAAAAATTAATCTTTCCAGTTCTTTTTATTTACTGTACTAAATCTTGTTTCACGACTTTGTTATGACTGATCTTTACATATTATCTAGGTTACGCAATTCAAAATCAACTATTATGTATTTGATAAATAGTATCTAATTTATATGGGTAGATTATTACCCATATAAAGAGGAGAGTTTGTAGTTTTGTATATTTATGACGAATAAACTCAAAAATTAATGAACTTGCTTTGATAAAAGTTAATTTATAAATTTATTCACTTACACTATGTTTACAGGCTCACACCTAATGCGACAGTGTAATATTTAATAATTACCTTAAATATCTATAACTTATAAGCTAATCTTAACAATTTTTTTTTACTATTTATCTAATCTATTTAAAACTTAATCATAAAGTAATACTACAAATAAAATACATATACAATATACACAAATATATATATATATATATATATATATACGTGCATATGCACACATACATACATATATAAACACATACACACAAGTTGATATTGGGATAGTTCAAAACCCAGAAAGGACCAGAATGGAAGATTTTTACCTTAAAAATATGTCTGTCTTAAAAACCGAAGCAAAGTCGATGAAGGAAAACTAAGTTAAAATAATCCTAAAATATTGTAAATATGAGAATCAAGAAATATTTCAAGGTGTCGCCATCTCTGAAGTTCCGGGTTCGAGTCCCGGAGCAGATGAATGCGAGCATTTGTACCTTAGTCATGGTTGTTATTATTCATTTCTATCAAACATATTTATATATGTATAATATACATGTGTATGTCTATACGTTACCCTAGATCCCATAACACAAGCCTTACTCGTACACAGCTTACTTTGGATTAGTCTAATAGGAGTAAGTGTAAGAAATATTTATTTATTTAATTTAATATTCTGTAATAATATTTTCATCACACAATTGTCAATTTTGCGCCAACAGTAAACACCATACACAGTAAAATTGAGAAGCATATCTATACTTATAATAAATCTGTAGAGAAGTCAATTCTGTACATTAAATATATTTAAAAAATTACTAGCAAAGGGTGATAAGGGATCGTTAGTGATCCCAAAAATGCAATCAGTAAAATTTTTGTCTGTCTGTCTGTCTGTCTGTATGTTCAGGCATCACGTAAAAACTAACGGTTCGATTTCGATGAAACTTGGTATAATTATACCTTATTATCCTGGGCATAAAATAGGATACTTTTTATCCTGGAAAAATACGTAGAAAAAAAAAATCTTAATTTTTCAGTTTTATTCATTGACGTTATTCTGTAGAACCGCGAACACACAGTGGATTCAGCGCCGTAGCCTGTAGCGCCGAAAGTCGGATTTGGCTTGAACCGTTTGCGACACAAGCGGGCTGCACGACGTCCCGCCTCCCCGACTCCTATATAAGGACGGCGTTCCGCTTCATCTCCTGAGGAAAAAAAAAAAAAAAAAAAAAAAAAAAAACAACGCCGCGCGATGCATATAAATTCTGAATTTTGATGCGTGCGGACGTGTTTAGTGTGGAATTAATATTGTACGCGTGTAATTTTAAACCGTGCTTTTTGATTACTGGATTTGATGTCAATTCTAAGACTGTTCCGATCAGTTATTTGTAAATACAAATCTTTTTGACAAGACGAAGTCTGTCGGGTCCGCTAGTCACAATTAAAACTGTGGTCGCTGCTTTAATTGATTGGACACTCTCAATTATTTGCTGGCAATTAACGTGGTTGTCAAATAGCATGTCGAATTAATTGGAAATTACATGGGAAGAAATTGGAATGAGTTGAATACGCAACTAACATAACCTATTATGAATTAATATTGTGAAGTGGAAAGTATGTCTGTTGGGGGTAATCCATGAACCTACTGATCCGATTTTGATAGAAGTTTGTATGGATGGTTTAGAACTAGAGAAGAACATGATTTTTACTTCTGGAAAATATTCCTTTGCTGTGAGAAAACCGATATGACGAATACGAAACCGCGGACAGTTGAACATACTAAATATGTTCGACAGTAGAAAATATGCATTGTTTCAATTTCAAAATTATTTAATTTAGATTTCTTATCGACACTCGATCTATAAGTTATGAGACGGACGGGACGAGAGAAACGGTATTAATTAAGTTCAATTCATTCGTTTAATTTGGCTATGAAATGGCTTCAACATGTGGCTCCAAATTCGTAAAGTGATTAACGTTGATGAATAAATGGACATTTGTAACCCTAGTCGCAGTAGATATTTATCAAATTTCATGTTTCTCTCATAATTCCCAAACCTTTGCAAACCAATGAGAATGTAATATATTCCAAATTGATTGTTTAATTTTACTTATAAATTAAAATGAAATAACATACCCTGATTCAGTTACTGACTGATACATGATACATAGTCAGTCATTTGTTGATTGGAAAAAATTAAGAAAGGATTTTTGGAAATTGTACCAATAAAAGGGTGAAATAGTAAATTTAAACTTGTACACATCTCTGTTGTTCTTCCTTCTGAAGTAATAAATAACAATATTCATTTTTAAACTACTAATTAATAGTTGTTAATGCCTGTTATAAAAATGAGTAAATGCATGCATTAAACAGACGAAACAAGTTTCGCGAATGCAGTATTTAATAATAAGTATAATTTTTTGCCCCTTTCTTAATCTCGTATCTTTATCTAATAAAAGAATACGTATGATAAATCGATGAATCCAATTAATGGAGTAGGGGGTTTTCAGTTAAAGTGATAATTGATTATAATGATATATCGATGTTCAATATTGATATAAGCGTATTGTAATTTCTACTTATTAAGTAAATATTCACATGACTAAAAATCATAAAAATTGAAACAATCGCTCCCTAGTTTCAGTCTCAGCTTATAAAGGATTTCGATGAAAAGGATGCGATAAAACAAACCACGAAATCCAATATCGAATGGAATGTGCTCAAATTGATCCAGATCCTTCCACGAGTGGCGGCCGAATGGATGTGGTCCTGGAAGCTGGCTTACAATTTCAATTTACTCCATCCCAAGCTTGCAAACGATAGCAAAAAACCGGATAATAAATGACAGTTATTTCTCTAACGCCCTAATAAAGGCACCACGCAAAGAGTACGTCTACTACTTAATATTTGAACATGTTTAACTTAGACACTTCCTACTTATCAGTTTATTTCTCATTTATTCAAAACGAAACGTAATAGGAAACGATGTACAATTTTTGATTTAATAGTTCAGTTTTAAGATACTTACCGACATACTTAAAAACGTCAAGATGCCCGGCGCAGTAGTGCTTTTTTATGTTATTCGTTGACAAACAAACAGGCTGCTCACCTTATGGTAAGCGATTACACTCACCTATAATACATGTGATTCTTGTGAGATTCGCAGTAGATCTGCAGCCCACGCAAAAACCAGTGTACGTTTCCAGCATGTAACATAAGAGGTATACTCGCATATTCCAATAATTTCACTGCCTATATTAGCCTTCACACTGAAATACAGCAAAGCGAATACTACTATTTTGCGGAAAAAAATGGGGTCAACCCAAGGAGAGGACCTCAGTCTAGAATCTCCTTGTATCGTAAATGACTTAAAACTGACTTGTAATACATAATAATAATAAAATCGTATGACTGCACTGTCAAAATGAAGTTATCTGCTTCTGGATTTTGGGTAACTATAACTTTTATAGATATAATGTAAACTTGTTTAAACTTCTAAGAGATATTGGCTTCAGACTATTTATCTAATGTGACTGTGTAAAAATACAGGGAGAAAAAACTAGCCCTTGCTGGTTCTTTCCGGTACAAAGTCTGCAGCCGTGTAAGAATAAATATGTGATAATGTTTTGCTTAATTTTTTGAGTGCCGTCACGGCAACCAGAGACTTACTAGTCCCGATTAGGTAGATAATTTGCTCAGCTAAGCTTCCAAATGCAATTAATTCAAACGAAAATTTCTATAGAATCTGCGTAACCTTTCTCACATGCTAAAACAAACTATTGATAAAACCCAAAAGATTCCACCTATTCAATCTAGTTCCTAATGAAGCGTATTCATTCCGTTCTGATCTTCAAAACTCTATGCTAGTATTATATGGATTTGATTGGTATTGATTTATCACTAAACACTCTGCGTACGGAGTGATTAATTATTTGCGTCTAGTGGTCTCGCTAAAAGCAAAAACGTGGAAGTAATTAGAGATACTATTTCTTCGGACAGTTTCATCCCACACGGAAAAGGAAAGGTTACAAATTACTGGGAAATTAAATTCCGTAATCGTAACATCACCTATGCTCGTTATTAATGCAATTTTAATTTGCCATAATTAGACTGTCCCAGCGAAGATTTAAATTCGCACTTAAGTGTCGATCCAGATACAAAAATTCGTTATAACTACAAAGCATTCCTGAGGATTAAACTTTGTTGTTATTAGTAACTTGTCATTGGTTCTTAAAGCATAGTTTTTACCAAATATTCACTTAAAGTTTAATATGAAATTGCGTCGTATTCGCTTGTTTTTGAAACTTTTTTAATTTCACCGCGATAGAATATGTATATATATATATATATACCTATATATATACATTACTTTTTAACTGTAAAATGCAAATTTTAGTTACAATTAAATCTGCAAATTAGGATATTTTAAATTAAAAAAAAACCTCAACAAATAGCTGCAGTTATTTACATCAGAATTTTGTACACAATTGACCATAACAATACAACAAATATTTTTACCTTGAAAACTAATATTACTTACTTTAATGTCTATTGACGTGTGTTCAAATTTGCTCTTTTGGTTATTAAATAAATAAAAGAAACGTTAGTATGAAATAAGCCAAATCTTTTAAAATCTTCATACAAAACAATAATTTCATACTATAACCCCGAATATCAAAATTTAAATAATCTGATACGATATATGACTTTTACGGGAACTTATCAGTGTTAAGACAAATCTAAAAATAGGATAACGCTAACGATATTTCATCAAGAAGATAAGGTTCATGACATGTACGAGCATGCCTACAATCACAAGTTGTTATACTTCACTCTGTTTAACTTAAATCTTTAGTATTCGTAGAGGTATCGCCATAATCCTGTTGTTGTTAAGGGGATTTCACACTATATCCTTGGAGATTAAAGTTTGAATACAGTTTGTGATATGTTATCCAACTCGAGAAACAAGTTTAGTCACCTACGCAGTTAGATCTAGAACACACGTAACATTTCGGTGAAGCTGGACTTGACGCTTAAATATCTAAGTTTTGTCCAACTCCAGTGTGCTATTAACATATAATCCGTGACCTTCAACCGGGTTTATTGCGTGTGTGTACTTTCCACGGGTAAAAGGGCCATAAAGGGTTCCGAATACCTGCTGCAAGTTGAGGCTTCCAGCATTCATGTGCGGGAATCGTGGTCAGCAAAAATCTTTTTTTTTAACTTTGATGACATATAATAAATTTTATATACACATATGTATATTTTATACTATTATTATCAACTATCCGGCCCAACTCAACATGGCGCTGTATTGTAGAAACGTAGGCTTTCAATAGCGGACGATACGGCATTCAAAAACCAATATCATAATCAACAAACAGCTTTCTTCATAATTTGGTTTCTTTGTATTTTATATTTAATAAATAAATAAATAAATATTTGTTACACTTACACCAATTAGCCTAGCCCAAACTAAGCTCTATAAGGCTTGTGCAATGGGATCTAGGGTAACGGATAGACATACATATATTATACATATATAAATAATTTTTATTGAAATATATATCAACAACCATGACTAAGGTACAAATGCTCGCATTCATCACACAAACATCTGCCCCCACCGGGATTCGAACCCGGGACCTCAGAGATGGCGACACCTTGAAACTGGTGTATTATCCACTCGACTATGGAGGTCGTCAATTTGAATAGTTATTCTACTATTCTTAGCGAAAAATAATCTAACAAATAGAAAATGTTTTGAAAAAACCGGCCAAGTGCGAGTCGGACTCGCGCACCAAGGGTTTCGTACAAACCTGCAAGGTTTACAAAGTTCGTTCATTACGACAATCGAGTCATAACTATGGTATTTTTATTGCAAAATGAAATTCATAACATTACAATGGGGTAAGATGGAGGAGCATAAATTTAAGACAAAGATCTCTTTATCGTTTAAGTAATCCTTTATTTTATATTAACACATATCATTTATCTATAATATAACTGAATCACTTATACTAGCCTTGCAGCAGACTTGCGAAAGTTCTTTTATTAAAGTTATTATTAAAAAATATATATTTTGTAATGTAACTAAAAATTTAAGGTTTTCCGAATTTTTCCTTTATGTGTGCTATAAAACGTTGCTTCATGCCAAATTTCAAGATTCTAGGTCGACTGAAAGTACTCTTTAGGTTTCGATTCCCTTGCGAGTACTTGCGAGTTTCAAAATATGCAGCTTAAATTGCTGTTTCTTTTGATTGCGTTGACATAGAAGTTTGATTTTGTTACAGCTTAAAGGTATTATAGAGCTGAGTATTTGGTATGAATTTCAATTTAATACCTCTACGCGTTTATGAGGAAATGGGTAGTAAGTTTAAAATGATTAAAAAAATATATATTATGTGATGTAACTAAAAATTTATGGTTTTCGTAATTTTTCCTTTATCTATGCTATAAGCCGTTGCTTCGTACCAAATTTCAAGATTCTGATTCACGGGAAGCATCCTGTAGGTTTTGATTCCCTTGCAAGTGTCGAAAATTTGCGGCATAAACGGCTGTATCTTTTGATTGCGTTGGCTTAGAAGTTTGATTTTTTCACAGCTTCAAGGGACAGTAGACCTGAGTAATTGATATAAATTTCAGCTTCATACCTCCACGCGTTCCTGAGAAAAAGGGTCTTGACAGACGGACGGACAGACGGACAACAAAGTGATCCTATAAGGGTTCCGTTTTTTCCTTTTGAGGTACGGAACCCTAAAAACTAACACGTATTTATTCTATATGTATATATAGACAACACACATATATAATTTTACAAGTAAACAATAATATTATTTCAAATCGAATGATACAAAATCAATTTTAACATATGGTCTCAGAATATACTATACCTATTTAAGTATAGTTAAAAAAGTAAAAATATACTTTAGCAGCAAATTAATATGATACAAATGTCAAATACAATGTATGTGAATAACAAACAATAAACAACAATAATAATTCAACGAAAATTCAAAGTTTTAAAGTTTACATTGTTTTAATCTTTCAAAGTTACGCAAACCTATGAGTGTCAAATTTTTCCACACAAATTCCTGTAAGTATACTTTTGTGTGAAGTGACTTATGCTATAATTGGGTAGACGACAATTTTTTTAATTCTATATATAATAAGAATACTCTTTTAAGTGATAAATATTGTAGAACCAACAGTACACCTGCGCCTATTACTTTTGAAGATACATCGACATGTTTGCGGCGCTGTCGCGGGTCGCTCAAAAACGCTCCATACTAAAAGCACTGCAATCGTAACGTCATAACTAAGTAAACTCGCCTAATTTGTATGAGCCTATAAACAAATTTTAAAATAACTTTGTTATTTGTACGTTTATATACTTTCTATATAAAAGAATGTTACATTTAATGTGAGAATGCTAGAAATGTGTTCGTTTCATTAGAATTACGTAAATAATAATTGCTCATTTTTTAGAAATCTAAAAACAATATAAATTAATAATTAAACTGAAATTTCTATATTGACATACCTTCATGAGATATACATTGCTCAAATCAGATAATTATAGCATAATAACGGCCATAATCAGTTGTAGCCGTCTACCCTATTAAGTATATGTTAATAGCTAATTTACTTGTTTATTTTATTTATTATTTATAATTATAATAATACGCCCAACATAATTCGAATCGTGCAGGACTCAGACCTACGTCTTCAATAAACCATGTTGACGGTGAAACCATTCGAACCCCGAGCTCTAAGCCTTTCCAATCGAGCATTTCAACTGCATTCTTCACCTTCTATTTAGTTAAACCAATATAAATTCTATAAATAAGAGTAAAGAATAATCATTAGTTATACGTATTCTTACACTAAAAATGTATTTCACGTTAGAAGGCAAAAGCGATGAACCTCGAGTCAGTGAAATGTAAATCTATTTTAATGACAAAAGTAGGCTCTATTACCTGTTAATAACTACGTTCAACTTTTACTAAGTTTTGTAATAATTTTACAAATGTGTATTTATGATATTGCATTTTATTAAAAATCCTAAATAAATAAATATTTATTACACTTACACCAATTATAGCCTAGCCCAAACTATAAGGCTTGTGCTATGGGATCTAGGGTAACGGATAGACATACATATATTATACATATTTATTTATTTTTTATAGAAATATATATCAACAACCATGAACTAAGGTACAAATTGTTCGCATTCATCAAACAAACATCTGCCCCCACCGGGATTCCAACGCGGGACCTCAGAGACGGCTACACCTTGAAACCAACCACTCGACTATGGAGGTCGTTAGCGTAAATATGAAATATGTAAATATGAACATCGAATTGTGGAAAATAGCAATAAAACTTTAAATATATATAATAGTCCACAGTTTTATAACATTTTTATGTTACATTTGACAGATTTGCCAAATAGTCAGAACGGGCAATGGAAGCCTTAGACAACTTACTGTTTTGAAACGGTAAAATTGGTTTAGGTAGACTTGCTTATTTTTTTTTTGAGATATCATGTTAATTAAATACATAACTATAAATACACTCATAAATAAATAAAGATATGTAAATAAAGTAGTAATATTATGAACTGAGACTTGTTTAACGTTAGGCCCTTATGGGTTTTCTTTCCTGTTCTTTCCAGTACAAGATCTCTCCGTAAACTTGTGAAATAGTGGTGTAGCTTCATTGTCGTGGGAAAATGATGACGTGTTAATCATATTGAAGAAATGATTGTAATGATAATAATAACTGAAAAATGAAATAAGAACTTTCAACTTTAGATTACTTAGTTGAACATAACACATTGCATACTCCCAATTCACTGTAATAGAATACAAATACATATACATGAGGATAGCGAAGCTCATGAATTGCAGGATGAGATAACACGCATTACAATTCAGACAGACCCATAAATAAACTCGCTAGATTGCAACCACTGCCAGTTAATGTATTAAAACCGCCACAGATTCACCTTTACTTTTAGCCTTGGACCTTTGGAATACTTACTTTCTTAAAACTTAGATTAGTAGGTTGTCAAAGACAAAATTTTTAAAATTGGAATGTAAAATATACATTTAGATATTGACAAGAACCTGTCAAACATATAATAGAAACAAATGAGACATCTATTCATGCTTTAATCCTATTCAGATTGCACTAACTTTTAGGAAATCATATATTTTTGCAACAAAAGCAGTCTAACTATTGACAGTGGGTCGGGGCACAGCCGACCGACCTTAACAAGTCAAGGCCGTCGTAAACTCGTGATCACGCAATGTGGTCCAGGGTTGTCAAATCATGACTATCAAGTGACTACCGAAATCATGAATTAATTCAACTATATTTATAGAATAGGATAATGTTGGTAGTAAGCATTTAATTATGAAGTCCTGTGAAAATGAAAATTAATGACGGATAAACATAGACATAATAACGAATAGACATAATTTTATGACAAAAATTAAAATTCGAGCTTTTTAATCTATGATTTTATGGTTATATTTAATCTATGGTTTTTGATGTATAAGGTGAAAAAGGCAGGAACTATTAGCAGTCACTGTTAGACCAGCCCATTATATTATAATATTTCTGATTCGCCAGTGCATTTCCTTTATTTGCATTATTTATTCGAAAACAATTCAAAACCATGTATAATAATTTATTATATACAATCTATACTTATAATAAATCTGTAGATGGGTCAATTCTGTACATGAAATATATTTTCTAAATAACTATCAGGGGGTGATAAGGGATCGATACTGATACCAAAAATGCAATCAGTAAAATGTTTGTCTGTCTGTCTGTATGTTCCTTTTGGAAACAAAAACTACTGGACAGATTTTAACGAAACTTGGTATAATTATTCTTCATACTCCTGGGCAGGTTATAGAATACTTTCCATTACGCTACAATCAATAGGAGCAGAGTAGTGAAGGGAAATTTTTGGAAAACGGGAGAAGTAACTCCTTTTTTTTGCTTCCGTCGCGTGTGTACCCTTAATGGTTAAAGTCATATAAAAATCATGTATGACGGAAATATTCTACATAAAATTGTCTTTATGATTGACTCACAATAACACGTGTAACTCCTGATAGCTTAGCAGTTCGGAGCATTCTGGTTATATTTGTTTACTTTTACATTTATAATACTGTCACTCATCTCTAATTTTAAAAAGTTAACATTATTATCTATTCAATAAAAAAGGAATCATAGAAATCGGTATAGAAGTTCAATCACAGGCCAGGTCAATTTGAAAAATTATCTGTGTCCAATTCTTCACATTTTCTTTTATCTATGAGTAGCAGAGCGGTCGATTGTGGCTTCGCCCGCGTTTACCATGCGAGTGAAAACGCCTTTCTTCATAAATGGACTATCCTACACTGAAAGGCCGTTCAAACAAACTCCTTTATTTATTCGTTTAGGAAATATTTACGTAGAAATTCAAACTTTGTATTTTCGTTTTATTTATTTTTTCTGTATGACAGTTAACTGGATAATGAAATCAAATACACTAGGTCGAAGTCGTGGGCAACAGCTAGTCCGTAATAATATTGATGGCTTCATATTGATGATTGTATTACCATCAATTTAAATAATATACCTGGCAGGATAAAGTAAAATATGATTATACATCAATCCGCCCGATCAAAAATAGATTGTCGCGCAATATAATCTGAAATACTTTACTATCCTAAGTGTTCCCTTCATCATTTGACAGAAAATCCTTTAAACTAATCTTGGAAATCTTTCGAGGCCACCAGGATCAGGGCCACAATTCTAACATTGTTAACTTTGAAAGGTTGTCTGCAGTTTTTGGATCGTAATCGAGCTTACAATTAGGTCGGATCATTATAGTATAAAATTATTATCTACTTTCTCATACATAGTAAGCTTAGTAATCGAAATCGAAAAAAAATATTTTCGCATATAGTATGGGCGGTAACTCCGCTGCTCAGTTTTTAACTTTGGCGGCTTAGCAATCAATATCTGTATAATATCCATTATGTTATGTTTCCAAATAAATATTTTGTATATTTTTTAATATGAATAAGCTTGCAATGACCCATCTTTGCCTATTATTTGTTCGTATTAACGACCTTACAAATTTTAATAAAATGTCAAAATAAATGTATGAAGAAGTATCAATTGTCTTCGGTATTTCATCATTTATCTTACTAAGCTCACTCGTACATTATGAAACAATAAATTCTGAAGCAAAACCTAACGCCGTGTGACATTGTCAAAAGATTATAAAATTAACCAAGAAAGAAACGTGACAAACTAATTTCTCAAACAACTACAGGAAGCCCAGAATACATACTTATATACAACTGCTGACTTAAAAACTAAAGGATCTGCCTAGGTTCAATGTTTCATTTACAAGATAAATGTCAAATTAACGAACAAATATCAATCATTAATTTTAATACAAATCTATAATGAGAAGTTTCGCATCCCTAGTTCTACATTCTATTACAGATATTAAAGTGCGTAAAATCGACGGCCGAAATTTTACTGTTACTATAAGATAAGAGAGATAAGATAACATAAGAGTTATCATTATTTAAGCTACCTTTCCCTTGTTTCGCTAAATCAATATTCTACTTGGTGCCTTTAAGTGTCAGAAATAGATAGGGGTGTATTTTTACAAGTTCTCTCGAGAATCTTTTCTCTACACGAGGCTCATTATAATGCGCAGATTCAGACAAGTTCCCCATTCAATTTTATTGACATCGCCGCGCAAGTGTTTCGCATTTCCTGAGGCTATGAAAATGTAAAAAGGTTTATTTAATGCCTTCAATGCCATCCCGAGCCACATAAAAGCCGTGACTTTTGGTTACAAGCACCGTTTTGTACATTAAATGGCTCTCCGCAATTTTGTTTCTATTATGTCCGGAAATTTTCCGGACAAAATAACAAATTTGAATTATGCTAAAATACAAAAAGGCAAAGAAACGTAAACAAAATGTAAGATACCCGCCTCCAATCGAAGACTAAATACAATTTTGCATCGGTTTATAACAATCCCAATACTTAGTTCGAGTTTGCTTAAAGAGAGATTTTTAACACCCCATATTCTAAAACATTTCCTCGAAACTTCCTCAAACTCAGTCGGGGGCACTCAACAAACTCCTTCAGAGATCCTCTGAAATCAATATTATTTGTTATAAAAGCTCGAGGAACGTTCAGTCAAGGTAAAATTTCCTAGTATTCGTCATAAAATCATAGATAAAATCACAAATAATATTATGTATGTTTCCTCGAATTTTGTTATTTATAACTACTGGCTTTGTTCAATTACCCCCTTTGTTGTACGAATTATCTAAATATATAAAAAGGAAATCTAACTGGCATATGAACAAGGCCATACTACTACCTACCATTAGTCATGTAAAACCTACCACGGGAGTTCTTTTTATAGTAAAGATTGGATATTCATATTATTAGAGGGTAAAAAGGGGCAGAAAATTAGTATCCAATTTCACCAACTTTGAAACAAACTCTTTGAAAATTTACAATTTTCAGGGTATTTCAAATTCAACTTCTTAGGGGGGGTGAAAGCGTAGCAAAGTTACGTAAAAATTTTGTATGATATTTTTTGTCTATTGAAAATTTGAAAATCAACTACACAATTTTAATTCAGTACCTTATATAATTACTAGCTTTCCTCCCGCGGCTTCACCTACGTTATGTCACATTTTCCAGAAGTAAAGACATCTCCAACCATCCTCATATGTAATTGCATTGAAACCTGGTCAGCAGTTTTTTTCAGATTCTCGCACAGGAAAAATATATTTTCCCGTGGTAAATATACCCCTATGGCCTTCTGCAAATCTTAATCTATCTCTATATCAACTTTCATAAAAATCGGTTGTGGAGTTTCTCAGTATATTAGGATGAAAAAATTTTATTCATGAGAAATAGATCGTCTAGAAACCTGCACATCTAAGATATTCAAATGTGTGAAAATGCGAAACGCAATGGTAAACTTACGTAAATAAGTACGTGAATGTCACAAAAAACTAATAATAGATCATACGCCTGTTATAAAATTATTCAGCTAATTTGTTGAGACTAGAAATAAATAATCATTAATGTTGAAAATAACGAGGGAAGTAATCAAAATTTTGTGTAGGCGGTTGCTAATACAGTGGCACAGTCTGCTTAGGGCCATTTTGTACCATATGTATGGCAACCAATATCTGGAATATCAAAAGTCTAAAAGTTTGTGAGGAAATCTTAGTTCACATCGTCATCAATAAGGAGAGTTTGTTTAGCAAAAAGACATTTGTTTATCAAATCATAACTACGGTAGCATAGAAACTTACTAGGCCAACAGAATAACCATCAAAAATAAGTACACAATAAAAATTCTAGTAAAATTGTCCTAAAGAACATAGATTTAAAATTTAAATACCAAATAAGTAACCTAGATTTGCACATCGAAAAATATGGGTGGGACAATACTATTACTAATTTTATTTCTAGCGGCCCTCTTTCCATTCCATTTCACAATCAAAAACGTTCCATACGTAAAATTTTTACATTAAAGCAAATTCAATTTTGTGTCGACGTGAATTTTTATTTCACAGCATAAGATAACTTTACCTCCTTCATACTAATTTAGAACTTCCATACCAGTCTATGAATACAGATGTAATTTTGCGATTCAAAGTAGATAGTCTTCCCGCAAATCCACTAAGCCCATATAGCCTATTTAGAAGTCGTACGTCGTACAGATAAATATAGATTACATTTCAGGAAGCTATATTCCCTTGCTTCCACGAAAATCAGCAAAAGTTTTCTGTGTAGCTAGATATAATACTGATAATATTCAATAAAAGCCTCATATGAATTGCGAAATTATATCTCGTATCAGTAAAATTGTTTATACTTTTTACCTAACATGTATTACTAGATGGACCACAATAGAAATGTAAATCTATCCTGTACTATTGTAGTTTTGTATGACATATTATTGCGGAAACAGAATGAATCATGTATCCAGCTGTTTTTCTATTTTTTTCCTCAGGAGAGGAAGGCTGAGAATCTATCACAAGGAGCACAAAACGTGCCCAGGATACCCCCGCAATGGCAAGTGTCGCGGAGGTTATGTCGGACTCAACGCGACCAGAGTGGTCTGACCACTACCGACTAAACTCAGCCTGTGCCTAAGTTCTAAGAACCATATAGGCAAATTGTGAGGGCGACCGCCCCTCAGGAGAGGGGCGATGCAGTGTTGGCCCATAAAAGGGGCCCAAAGCGCTTGAAAAGGCGCGGGAAGCCAAAGTGGCGCCGGCCTTATCATGGGATCCAGCTGGTGTAAGCATTAATATACTCGTATGACAGCGAAATAATTCTTCTGCAATTTCAATGGCTCAACCGAATATACTTATATCTTAGTGAGTCCTAGTGTAGTCCAAGGTATGTATCCAAAGATGCATGTCACCAAGTTTCCACTTGTTTCAACCCAATTTCAAGCCTAGATGCTCATGAACTCTGTATCGCCACAACTATATCCATTCACAGTAGACACGTCGCAAATAAGCTAGCGGCGAAATTCTGTGTTGTGCTATTGAATATTCATATTGCAAGCCTCCTCGGCTGAGTTGACTTAAACTCTGCGAAATCTAAATTTTCCTCATCGTAACTTTGTCAGGATAAAATTTAAATTATATGTATTAGCTTGCTAATTGAACATTAAATATTCACTTCACGACTAAGAATTATAACCAAATTTGACTCAATCTTATAACTATATAAATCTTCACTGCTCTGCATCATTCGTATATATCTATCGAGATCTATCTAGAGTATTTACTAGGAAAGTGATAAAACGGTCATGTACCAAGTAGTTTAATTGACAGACTTCCGAAGTTTCTTGCTACGGAGTACGTTCCTGATATTTCGACTGCGACCTCGAGAATGTTACCCTCGTCAAACCACAAGCAGCAGGCTATTTAAACTTCCGATGAACGGG
The DNA here is from genome assembly GCA_036419045.1 of Scirpophaga incertulas. Lineage (NCBI taxonomy): Eukaryota > Metazoa > Arthropoda > Insecta > Lepidoptera > Crambidae > Scirpophaga > Scirpophaga incertulas. Next base: position 9,675,327 of record CM071637.1, on the reverse strand, counting down.
CAATCTACAAACTCTCAATAGCAGAGTTTTAATAGCCAAAGCGAACTAGTGTTTGTAATACATATTTACGCAAGGGCTTAGCGTCATATGTAGTCAGTGTTATTTCATAACTGCTCTGGTCTAACGTTTCTGCTAAAAATCAAGTTTATCTAAACTTTTCATTAGGAGTAAAGTAGAGTCACTTTAGATAAAATTCTGTTACTATTGAATATTGTGGTTATCTTATCTGTTCTATTAATAACACAGAATATTATCGACAACCAACCCGCACTAGGTCAGCGTGGTTGACTAAGGCCTAATCGCCCTAACGTAGTTAGGGTAGGCTCGAGCCCCTCGGTGGGGACGTATATGAGCTGTGATGATGAATATTATCGACACGGTGTAACTTAAAGAGAATGGCGACGCAGCTGCTATCTCTACCTAACTTTTATTTATTGATAAGGCATACCAACAGCGATGCATATTAGACAATTTACAAAAACACTGACAATGGTATTTCTAGTATGCTCGCCTATTACAGGTACACACAGCTCTCATCGTACATTAGTGTGGTCATCATCTTACATTTATACAAACAACTTTACAATGCTAAATAAAATATAATAAAAACAAAATTAAGATTAAATAAAATAAATTACAATTTAAGTTAAGATTAAGAATAAAGTTAAGCTTTGACTGATTTTGTGCTATCTGGTTGAAAATATCCTATTAATTTATTTTTAAATGCTTTGGCCGAGTCGTGGAAAATATCTATGTCTGAAATTTTGGTGCTTATAATTGGTAAGGCATATAACTCGTTATATGCCTTACAAATTCTTGATATTGGGTGATGCAGGCCCAGGTTTGTCCTATGGGGAAGAACATGGAACAATTTACGTATTTGGTAGCGGGGATATCTGTAAAGGACAGTTAACTTTAATTTATTATGCAAATGCATGCAATTAATTTTATTATTTAAAATTTTATGCAGAAACATGAGAAATCAAACGTCGGTTACGTAAAGATATCATTTTAAAGAACTTATCTTATCTATGGAACCTTTCAAATACATTAATAAAAGTGTATGTCGATTAAACAAACTTAAGATAGATAACTAACCAAGGCTAGCATTCACCTTGCATAAAAATTAAATAAATATTCTTGAAACTAAACTTTTCGGAATTTCTCCACAAACATCGCACCATATTCAAGTTAACTTGCACTCATTTCAAATTTATTTTCTTAATAAGATTAAATTCTACTTTAAAAATTTTGTATATAAATTACACTAATTAACTATTATCCTATTATATTTATACATACTACCAAATTGTTCGAGGTAAAACATATTACTCATCTTAAAAATGGGCTTTTTAAATTTACCCGTTAGATGGATTTTTTAATTTACCTGCTTATAATCTAAATATCCAATATCGCATGTAACAAGGCAAAACACTGTAGTATTCAATGTCTTAGATTTACATAATTTTATAACATCGTCGGACCATTCCACGACAATGTCGAAAACACGAATAAAATTCAAATTCCCCCTGATCCAAGTTTCCTTACCTTGGAGGCAACGGAGCAGAAGATCGAGGTTAAACCCTCCCAAATTGTGAATGTAAATAACAAATTGTACCGTTTATGAACAAACATTAGCAAACATTTAGCTCTTGTGAATTTCAAGCGTCAAGATTAAAAATATTACGCGGAATTTAACGTGCCATGCTACTTCGTATAATTTTATTGGTCTGTATTGGAGGTAAGCGTGATTTGAAAATTATAAATAACCCTTGCACCTTGGCTTTGAAGACTACGGTTAGCACAACAGTAAAAAAATCAACTAAGCGCAAACTAAACGTGATAATTTCATGTGATAATTTAAATAATACATGCGGTAATGAATCCCAACTAATATTATAAATGCGAAAGTGTGTTTGTTTGTTTGTTTGTTACCTCTTCACGCTTAAACTACTGGACCGATTTCAAAAATTCTTTCACCTTTGGAAAGCTACATTCTCCCGAGTAACATAGGCTACTTTTTATCCCGGAAAAATCGACAGATCCCACGGGATGCGCAATAAAGGCTTCGCTCAAAAACTACTGCACAGATTTTTATGCGGTTTTCATCAATAGATAGAGTGATTCTTGAGGAGTTTTGCGGCATTTTTTATCTCGGAAAAACGGATAGTCCCACGGGAAGCGCGATAAAATCTTCGCACCATAAACCGACTTCCGCGTATATGTAGCCGTGGGCAAAAGCTATGACCCTTAACCCTCTATACACCCAATCCCGAAATCCACGCGGGCGAAGCCGCGGGCAGAAAGCTAGTATTGAATAAATGTTTCGTCACTCCCTCTCCACGGATGTCATCCGAACCTACTAAAGAAATATAACACTGCAGTTCTGCGAAAAGATGTGATGTGGGGAGCGGCAATGTACAGCAGTAGACGTCTTTTGGATATACTCGTATATATATATTAGGGTGTCCCAGAATATAAGGGCAATTTTTTTTTTACTAATTGAGACACGTATACCCTCTTATTTTGTTCCATTTGACCTTAGTAACTGAAATAATAAATATTATCGAAATCGGATAGTGATAACCCGTGCCGAATTGATGTCAAACTTTGAATATAAAAGTTTGTATAGAAACCATAGGGGAATATTTTAACTTAATATTTATTTTGTAAATTAAACAATGGTACTTGATAATAGTATTATATTTATTATGTATTATACATATTAATTATTTAAAGATAGATGATAAATAGATAAAACTTTATTTACACTTGACTTCATCACACACAAATACAAAGAACTTAAAATTATACAAACTTAACAATTACACAAAACAAAATGAAAAGACATTAAAAGACATTATTAATTAAATTTTCTTTTTAAGAAGGTTTGTTTTTTCAGTCAGGATATACTTTTCTGTGTTCTTGTACGCAACGTAATAAATTTTGTTTTTGTTCCTCGTCCACATTGATTAAGCCATGAAAGTCTTGCACCTACTCAATAGCTCTTTCACCCGTCTCATTAACTACTTTCAGTGACTGCACCTTCATTTTAGCATGTTGAAAGGAAGCATGAGCAGGCCATGAAGTAGGACTCTTCATGAGAAAACTGTCATCAATTTTGAGTCGCCTTAAAAAGGATCTACTATTCATGAAAACAAAGTCATCGATGTTTTTTTCGAAAAGAGGGCCGCTAAGATCTTCTCTCGATGGAATGTAGTGTGTATTGTGGACCGATGGATTTTCTTTGGTCAAATTAGCAACTATTTTTTTTTCACTTTTTTTACAAGATAGACACTTCGTCTGCCAAATACCACAAATGCTGGCAAAACTTCTGTAGAGCCCTTTTGATATAGTTTTATCGACCATTTCGTATACCTTCACAACCTTTTAAAAGCATTAGTCCCGGTAGGGCGCTTTGGCCGCTGAAGTGCATTGCAGCCAAGGCTTGACATAGGATGTCGTGATAAACAGGCCGACTAGACGTCTGCTGCTTTGTCCTTATAAATAGCTCTCACCATCCATCTTGCTTGGTGCATGGTGCCTGGAGGCCAAATTTTAAATTTATTAACTGTATCTCCACCAAGAAATATTATGCAGAGCTCTATTAACTCTCGATAGTCATCTCTTACAATTTCTTTGGTCAATTCTGTTCTGTAATACTCTAAAAGTTCATCAATTTCAGAAACGTTTAGGCACAGGCACGAGAAGCACATATGCACGATTGATTCGGCCTGTGTTAGAAGCAGTAGTATCACAAAAGGACTAGTACTTTATTTCAAGATTCCAGTCAACAATAGCATTCCAAACTGCTTGAGCCTGTTCGCTTCCCGATGAGTTATCTAATTTTGGCACAGCAGTAAGTTGTTCTTTATCATATGCAATAACGATTGCTAGACGTTCCTCTTTATCTTCGCGTACATTTAAAGCCGGCAACAGTTTTCCATCCCAGTGGACAGTTACAGTATCTGGTACATCGTTTTGAAAATTATATTCTAAAACTATGTATATTTCTAAGACTCGCCTTTTCTTCCTTTTCTGCCAATTTTTTGGCCACTCCAGCTAAGTTACCGGGTCGTACTGGTTCTCTGTGTTTTTGTAAGAAAATCTTATCTTTATTAATTGAAGCGCATCGGCATGTGCAATATCAAACAATTTTTTTGTATTTGTAATAAACTCTAGTCGACGCTGCTCAAACAGATGTTGAGTTTTGTTTGCATCTTTTTGCAAATTTCTCCAATCTTAGTATAAGGCTACAAGTTTCCTAATACAGTTAGGTAAAGATTTAGTCGGTACACGTGGTTTTTCCCAATAAATAATACACTCACGAATAGTAAGATTTGCACTTTTATTGACACTTAAATTGACTTTGAGAATATTATAAAATAAAACCGCCAGTCAGCAACTTGTCGATTAGAGGGAAGTTTAAAACCTGTAATTTGATGTTTTACAACCCCGACCAAAAATATTTCCTTTTTAGAACTGCGTAACTCCACAGACATATTGACACAACTAAAGCAATTCGTTTACTAATAAAAACAAACAAGATATAACAAGCACATTAACACTTGTTGGCGCGCGCCCTATGAGTACTATGCAAGTTCTGAAAAGTTTCGATGCAAGTCGGCACGGGTTGCAGTGATTAAATTTACGTGAAATTTTATTTATAAGTAGTTTAACATCATCAAACAAAATTAGAGGGATGCATTGAAAAAATAAAACTTTAATTTTTTTGGGACACCCTAACATAAAACCATATCACCCCTATGAAAAAAATATCTATTATATATATATGAAAGATTAAATATGAAAAAAATATGTCTACGGAGGGTGTAAAAGCGAGTGCAAACTATTGACCCGGGCATTGCTGTCCGTCATTTTTGCGTGTTATCGCTGACGAAAAACAGATGGCGCTACGTGTGCTATGTAGCGTTCGTGCGTTCGACACCAGCCGATTTTATCCGAGCGCTCTCGAGCTCAGAGGCTTCGTGGCGACTTCACTTACTTACTTACTCATTTACTTGTCGACGAGTGAACACATGTTTTTCAAATTACCCTCTATAGCTTTCTATGAAATATTAGTTGAGTTTCTTTTGCATAAATTAATTCAGAGCCTTAAGCATCTAGTGTTTTGTAAAAAGTTACGTCATTCTCTTAATAATAGCGTGGATCTTCTTATACTATATTATATATCCCATAAAAATATATCACCATAAAAATAAAGGTTTACACACAAAGCTTTGAATTTAAAACAAAAATATATTCACAATCTATGTAATTGTTGAGAACTCTTCACAAAATTGTGTCTATGATATAAATGACTTACTTATTATTAAAAAAACTTTTTTATTTTGATTTACACAGATTTGATTGTCAACTAAAGTTACGAAATCTACTATCAAGTTTTTCCTTTTATTCTTGCTTACTGTTTTCCCCGTATTTACAACATTTTCTGACGAGAAGATCAACTCTTAACTACGTAGAACTTGAGACACTACTCTGTGATTGTGAGTCCACTATAAATTCTAGACCATTGACAATTATGGCCAATGACACAGAATGTCTTCAACCCCTTACTCCCAATTTTTTTATGCAAGACCTGTTAGAGTCCGGTGTACCTGATTTTGATCAGATAAATGCCTCGGTAATTAACTCAAGACATCGATACCTACAGAAACTGCGAGCGGACTTTAGGGGTCGATTCCGTAGCAAGTACTTAGGTAGTCTTTACCAAAAACCACATATGTGTTTTGCTAATAATTTGAAGTAGGGAGATATAGTATTGTTAGGTACCGATAACAAACGAAATCTTTTGCCAATAGCTAGAGTATTAGATTGCATCAAGGGTATGGATAATAAAGTACGATCTGTAGGATTAAAGAAGAGAAAAAGAAAAAGACAGAGGTTCAGTTATAGTACGACCAATACAAAAATTGTACCCCCTTGAAGTGCAAAGTGGTTTAGAATATTTTTTTTTTATTCTATTTAGTAAAAAAAAATGAGTATAACTTATTTATTACAATTATATTAGTAATATATATTAGTCTCTAATATTTTTCTGGTTTGTGAGGATGTTGAGAACTCTTCACAAAATTGTGTCTATGGTTTAATTGACTTACTTATTATTAAAAAAACTTTTTTATTTTGATTGGCACAGATTTGATTGTCAGCTAAAATTACAAAATCTATCAAGTTTTTCCCTTTATTCTTGCTTACTATTTTCTCCGTATTTACAACAGTAATAAACTGTCAAAGACCACCGTTCTCACCCTTGTTCGCCTTCTTAAGAACGAAAAGTAGGTTTTGTTTGAACTTGAAAGCTTCAAATACTGTCAGATTTCAAGATATTGACATTCAACATCCAGAAGGATACTTAACAAGAAAATTTGATTCTTCGGTATTTAGACAAGAGATCCGTGATAAATACGAGTATAGAAGTTCCAAATGTTTTACGGGGATCAATATGAATTATATATATATATATATATATATATATATATATATATATATGTGTGTGTGTGTGTATTTATGTATTTATTTATATATATATAGATTAAGTACTCTATTGTAGCAGGTGTTATTTTGCGGAAGTCCATTGTATTACAAAGGATATTGTTTTTTGCTAACTGCGCGGAATCAGCAAAAAACAATATCCTTTGTAATATATAGATTAAGGAAAATTTTATAAAGATGTATTGTAAGTTTTAGTTTACTTCATTGACAAAAATCCTTTATAAAAAACTTTTTTTTAACCTTCACTAGCTTTTAACAAAATGGCAAACTAATCTTGCGTCTCAGTAAGAAAATGAAAAAAACAACAGTTTTTTTATATACACAGTTATTTTATATACACACTAAATTTTATTATACACAGGCACTGTGTATATAAAAATTTAGCTACAACTCAGAATTATTTTCTTATTATTATTTTTTTATTTGCTTATCTTAAAGTTCATAGTTTAGATGTAAAACTGTGCTAAACTGTGAGAAAAGTTTTATCCAATTTTTTACTATTTAAAAGTTTCAATTTACACTTTTATCTTATTCGATCATTGACGCCTCTACTACTCTACTCAGTCCATTCCCAATTTTACAAGAACTGTACAATCTGAATTACTAAGTTAATAAAGTTAATTAGACTTAACTTCATGTCCATTCAAAATTACATAATAATAGTAACTGAATAAGCAAATGGTCGTCATTTGACTATCACTCGCTGTTGCTGGAGCATTTGTTTGTCACATAAATGCCCCATCTGTTCAGTATTGGTCTGCTTTTTAGGGGAGGCCATTTAGTGCGCAACGAGTTACCACTTACTATATTTAAATAAATGCAAGACTTTGAAAGGACAGCTGACGGGAGTCTATTCTATAGCCCGGTTCTCATTACCATCAAAATTGATATAGAATATGTAGTCCATCGACGTTTTAAAATTACAATGATAATAGTTCCTGTGCATCTAACTGAATACACTCTATAGCTGCATTTCACATAATACATATAGAGATTAGCACGTTTAATAAATTATCGTATCTTATAAAGATTCATGTAAGCAACATAATAATTTTTCAACACAATTGCTCGTAATTGGTATGTAACTACACCAATTTTAGTTTCACAATGTATCATATTACCAACTTATAATATCTTTCGAATTTCAAATTCGATTACCGCACAGTTTGGTAATCAAAAGTTAATAGTTTCGTAAAGAAAAGTCACGCTTTTATTTATAAGAAAAAAAAAATAGGAACCAAAGAGAATTTATATGCAAAATGCTGAAACATTTTTGTAAATTAAATAAGTTTGGCGTTTAGAAACACTCTGTTTAAAGATATACAATTATAAAAACCTTATTTAAAATTACAACTATTAAATAGAAGTCATACATAAATATTAAAAGAATATATTTATTTTGTAAAAATTATATAATTTGCTATTTTGGCTGTATAAGCGTCGGTACCTTAGTCTTTCGCGCACAAAGCCGTCAATGAAAAAGCAAACGCGCCATTTTTCAATTTTCAGTACTATTTTGCAAGTGGATATTTTGCATTGTTTCTTTTGTTAAGATTTTTATATCAAAAATGTCATCAAGCGATGAAATTGATACGAATGAAATAATAACGAATTTTTCAGAAATGACTGGCGGTGAAGGTGGAAATCCAACGCATAATTTTTATAATTTACTTTCACAAATTGTTTTTCACAATATTTTTTTATCTATACATATAATAAGACAGTAAAAATATTTTGTCTGTACATTTAGTATTTTTGACTGAAATGGATAGAGGGGCACTTAAATAGATTATTAGAAAGCAAAAAAAATTTTTTGGAATTTTTTGTCTGTCTGTATGTATGTTCACGTTTATCTCCGAAAGTACTGAACCGATTTGCTTGAAACTTTCACTATTTGCTTTGTTTTAACTCAGAATAATATCTAAACTTTGTTTCATCAAAATCGGTTCATTAAAAAAAAAGTTATCGTCATTTTAATGAACTCAAATAAATAAAACTGGAGTGTCATCTGTGAAAATTGAAGACGGTGAAATTTTAATCAAAAGTACTGTGAAAATAGTATTTCTGGAAAAGCTCATTGTTTTGTGCCATACTATACATACATACATACTAATATTATAAATGCGAAAGTAACTCTGTCTGTCTGTTCCGCTTTCACACCAAAACTACTGAACCGATTTAAATGAAATTTGGTACACAGATAGTCTGGAGCCTGAGAAAGGACATAGGCTACTTTTTCATGCAAAAAAGGTTGTAAAGGGTTGTAAAAGGTTGAAAGGAGGGATTATTGGTTGTATGGAAATATTGTTAAAACTACTGAACCGATTTAAATGAAATTTGGTACACAGATAGTCTAGAGGCTGAGAAAGGACAGAGGCTACCTTTTAAAGCAGAAAAGGGTTGTAAAAGGTTGAAAGGAGGGGGTGAAAGGTTGTATGGCAGTATTGTTAAAACATATCCTTCCTGTGGGAAATTCGAATATAACGCGGGCGACGCCGCGGGCGGAAAGCTAGTAGACCTATAAAGTTTGTATTAATTACTCGCAATGGTGTTGAAAAACGTCTTAACACTCGTGAGCAGTTAAAAATTACATTCTCGGCTGAATTTTCGATATTACTCACTTGTTTTATAATGTACTAATAATAAATGATATTGTCATAGTGCTTGACTTTCCATTACAAAAAAAAATGCCACAAGGACATCATTATCTGTTTAATCTCTAATACATATTGACATTTCGTAACTATATAATAGCTCACAATATATTAAATTTTCAGCTAAATCACATTTTTCAAATTAATGAATAATCGAATGATTTCAAACATCAGCTGGTTTAATTTATTTAGTCTTCCTTACGATACGATTCTTATTAATAGGTAAAGTAATGAGAAAAAAGAAGAAATCTTTATTTCGGACAAAACTTTTTTTTATATAAATTATAAATTCAAATTCCTTCATAAATTTGAACTGATGTCATTTAAACTTGAATTCCCAACAGGTGTAGTTGATGCCGGTGTGCAAAATCAATAGCACCGTATTGAAGGACTAAATCCTACAGCGGAGGTCTATAATAGGGAGAGTTTTACAACTGCCTAATAAACTTTACTGCCGACATCCCAAATCTGGAAACACGAATTTATGTTTATTGCGGACCTTTAAATAGATAATTTATACTTCACTCCCAGCCTTACAATGTTAAACATTGTTGCGAAACTAGCGATTCAGAAACCTGGTATATTTTTTATTCCTATCTTGTTATTCTCATTTTAGGTAGATTTATTCCGTTTTAATTAAACTAAAATAAATTATTGTGATTCTATTTCCTATTGTGGGAAAATGCATGAAAGTTATTACATGTTACTCTTATGTATTATATTAAACAGTTATCATCTCACATGTGTTCCAGTAAGAGACTGTTAATTTGTTTTAATACAAATATATAGACTATCAAACAAACAAATGTCAGCTTCTCAACAAACCCCAAGAAATGTATATTGCCGACTGGTAAAATTAGAGGTGGTATGGTATGGTAGCATTTTACTGTCAATTTTACCCTTCAAATTGGAAAACAGCAATCACAGCATAGATTTGTATGAAAATTACGGCGTCCTAACCAGTTTCCAGTCATACCGTTCAATTTTAACACTATCTGCTCCTTCACTCGCATAGTCCAATGGGACGATTGACTTACGGGACCAAAACGCAGATGACTCCAGCATTTGTGGTTACCCATCATAGGTCTGATCACAACCAACGTTGAATAACTTTAGCAATAGTTCGCTGAGCACAAACATCTCTGCGCCACGTAGCTCCTGCGCCATCGAGCGATAAAATAGATAAGACGCAGAAACTTCCTTTTGATATAATGATTCGTCTGTTTGAGAAAAACATGAGCAGTCAACTTTGCCTGGCTAGCAAGAAAACCACCAATACTGTGTGATCACAGTACTGTAAAAATACAATGGCTTTTTATCAAATTTTGATATACGATTTTATCATATCGTTCTTTAATGTTCTGTTCTGTTATGTTAGTTCGACTGGTACAGTCCCTCCGGTCACCGCCAAATAGTATAATTATATTAGACCAGAGACACATTCTGCTGAATTACTCTAATTTTAAGTTTCTACAATCTAATACTGACTTAGCAAAAAATAAAAACAAATTGCGGTTATCGAAAAGCAGATTTGGAACAGAACTAAATCCTTAAAATTATCAAATGAATATTAATACGACTAACTTTTAAATATCGATTGCCATAAATAAGAAATAAATTTTTCATTAAGCAAGTGTATTTCGAAGGGTTGGGTCAGTACTCGATGGTGGAACTAATAAAGGCGCCAAAACATGTTTATAACGTGGGTTCAAATTCTGACCATATCACTTGCTCACAATAACGTTATGAAATAGATGCACATAGATGGTTCGCATCTAGCTTAAACCCCATGTACGAACTTTATTTTCTTTTTTCTATTTAAATGTATTCTCAACCTCTCTTCAATTCTCTTCGAAACTTTTTGCTATGGAATAAACTGTTGCGTACAGCCGATGCGATTATCGCATCGGTTGTACGCATTCAAAAAAGAGCGTATTCCTATGGCCGGCAATTCATCTGTGACTCCTCTAATTACTTACCATCAGGTGATGCATCTGCTCGGTTGCTCCCCTGTCATTAAGAAATAGCTTCTGCCAAGTTTCGGCGTAAAAACAGAAAATTTTAAATCGGTAATTGCAACATTGGCAGCGACAATTTATAACTTTTGTCAGGAAAATAGTACCTACTTTGGATGGTGTGACCAGGGTACATCCCTCCCCCCCCCCTGGCGAAGGCTCGACCGACTAAGGTCGAGCTAGCCCGTGGGCGTGTGGCGGTAGCATCGCGAAAGCGCACCCCGCCACGTGCCCCGATATGGGCTGGAAGGACACCGGGGGGTTTTTAGTGGGTAGGCCGGTCTTCTACCGGAGAACCCCACACACGACCGCGCCTAGCGCAGCGACAGCTCAGCGCGGTGAAAAGGTGCATAAGGAGCATTTTCCCCCGCAAAGAAAAAAAAAGGGTACATCTCTCCGAAACACCCGAACAGTCGACCTAAGAAATGATTTATAGTTATTTAAAAATTTATTTTAAATTATCCCAATTGACTCGTCGTTACGCCAATAATCGTAATACATAAGTGAACAGAAACACATATGGTGTTTCTCTTGGTAAAACTTACTCAACTTAGCTTCAAGGCCCAAGCTACTAAACAAAAATCCTGAATCTGCCACTTCTGCCACCACACTTTAAATATTAGTTAACTAGAATCACCTCATCAATAAATATGACTAACGATTAATATTAGAAATTTAAACACCGAATTAATAATTACTATTACCACAGCAGCGGAAAGTGCCAAGGTAATTATATCGTATCCCATATCAGCCGGAGAGATCCAACCGCTATGAATTAGCGATTAAACTCAGCCTTATATCTAAGTTTTAAACACCATGAAGGTAAATCATAAGGCCGACTGCCTTCTCAGGAGAGAGAGCGATGCAGCGCTAGTCCATAAAGAGGGTCATATACGTTTGAAGATGCACGGGAAGCCAAAATGGTGCCGACATTTATCATAAGGGGATTTTATCCTTTATACTGTCAAATAGTATAGAAAAAACGAAGGGATTTTTTTATACAATAAATGATATAGACGAATCAAGTTTACTGGAGCAAAGTTACTAACTTTATAATTGATCGGAAGTAAGTGCCGTTTTGATTACGAAAAACTTCTCCGATCGCTCCTAAGCTCCAAAAAGTGTGCAAGCCAAAAAAGTGGAATCGTTAATCCGAATCGATAACAACTGTAGATAGACGAGTGGGAGTTATTAAATTAACAAATTCCTGCTCCGTGTCGGAGTTGCCAATGGCGATTAAAAGTTTACGAACTCGCCCCTGGCTGTTAATTTATTACTTTCCCAGAATGTACTTGAGATTATAACAGATGTCTGTGTTAGTGTTATAGATATATATAGTAAAATTAATTTTGTAAAGACTGGACGACTGTACAGTTGAGTGGCATGTACGCCCGGTGCGGCAATTCCCTTGCACAGATTTGTACTTAAATGCCTACTAATTACAAGCCTTGCTTGCCTTGCAGTACAACTAATATTCATGCATACGTTAATAATTCTTTATTTGTCATTAAATGTAGAAATATATCGATAACCAAATTACAATTATATATACATACATACATAAATATAGTTTATGTTGGAAAATCTCTCATATTTAACAATAATCACTATACAAAACAAAGTCGCTTTCCGCTGTTTGTCTATTCGTATGTATATTTAGATATTTTAAGCTACGCAACGGATTTTGAAGCGGTTTTTTAAACAAATAGTGTGATTCAAGAAGAATCAATAAAAAGTCAGCAAATGTGAGTCGAACTCACGCATGTAAGGACTCTGTAAACTACATATAAAAAAATATTTTTTTTTTATGATGGAGCAACGAATTAACGATTTTCTTTGATCTGCTAAGTATAAAAAATAGATTAGAATTTGGTTAAATCGTTTTGTAGACTCAATTACTAATGACGATTAATCAATTACAAAATTAATTAATATGAAGCCTGACTAAGGCTTAGTTTTAATTTGTTTTTATCTAATCTTGTAATGAAGCGTCGGAAGCGTTGTGTGTTTCAGCACTGGTCTTCTATTTGGGAGGCCCAGGGTCAACCCTATCTCACCCTCAGGCAAATTGCATACTTCAATGAAAAAAATTACTGGTTTATATGAATACGGCCTAGGTCAGCCATTTTAAATAAAGCCTGGTATAGCCGGGCAGCATTGCTCTTATCACAAAAAAGTTTCTTTGATGCGACGAAACAATTAGACGGAACCCTTTCTGAATTTTAACAGTTTTGCCTCGCTACCAGTGTGGAATTAATTTCCTTGGAGGTAAATATAGATTCTACTTTACTAAATAGTAAAGTATATTGAATAATATGTTAAATAAGTAAATTACAGAATACACATACCAACATGGCTATTGTTTGTTATCCCATTATTGTGCCTTAGACATAGTTGTTAATATATATTTCAATAAAGAAAATATACGTATATATTTTATATATGTCTATCCGTTACCCTAGATAACATAACACGGGCCTTGTGAGTGTGATAAATATTTATTGATATTTCTATGATTACATATAACGAACGACAACTTGTGTAAGTGATTAATAAAATGAAGAATTTAAATACTTAAAATACGACTTAGTTAAATATATTTCAATAGAAACAATGACGTAGCAAATAGTACATTAGAATAGTAACTATTGATTTTTATTATAATAAAAATCCAAAGATTATTGCTAAAGAAATTTTATTATAATAATAAGAGTAATACATTAAAAGTTGGACTTTGATCATAATCCGACAAATAATTCATATTTGAAACAGAATGAAATTATTTAAGACATCCATTACTATCTAACCTAGTGTGCGAGCATAATCTTATCGATCAATAAAAGCCTGTAAAAATATCTGTCAATTTTACTAATATTTTGCCGAGTAGGTAATGCAATCCTGTTGAATTTTCTTTATCGATAGTTAAATGCACACACTGCTAATACGATTAAAATATTACTATGAATGCCCGAAACTTAAGCTAAAAAATAAATCACTTTTGACTTTTGTATACCAAAACCTAAACTACTGAAGAAATATGTAAAATAATATATGAAAATTTATGTTCGATGGACATACTTTTACTGTGTATTGTAATAAAATACCACTTTTTTTTTAAATATTACTATGAATAATAAAATATTACTATGAATGCCCGAAACTTAAGCTAAAAAATTAAGCACTTTTAACTTATGATTATATACGAAAACCTAAACTACTTATAAAATATGTGAAGTTAAAAAAAAATAATGTGTGAAGTAAAACAAAATTTATGTTCGATGGACATACTTTTGACTGTGTATTGTAATAAAATATCACTTTTTTATAAGTATATATGTGTATATATATATGAATTTTCTCCCTTAATACTAATAAATTTAAAAAAAATTATAGTTCGAGATGGATTTTTCAATGTATTTATAAATATTCTTTTCTATGCCTTTCGAAATTTGCACATTAATGCACAATAAATATTATTAAAGTCATAAAAATATACGTATGAACCGAACAAAGGAAATTAACTATAAATTGAATCTATTATATAATCTCTATACTATCGATAATAAAGTAGGAAACAATATGTTTACTAAGACGCAGAAGCAAAATATTATCTAATACTTATATTATATTATATTACTTATATTATATTTACCGCAACAAGAAAGTAATTCATACATTTCTACAAGTATTTCTTGAAACTAATATGTAAAATCAAGTTTCTTTTCTAAACATAATTTTTCTCAACAAGTTACAAAAGCTCAGCAAATGCTGATGAAAGTTGCAATGTCGGCGAACTTATAGCAGCGTCAATGTAATAATACATTGCCTTTAAGCCAACTATGCCGTTTAAAAATTATAACCAAGGAAACACTACCGGCAGAGTGTAAAGCAAATATGCCTTACACTCTGCCGGTATAGTTATATGCTAAAAATGTTACTTTAAAAAACGTGCACTAACTCTGATTTAACAAAGATAATATTATTGTAAAAAAACTACTAAAGCATATTGAATTAATGCCCACAGCGCCCTTTATCCAAAGAAAGTTTTAATATATGTGTGGACAGTATTCAATTAGCTAAAGCTCAAGAACTTAGTCATTCATAAAATCCAGTTCAGCATTAGCAAATAGCTTAGCCATCTCGACCTTCAAATGCACTTGCTGCGTCATGGGCATTCTTTTGAAGGTGTTTGCGTAACTCAGGAACAAATAATCCACGCTGTCAAAATGTGACATTTCCCGTCTCTTATGCTTATCATATTTTCCCATGGTACTCATTGTCCTTGAAGTTCTACCTATTTCTGTATTTCTTGAAGACATATCAGGAACAAGTACCAGAGAATCTGTCACTTGTATTTCGGACGAGTTCGATATTTCAATCAGCGTTTCTGGTGAATAGTAGAATGAATTCCATGTTCCACTTGAGCTCGTGTCGTTGCCAAGCGAACGGGTGGATAAAACGTTTCCTTCGTCTAAGAAAGCCAAGTACTTGCTCCAATAATACGGCTGCCAGTTATTGTGGTGTTTCAGCGCCCGCTTGTAACGCATGTAGCCTTCTCTGAGCGCTCGCCATTGCCTTCTCGCCGTATATCCTGAAAAGAACACTATCATTTAACTTTCCGACCCATCCGCTATTCTTACCACCCCCATCCGACTCCATCACCCGCGCCAACGAATCCATCCCGCCGGCCACCAACCGCGTCGTCTCTCACGCCACACATCTACGTATCTCGATCACATAACGCGCTCGTCGGTGAGCGCGACGACCAGGAGACCTATTTTTGAATTACGAATGCGACTTCGAAATCACCGATGTGACTAATAATCACCGATTTTCAATAATACGTATTTTTGAATATCACTTATGTGACTATTAGTCACAGATGTGATTTCATTACGAGTGCCCTCACCCACTTGTAATCAAGTCATACTTGTGGAAATGTTATCTGTGTTTTGTGTGATTTTTCAGTCTATATATATATATATATATATAAGCTACATTCATATATACATGTATATACATCATTCTGTACATATTATAGGTATATAAAGGTTTATTTACATATATATATATAACCTTTATTTTCCTATAATATATACATACATATATATATATGAATGTAGCATATATTATATATATAACAACCATAATGGTTAAGCCGACAATAATAGGCAGCGGCTACATTCTGCGTGGAACCGAACTCTTATTTTTATGTGTGTACTTTATATCTATGTTGGCAGCTCTGCGATCGACTTTCAAAAATTGGATGTTTAAGAACCCGTGATCTCAAAGTCACCGCTGACTATTTAGTCAGCGGTGATTTCGAAATCGCATTCGTAATTCAAAAATAGGTCTCCAGGGCCACACATCCCTCGTCAAACATATACCCGGTACCGTGGCGTACCGGGTAGATTCTCACCCTCCACTACACGGGGATGTTGAGCGTCCGAACCACTAGACGGCGTGCTCAATTTGCGTCGACTCCTTTGTGTCGACCCTAACGACTCCGGAACGGTCACCAGTGTCGTTAGCAGGCATTGCGTCGAACCTTCTGTTCGTGCGCCTTCCACAAACACACTCATCAAAAAAAAAGAAACTTACCACCTTTTATATTTTAACTACAGGTATATAAAATATTCATTTAAATAATACCTTTATGTGTGTGTGTGTTATATTTATATATATATATATATTAGATTAGAATGATTTAGACTTTACTCAACCGTACTGGCGTTGCACGGATTCGTCGACTGCACTTACATGTATGAGTTTTTTCTCGGGTATATGTGGGCTTCTATGTTATAAATACTCCTGTAGCTTATCTCAAATTTTTCTATTATTTTAAAATACATTATTAGATTTGTTATCCATATTTTACATTGATCATTGATATAATATTTAAATTATCACAAATATATACAGTTAAAAATTATACTACCTATATTATACCTATATTATATAAAGGAAAATAATACAGATTTTTTAAATCGCATTTTGATGTAATATTACTTTTAGTATTCCGCCATTTTCCGCAGTTTACGTTTACGTCTGTAAGGCGGTAAAAGAATTACCGGGTCGGGTAGTAGATACTCATAATAATAAATGTCTTCCAGCAAATAAACTATAAATACTTACACAATTATTAAAATTTATACACATAAATAAAGTAAAACATTTGCATGATTTTTTTTTTGCTGTGTGTAGTTATGTCGGAAGGTAGGGTCAGATTTTTTGCTAAACTTACTACCTAGTAAACTAATTACTTTAACAAGTCTGGAATATTTTTAACGCAGTAACCTTATTAAAGCAGTAAGGAATATTAGATAGGTACTTGCCTTCAATATTTAGTTGTTTTCCAATATGCTCCCACACTACGTTTTTATACGCTATGTTATTATACTTTTTGTCATTCTTGCTGTAAATACATCTATATTGCTGTACTAGTGCTATAATTTTAATTGTCAGTTCGTTGTCCATGATATGAAAATGGGTTTCTATATTCTTAAACAAATGTCTCGTCTTCCGATGCGCAAACGCAGTGAACGTCGTACGGTTTAAAGCTGTATCTCAGCAGTTTGTAGTGCGACAGAACGGCAATATTATTGTATCAGGATAGACGGAGATAGAACGATTTTTACGCGTACCAATGAAGTGACTTAGAATAACTCCGAGAACCAGCAGTCATAGCTACCCGAATTCGCTGCGTCGGCGCATTACAATGCATAACTTGTCTGTTAATATTATACATACCAGTATATCTAATAACCTATTATAATATAATATTCCATTGGGAACTATTTTCGCAGGATATTATCCTCGTAAGTTCGACGAGCCACCGTGTTGCTAAGTCCTAAACAACCGCGTAATCAACACTTTATTAATCATCGTTTTATTTTTAATTTTAAAACATTAAATGTATCATTTTTTCGGAACCTATTTTGTTTCTTTTAATACTATTATTACGTCTCGATTGTTTTACTACTGAATACTGTTATTTTTTTTTTCAATTCTATTCAAAAATTTCGTTTTTGGATTTAAGAGACACGCGGCAGCGTGACAAGCCATGTTTTTCTTTATAGCATAGGGCAGCAAACGGATCACCTGATGGTAAGCGATAACCGTTGCCCATGGACACCCGCAACACCAGAGGAGTCACAGATGTGTTGCCGGCCTTTTAAATGGGAATATGCTCTTTTTTTGAAGGTTTCGATATCGCATCGGTTCGGAAATACTGCAGGTGACAATTCATTCCACAGTTTAGTAGTGCGTGGCAGAAAATTCTTTCACTTAAACTTATAAAACTATGTGTGTTTAATTATATTCATAAAGACATGTAGAAGCCCAAATTTCATGAAGCTAGCTCAAACGGTTATAAAAAAATTATGGTCAAAAAGTCGTAAATGTTGTATCAGAATTAAAATGTTGAATAACTTTATAAAATGACTGATGTAATGAAAACTGACCAAGTCAAATCTAACCTACTTTATGATATCACATTTTCAAATAACAGCAATTGTTATAGGTAAGCAATAAAGCTAAGAAATACTTGTTCATAATGTTATTTTATTCCTATAAATACATATTTCGATTTTGCATAGAACTTCCCACTTATTTACTCCATTCTTTTTGCGGCGAAGTCACAGCCAAGCATAATTTTTGTATTGAACTTGGCTCTCCTATTTTCATGTATGTTTTTGGTGGGACACATTAATACATAAAATACATTTTAATTGTTAATAACTAAATATAAACATAGCCATAGTCAACATTTTAGTAAGAGTTGCTTATGGTTTGTTGACGTTGACATGTCGTTAATTACAGCATAGCTTCTAATTTCACTGACGCCCCGAGCTCAAATGAAATAACATTTTATGAGACGCTATTGAACTTTGGATCATAACATAATAGCTAATTGGCGGCTGTTGTGTAAGTAAAATCAGCATATAATTATTAATAATTTACTCGTATGTTAATAATTAAAGTGATTCGGATAACAAACATTGTACACAATGAATATATTAACACAACTAATTTTATTGACAAGCTATTTGAAAAATATACATACTGTTCTCTATTCGGTGTATCTAATCTCACTGTAATTCGGGGCCCAGAATCAGTATTTTTATTATTAAACGTTGGTAGTCTAACGTTTACGACTGATGGTAATTTTACACTTTATAGATTTTATTACAAATCGTTTTATGCTATTAATGTATTAATTTTAATAGTTGACATCTAGCACTACCCTCCTTATCCTGCACTATTAGTAAAAAAAATTAAGACAATAGGATCGTGATAGATGTAGGTTACATCGGCGCCGCGCGGGGAGGGCTCCCCTGTATCGGCAGGAGCGGAGGCTGGGGGTTCCCGGAAGTCGCTTAACGTGGCGTTCCCGGGGGCTTCCTACATGCCTGAGGAAGGCCATCCCTGAGGTTTTTAATGCTATAATTTTTTTTTACCACTTACCATTGTAATTCGTGTAGCCGAAGATGGAAGTGAGCTGCTAGAAGTGACACCTCAACAACTGAAAATCCAATTCAGGTATGACTCTCTTACCTGCAATTATTAAAACTCATCTCAAGAACTTCACTGATGTACTAAATTCACTACTTGATTTCTCTTTTAACTCCTAAAACATATCAGTAATAATGTGTATATGTAATACTATGTAATACAATGAAACTCCAATGTTTTCTGTCCGCTTTCTTGAAGATTGGATTGAGCGTTTCTTGAAGATTGTGTATCGAGACGGTGCACATTTTGAAATCAATAAAGTTAAATGTAAGACAAATAATCAAGTGTTGTAAAATAGATTTTTCACTCTCTTCGAAAATTGTATTATACGAAATGTAAAGCTAAGTATATTGCATCGATAATAGAAACTCGTCCCTCGGATATTTATTTAAACTCAAAAGCTTGTTCCATTTCTACAAGTACTTATACCAGGTCACAGCCCCGAAATACTTGTACCTTTTCAGAATATTTTATTATTTGATCTCATTCGAGCAAAAGTACGAAACTACTAAAAGAACTACTAAAGTAATAATCGCAAGTACATTGTTACTTCTACAACATTTGTCAGCTAATAATAAAATCTCCATATATTAGAATTTAAAAAAATCAATTTTTGATAAATTTAATTATTTGAAATACGCAAGAAGTCTTTAAGAATAATTATCTTATGTATATAAAGTATTGACCGATCCACTGTTACAGCAGGTTCACTGTGCAGTGATTATAAGACAATCATCCAAACATCAAAATTTTCAAAAAATTGTTTTTTGTTAATGTTTTCAAGAAAGGGTTTATTCTTTAAAGTAATACACTCCCGCAGGAAGTTAGAAACTCTCCAAGGAAGCTTATCTTTAACAAATCGCGCAAGCTTTGCTTTGCGTAGTATTTCATTTAAATCTGAGGCTTTTTTCCTTTCGGACTGGTGATAAAACGAGTCGACGTCCCTATTGTCGGTACACGACTAACTTAAGTGAGACGATAGTCAAGCGCCCGATCACAATTTCCCAATCAACCTTGAGTAGTCTCACAAATTGCTTGACTTCAATAAAAAGACAAGCAACTAACTATTGCTCGTGTAAAGATCATCTATCGACTAAAAGACAATTATTTACGCAATAAACATTAGTGTTTAGTAATTACTCAGCAGCTCTTAAGCAGTAAGATAGAGTACCTAAACTGAAGTAACAACAATACAATAAGAAGCGAATTTACTAGCCCTTGAAATTCAATGTCAAAAGGAGATAATCAAATTAAGAGAGACGACGCAGCTATTAGCAGATAAGTCACGCAAAGCAGTAGCCCTCGGTTCGCGTCTTGCGAGATAATTTGATTGGATCGTCCCCGGAATCCTCACAGCCGTATTACGAGCCTCCGCCCTCGCCGCGGGTCAACCGAGCATTGGTCACGAAACAAAGCCTTCATATTGGAACAAACGTGATTACAAAAGTAAATATTTCTCAAATACTGTAGAAACACCATGGCTAATATCGCTATTGGCGTATCTATAACTTAAAATAATTGTACATTTACGTTACAATAAGTTTTACCAGATTTTAGATTACACAAAACTAAATTAGATTATAAAAAAAAATCGTTTATCGGGATAATAGGTGTTGCTTAAAATACAAACAAATATGCAGTTTCGATCCCATTGACTAGAAGATTTATCAAGTATCGGGAATTGGACAAGGATTACATATGAACTTGATTGCTTATTATCTCCGACATATGATTTCAAATTATTTAATACTCTTTTAAATACAGATTGAATGCCATTTTTAACCTAGAACTATTATTTGGATGGACAGGATTTGACTCAATCAGGTAGTGCCGTAGAGAAACAATCCTGCTCATTGTGTCACAACGCCAAAGTAAATAGCTGTATATTGTTTTAAATTTTAGACTAGTCATGTCTATATCATCAATCATCGTACCTAAATACAGCGGTATTGGGTCTACAATCAGCGAAAGTGCCGCAGATTATATTGTTATGACTCCAATACCTATACTTCTGATTTTTTTTCTAATAACTCTTAATAATAAATAAACATAAAACATAATATTTCACTCAGTTTTAGATCAACTATCTTTCAAGATCTTTATATTAAATAAAGAAAATCTCGCTTTAGCATGTAAGTAATACAAGTAAAAAACCGGTCAAGTGCGTGTCGGTCTCACGCAGAAAATGTTCCGTATCATTGATTTATGAAATTAAAGGAAGCGGTTTACGATTTACGAGGTATTAAAAAAACTACTTACTAGATCTTCTTCAAAACAATTTTCGGTGGTAGTGTTTAGAATAATGTTTTTTTTTTTTTTATTTTTCATTTTCTTATTTTAGAAGTTAGAGGGGGGGGGGGGGGCAACTTATTTCCACTTTGGAAGCGTCTGTCACGCAAACTATTTAGGTTTAGAAAAAAAATATTTTAGAAACCTCGATATCATTTTTGAAGACCTATCCATAGATACCCCACACGTATGTTTGATGAAAAAATTTTATTTTTGCATCAAAATCTTAATGCGGTTCACAGAATACATCTACCTACCAAGTTTCAACAGTATAGCTCTTATAGTTTCGGCAAAAAATGGCTGCGACATACGGACGGTCAGACAGACATGACGAATCTATAAGGGTTCCGTTTATTGCCATTTGGCTACGGAACCCAAAAAAGATCTTAAGGGGGTAAAAATAAGAGATGATAAAGTTTATACGGAAGTGCATTATATTTATACAGCACTTATTACCCCAACATATGTTAGCTTAATGTCCCATGGAAAATACTGTATACATCCCATTGTAAAATTTGATATCAACTATTGAAAATAAACTATTTGTATTTTTTGCTTTTACTATAAAACCGCTCCCTCACCGAATGGAACTTGTCAACAGCAATGGGGCGGAATCTCCTACGAGGCACCAAAGAATCATGCTTAGGAGCTCGAAGAAACAACTCATGTATATAATTGGTTTGTGGGTTATGTATTATTTAACATTATTTAAAAACATACTATGTATGAAAAGTTTTGGAACTACATTTTAACTTGGCTTTGAACATTTTGACGGAAATGTATTCTTGAAATTGTCAACATTAAACATAATTATGCTGTGGAATTCACGCTCCATAAAGGGGTGTATAAGTTTTCGTATGGAGCTTAGTCATCATCAAAATTCAAATATTTAACAGTAAATCAATGTTGATTTACATAATAATTCTAACGTTCGAGAATAGTATTGTATAATATAGCGCCCTGGAATTATAATATGTATTTGGCATCGAAACGACGTAGCTATTATTTCCTGTTCACAGCAATATTTTTAACAATTCATTGAAGCGTCATTTCACACGCATTTCCAACTTATTTATTAACATTTCTTTTGACAATTTTTATTTATTCAATTTTTATTTTTTACTATTGACAAAAAACCCTTTTTTTTTTTGTTCCCCTGAGGAAAATGCATTAAATTGCATACCCCGGCTGTGGCGAGCCGGGGTTATGTGGGGCTCTCCTCCCAGAAGGGGGAGGCCTACCCACTAAAAACCTCAGGGATGGCCTTCCTCAGGCATGTAGGGAGCCCCCGGGAACACCAAGCCACCTCCGGGAACCCCCAGCCTCCGCTCCCCTGCCTAGAGGGGAGCCTCGGGGGAGGCAACCACCTCCCCCGGTCTCCTCCACCGACGACGCCCCCGGCCACGGAAGGGGCGTGGTCCATCCCGGGTCGCCGCAGCAGTCGCGACTTCCTCGCGCCCGCCGGCGACCCGCGGTGACAAAAAAAAAAAACCCCTACTTTGGTATTTCTTACCCAAAGGATTAGTAATAATATAATGAATGTCTTAATATAAATCTTTATACATACATTTGTATACAGAAGCCATTATTCTTGACGTGTTCATTTAGAAATCCTTTTAAATTATAGTACTTTTAACCAAGAAAAAATCTTGCGTAAAACTTTACTAACTTTACTTTTTACGTAACGTAAAAGAGGCAGTTTTAATGATATAAATAGTCATAATTATAAAGTTTATTCTCACCACGACGGTTTCTTTTTAAGTTGTTTTATTTTACAGCGGACTTTATATTCGGTTAATTGGGAAAAATTATATAGGTACTTAATTAAACAAAGCATTTATTTAAAAAAATTGGTTTTACAACAATAACGTATAATTTTATTTATTTCAACTAGTAAATGTCTATTTGTGTCGGTGTTTTAACGAATTTGTAATTATGACTTAACCGATTTTTTTTAAGCTGAATTCAATGCATTCAATAAAATGGCCATAGAGAGGAGAGGCTGAGAATCCTCATTGATACCACCGCAACTGATCGAGGCGGCTCAACCCGGATGACCTGCCGAATAAACTCACCCTGAGCCTTGGTCATAAAGGCTCGGATGGAAGAATAACCGCGCCTTCAGGAAAAGGTACGGTCAACGCTGCCCTATAAAAAGGACATGTTATCTGGAAAAGGCGCGGTACACCGAAGTTACTTCGACCTGAATGGATGAGAAGGGAATTATAACCCCACGCACGCCTTATAAAGAACCGTGACTTAGAAACATTAACATATAAATATGTAGGTATCTTTTAAGTCCCTCCTGTATACACAACCTTGTTTACATCGTCATAATTTGCTTAATGTACGTAAGCTCGTTTAACTTCCCTCGCCTACCTGCGCCGAACTTTCCGTTTAGGAGAAATGGCAACTTGCCCGCAAGTTAAAAGTTTGATGTTGTCCCAGCCCTTATATCAAGATTTTACTTATTCGTAAGTAATAAATCACTGAAAATATCATATTCCTTCCAGCCACCAACTTTGAATCTTGTGAAGTTGTTTGTCCGTGATCTACAAATATTCTCAGAAGAATACCAAACACAACCTTTATTTAATGTAAGTAATCCAGCAAAACGGTAGCTTCAGTCCCTCCTGTTTAGTTTAATCCAATCAAAACAAAATGGAAACGAATTAACTGGCATCGCGCTCTGGCTGCGCCGTAAACAAGGACCGAATTCTTGCACAACGGATGAAATGAAACCGGCGAGATGGAAGTTATTAGGGTCCAGTTGGATTAATTAAAGTTTCACTAAACAACGAATCCAACTTCCCTTAGGATAGTTGGAAGCTCTTCATCAGTGTCATGGCACTCTAGATTTAATCTTTTTATACCTACCCATTTTAAAACCCGTTTTCATCCCACCTAATCGGAGAAAAGTTTATGAAAAGTATAAAAATACATTTTGAATTTGGAACATTTGAATTTGAATTTATAGCAAAAAAAATAGTTCAGTTGACCGCGGTTAAAAATGTCGACTCAAAATATTATATAAGCAACAATACTAGCAACAGCGGAAGTGATGTCGAGGCGGGTACGCTGCGTGCCTTTAATAATTTTAAAAAATCGTGGGAGTTACGTTTTTTTGTTGTAGCATCCCTATTCAGAAAAAAAAGTTTATCACTCTTAAGCAAAATATTATATTAAAAGTGTATGTTGTTAAGTGTGGATCCAGTTTTATGCAACTATATTGTTAGCTGCAGATCCATTTTTATACACCTATGTTGTTAACTATACTGACATTATTATTTGTCATGTTTTGTTACTCTCCTTATCATGTTCGAAATTCCGATCTCCATAGGGACCTCGAAATAACGACCATTCAACAACATTTCCGAACTTGCTCCGAACGCTTCTTTAAAGCCGCAGAGCAACACGCGAATCCGCTGATTAGGAAGGCAGTGGACTACACCCCTGCGCCTCCATCTCGTCACCGACTCCGTAGACCCCGTCACGCTCTCGTCGACCATGATAACCTTTTGGCGCGGGACCTTCTGTCCTTGCAGGCGGCATTTGCGTTGCCGGCGGCATCTGCGCCGCCACCCCCTCCATGATCCCTTAGTTCGGCAGCCTTCAGCATCGCCATGACTAGGTTCCTTCATGATAAGGCCGGCGTCACTTTGACTTCCCGCGCCTCTTCTACCGCTTTGGGCCCCCTTTATAGGCCTGCGCTGCATCGCCCCTCTCCTGAGGGGCGGTCGCCCTCACGATTTGCCTATATGGTTATAGAGCCTAGGCCAGGCTGAGTTTAGTCGGTAGGTCACGTGGCTGGACCGTTCCGGTCGTGTGGAGTCCGACATAACCTCCGTGACACTTGCCGTTGCGGGGGTATCCTGGGTACGTTTCGTGCTCCTTGTGAGGATTTTCAGCCTTCCTCTCCTGAGGAAAAAAAAATCATGTTTTGCCTCATTCTTGACGTGACACAGTCATTTCGTTAACTAGTGTTTTCAAATTCAAATGTAACAATTATGAATAATTTGGCTTTGAATGCTTATTCTGTAGCAATCAAAAAATATTTGTGATATAAGCAAGATATTTCTGATTTAGATAAAAAAAATATGTTATGTCTTTCAACTATCAAAGCATCCGGTATTGATTATACATTGCGTCAGCGCTTAGTTTGGGGAAAGCGACAGCTATGGTAAGTGGTCGTGACAGACTAAAAAATCCAGCGGGTTTCTATCAGTCAGATATCATTTCAAAAATGTCCTGTGCCTGATGTGAGTAGAGTTATTGAGCCAACAGATGTATTACAATTATACTGTATATATGATTATTGGCTGCTGAAGATATTAAAGATGATGGAATTTCCGAAATCCCAAATCAATAAGTTAATTATAACTTTCGTCATGCAAATCATGTAAAAACCAATCAAAGCAAATCAGTTTCAAATCCTCTCCTATAAATAACAACACAAATGCCACTGCTTCAGAGCAATTTTTATACATAAGCTTTATACGCGCAAAGAACACACATGCCTTTTCGCAATAAATTTTCGAGCATTATGGAAATTTCGTGGAGAAAATAAAATATGTACTACTGTCGTAGACCTCATTTACGCGTGGCTCGTCAAAGCAACTCAGGTGCCACAGTAAATTTACCATTTACTTATAAACTTTTTATGTGTGTGTCTCAGTCTTGTATATGAATGGCATATCACCGTCCCAGCGTTATTCATTATTAATGTCTTAACCCTCTCGTTGGAATGAATTGATTGTCTAATTCCAAAACAATAGAAATTAATCTGCTGCAATCTAGTTCATAGTCCATTAGTTGATAGATAGGTAACGGTTGATTGGTAATCGGAAGATTCCATGGAACAGAAGATTTTGATATTCATATGTCCCATAGAACCATAAGTTGTAAACAATAACATTACCTATCTCCTTTATGTCAAACCGCAATTACTGCGGCGGCAATAACAATGCATGCTGCTATGGGGATCAGCGGCTAACATTGAGAGTATTATCCTTTTACAAAAAAGAGCGATTCGTGCTATTTACTGTTTACGGGCTAGAGAATCCCTAAAAGAATTGTTCAAAGAAATTAATATTTTAACTTTAGCTAGTCAATATATATATGATAATTTAGTTTTTGTATATAGAAACTATAATAAATTCAATAAAAACAGTGATCTACATAATGTGAATACTAGAAACAAAATTGACATGTATGAGGAATGTTATGAAAGTAGATGAAGCGAAAGAGATATGTCAGGACCGTAGCAAGTGGAAGGACGTAATCTCTGCCTACCCCCGTGGGAAAAGGGCGTGAGTGTATGTATGTATGTATGTATGTAGAAACAAAAATAAACTTGCCGTTCCAATGTTCAGACTCCATAAAACTAGCTGTTCATTCTTGGGGAAATGTATATCTATGTTTAACAAACTTCCGCAAAGTGTCATTGATTTGCCTTTATATAAATTTAAAATCCATATCAAAAAGACAGTCATGAGTAAAGGTAAATATAAAGTAAGTGACTATCTAAATATATATATAAAGTAAGTGACTATCTAAATGATCACACTATTTGGGAATAGGGACACTATTCATAGAGCCATGTTTGGTAACAACATTATTTATAATATTGTATTATTTTTATATGTGTATGTAAACATACATATGACTGTAATCGTATTAGGTATGATTGTATCTTATACTATATTGTATTTTTATATTATATTATTATAATTAATAACATTGAAAAGAGGAGATAAAAAATAGACCTTCAGAGTTTCTTGCCTTTTCTTCTCGAGAAAGCTCTCCAATTCCCGAACAGGTGTCGAGTCAATATTTTTTTTTTCCGTATTCGTACGTACGGACAAGGTTTTTGTTTTTTTTTTAAGCTTTTTTTTTGTTTTGTTTGTTGACGTCGATAAATGCCTGTAAAGGTCTATGTTGAATAAAGATTATTTTGATTTGATTTTTTTTGACAAAGGTAATCCTATTGTGTTAAGCGCAACGTAATCACCTCCCGTGTCACCATTTTTTTTAAGAATTATAAACATTTTACCTAACTATTATACCTTTTTGTGTAGCTTGATAAACAGTGATGTTTTAGTACAACTTGCAGGAATAGCTACTAGTAATTTTTTTAAGAGAGATAGAGCTGAAGTTAGAGGTTTTAGGAAAAAAACAATGTAGTTTTTAGTTCTGGGGTCGTACCAACCCTTATCTTGTAAAACTTTGAGAGTTTTATTTTATTAATAGTTTATTCTGAATATATATATTTATAGTAATAGATGTAGTTAGTATTTTTTTAAGTAATTAGTTTTGCTTTGTTTTGTGTAGTGTAAATTTTCTATACTTTGTTGCATTTTAAGTAGTATCCGCAATTTTATGACTAAATCCCCAGTTAGGTTGGCTGGAAGAAATCACTATTAGGGATAAGCCCACCTATGTACATATTTTATATTTAATGTTATTTCTTGTGAATTTTTTATGTGCAATAAAGAGTTATATATTTAATACAAAATCAATAAAAAATTCTAGCCTATGGCTGAAATTAAAAAAAAAAATGCCATAACCTAAGCATTAGTGACCTTTAGTAAAAAACCTAAAATATCAAATATCTTGAAAACGGGTAACTTTTGGATAAGGCAATATGGGCTGAAAATTGTTTGTTTTGACCAAAACTATCACCTCACGATGGATGTGGGTCGACTTACCAGTAATCCTGCTGCACGGAGGGGAGGATGTTGCGCACCTTTTTGGTTTATGTACAACACATAGGTTTAAGCTTTTTGGCCTTTACATCAAAATTCTAGTGTCATTGTCAGTTTTGTTACACATAGTTACGGAAAACATATTAATATTTATCCAATTTCTCATCATATTATTTCATTTATTAAATCACTAGCTTTCTGCCCGCGGCTTCGCCGCGTGGATTTCGGGATTGGGTGTATAGAGGGTTAAGGGTCATAGCTTTTGCCCACGGCTACATATACGCGGAAGTCGGTTTATGGTGCGAAGATTTTATCGCGCTTCCCGTGGGACTATCCGTTTTTCCGAGATAAAAAATGCCGCAAAACTCCTCAAGAATCACTCTATCTATTGATGAAAACCGCATAAAAATCTGTGCAGTAGTTTTTGAGCGAAGCCTTTATTGCGCATCCCGTGGGATCTGTCGATTTTTCCGGGATAAAAAGTAGCCTATGTTACTCGGGGAGAATGTAGCTTTCCAAAGGTGAAAGAATTTTTGAAATCGGTCCAGTAGTTTAAGCGTGAAGAGGTAACAAACAAACAAACAAATAAACAAACAAACAAACAAACACACTTTCGCATTTATAATATTAGTTGGGATTAGTTGGGATTATATAATTTTACAGCCCATTTCTTATTTAATCTCTTTTCATGCTTTTCATTTTGTATGATAAGAAGAATGATATTAACGCTATGATATCGAAATAGCATAATATACGAGCATTTTATATCTATCTACATAATAAAACATTTAATAACCATATACTTACAGCGATAGGTAATAAAGAACGTGAGTGCTGAGAGGTCTTAAAGTATATCCATTTTTACGAGTATGATTAAAGATAAAATGAATTTGAAAAGACACTTTTCAGACAGTACGAGTATTCACTATGCGTTCATAAACACACATTATTGATGCTAAAGCGTTAACGTGTCCGTTTGTAAAATAACATATCTTTATTTGCATTTGTAACGATGCGGTTTAATTTTAATAACGTAATCCTACGATTTTGCTTATAGTAAATATACTAGCGACCCGCCCCGGTTTCGCACGGGTGCAATGCTTATGTAAATATACCTACTACCGTCGCCACAACTACGTCCCTGCATTTTAAATTTGTAATATCTTCGAAAATATTCACTTAAATTACATGCTGTAATAAGCATATTGATCTATAATAAATGCACAATTTATTTAAGGTACTTAATTGGATAAGGATTAATGCTGTAAAGAACCATTTTTTAGTAAAGGATAAAAATAGTTATGGTGGGTTATCCCTAAGAGCACCACCTAACATATACCATCGCGGATGTTTTTGTTGAACTTTTAAGGTGGACAATACTGAAGTAACAATTATTTTGGTCTATCTCGTAGGGTTCAGCCAGCGTTTTTGCAATATAAGCGCAAAAAAACGACATCACATTAGAAACCTCTAAATTTACCAATGTTTCTCTACTATATTATGCATGTATTATACATATAAACCTTCCTTAAGAATCACTCTATCTATTTAAAAAAACCGCATCAAAATCCGTTGTGTAGTTTTAAAGATCTAAGCATACATAGGAAGACAGACGGCGGATAGCGACTTTATTTTATACTATGTAGTAACAATATGCTAAAGTAGTGAAAGTTGTTGTATAATGTAGTATATAATTCGAACTGACCCTAATAACGTAAGGAATATAACTTTTTGCTTGCAATGTCAGAGACCGAATCGGACTAATAAATATCAATGGGACCGATACCGTTGCACAAACTAAATGCTGCCAAATCACGTAATCAAACAAAAATACTGTCAAGTGACACATTCCGTATTACACTAAAATAACTTTACATATTCAATGCTTTCCAACGTTGGCGGAACTTTCGTGAAAAGTTGTGACGTCGGTCATTGCCTATTACCGTGGCGCACTAATTTTGGACTAGGCATGGCGATCTGAAATCGATTAATCGAGAATCGATTTTTTGGGCCACCAAGATCGATTTTTTAAATCGATATGTAGTCCTGAATCGATTCGGTGAATCGATATTTCACCCTTGAAAATCGACATTCGATTTTTTTGTATAAACCATTAAAACTATTTACAATTAATTGAATGTATCCGTATTATAAGAGTGCTGCCGGTTAAAGAATTAATTATTCAAAAACTCGCGAGATGGCTGATGTTTAGATTCCTTCGCATCTCGTGAATAAAAAAAGTTACGTGAATAAAAAAACAAAAAGTCACAGACTCCAGTGCGTTCCAAATCGCGCCAAAAGCGATAACAGCGCGAATCCAACCAAATTTGGATCCCTGTAGACTTGATAGACTGTTGTTTTTAAAAAGTTTAGATATTAAGCATTGGGAACTATAAGCTACATTATCTATTAACTTTGTAAACGATTTTTCTTAACCATTTTCTTAACTCTGTAAAATTTCTAAATGTAGAAAATAAATGTCTTATTTTATACTTTATCTGTTTGTTTGACATGGTTATGAAAATATTTTTTATTATCGAATTACCTGATTTTACTGATAAGAGATCGTTAAATTATAATATTGTACCTTGTTTTTAATAAAATCTATCTAACTACTATTATAAAGGCGAAAGTTTGTAAGTATGGATGTTTGTTACTCTTTCACGTAAAAACTACTGAATGGATTTGAATGAAACTTTACCACAATATAGCTTATACATCAGAATAACACATAGGCTACAATTTTTGAGTTTTTTTTTCTAGACGGGACGAACCTGAAGTCCACGCGAACGAAGTCGCGGGCAAAAGCTAGTATTACAATATAAACAAAAACTTGAAAAAAAAAGATCGATTTATCGGAAATCGATCTTATAAACCTCGATTTTTTGTGAATCGATTCTTTAGGTCACGATTCGAATCGATCTAAAAATCGATCTTTTTCGAAAAGAATCGCCATCCCTATTTTGGACAGCACTTTCAACTTGAATAGAACAAGAAACACAGATAAAATATTTAAAAAATAAGTATTTATAAGGTTCAAATGTCTTTTTGCAAGCTGAATTTGCACCAAATGAGTCTAATGTTGATATTAGTCCGATAGGGGGTCAGCTTCCAATTGATAACTCTATAACCAAATAGAAGGTAAAGAATAACCTGGTTTTCTTGCATGGTCTTCCGCCGTACCCTTGTCATCCAATACTCGTAGCATCTGCACCGCGCCCTCTCGCAGTCGCTCTCATTTCAAGTCGCAGAGTCATTAGGTCCATTGGCTTTAGGCACATCGATCGAGCTGCCTAGATCGGTCAGTCAGTCGGAGCTGGTTTTGGTGGTAGCCATGAGGTCTCAGCCTCTCTACTCCTAGCGAAAAAAGCCAATAACGTAACCTCTTTGACATTTAAAAGTAATTGTATAAGTCCTATTTGCATAAAATCTTTCATTAAATTTATTCTTGCCAAAGTTATTTCGTTGTACACTCATCGTTTTTAAAACTATTTGAATATAATGTGTATTACTCTTTACTATCCAAACTCACCTGTGTACATGATCAAAATTATTTAGTTTATATTAACAAGAGTAATAATTTGAGTAGTATATCTATGACAATATATAATAATTCCACGTGGCTACAAAACTGCCATATACCCAATAAAACTCACATGTGGTAGATTAAAATATTCCATATCAACCTACAGAAACTTTTGGGATAGGCTCTATGTGGAAATTTTACGTAACTTGCACTAACTAACATAATAAAATGGGTCGCAGAGAGTCCTCCGGCACTGGCGGTGCTAAAATCGGTATATACGGTTATGTTCTAAATTAAATCTGTTTATCCTAACTCTACTGGGAAATTGACACTACTTCTTCAAATATTATTGGATAACGTTTCGCGTTTGTTTCGTGCAATGGGCAATTGCCAGCGTCACAACCAACATTCGATCAAAGTTGAAAATCGTATGTGAAGCGTTATTTTAATGTGATGCGGAACGTGTTCATTGACATGATTTTTGTTCCAGCGCTTTTAGTTTAATTTATATTTATTAGTGGCGATTGGAACACTAATTACACATGAATATGTCACCTACCTATGAATAAACTATTACACAAATTATAAAATAACACTCTGTCGCTCAATACTTTTTAAATTTATAATAAAATAATTTTCAAGTAGAACTGTGATTTACAAATCAAAATAAAACATTGAAATTAGAAGACAGTGACATGGTGTTCTTTAATTAAATGAATTCTTGAAAACATTAGTTAGTTAATATCGTTTCACCGAAAGCGATACATTTCTTTTTTATGAAGACCATAATAATAAAATATTTACCAACAAAATATTTAGATTCATCCATGAAAATAATTCTACCAGAAATCTCACGATGCGAACTTGTTATAACAGATTTGTTAAAGTTTCTTCAATCTCACTATGATACATTACCCGATAGAATAGACGTCCAACAGAGCAATTTACGTCCCAAAGCGTCGAAACCTCAACAAATTGGACGGGTATTAGTTTGGCAAGTATCATTGCTTAGTGTTGTTGCAAAAGTTTGATTACTTGCTCGCAACATGTCCTCGAATGGATTAATGTAGTAGGTCGCCGTAGTGGAGCCTTTCCCAATCATATTGAGTTTGAAGTACGAACGGAAAGGCAACCAAACCCAATCCTAAATCATTCTAGCCTCTAATGACGTGTGGGATACGTCACATGATTAAAACATTTGTTGAATGAGATTTTTCATTGACGTGAAATACGTATGTAGGCAAAACTCAACAAACTGGAGCCAATTACATACGTAAGTATTTATAGAGTCGATAATGTTACTGTTGTTCATGACATAGTTTTAACTCTTTAGTCGTTGTTACGACTAAAGAGTCGTAACAACCATGTCATGAAATCATCATTTAAGCCAATAGCACACCGCTGGACATAGGCCCAAGGATTTCCATACCGGTCAGTTTTGCGCAGCTATATAGTGTCCAGCACCTTTCTGAGATCTTCACCAAATCGTCTGCCAATCTAGTGAGATACCTACCAACACTGTGATGATTTCAATTTATGACAAATAAAGCAGTAAAAAATGACGTAGTAAATTACTGTAGTAATATTTTTACAATTATTTGAAGAATAAGAATTATATTAATATTCCCACTCAATTAACCAGCACCAGGATAAGAATCGTTGGCTTAAAGTTGATTTGTTCGTTAATGGGGAACATGCAATTATAATATTTATGAAAATGTTGTTATTAAAATGCTAAAAAAATATAAAAGTAGGGCCACTGCAAGGTTTATATTTAAAATAATGTTGTTTTTTTAAAATAATTACGAATCAAAAGTAACGTGAAACGGAACGGATTTAAAATACCAATCAGCGTTCAGTGACGTCACTCCTGTTATGACAACTTATTTGAGCTCTACATAAATATGTTTATATTTCCATTTTATGTTATTTAAATAGGTATTACATGCTATTTTTATTTTTGTTTCATTTGTTGGTACAATTTTTCATAAACATAGATTTTGTTTATTTTTTGACAGATGAATATATATCTGAGATTTCTCTCTGGCTTGAATGAGCCTGTATACAACGCAAGACGGTTTAACGAGAAAGTACCTCTTTTTAAACGAGACTAAAGTTAGAAGGACCTGATTATGAGTCATTTGACTACTTTCTCATTTAATAGCTTGTTAGCCGGTGACATTTGAAAAGGAGTACCTGCGCGGATTTTATAGGGTAAAATGCACATTTTAAGTGGAACATTCGACATTTTACTACATTTTTGTTTGTGGTGATAAAGATGAACGAGACGAATACACTTGGCTTGGATTGCATATTCAATTACTATTTCATTCAAATAAGTTGTATGTATAAAAATGAAAATGTTACGAGACTAAATTATCAGAATAGCGTATGTGTTCTTAATAATAAAACTCTGCCGAAATCTTTACTTCCATTCTAATTAAATACTTTAGGACTCTTTTTGTTTAGCAAACAATCTTCTCATCTCTATCAGCATCAATCGCGTCGTAAAAATCACATAAAATTGCCGTTGGTGCTGCGCTCCACATGAAAATCGCTTGATATGGCCACTTGCAACTTTTGTTGGCTTGACGTATTTACGTAGCCACGTAAAAAGCGTAATGCGTAATTTGTATTCGTCCATGTTTTCTTTATGAGATCACGTATGCTGTGCTGGGGTGGCGAAGTTTAATAAAACGCCCTCATGTGGCGGCTAATATCGTCGTCAGCGTATGAATGTTGCGTTTTAATATGCGCACAAAATACGAGCTGCTGAGAGCTCCCTGCCTGGTGATATCTTGTAATAATGTCGGAGTGAAACATTGTCGTACTTCGCACAGTATACATCAAAATAACTATAGTGTAGAGTAAGAATTATGTGCCCGGGTAATATAATGGGGTTCAGAAGCAGATCTGTGGGAACCCTGCCAACCAAACAAATGCTATAGCGCTCCCTATGAATGAGCAATGGCCTAGTGCCCAGTGCCTGGCCCTTAGGCTAATTAGGCTGCCGCCTAGGGCGCGAGGATCGGGGGGCGGACAATTTTAAAATTTGAAAAACGCTCGTAAAACAAACCCTGACTTGACTCGAGTCGGTTCTTTTTAGGCCGACCGTAACACACCTGGAGGGAGCGCGTTCTTACAATTAGCCTAGGGCGGTCAGAACTCTTGATTAGTCGCTGCTAGTGCCATTACTATCGATTAGTCTTTTGTGTTTTTTGTGTGCAACAGATAAATTTGATTTCTATTTTTCTAATATTTTTAAGAGTGCTAGTTATTTAAATTAAAATAATACCTATGATCCTTTAAATGTGATGAAACAAACAATAAATTTTCACAAAATAACAGATTTTAATTAAGAACTATCAAAACCTTTATAGTGTATTAATATTAGGTAGGTACACCACCACACGACAGATATTCTCATTTCAGAGCTCATGTTTTGTGTTTACTGTAATAATGTGAATGCTTACACGTCGTCGGTATTTCCATGCCACCAAGGTACCAGTAATTTCGAGCGACGGCAGCAGTTAAACAAACCTCACGTTGTCACCTGTCTTAATAAAAGCATCCTACCTTCCATTACTAACTTTATATCGTCCCTATTAAGTTTTATAGAATAAACGGCTTGCAAGTAATGCTGTCCTAGCGATTTAGTTTGACACAAGTTTTGTATTTAATGCGGGTCGTCGCTATGCGTGTACGTGGGAATAAAATAATAGAGGTAAATGCCGACCAGTCGTTGTATTTACTACTGTCGGAAATCATTCAATTTGCGAAGTATTGTCTCATTTTTTTTGTCGCTAATCAAAGAACCTGTCATAACGTGACTTTCCAAATCTAATCCCTGAATCGACAATCGCGAAGGATGCAAAAAATTTAGGCTTGATGATAAATTGTCATTTAAGGTTTGAAGCTCATATGATAAATCTAGTCAGATCATGTTTCTACCGTCTTAAAATAGTATTACCGTGTTAAAAATATAATTCGTTAATTTATATCGAAAACACCAGATCAATGTTAATAACTTTAATGCAATTAACCATTCCAATTCTGTGCATATGTTATAAATGTATAATTCTACGAATATTTATTTTAACTATTTTACATGTAGAAGAACATTTATAGACTATACGATATATAAACACATTGTTACACACAACTGAGGGTCAAACTATACGTGTTGACCATAAGACCACCTCTATTCCTTAGGTAATAAAAGCTGTTTTCGTGATCCAAATATATATCTTAACGTATTATTGACTACACAAGACCACAGCCCCTCCTTAACATATTATTTATTCATTATTACTTATTGGATAATCAACTTTGCCCAAAGTTTGTCGATTTCCCCATGGGAATTCAATTATTTCCCAGAATGAAACAATCCAAGGTAACAATGCAAAAGCTTTTAAGAATGTTTGAATACGTTACGTTTAATATAACTAATAAACATTTATTCGATAATAAATATTCAATTTTTCTATGATGAAGCTAAACATACGTTCCGTCGTCACATCTGTTCTTGTCTATTTAATTATGTGCTCTATATATCTGTTTTATTATGGCGGTAAGCTTTGCCTCCTGAGCCTCTTTCTCTGGCAACGTCTCCTCTAGCGTTCCTTCAATACACCTGTCTAGCGTGAGTTTGCTATCGTTTTCGATAGGTAATTAACCTTTAGTAAACAACAGAAGTTATGTTAATCTATTCTCAGAAATCTTCGATGGACAATTTTAGCTTATTACGTTACCGCTTAGGTGCTGTACTAAGTTTCCATACAAAAAATTACGCTGTCTACATCAACAGCAAACAAATGAAAACTGTGAGGCTTCACTATCGTATCGATAAGTTTCCTGTGATCGTCACAAAATAATTCGCAATACCTACTCATACATTAGCAAAATTCGTCTTGGCTCTCGTCAGCCACTCTGCTCATTTTTTTTATTGGCCCACACACTAAGCTTCGTCCACATCCTCGTCGAGACATCTAGGTCTTGATCTTGCCGAGACAACACGAGACCGAAAGTAGCTCTCGACATATCCTCACGCGCTTTGTTCAATAGTACTCTTTTCACGTGACCAAATTCGTATGTTAAAGTTGTTGCATGGTTGGAGTATAAGGTACATAATTGTTATCTCGATGTTACTGACTTTGTCAAACAGTACCCAAACATGCAAAACACCATCTGCTATAAATCCCATAAGCCCCATCTTATTCGGATTATCGGCTAGTGCATCCAATAATTTAGACACAGAGTGAACTAAGCTATATTAACAATAGAACAATAGTTATTGACTGCGGGGGTATGAAAAATAATACAATTAACATTTTCAATTAAATACAAGTGAAAAGATAATCCAGGAGTTTTCATCCGACTACGACTGTCGCGTTTGCACCCAAAGAAATTACATCACACCACGTTTTTATTTAAGTAATATAATATGTGCTGGTCTTTTTTATACGTATGTGAAAAATATTCAACCCTTTATGGTATACTCTTTCTATGAACTTGACGTGACTTTGACCATGTATTTTTATTGTATTGTTTGTACACACCCGGATTTAACTTATTTTATTAGTCAAACAGAAGAATAGATTATTCCGTTAATACCTTACAAATTCTGTGTTTTGAATATGCCTATTATTGCATAAGTTTAAATTTGTTTGAGACAGTGTTTATTCATTTGTAATAGACAATTGTCGCATTGTCTGATCCACTAAAGGTTAAAAGCTATGGCTGTATGGACTTCATTTCCTATATCTTCTG
Source organism: Scirpophaga incertulas (assembly GCA_036419045.1). Classification (NCBI taxonomy): domain Eukaryota; kingdom Metazoa; phylum Arthropoda; class Insecta; order Lepidoptera; family Crambidae; genus Scirpophaga; species Scirpophaga incertulas. The sequence continues at coordinate 9,637,343 of CM071637.1, read as the reverse complement.
TCATCAGAGAAAGTGTACAAAAAATTTACTTACATACCTACCACATGTTTTTGACATGTAAAGTGTTTATTAATTTTTGATACCGTACATTTCATACTGAATGAGAAAGGGTCAATTTGAATTTGTGAATTTTATTTTGTTTTATAATTTACAATGAAAATATCCGAGGTAATTATGTTATTTGTCAGTTATCGTACTTAACTGCTAAAATATAAATGCATGGTTTAAAATTTAATTAAACTGTTTATTTTCTGGATATTTAAACATTTCCTTTAATTACATTTTTTCCAGCTTCCAGGCGATGAAGACTCTGGACTTACATGTCGAACATATGTTTTTCAAAATGAAAGCCATACCCTAGGAAATGCCTTGAAATGTATTATCAATAAATAGTAAGTAGTAAGCAAAGATGTAGTACTTGTGTGATTAATTTGCTAATTGAAATGATAAGTAGTATTAACATAAAAAAAAGTACAATGCATCACTTACATTCGTACTACAGAAATGCATTATTGACCTTACTGTAGGAATAAATGCAGCATTCACATAATAGACTGCTTTTCAGAACATGCACGCTATATGTTGTTTTAAGTATGATCCCTAACCTTTCCAAACTTAATACCAAATGATATAACAAGGGAAAATGGTTTTACCCTCTGGGATATTGATTATGAGTATAGAGCAGGTATCATAAGTCCCTCAACCATGCTAGTCTTCTAGTTGTCTCTGAATAGACATCAAGTCTATCTCTTCAGTATTCCCCAAACACTAGAACTCTACTGGATGAAAATTCTTTTTATAGGGGTAGCCTATGGCCTGGGTAATTTGTGTTGTGCTCCACACCACTTTTAAACTGCATATTAAGCTGCAGATTTAGAACCCAATGGACCTATACACATCAATTGTAAAAGACCAGATGGCATTACTCTTGTTCTTTGGAAGTTGGAAGGACCTTTACTTTGGGGCACTTCTATTGTTGGCACTCTAGCTTCGTCTCATCTTGTTAGAACACAAAATAAGGCTAAATTTGTATATCTGTAAAATTAAAAACATGCAAATATAGTAATGCTGCTAATATAGTACTGCTTTAATAGCAGTAACATTTATGAGTCTTTTGGAGTAGAGATACTGGGTACATGTGGACCAGGAGCACATAGAATTCTATCAAATTTTTGCTGAACAAAATACTGGTAATATTTTCGGTCAAAGAATAAGTATAGATATACAATATGGTAATGCTAGCACCATTTTGGGCACACTACCCGATAGCGACAGACTGTTAGACTAGTTTTTGTTGAAAACATATAATGTACAATTTACTGTTTATAAAGAGTTTAGTTACTTATGTTGGTGATCCTATAAATAAATAAAATCTTGTTTTAGTGGCAACATTAATATATTATTTTATTACAGCGACGATGTAGAATTTTGTGGTTACACAGTGCCACATCCAGCAGAATCAAAAATGCACTTTAGAATACAAAGTAAAGATACTGCAGCCCTTGAAGTTTTGAAAAGAGGCCTTCAAGATTTACAAAAAGTATGCGACCATACCATAGATTTATTTGAAAAGGAAGTTAAAGATTTTATTAAAACGTATACTTTTGTTTTAATTATTTTACCTTAACTAACGGCAAATTAGTATTCATATTTTTTTAACCATAAAATTTTAGGAATGCCAATTCTTCTGAATTATCTCAATCCAAAAAATGTAGTTGACTTGGTTTAAAGGGCACTAGAATGCGATACGTTTCAGTCAAAGAAATAAAAATAAAAGGAAAAAAATATTACTAACAAAAAATAAAATAAAAAACTAACTGCAATAATATTTAACAAATTATATACTGACACACAAAAACCAATTACTCGAAGTAAGGTCTACTTGGGCCAAAAATAAATTAATCTATATGCAGATTATGATTCCATGTTGCATTTATAATTGCTTCCTTAGTTGGATTTCTAGGTTGTGTTACTATTTAACGGATTTAGTCTACTTATTAGATTGATATAGCGCCATCTGTCGACTGGTTTAACATATAATGTCATAAAAACAAAAAAAACACTCGTATACGCCATCTATAATCACAATTTTTCTAGGTTTACGAAAAGCAAATCTATTTATCATAGAAGCCGATAAGGTCCCAGGCCTTCTGCCGTAACAAAGGCTTGTAGGTAGTGTTTAGTTGGTAGGCTGGCCTTCTGCTAGCGTCCAACATAACCACCCGCCGTAGACCGGTCGCGGGTGGTATCCGGTGTGTGATCGTCCGAGCACCAAGGGGTTATTAAGACGACCACTGTGATATCGCGCCCATTATGAGGATTCACTACCATCCCCCGTGGGAGAAAAAAAAAATAAGACTACCTTACCCAAAGTAACGGTTGAATAATGCTGTATTAGTTGAGCCCATTTATAATATTAAGAGAAAAGACCATTTAGAATAATATTAAGTCCTATGAATATTTAAATTTCAATACTTAATTTACCCACATTTGCCATTAAAGCAACTGTACAAATAATAATTCTGCTTAATACGACCAATTAATGTCAAATAATTTAAAATATTTTGTAATTGCATTATATCGCACTTTGGCACAAATTTAGGGCTTTATATGTGTTTACTCTGTGATCGTAAATTTATTCGATCAAATATTGCCAAAAGTATATGGCACACAAATTTATAACTGGCACATAATTATGAACAAGTATAAACTACTAAACTTATATGTTATATCCGAATCTTTTGATAGTGTTAAGCGTTAGTCGATTGGTTTTTTTTCATTTTCAAATATAAGTTGCACAAATTTATAACAAATATATTACTCATTTTCATCCCACTGGTTACTTTCTACTTCCCTGCCGACACTTGTTTTATGTCCTCCTTTGATATCATGTACCAGATTTCAAATATTTATAATTACCCAAATCACTATAATGTAAAAGAATAATTACATCTACAGTTTCAGACATATGTAAGTAATTTTTCTATTTCACTCTTATACCGATCCTCTAATAGAGGTTGATCAGTATCATCAGATAGATCAAGATGGTATCTAAAAATAACAACACAAATCATGATGTGCAAAACAATGTAATTTTATTACATTAAAAAGATTAAACTTTGAATTCTGAGTAAGGTGACTTCGTTAGAGGAATGTCACGCCATAAGTCTGGGGTGAGATAGGCATAAGTTTTGGCAATAGCAGCATATGTAGCTTTGGCAAAATTGCCAAGTGTTCCAGTTGATCCACGAGCCGATGTATAGCAATCTTGAACACCAGCCATCTGAAGCAGCTTCTTTGGCACAGGTGCAGACACAATGCCAGTTCCACGAGGTGCAGGAATCAACCTCACAGTAACAGAACCACACTTCCCAGTGACCTGTAAAATAAATATGCTAAGTATGGACTGCAATAAATCTTAACACATCACTATTATTAAGATAAAAATCAGACGTTCTGGAAACTTCATTGGATGAACCTCAAGAGGATACCACGAATGAAATGATTATTAGTTTTCATCATTCAATGATAATTTTAAATTTATAAGTACTAGAAGAATATTGAAAATATTACCTTGCAAGGAACGGTGTGTGGTTTGCCAATCTTGTTACCCCAATAACCTCGACGGACAGGTAGGACTGATAGCTTGGCCAGAATGATAGCACCACGAATAGCCGTTGCAACTTCTTTACTGCATTTAACCCCCAAGCCGATGTGGCCATTGTTATCGCCAATAGCCACGAAAGCCTTGAAGCGAGTACGCTGACCGGCACGTGTCTGTTTCTGCACGGGCATGATTTTCAATACTTCGTCATTCAAAGAAGGCCCGAGGAAGAAATCAATAATTTCGAATTCTTTAATGGGCAGCGAGAACAAATAAATGCTCTCAAGTTTGTCAATTTTTCCGTCACGAACAAGGCGACCCAATTTAGTAACTGGCACCCATTCTTTCTGGTCTTCCTTGCCACGACCACGCCCGCGTCCACGGCCACGTCCACGGCCTCGTGGGCCCCCACGGCCCCTATCGCCTCCTCTAGACCCAAAACCTCCGCGAAAACCACCACGACCACCGGCTGGAGCTGCGTCCGCCATTCTAAAATAAAATATTATATTTATTGATTTTAAGAATATAAAAACTTATTATACACCATTAAAGTGAGTCGATCAGACGCTAAAAGGCCATCACCGTGTTTTCACTATGGTAGATACCACGAATGAATTTATATTTAGGTTTCATCATTACACGTGTTTATATAGGTTAACTTGCAATACATTATAGGTTATAACATAAAAAGTTAAATTAACATACATCAAATTTAGCCACTAAGATTAGTCATACTATGACAAAATTAAAAAGTTAAAATATCTTTAATTTATTATGTACTAAATTTATGTACGTATAAATTTTTATAATACTCACGTTGAACTATGCGCGCTAATAAACGGTCGAACACAAAATGGCCGATTCTATAATGTAATGTCAAGGAAATCTTTTTTTTTTTAATAAAAGTAAAATTCAAGGAAATCTAGGGACAAATCCAACAGTGTGGCCTGAATATAAATTACAAATTCTACAAATTATTATTTTCCGAATAGTTTGTTTGGCTAAAACCAAGTTCTTTTTCTGCCTGCTGCATTTTCTTTAGTAGGGAAAATTTATGATTTACAAAATAAATAACACCATTACTCTCTCACAATATATTTCAATCACTCAATTACATTATTCTAAAACTTTATCAAATATCTATCCTAAAAAACTTAAGCTCCTAAAAACTTCAAACATCACTTCATATTCTAATATAACTAGTATAATGACAGAACTCATCTTTCTTTTTAACTCCTAAAACTATATTAAAATTTTGATAAACAGCTGCTGACCATAAAGACAAAATTCCAACCTCAAACATTTTCTATTTTCTGTTCTATATATTCATCTAAATAAATTGCTATTTAAACCCCGTCAACACCGCCAACAGCGAGCCTATCTCAAGGCAACACTAGTCATTACCGGCAGAGGATACGCAGACCGCGACACGTCCTTAGCGACCCCCCCAACCAACTCACGCAGGAACTTCTAGACCTACAAGCGGCGGCGTCTGAGCCGTCGCCTCCCTTATCACCCCCTAACCGGCAGCCTTCTGCTTAGCCACGAGTAGGTTCCCGTGTATATAGGCCGGTCCCACTTTGGAGAATCGTGCCTTCTTCTAGCGCTTATGCCCTCCCCATGAGGCAGCACTAACCGTGCCTCTCCTGAGGTGCGGCTCCCTCGTCAATAAAGCCAGTAGGGTCAATAGGACCAAAGGCTTAGGCTCATAATATGATTATGTATTACAAAAATGTACTTATTTTTGTTGCTTATATATAAAAATATTATATTTAGGTATCAATAAATTACACTAAAAATATATCTAAATTTAAAAAAGAAAACAATTTCGATCTCTACAAATAAAAAAAATTACACATGACATCTAAATTGTAACTTGTTAGATATAATACGTCCATGGTATGGCAATGGCACTCGATACTCCATAACCACAATGAGATGAGGTGATTGTTGTCATAGTTACCGTTCGCCATATAATGTCTGTTGATTCTGTGACAAAAATAAAAGACTGAAATGTTCATTTAAGCACATTGTATTTTAATTTAATATATAATATAACTTTTATTTTAAGTACGCCATAAAGTATTATAGTATAGACATAATTCGAAATTCCACCCTCTAACATATGTAACGGGAATAAACACGATATTTACATGCATATTTTAGGCCTTATATTTCGACTAACTGAACATTGTGAACCGGTAACATAAATGAGACTATAAATAATTCTAATGAAGATATAATTGCCATTAAAGCCTAGTCTGCCACGGTGGACGTTTCAGAACATTCAATGTTTCTTTTAGTTTTTCTTAATAGATTATATCTAAATAATTTAGAATGTATAGAGTCTATTTACTCCAAATTACTTAATATCTCTATAACGAAGTCCTGCGATATCTCTTTAAGTGCCCAAGCAATAGTTTTGCAACTTCAAACTTTTTCTATTTAGCTGTCTAATTATGTTTCAAAGGAATTTGAATATGTTGAAAGTCTGTTTTCCTTGTTATTGCCATCAATGGCTCTATCTCAATGGCTAATATGATAATATCACATGTTAATCTGAACTTCAGCAAAAATGGGAAAAAGGGCTGTTTAAATCAAAAACACTTTGTGTAAAAAGACCAGATTCAGCAACAGCACTAAACTTGTATAACTTTCATAATTGATTATATTGTGTATAATATAATTAGGTATTTTTATAATTTCTGAATAGTCTGTTTTTGTTTATCAATAGGTTAGATTTACTAGTAATAAACGTAACTTATACATCTTCGGTAATCTTTTAAATCATCAAAGATTTGGGCCAGTTTGGTTAGGGCTAGTATTTGGTACAATAATAAATTTCTACATAACAAAAGAATTTTATATACTAAAGCAAATAATATTACAATAAAATAATATTTGGATTATAGCAACACCTTAATTTTTTAAATTATTTTTAATAACAAAGGAATAAAAGTGATTAGGGTATCTTTTTTGATCACAGTACACACAAGATACATCTTGCGCAACCTTGCGGTTCGCTATTCTTTGGGCTGTGTCGGTGATCTAGATTTTTCTGTGGATTTCATAATTACCTAAATCAATGACGCAACGAAACATATCAACTCAACAAAATATTCCTCTCCAATGCCCTTACGATGACTTTGAACCTCTTTATAAAGCCCATTGCAAGGGGCGAAGTGTTTATTAATTTTGATTTATATTTTAAAATAAATTAATTTTTTCATCAATAACCATTTTGTCACTTATGCCAGCGCTTTTTCCTAATCCTCAAAGCACTTCTGAAATTCTTCTTCTGAAATTGAACTGAAAGCCTGTTCTTCAATTCTGACAAAACGCTTTCGAGTAAAAAATCCATGAATAAAAAACGTAACGTACCAGCATAAAAAAAATTGATGATACATGAACACAGCCCGCGAAAATTCAAAATTCACCTTTTCTTTTGAACAGACCTTGTACGTGTCGATTTGGGTTAGAAAATAGTTGTATATTATGCTAAATTGTTTTATTTCTACAAAATAAAAAAAAAACATGTATTAAAAATTGTTTAATTTTATTTTATGTTAAATATTACGTCACGCATCCCTTGTTCACTTATTTTCATTAACGAAGCTTGACATGCGAGTCCACTAACGCAGACAAATTCCAATCCACTGGAACAAGCTTTTATGTAAGTGTCGCAATATTTAGAGGCTTATCACAGTTACTTCCCAAACTGCACAAATATTAAACATTTTGAATAAAATGAATAATATTGGCATGTTTGTTACATTAAGTTATTAAGTTAAGTTTGTTACATTATGTATGTGTACCCCTTCTATCTAATGTTAGCCTTTTTTCTTTGAACGTTTCCAGAGATCCGATAAGATCTGATCTGATGAAACGTGGATGTATATCTGCAATGTGCACACTCATTATCGAAGACAAATAAAAATAAAAACGTCTGGTTTGTAGCACACCGGGAACATTATATTAATTTTCCGGTCTGGTTGTTTGTGCATGTGAAATTTCTACGTTTGTGACTGCACCCACGACACAGGATAAAAAATTCTAGTGTGGGACGACGTTTTTTTTAAAGAAAAAAAATTTATTGAAATAGAAGGATTTCAAATGGACACAAAATGAAAACAAAATCATTGAGAAATTGTAAATATTCTTCAAATAATTTCATTTCTAATAGTTATAACTACTTTTGTTACATTCGCGTATTAAGATAGCAACAATGAAGATTTAATTACAATTCACATGAATAATCTGCTGTGTTTCTTCAGTGGTATCATAAACAACGTATGGGAAATTTGGCATCCCATGACATGCCGCACCATGTTTTCCATATTTGTTCAGGGCAACTACAGCACCTGAGAATTCTGGATAATAATCTGCAATTCTCCTAATAGCAACATGAGCAGCTTCACTTGGTAAAGCTCCTCGACGCATTTCTTCAACAGCCATAAAACTGGAAACAGAATGATTAATTACTTCATAGTAGACAGTCGAAACAGCCCAATGTTTATGTATACATCTAGCTTGGCAACAAAGCAAACTGCCCATGATGGAACACCTAGTGCTCAAAGCAATTGACAAGATTGTCGTTGAAGAATTTTCCTGTAAAATGAGTGATAACTGATTTTAACTTTGATGTTTGATGATGACTTTAACATTTAAAGGAATATGTTTGGAATTGGTATATGTCTAATGTTTTTATATTGGTGTGCAATAGTAAAAAAAGTCCTGGTAATAATATTTATGGCAATACTAACTATACAATGAACTATAACTATGATATGCAAACCAACTTACATACAAAAATCAATTTTGCAAGAAATATTTAGCATACAATTTTTAACATTTCAAACTTTTTAATTTTTCATTGGATATCATATATTAGGATATTTCCTATTCCACAGATGGTAAATTATAGCTAACTATACTTATTACAAAGATATAGCTTTTCATAGAATTAAAAGCATTTTCGTAGAATAGTGGTGTTACGAAAAAATACACCATAACATAAAATCATGTACAATTTTCCTTAGCTGTTACAGTCTCCGTTTGAAGTATCTAACCTTAATTTGTTGTAATACAATTTACAAATATTATATCGATTAAATAAATCATAGCCTTGGAAGTGCTTTTAAAATATCAGGAATACTATGATAAAAAAATAAGAGTCACCATGGTCAAGAATGTAAAGACCCAATAACAGCTAATAAGTATATTAAAAGAGTGAATCTTGCTAGTATTTCTAAGTGATATTAAAATATTTCAATTATAGCGATTAGTTACACTGAGGAGCTTTGTACATTATTAGCTTCGATTTCGAGTTAGGTCATGAAAAATTAGTCATATTTATACATCTATAAAAATCTATACATATTCCTTTCTTTATTTTATAATAATAGTTTATGAATGCTTAATTTTGAGTGTTAAAAATTCCATGAACTAAATAAGTATAATTATAATATTATATTGTTTATATATATTATTATATAATGCATATTAACATTATAAAAAGTATCATTATAATAAATAAAAAGGATCCAAATTACCTTGGCAAAAATCTGAGCATAACATCACCATCACCTGTTGCAGATGCTCCTCCTACTGTGTTATCTGCATAAGCACCCGATCCAGGTATAGGAGAATCTCCAATTCGTCTAAAAGAATATACATTAATTATATAAAGTACAAGTTTGACTTAGCTTTCTTCTAATTTTCAATTTAAGCAGTTAATATACCCAGGTATTTTGAATTTTGCTCCATTGGTTGAGGTTCCTGCTGCTATGTCAGAATTCTTATCAATTGCCACCATACCTATTGTGTCATGATTGTAACGATTTACTTCCCTTGTCAATTGTATGGTATAGATGTCGTTGTTTTGAATCAGTTTATTGTATGGACCACAATATTTATTAGGGTTTGGCTTAACATTCTGCAATTTCAAGATTTTTTTAATGGGTCTTATCATGGATCTGTTCAAAAAACTTCAATTTTTTTGGCCTCTTCATTATAAACTTAGTTTATATTACCATCCAAAAATTTGGTTGACAGTTATCCACATTATACCAATGTTTCCACATTTGTTTCGAAGTGGCAGTGGCAAGGGTTTCCTCTTTGAAACCCATTTCCACTGCAAATTTGGTAGCTAGTTCTCCCACCAGAAAAGAGTGTTTAGTATTTTCTAACACATGTCTAGCCACTGAAATAGCATTTTTGACTCTGCGTAAAGCACCTACTGCACCAACATTCATTGTTTTACTGAAAATAATAATATGATATTACATTGTATAAATGTCTTACATATAACAAGAAATAACTGTAAATGTAAAAAATATCTAGCAATAAAGTATTTTTATTTGGGTTTAGGTGCAGGTTTAGTAATATTGGTTTGTGTATATTCACAGAGATCACCAAATTATCACAATCATATTTATTCTGATTACCTCTGATTAAGATTAGTGCAGCAACTATAAAATGATAGAAAACTACTAGATTGACATTTTTAAAAGCCTATAGAATAACAAACTATTTTCACTTTTTTTAATTTGTTGTTATTAAGTATTGGTTGTTAGCAAAGATTACAATGGAATTATATGCGAAAAATATTTTCACACATATTGGAAGTGTCATTAAATATATGCTTTAATTTCGTTAATAAGAATATATATAGGACATATGTTAATAGTGTGAACATCTATTAGGTTGAGAATATTTTTTTATCAATAATTCTTGAGATATTATTAAAAAAGAATACATACAATGATACAAATTACTGAAAGAAAAGTTGAAAATATGATATGTTGAATGTTCCTCAAGACCATAACAAAATCTCGAAGAATCTCGACACTAAAAAATTAAAAATGTATGTCATAGAGACTGACGGAAAACGAGAAGTAACACCTAGAAATCTTTACATCGTCGGATACATTACATACCCATCCATTAAAAGAGCGTCTAATGTAGTTTCTCCATGTTCATCTGGACTACCGCCATACCCAACTGTACCATCACATTGCTGTTCTTCACAAATAGATGCACCTCTTTGAATGGCATCTAATGAAGTTCCGCCATTCTTCAAAACTTCCCAAGCTTTAATATAAATAACTCACATTATGCGTAAACGAAATTGATATAGCGGAATGATTATAAACGAATAAGTTTCATTCATTCTTATTTCATAACTCACCACCGGCAGAGGCGTTAACAAATTGCCAAGTTGTTACTACTATGGGTTTATTTTCTTCACAATTTATGAAATTTATAATTAAATATCCATATAAAAATATATTCATAAATATTCTAGTGTCCATCGCAAGTAACAAATTAAAAACACTAACGATAATCTGACTAATCTGTTATCACAAACTACCTAGAGCATAGAATACACAGACCAATTAGAGAACAAGTATGGGTAAATGTGTTCTGTGACAAGTATAGAATACATGCTAGCGAGTTCCTGAAGGTTGGAAATGTCAAACAGTATTGCCATTTCTCAAACCAAATAAATTATCATCTGATGTCTCTTCCAAAAATTTTAGAACACCTAATCAAAAATAGATTAGAATGGTTTATGGAGAGTCTATGGTCTGTTATCTAAAACCCAGTTTGGTTTTCGTAGAGGCAAATCTACTCTTGATAATATAGTAATCCTAACTTCAGATATACGTTTGTCTTTTTCTAAAAACACTTCCACCGTAGCTGTATTTTTAGATATTAATGCCGCCTATGACAATGTCCTTTTAGATATACTACAAAATAAACTACAATTTTTATATGTACCTTCTTTATTTACCAATCTCATTATTAAATTATTATCTAATCGTATCATTAACAAATTGAAATATTACTAGAACTGTTTCCAAAGGCTTATCGCAAGGGTCTGTACTTAGTCCATTATTATATAATATACAGTGTGTTAGGGATCGGACTTCCGATACTTTACCAACGTGTTGTATGTTAAGTTTTATCGACAAAAACCTATACAAATGGGGGTCGCATCCCTCACCCCTATGAATGAGAGCTATTTTAAAATTTTATTTCTCGTATTTTAAGGAGTTTATTAAATCTTGCTGTTTTACGATTTTATTTGGTCTACATACACAAAAGTGGCCTTATTTCAAAGTTAATGAGCTGAGCTAGCATTTAACAATAACTTTGTTAAGAAATTCATTACAATAATAAACAAAATCCTTTGAAAACTGGGTAAAATTATCTATTTTTTTTTAGTTATTGGGCTCTACCTAAAATTCCGGGCCCTTGACATATCATTTTTTTTGTTTTAATTTATTGGCAATGAGTTGAGCTTGTAAATAAACCTAAAATAAGTACCGCTAAACAGGCAAATAGTTAAGAAACGGGTCTAACAAAACAAGTCAAAATTGACAAAAAAAACCCTATTCATAAGAAGGTAATATTTCTATTGTGTGTGAAAGAGAGAGGTACTTTTACGATTAGAAGGTGTAAGTAATCCATTAAACTACACATTATTTGAAATAAAAACAAAGAAAAATAGAGCACGAGAATTTATTCAAACCTATTTTTTTTACAAAATTTGTTCGAAGTGACCGCCATTATTTTTAAGGGATGAGTCTTTTACGGGAAAAAATTACAAATAATCTGTTGTAATTTTTTCCCGTAAAAGACTCATCCCAGATATTGTCATAGCCATAGATGATGATTGTATCCCTGTTGAAGAATCTGTAAAGTTCTTAGGATTGTTCCTTGATTCAAGATTAACAGGCATCCAACATCTTAACCACATTAAGTCCAAATGTGAAAAAAAAATGCATTGCGTGCAGTTTCAGTGGGCTCCCCACCACACGGTGGGGAGCCCACCCGTACTGCCAGAAACTTTTATACAATGCAATTATCCACAGCCACTTTGATTATGCCTGTTTTTTGTTGGAACTTTGTAACAAGTCAGCTTTAAACTCCTTAAATAAAATCCAGTCAAAGGTCCTTCGAATAATCTGTGGAGCAATGAAATCATCACCCATTAATGCAATGAAAGTGAAATGCGCTGAACCTCCACTACACCTTCGGCGTCAACTTTTGGCAAATAATTTCTCCTATAGGGTAATCCAAAGAAGTGATCATCCACTGCTCTCTCGCCTTAACAATCTACATGGTTTGATGGTAACTTCTAAGTTCTGGATTCATAAGGAAACCCCATGTCTTATTAAAGGGTCAATAATTATTCTTCTAATCCTAATATTTACTCATTTCCTAACAACCCCCTATTCAATGTTAGTTATGAAGCCCTTATCTATAAACCTAATGTTATTTTAGACTCTGAAATCAACAAATCCTCTGCAGAAGCTAATTCGACTTTCAGACTGATAGTTGAAACAAACAATTGGACTGACAGATTACTTATTTACACAAACGCATCAAAGCTATTAGATGATGGTAAGGTAGGGGCAGCAGTTTGGATTTCTAATCAATACATAGTATAAAACAAAGTCGCTTTCGCTGTATGTCCGTATGTATGCTTAGATCTTTAAAACTACGCAACGGATTTTGACGCGGTTTTTTTTAATAGATAGAGTGATTCTTAAGGAAGGTTTGTATGTATAATAAATGCATAATATAGTAGAGAAACACTGATAAATTTAAAGGTTTCTAATGTGATGTCGTAAATAAGCACGTTTTTTTGCGCTTATATTGCAAACGCTGGCTGAACCCTACGAGATAGACCAAAATAATGTACTACAGTATTGTACAACTTACAAAAATCCACAAAAAAGTCCGCGATGGTATATGTCTATCTCTTAGGGATAACCCACCATAACCATTTTTTCACTGCACCCGTGCGAAGCCGGGGCGGGTCGCTAGTTTAAATATAATCCTAAGTTTTAAATGTCCTGTAGAATCAAGTTTTTACTGGTGAATCCATTGCCCTCTATGAAGCTGTATCCTATATTTCATCACATTGTTACAACAAATGTATGATTTTCATTGACTCACGTAGTGTCTTAGAAGAACTATTAAGATTCCCCCTCCGTTCCAAAAAGTCGTCCTATTTGTCTTTAAAAGACCAGAGAGTTACTTTTTCAATGTCACCTACAAGGAAAAGACATTATTATCATGTGGATCCCTAGTCATTCCGGCATCATAGGCAACGAAAATGCTGACGGATGTGCTAAGCAAGCTACAACTCTAGGTTGTCTCACATACAATAAGTGCTTCGCCCGTGATCTTAGTCTTGTTGCCAAAAAAGAGATGTACAAAAAGTGGCAACAGGAATGGAATGATTCACGATCCTCCAAGGGGAAATTCTACGGTTCCGCTTGACATCCCTTCTAAGTCTTGGTTTTTCAAACATCGCCCTGCCACTAAACAAGCCACCTCCACTGTCATCCGGTTACGTCTTGGACATGTTTGCTCCCCAGCTTTTTTGGCCAAATTACACATTCGTGATCACTCTATATGTGAGTGCGGTCTGGAGGATGGATCAATAGACCATATTTTCTTTAATTGTCCGAAACAATGAATCTCCCTGCATGACCTTCTCCAAAACTCTATTAACCGCCCTGTAAATATGAGGCACTTACTAACACAAATAAATACTCCATTTGTGAAAATTCTTTTAAAATATATTAATTCCCATAATTTGAAACATTAATTCCTGACCCCTGATAACCCTAAACCTCTGTTTATAATCATATTGCAAAATTTTACTAAGTACGCTCCCACTCTCCCATCACGTAGACGTAGCTAAACTGTTAATAAAGAATGAAGCATATAGATGCGGAGAACTATGAAAATACAGAAAGTACGGGGCGGAAAGAAAATATTGCACTTGGTACCTAAACAGAATCGGACAGAGTGGGAAACGATGTTTTTATTCTCTCGTTTACTTTACGACTGAACGAAATAACACCAATTGCCTGTATTCCTATATCTTATTTGTATATAACATTATGGCATTTCCCTCTTCGTACTTCTATTTCCTGCAGCCACACTATGTACATCACAACAACATGTTCGTTTTTATAGATGCACGACAATTTGGTTTTTTCTTTAATTTATTGCTATTTTTGAATTTAGTAAATTTAATGCAATAAGTAAGTTTCATACGTATTACTGTAGTAATAGCGATGTAAGTGATAAATGAAGTGTATTTTGTAACTAACTCAAATTCAACAATATTTTTTTTTATTGCAGTCAGACATGGTTTTCTAAAACTAACAAATAATAAAGGGGTAAAAAATAAGTCATAATAAAATATACAAAATTTTAATTAAGTCTTTGACACATTTTCTGATTAATTTTTACACATAACATCACTAATTCGCTTTTGAAGAGTATCTTTCAGACCCTCTGCAAATACAAAGTTACATGCTTGCAATGTTATCTTGACCATCTCCGATTCGTCCAAATTAAACGTGTCCGCACAAATCTGGTGCTCTTGCGATAATGATGTGATAAACACGCCCTTATCATCAGTCTACAAAATAAATATAACGTCAACTCCTCAACGACAACCAAGACTTTCACCAAATCTCACGATTTCATGCACAAACGTTTATTCTTTGTGTTAGAACAAGCAAGTTGACTCAAGGTGAATTTGTCTTACAGCGGAAAACGCGGGCGAATCTTTCAATGGTTTCGTTGTTACAGGTCTACGGCATAAAGCAAAGTGGTGATAATTAATGTTTATATTTGCTGACCACTTCAGAGCCACTTCGTTTTTCCGATATGCGTTGTGAATTTTTTCAGATTCTTCTCCCGTCAATCTCACATTTTTTAAATAACTAACGATAACCAAATATCTTCAATAATTATAGCAGAATAATAGTCAAAACTCAATAACAACCTAATAATATCGCTCAGTTACTTTTAGCAGGTATGATATGTAAACACTACTACAATACTTACACATATTATAACAGGTATGTTAGCTTCATATAGCTTTTTGAAATGGTGCGAGCTGTAGTCTGGAGAACTTTTTGTTTTTATATTACTTGTAAGGCACACTTCTGGAAATAATAATGTTCATTTAAATTGTGTAATAAATCAGAAAGCTAACCAAGAGGCAATGGACCAAGTGAAAGGTTATGATAGTAGGCCCATCACTCGCAAATGTATATAGGATAATGTCGCTTAATTTCAGAAAAAATGTTTCCTGCAACTAAGAAGTAGAATAGAACTGACAGTTCTTTATTCAATGGCCAAGGCTGAGGCTGAGTTTAATGGATAGGTCATACTGATCGATTCTTGATCTGGACATTTCAGTCACAGTGCAGTTTGGACTCATTCGGAGGATTAAGCAAAAGCGGTGAGCAAAAACTGCATATTCTGAACAAAATGAAAAGATGACCCACATGTGAATACAGAATAATTCTGCAACTAAAGTCTGATTATTAATTCACTGGAGTAAACTGACAGATGCTAATGTCACATTGTAAAATTATGCTGCCATATTTATCGTACTAGTGAGGTGACCTGCAAATATAATTGGATAAATTGAATAAATCGATAAGGACTTCACCCTTCGTTGTTATTCAGATCACTCACACAAAGTCAGTAACAACGTTTATTAAAAAAAAGTACTCAATTAATTATAATATAGGTACATGAATTCTACAGATACAAAAAATGAAATTCACTCACTTGCTAGCGTTCCCGAACTATGCGTTCAGTTAATCAGTAAATCAATTTTTTGAGCTGTAATTATTCGAACATTTGGAAATTCTTTAATTTTAACAATTTTGAAGAGAAATCTGCAGCTTTACAAAGAGAGTATGAATCTCCGAAAAAAGCGGAATGTGTGTCGATATATAATTCGAGTAATTACGCAATTTCAAAGTTATCACCTATTTGCCCTAAAGGTACCATGCTAATATTATTACATCGATTAAACAAAATTGGATTAAGATTTCTTAATAAAGTAAATAAAAGGAGTAATATGATTTGAGGACGGAATGAAATTGAATGAATGAGTTTGATTTCAATATTCTAGTCACAACACTATTTTCTGTTCATCATAAAGTGGTAACACCGTAAACGTCAGTTTACTCCAGTGAATTAATGATTAGACTATAGGCAGATTTACTTATCAAAACATATTACTAACCTACAGGTATTTTGGATTCACACAAAGCAGACCATGTCTCAGCTGTGCCGCCATAATCTGGATGGATGCAAGTGCCATGACCAATTCGATCTGGATTAAATTCAATCATTTCTAATATTTCTTCAACATTACAAATTTCTCCACAGTGTAATGTCACCTTAAAAAATTAATAAGAGTACAATATTGAAATTATATCACATTACTCTAAAACTGGGAATAATTTAAAGAACAAAGTCAAATTGGCAAGCAAATATCTGGGTGTTCTGTATAAAGTGAACAGGTATTTCACCCCAACCTGTCAGTCAATGCCTGAAGCATAAATTTTGCCACATTATTGAGTATTTACACTTCAGGGCTGGAGTTCATACATATCACTTCAACTTTCTTAACTAAATTACAGCCTCAACAGATCTAGAAGCACTTAGATTCTATGCAAGTTCTGTATAGGCTCTACATTGAAAAGTACCTTTGAGACACAGTTTGCAGTGGCACCTTAATCACCTTTTTACCATCACAAAACCATCTCTCACAATAGTATTCATCTGTTTCTCTTCAAATAGATCTGGTCTGGGTATATAAACCATATCAAGTGGTCAATTTGCTTCTCTACGATAAACAGCATAAAAAATCTAGTGCCAATAAAATAAACCTCATACACTTATGTGTATACATGCTTGCTCTCACACCAACCCACATTAGGTGAGTGTGGTGGAAGACAAAAACCCCCTTTTTAATAGTATGCACAAACTTATTATAATTTAATATTTCCTTTTACTAATATCTTTGTTGTAATTGAAATTATACCTTTAATCCTGCTTCTCTTGCTCTTGAAAAAGCTGGCAAAAAGTCAGAAAACTTGCCTACTGTTGGATCACCACTAAGTTCTACACCTACTACAACATCTTGATGTTGTTTATGACTATCTATAGCTAGATTAATAATTTTTTCAGCTTCTGATATAGCAGATCTTCTATCAATTGATATAATATACTTAGAAACTAAAGTTATTTGCAATGATGACTCTCTGTAAAAGAGAAAAGTATCCAATATATATTAATAATTTCTTTAAGCTTAAATTAAAGCAGTACCTAAGTCACTAGTAATACATTTATAGAGTATACAGTACATACATAGGAAAACATGACTCAAAAGAGCTTTTTATGAAGTAAAATTTTTAAATAAGGATTACTTTAATTAGATTACATAATATTTAATATACAACCATGGATTTATTTACAAACTAACTGTTGGTAGTCAGACTGACTTCATATGCTTACAAAATAGTTTGGATCTATGAAAATATATAAGAAACTGATGCATTGCTAGCTTAGAATATGGAAACTAAAAAGAAAAATATCTAATGCAGCTATCAAATAATATAACAGAATGAACTAGGACTTTAAATATACCTTATAGCTTCAATAATTGTTTCAATGTACTGTTTCATAGTCATATACTGAGTATTACGGGGTGTACTTCTTAATTCAATGTATATGCAACCCTCCTCATGAAATTCTTGTAATGTCAATAATGTAGCTAATTTCAATGCTTCGGGAAAGCACGTTAATGATTGTGCAATAGTAAAGAATTGAAAGCAACTGCAAACATTCAATGTCATAATGAAATCTCCCTAGCTATCTCATGACTTCAAATATACACAAATATCAGAAATTATGTTTCATCTCAATTTCATACTCAATAATAGATAATATTCTGCTATCTCCAGCACCAATTTGAAATTCATTTATAAACGCATTAGATTTATCTTCAATACCCGAATCAGCATAATATCTCATTAATTTTAACATTGTGAGTTGACTTATAGAACCATTTAAATGTGCATGTAATTCCTGAAAATAAATCATAAATTAATAGATAATTATTATTGAAAATTAATGATGAATAATTTTAAAATTAACGATTTCAACTATTAGTAAATCTCACAATTTTTGGCATATTTCGGCAAAAGTTATTCATTTTATTTTTATTTTACTATTTTCTGACGTAGGTTTTCAATTTACGCCATAGATAACTATCTGTGACTATTCCAGGCTATACAATCCAGTGTTACCAACTCTCAAAAATATTTATCCCTAATGTTTGTGTCAAAACCCCTAAAATCGCCTTAATTATTGAGTTGTCCCCCTAAAAAATATTTACAGTAGACGCTCTATACAGTTACGCTTTCGGGGTAGCGTAACTTTTAAAAACGGACATTCAGAGGCGTAATTAAGAGATTTGTAGCCAATAGCCAGTTAGAGTGGGGAACTAATTTCAATTTGAGGGCAAGGTAACTTTTAAAAACGTAACTTTATAGAGCGAGGACTGCCTACTATAATTAGTGTAATTATAAATTCATAATGATTTAGAAATAATATGTTGTAATATGCTTCAAAAGTTTTTTTAATCTAAATTATTTAATACATTAAATATTTCTTCTTCATCAGAAGATTCACTATTTTACTGTAAGTTTTTTTATTTTTATTTTCCTTCGGCATCATTAACAAACTTCTTGTCGACACACAATACAAATCAAAATCGAAATAACAATTGTCGTAAGAATATTCTGAAGTATTTTTTGGCGGTATCCTATCTGACTGACATAAATAAGCTAATGTCAATCATACTAATATACGCTGCCCCCACGCCGCCATATGCACAGGCTATAAAATATAAAATAACCGCCAGTGGCGCCAGTATTGCCGCCAGTCACCACCACAGAGTACCTTTAATAGTTACCACAGAGTGGTTGTAGAATTACGAACTAGATGTTATAAGTCGGTAGGTCAAGAAATAAATATTAATGTTTCTGTCGGCTACATTGATTCACACGAGAGCCATTTGTAAATTTATCTTAAAAAAATATATATAAAGAGTCAAAAAATCCCTAAAAAATACCCCTAAAAATTTCAAGTCCCTAAAAAAATCCCATCTCACTTATTTAGCCCCTAAATCTAGGGGGAAAACCCCTATGTTGGGAACCCTGATACAATCCTTAAAAATGACTATGACTATTATAGAATTTTATCGTATTATAATATAGTAGTTTAGTATTTTCGTAAGAGATGGCGTTAAGGTCGCGTTAATGCTGTGAAGTATGATTATGCTATAGATAAATACAGTGTTAACCTTAAAAGCGCTCTATTTAATTTGGTAGTATAATACTCGCACATCTGTCTGGACACATCGTTTTACTTAATATCATTGGTTTCTCTTGAAATTACAAATAGAAATTTGGGCTTAAAACCAAAAAGTTAGACACACTCTGTAGTGGATTTTAAATCCTTATTTTGAATGAAAATAGAATATGCAACGGAAAATAAGATTATTTTATTAAAAATATGTATGTATGCTTACATCCTTTTGCCTTCATAAATAACGAGAATTTTATCAATATAAAAAACGAACAATTTTGTTTTGTGCCGCTGCCTCGCCCCCTCCCCTGAGAGGGCGAGCGCTCATATGAAGCCGATAGGGCCCCAGACTTTCTGCCCGGCCAAAGGCATTAGGCAGTGTTTAGTTGGTAGGCTGGCCTTCTGTCAGAGTCCAACATAACCACCCGTCGTAGACCGGGCGCGGGTGGTATCCGGTGCAAGGTCGTCCAAGCACCAGGGGGTTGTCATAGCGACCACTGTGGTGGCGCGCCCCCTATGAGGATTCACTGCCTCCTCCCGCGAGGAAAAAAAAAAAGTTTTGTGCCGGTATCGATAATATTTGATGTCGAAATAAGTTAATTACGTGTATTATGTGTTAATTTATTGTGCAACAAATAGGTACAGTGTATTTTATAGCCCTTTCAACCTTTGTGAACTGAAAGGCATACTATCATATGTAAAAGACTGCTCCTGGTAATGATGGTATACTCTATTCTTTCTTTTCACATTTGAGTGACAGTTCTTTATTAATTTACTTAGATATTATAAATTCAATATTCATTTCCAGTAATATTCCATCTTCATGGAAATCATATGAAATAATTCCGATTTTAAAACCCGGGAAACCTCCATCTGTTGCCAGTTCGTATAAACTAATTGCTCTTGCATCAGTGGTTGCCAAAATTGCATTGCAACATTTAGCAAAAAATAGACTTGAATGGTTTCTAGAAAGTAAGGGTTTCCTATCTTCTTCGCAGTTCAGTTTTAGGAAAGGCAGAAGTGCAATGGATAACTTATCAATTTTTACAACAGATATTAGATTGTCTTTTACTTGTAATGAATCATTATTATCCGCCTTTTTAGATATCCATGCAGCTTATGATAATGTAGATATATATTCTGCGTCACAAGCTAATGGTATTAAATATACCTCCAATATTATGTAATTTTATAATTAATTTTCTGACTGGAAGATCAAAATTTTCCTGGAAGACGGAATTGAATAAATAAGAGTGATATATAAAGGTCTTCCACAGGGTTCTGTTTTGCACCCGTTATTATATAATATATATACATTTGACTTACACAATTCAATAACTCATGCAAATGTTCTGCAATATGCGGACGATTTAGTTATATATGTTTCAGGCCGATCAGTAGAGTCTTTAGCTGTAGCTCTAACTAATGCTTTAAACAATCTTAACTCATGACTTGACAGCAATTGTATGGAGTTATCAGTACCCAAAAGTTCCATTGTTTTATTTACTAGAGCTCGTCTTCCACCACCTATATCTGTATACTATAATCAACAAATCATACCCGTTAAAAACGAAAAAAAATTCTTAAGCATAACCTTAGATACAAAACTCTCCAGTATACACTGCTACAATATTGCAGCAAAATGTGAGCACTCTTTAAATATTCTTAGATGTCTTTCAGGAATCTGGTGGGGTGCTCACCCATTAACACTGAAGCTCTTGTATAACGCCCTTATTAGATCAGTTCTTGACTACGGAATCTTTTTACTAGAACCTTGTAGTACAGTTGGTCTGTGTAAACTTGATAACATTCAATCAAAAGCTCTCGGAATAGAGACGGGTGCTATGAAGTCAAGCCCAATAAAAGCACTGCAAGTAGAATGTATCGAACCACCTCTATGCTTACGGTGACAATATTTGAGTGATCGATATCTTTTTCGATCTTTACAATTCTCTGAACATCCATTACATTTAAAATTACAGACTTTATTGAAGTTATATGAAAAATCGTCCTATTGGATACATAAAACTCTTCCTTGTTTGCTCATTAGTTGAAAAAAAATCTTTCCCATCAGGCCCCTACGCATAGATCACAATATTTACCATTGTTTTGTACAAGCTACAGTGCATTAATAATCTCCCCGAAAATATTGTTTGATCTAAATATATCTACTATCGAGTTTTCTGTTAAAAATGACCTCAATTATACTATTTATCAGCATTTTGGTGATTACCATTTTATATATTGTGATGCTTCCAAGCAGTCACCGATGGGCAATGTAGGAGTGTATCATCAACAATTTAAAATTGTACAAAAAATTAAATTACCGCCTGAAACTTCTGTGTTCACTGGGGAGTGTTTTGGTTTATTCAAATCTTTAGAATATATATTTTTGTTGAAGCTTAAGAAGTGCATCATTTTTTCAGATTCCGAAAGTGCTTTACAAGCCATACAAAAATTTCCGTTTAAATCGCGCACCAGTTATCCAATTGTTATGGAATGCCGATCATTGTTAAAAAAATGTTATGATCTGAGCTTAGATGTCTTCCTGGCATGGATACCGGGTCATAAGAACATCCCTGAGAATGATTTGGCTGATAGACTGGCCAGAGTAGCTGTGGATTGTGGTGATATCTTCCCGTACACAAACTTTTTTCATGATCTTCTCTACCTAAAGCTCTCTCTACCTAAAGCTCAATTAACTGAAGCTTGGCAGGAACTATGGCAAAGTAATAAGAAATATATATTTTATAAGCAAATTCAACCACACATACAAATAAAACCTTGGTTTCATAAATTTAAATTTTGCAGAAAAGTAACATCATGTATTATAAGAATGCGAATGGGTCATGTCTGCACACCACATCATCTTTTTAAGCTAGGCATTATTGACAGCAACATATGCGATTGTGGTAATGATGTGGGGGAATTAAACCACATATTTTTTTCCTGTTCACTTTATGATTGCTCCTCTCTCCTGTCTTCTCTTTTGTCTTCTGATATTCCTTTCCCGACCAATATATCCACCTTATTACAATCCCAAAACTACGATGTATATAAAGCTCTAGCCCAGTATATTTTACATAACAATATCAACATTTAAATACATACCTATTAAATTATTATTCTTATTTTTTTTTAACTAAAGTTTTCATAATTGACATAATTACTTAATGAATTATATTTATTTGAATTACTTATTATTTTATTTACATAAACCTGACCCTAATTTCTCCTTTCCTAGCCTATAACCTCGTGTCCTTACCTTATTATTCAAATATAATAAGTTTCCCAACCTTTTACCCTTGTTGTGGCAAATGCACAAGCCGTGCGAGCCAAAGAAGAAAAAAACATCACAAGTGTTAAGAGTTAATAAACGGCAGTTTAATGACAAAATTGTGTTATATTTCTTTTAAGTACAATATACGTGATATAATTACAAGATCAATTTTAGAACAAGTGAATTATAATATATTTTGTCATCTAGACGTTTTGCATGAAGTTGTCCAGATAGTAGGTATACTACTTGGAGGTTTTTCTTGCTGCCGTGCTGGCTGAATACCAACAACAAGAATCGTCAATAATTATTGTAAAGCCTTATAGGCTGTTCTAATAATTCTACTCGACACTGTCTTAGTTCTAGGTAATTCCATATATTGGTTTTTTGTATAGATTACTACTTTATGTATAGATTTCATGATATTGCTTACAAACTTTTTTGTTACCTACTCTAAAATATATATTTAAGTTACCAGATACAAAAGACTTTGTCTGTATGCTCAGATTTCAAGTAATTGTATATATTTCATTCTACTCTAAAAGTAAATATTCAAATAAGCAATCGCCCATATTCACAAAGTTAACTGGGCAGGCAAATTATGTGACATGGTTGTTTGCTATGGATGCTTATAACGGAATGTGATTGAGTAGATTGTGTTACTACGGAGTCCGTGAAAGCCTAGAATGAGAAACAATACACCAAACTAACTCCAAAATTCGATTCAGTTAAGCTATTTATAATTGTTTACATTATAGCAGACCTTGAGGCTCATAAAAAATATCTACATTATATACATGTTAATAAAATTAAAATATTTAAAAAAATAAGCAGACAATGGAGACCGCTTATTAGTCAGCGATGACGTGTTATTGGCGCTGATTGACGAGTAATCGTGTCACACCTTCCGCATCTAGCCCAGTTATTACGTATCTATTTCTTTTGGTATGAACTATTGACCAATCTCCTGGTCTTGGAAGGAAATCAAAGAAACTTCTAATACCTATTAATCTGCATCGACAGGGACAGGACTTATTTTTGAAAACGCTCGTCGAACTGCATAACTTACTGTTTTTATATCAGTCTCTCTTGAAATACCGTTTACCAGCAAATATCTGAATTATCCGAAAAATTGGCTTACTTCTTCCATTTGGTTTTGATATGCAGTTCCGACACATACTATTTGACTGTTATATAAGATGAACTCTTCGACATCTGACCCAAAAATGTTAACGCATTTGCATAAAATTTTAATTTATTTCAAATATGTTTTTCTAGATTCTTTATCATTTTTACATTATACTTGAAAGGTATTTTTATTATTTAGTTTAATAATTTTAAACACAGAAAATAATAATTATAAAAATGTTAAAAATAAAGGAGGGACATTAAAACCTACAAAACGTGTCACCATTGGTCGAAGCGACATCAATAGTCACGTCATGTCATTGGACTTACCAATGTTGATATTCAGACTTAGTTTAAAATTATATTCCTTGTGAATATACATTTGTAGTCATCTAGAATGCTGACAGAAAATGTTTTTGACAAAGAACAAAATGTATAATCTACCGAAATGCCTTTAGGATGTCAGCATATTTTGCATTAAATCTTGATTCTACGAGCGCAAAGCCCAAAGTATATAAGCTCTGTAAGGCTTGTGTGTTATGGGATCTAGGGTAACGGATAGACATACGTATATTATACATATTTTTGATAGAAATTTATAACAACCATGACTAAGGTAAAAATGATCGCATTCATCACACAAACATCTGACCTCAAAGATGGCGACATCTCAACACCAGTGTACTAACCATATTATATTTACACAAATGATTAAGAACCAAAAAAAATCATGCATCTTCCTTATTTATGTAGCGAGTCAGGAACTTTTAGATCTGTTTATTGATTACAATATCATCTTCAGAGTTTAGGTACTTTTACATACGTTTCCCACACTTTGTACGTATTATCTCCTCTTGTATGAGCATACGTTGTTGTGGCTAATTCATAAAAAGTGCGGAGCCAAGACAAATAAAAAAAAAGTCTGACTGTTTGTAAAAAACCTACCTACCTAACCTTTAAATTCTAAAATTATTTGATCGTGGTCAAAGGAGTAATTTTTTCTCGTAGTCTGATTTTGTCCTCGTCACACTCATAATTTACATAATTATTTAAATGTTAGCACATGCGAATAAGTTTAGCAACTTATTCGAAAGTTAATGAAGCACCAAATAAATTATAACTTCTCTAGGCTATATTGAAATTATAAATTAAAAATGAGTGATTTATCAGATTTTCAAAATCCAAAGCCTGCTGACTCTGAATTGCAAGACTTTCTTTTAGCTGAAAAACAAAAAGCACAGTTTCATGCACAGGTATACAACAGAAAAATATACAATTTCACTTAAGAAAATTTATGATTAATATATTTTTAATGTTTTCAGATTCATGAATTCAATGATTTTTGCTGGGATAAATGTGTGGATAAACCAGGAACGAAATTTGATTCCCGTACTGAAACATGTATTACCAACTGTGTTGAAAGATTTATAGATGTTTCTTTACTTATTACCAATCGCTTTGCACAAATGCTAGAAAAAGGTGGAGGAATGCAATAATTAATTAATTTTATTTGCATAAAATAATTATCAAGTCAACGTTTATTGTATAATTTGTTAGTTAAATTTACTATAATGATTACTTTTCAGTTCATTTATAGTGTATGTGGTTTCAAAACATTGTAATCTCTAAGAATTGTTCCTAACCATAGCCATTCTATAGTAAACAAGTCTAGAGATTGTTTTTTTTTTTGTTATCATAGAATAAGGAATTGTTATGCTGAGGATTATTCTAATGGTAAAATTTTTAATTAATCGATGGAAACTGTTTTATGCATAATAACAGCTTGGGTAATTTCATTAGAAATAAATTGCTCTAATAAATAATTGTAACTTTTAATAAAAACATCATCTGGGATTCAACTGTTCACAAACCTAAATGTTCCAATCTTTTGATTATCAATACTTGTTAAAGAAAATGACAGAAGAAAAGAACATTCATTCTTGGGGGAGGCTTATGTCTATCTATTGCCTGAAATAATGATATTAGGATTATATTAACAGAGAAATAAATATTAAACAACAGCAGAAACTTCAACATTTTAAATCCCCAACCCAATAATACTCCTAAGTCCACTCTGATATAGTTTCAAATGCTACAAAACACCTAAGACTATTAGTTAGTAGAGCAAGTGTGTAACTTATTATGTGAAATATTGAACAAACGTTCTCATGGGTGTAAATCATAATCACACATGTCGACTTTAAGTTACCATTTATTCCATACACTAGCTGTGCCCGCGACTTCGTCCGCGTGGAATAGTTATTTTGAACATATATTTATTTTTGGAAACGACCACCTCAGCTGTTACCATAGAGAAAAGTAATTATTTTCTTAGACAATTTAGTTTTAAGTTACACTACCTCCCCCCAAATGTGCTCTCATATTTGTAGTTAATTTTAAGATGTTAACAAACTTCCATAATGGTGAACTTTTAAGGCAAGACCTTACAATGTCTGCTCTAGTTCCCCTTACTATTACTGGTAAAGTTTGTCGAAAGTCCCCGGCAAACATAACAGTAATCCCACCCATGATTTTATCACAGTTTCTAATATCTCTAAGAGTCCTATCTAGATCCTCTACATGAGCTCTATGAATCATGGTACAGTCGTCCCAGATTATTATACTGACATCTTGTAAAACTTTTCCCAAAGGGCCATTTTTACAATCTACAGTAAAACTAAAAAAAAGTGTTAATAATTGTGAAACTATTAGAAGCAAAATAATATCCTTAAAACAAAATTAAATAGTATTTAATATACGACGATATTATTAGCGAAAACAAATAACGCTGCCCCCCCAAGCGTCGCCCAAAAGCAACGCCTCGCCCGCCGCGCCGGCCAGGCGCAGCGTCATTATATCATTATAGTGGAGTTATTTCAAAATTGTAATATCTTCTAAGACAGTGGTTCTCAAACTTTTTTAATGACGGAACCCTTTTGGGGAGCAAAATACTTGATGGAACCCTACAATAAAACAATTGTTTTTATAAGTGTTAGGTATAGACAACCACGGCAAACTTTATTTGAGTTTTGAGTTGAAGAACTGTTTGACGTGCCGTATGAAAAGCAAGTGTTTTTTTAGAATGTCATGTGTTGTCAACTGAATATAATTGTATTACGAAATATATTGATTGAAGAGACGTAAATAATATTTTATTAATAAAGAAAACTTAGAAGGCTTATTATATTTCTTAATAATAAGTGTATTCTTTATTAATCAGCATAATAAAAGTAAAATGTAACAGTTACTAATTATTATTTACTTCACCACTTGGCAAGGACAATAATAGAAAACTTTAAAAAAGAAAAAATCTAACTAGTGGGAGGTATGAAACTATTTTTTATTTTTCATCAATTGGTTGATATCAGGTTTGATGAAGAAAGTTGGAGACTCACTCAACTGAGATAATGGACCAATTCTGCAAACATATCATCTTCGAACATTTCTAAGTCGTTTTCGCTTATAAACTCACTGAGTAACGTAAAGCTTTCTATTTCTTTCTTACCAATGCAAATGATCAAAAAATCTAATTATCTTTTAAAAGCAGTTATTCTATTATAGGCCTGAAACACTGTTACCTGTTTGCCTTGCAACGATAAATTCAATTCGTTAAGTTTTTGAAAGATATCCGCCATAAAAGACAATCGAAACAACCAATTTTTATCTTACAAACGGTCCTTCAAATTAAAAGAAGTATCTGCTGAAAGAAACATTTGTAACTCGGCTCTGAGTTCAAATAGCCTTGTTAAAGTTTTACCCCGAGACAGTCATCGCACTTCTGTATGGAGCAGCAGTGTTTTATGTTTGCTGCCATAATCTTCACACAATAATGAGAACAATCGGGATTGTAGTGGTCGTGATTTGATAAAATTAATTATTTTTACAGCTTCATCCATAACTAATTTTAGATCTGACGGCATTTGCTTCATCGCAAGTGCTTGTCTATGCAGAATACAATGACTGGAACTACAATTATTTTAGGTGCTTTATTTTTCATTCGTGACACTGCTCCTGCTGTTTTACCTGTCATTGCCTTGGCCCCATCTGTACAAATGTCAGTACAATTGTTCCAACTGAGATTATTTTCTTCAAAGAATATATTTATTTTATTAAAAATTTATTCCCCGGGAGTTTGTAAGCAGCGGTGAACACATAAGCACGTCTTCTTCAAAAGAACTTTTATATAGATATCTCACAATAACCAGCAGGATAGCCAAACCAGCGACATAAGTCGACTCGTCCATTTGCAAGGCGAATCGTGTATTTTGTAGACATGTAACTAGTTCTTGTTTGACGTAGCTTGCCAGATCATGGATTCGTCGTGAAACAGTATCGTTTGATAGCGGAACAGTAGATAGATGCTTTGCAGATTTTTCATCGAGCATACATTTTGTTCTGTCTAATACACATGGTTTTATTAAATTCTCAGCGATAGTGTGCGCTTCACCTGCTTGTGCAATGCGATAGCTAACTAAATATGATGCCTCCGTGGCCTTTTCGTTGATAGTTTGTGTTACATGCATCATGTTTTTTTGACTTTCTAATAACTGATCTTTTTTGCGAACAAAAAATTCTTTATTCTTGTCTTTAGACTCGGGGTGTACAGTTTCTAAATGTCGGCGCAATTTGGCAGGTGCCATGGAACTATTAGGAAGCAGTTTACTACAGAGCATGCAGAGAGGTGAGCCGTTGGAATCAACAAATCCGAAACTGATATAAGATTCATCATACTTCCTTTTTTTCGTTTTTGAAACCGTCAAGCTTGACGTCGTGGCATCATCTTCTGGATCGGTGATTGCTATATTCTCCGCGCGCACTGCTTTTGAACATTCAACGTTATTAGAAGATGTTATTGCAACACGTTTAACACCTTTAAGCCAACGTTCCATTCTTCTTTATTTATAATGTTACACGTCAGGATAGTGGGGTTTAAATAATGAACAATCGTTACTGCGTATAAGAGACTAAATTTAGCACCTACAGTGAAGAAATGTACCGATAAAACTGAGACCTATCGCCAACGGCAAACTTAAGTACGTTCGAAAAGTAGCGTCATCCGTAAAACATAATACAAAATATTTTTTATTTAATTGTAACAACAAAAATTGTGTATGTATTCAAATTCAAAATCATTTATTCAGTC
Organism: Scirpophaga incertulas; assembly: GCA_036419045.1. Lineage (NCBI taxonomy): Eukaryota > Metazoa > Arthropoda > Insecta > Lepidoptera > Crambidae > Scirpophaga > Scirpophaga incertulas. The sequence goes on along the minus strand of CM071637.1, from coordinate 9,607,976 downwards.
TGGGCTGTTACAAGCACTTGTGAATGTCGAAAAGCTACGCCATCGGTTCGCAAATCTACGGCAGGTATTTGGGTAAGACTATGACACATTATAAGTTTTGTTGTCACATGGGGGAGGGTACGCGCATTCCACAGACCGGTAAACTTAGAGCGAACGGGTTGTACAAGTATAAAATTGTTGATACCAAACTTATGACATTTTGTACCAGCTATTGTAACACATGTTTGTACAAATACAAGTTTTGTCTCCGCGCGGCCGCGGAATCCCCGCAGCCGCGCAGCGACCAGAGAGAGGTTTTTATTTTTTTTTTTTCTAAATTCTTGTGGAACCCCGACAGAGGTATCACAGAATCCTAGGGTTCCGCGGAACACACTTAGAGTATAGCTGTTCTAAGATGTTCATTGAAATTAAGTAATGTCAAAGACAATTTTGGTCATAATTAAATACTGTTATCAACAACACATTTATTTGGATAAAGATTAATATTACTATGTTAATACAACTATAACAAATAATTGATAATTATTGCATTAATTTCGACCAAATTTGATTACAATAAAAACGATTCTAGTGAGTTAACTTTAAAAGACAGACATATACTATCACGGACATTTTTTTAGATCATTTCAAGAGGAATAATTCTTTCATACATATTTTTTTGGTATTTTGAACCGTTATCGCAGCTCACGCAACGGAAGCCCTCAAAGATGAATAATTTTCCCCGTTTTTTCCATTATTTCTTCGCTTGAACAACTTGTGACTACCTAGTATGGGGACATCCTTGTGTTGATGTCCGACTTATAGAATTACACCAGATCAGTTTACTACCAAATCCATCTATAGCTAATAATAATAAGAAAAATACTAAAATAGTATATGAATGCATTGTATTGTTACGAGCTGGGGTCAGTAAATCAAACTGCGGTCTACCAAAACACTGAACTTTTATTAATTACCACACTAACAGTCACTAATCACTTCACTGAAAGCACTGAAGAGTCGCTTCTTAGTTCTCCAATATCACTTAGATGTTTTCGCACTGTATCGCAAAACAATACTCCTCCGGCGGCCGGACACAGCCTTATATAGTCCCCTAAGATACTTGCCACTCTTGCCAGAACATTCGCGGACACACTCGAATGTGTAGTCCAATACGTCGCGCGTTCGAGACGTTTCGAGTATAACTGTCTCGATACTCGAATATTCTCGTACACAATACTCGAATATTCCCGTACTATCTTTCTCGAATATTCTGTGTTTGTCTATCTCTTTCTAATGATGTTTTTCTAATACTTCTCGAATGTTCTAACTATCTCTGTCTCTTTCCACTATTGCTATCTCTTTCACTCCTATTGAAATTATGTCCTTTTACTGAAGTAGGCTTAATGGCTCATAAGGGGTCCTGAAAACGCCTGAAAACGGGTTTTCAGGTTATTGCGGCATTGGATAGAGGTAGCCTGAAACGTACTGAAAACATGTTTCAGGCGCCTGAAAACTACTGTAACTTGGGTGTAATTTAGATTTTTTAGTATGTGAAAGAGCTACTTCTGAAACGGCCTGAAACGACGTTTCAGCCTGCTGAAAAACGTTTCTAAGTCACAGAAAATCACTTTTGAAGTTTTACTAAGCCACCGGCGTAACAGTATGTTATGCTTAGTCTTAAAACTTCAATTTTGTACTTTTGTATGAAAATATGAGCTGATTCTATAGGTAATTTTATCCCTTATTTATAAAAAGATACCAAAGTTTCAAGACATTGTTTTTATATGTTAAAGAGTTCCTGCGAGTTATTATGAATATGAAACTGAAGGATTAAAGCTGATTGTTTGATCAAAGTTTTAAGACAATACCGTTAACTATTGGTTAGGACCCTAGTCATGATGAAAAACCTGACTGGACCAACTACATTTTAATTAAAGATTATTTTATTAGCAAGTCCAGTACTTGCTATTATTTTATAGATTAAGGATGTGACTGTTTTAAGATTCAGTTGCAACATTAAGAGTCAAATTACTGTGGTATTACAATATCTGTGCTCAAATAAACAAAGCTTGTCAAACAGTATAGACAAATGTTTGATTGTAGTAATTGTTAAATATTTTTCTGAAGTCACCTTTTTTTACTTTTAAAGAATCATGTCCAATTATGACTCAAAAGTTATTTAATGAAAGCTCCGGTAAATATCTTCGCTGAGAATGACCTCGACAATAATGCGGTTCATCAACATGGAACATGTTGATAAACCGCATTACAGCATTCTTTTTCGCCACGAATAAATGGGATTTATGATCACCACCCCTTTTCTCTTTTGCTGGTTGTCCACCACTTTCTAAGAACTTCTTTGCGATGTATTGAACTCTATGTTTAGTTATCTTTAAAATTTGGAGAAAAGCTTTTTGGCAAACAAGTAATTTTTCTTTTTATGTGAGAAGAATTTTTTATTAAATTTTTAGGCACATATTTTTTATTTTTTGTCTTTTCCTTTTTGGAACAATAGGAATGCAGAATTTTAATAAAAATGCGTCTTGCTTTTCTTTTTCTAGATTTTTGTAAAATGCTGTATGGAAGTTAAGAATATCGCGCATAGATAATAATGCGCAACTGTAAATTCCCTTCCTATGTTCCTATGTTCGCTCCCTTCTTATGACAGTTCGGTTTTTCTGGAGCTCCTTTAGGGGAATACCTATAAGAAAAAAAAAGAACACAATATACTAGGTGACTTCTAACATGATGTGTTAAGTTTAAAACAGAATATACAAATAAATAATCAGATAACTACAAAAATTGATGATGCCACATTGTTATATTTCATACAAACTACATACTGCGATCTCGTTTTTGACAATTCATAAAAAGTGCAAATACTTGACTTGCCGTCAAGTATCCAATGTAATATACATACAACGCAAAGCTATATAGAATAGTTTGCCATGGAATTCAGAAAACAGCACATTAATTAACACATAAACGAAGTACAATAATAACTTAAAAATATTATTAAATAAAAATTAAACCAAGTATCAAATTCATGCAAGCCACGAGTACTTACCGCTGCCGTTTCGCTATATTTTGCTTCCATGTTTCTGGTCTAGCCCTATATTTTCGCGTCTTATTTGATACACTAGGCGATACGTGACACTCCATATTATAGTCTTTTCAATAAAACTCTAAAGAAAATGGCACGAAATTACGAAAATAATAAAAAACAGCTAGACTGCTCCACGCTCTTTGGTCGTCATGTCCCTTATAAATGCTGTACTCTGATTGGTTGTTACGGATATTGCCATCTTTGAATTCAACGGTATGGAACAATGCCGGGTTTGTTACGAACTCGAAATTTAAAACTGTGTTTTGTACAATGGCGTTTTTGATGCATAATGTATCTTTACATTATGCATCAAATGCTGTATATTTACCTACCTTACCTACATATACCATGTCCACAGATTAATAAAACTACATTCAAAATTCATTTTTGACATTTTGGGGATATTGTCGCCTTTGTTATATGACTCATAAGTAGCAGCCCTCGTATAAGAGTAGAATCTGTAAAAGTCATTCTATAACCACTAACAGAAGATTAGTAATAAAACATAGTTATAAATTATGATAGTTTTATTTCACAAATACTTCAAAGCCTTAATGTTATTCAAACCACATGTTTTAAAATCGACAATAAATGAAGTTGAAAAGTGGCGTATGAATACTTTACCATATAAAAAATTATCTACCGACTTTGCCTAGATTTGCATTTGTACGAGGATCAGCTGTAACTGTTTGCACAGCAACCAGTGCTTCATTTATCTTAGTTTGTAAATTTCTCAGATCTTGAACAAACAATAGTTTTAAAACATCTGCTGGTTGTTGGACGATATTGGCTTCTGTTTTCGGGACGTCCGGGTGAGGGCTTGTTTTAATAATTTTAGCGACCGCTGATAGTCGTAACTTTGGATCAGAATGAGGACAAACGCCAGCTAACATACAAATTCTATCCACACCGGTTTTAAATGCTTGACTCGAAACTGTAACAAAAGATTATTTGATGTACAAAATAGTAATGATTGTGAAAAAGTGTTACAACAAAATCATGACAAAAAATTATAAAAGAATTTTGATGAAAACCATAATGTTGCAGAGAAGTGTACAAGAAGATAGCAAAATACTTATCACATATAATTACGCAACGGCTACCTTTCTGTCGGTTTCTGCTTTGAAGTTGAGCATGCCTCAAATTCTAATTTAACATGTTCAATTCAGATAAAAATATTACGTACATAACATGTGTAGACGAATTTAGCTGTTCTACTTCAACCGCCATGGTTGTTGGTTTGTTTGAAGTACATGCTCTGATTTCCTCATTTTTAATCACTATTTTTCCACTCATAGCATATATCGTAAAAATTGTATTTCATAGAAATTTTTAAAATAATAATGATTACAATTCAGTTGCAGCTAAAAAAAACTAAATAGTTTAGTGATTCTTAAGCCTAAGCTAGTCCTTTCATCTCAAATCTAATTTCATGTGTATGTATGTTCGTAACAACGAGAAAAATACATTGAATTTGTGTGTTCAGAGTATAAGACCAGTTTGCACTATACTTCATTAATATCAAATTAGAAGACAATTGAAAAGATTAAACTAGCTTTGATAACTAATTTAAATATTTAAACTAATTTTATTAATTTAGTATCTCAATAAAAATAGTTGTATCATAACATCAAACCAAAAATCACTGTGTTTAGTTTGTATCAAACAGTTAACGTTTTTTTTTTAACTTCATTCACACATTTGCTAATTAAAATTATGTCATCAGCATAGAGAATATTCTGTGGTGGAAATAATTGCAGTTTCAATCAATAGGAGAATCATGACGAGATTGAAGGGTAAGGGACTTTAGTTTAAGAAAAAAGAAACATTTTTTATTATTTAAATCATTTTTCTTTGTAAAACTCTTAAGTTATACTTCTGAAAATATAAATAGTTACTTACAATCCATGTTGTCCAATGGGTTTGATGATATAACATTAGGGACAGCCTTCTTTTGTTCTTGCTTTTTAGCATTTTTATACTTTTCCACTGTAACAAAATAATATATGACCATTATACCAATATCAAATAAAACAGTATAGCTGCGTTGAGCTGAATGTTACTAGACAATATGTCATGTTTGTAATTAAAAGTTCAAACTGTTCTCTATAAATATTTGTATAATTTCCTTTAAAAACTAACATATTATAAAGAAGGTTAGTTGAAAAGTACACATTTATGTATATCCCAACTAATATTATAAATGTGAAATTTTCTATGGATAAATGTTTGTTACTCTTTCACGTAAAAGCTATTGAATGGATTTTTATGAAATTTTATAATCTATAGCTTAAGGATACAATTTATAAAGATATTTACCACACTAATATAAGCTACTCGAAATACTAATCATGCACAGACAAAATCGCAAGCACCAGCTATTTTTAAGCGGATCATCGAAAAATAACCAGATCAATACTCAATTATTCTATTGCAGTATTCTGTTCAAACAGGTAAAATGTGATTGATGTGATTTATGATGACATCATATACAGCAAGCATTCCCACATAACTCAATATATTATTATAATTTAATAACTAGCTTCAAAAATCTGTCACTTGTAACTTGCATAATGGTATAACTAACCACTATCAGCATATTCCAGACGAACAGCATATGCAATTAGCCAGTTCAATTGTTCATTTAGTGTTCCATCTAAAGCAGGACTAACTAAATCACGTTGATAAGAATCATATGCTTCTTGCCAAGTATTGCTGTCAATGTTTCTAAGTCCTTCGCGCTCTTCAATTTTATAATGCCTTATTTTTTGATCTTCCAACCATAAAACTACACTTCTATATTCTTTTTCATCTGTAAAGTAAAAAACAGTCAAGAGGGTATTCAATATGTAGTAAATTTAATAAATACATAAAATATTTTTGTGTTTGACTTTTTTATATACACAAATGTGGAAAAACAATTAATTTGTAGATTTTCAGTTCTTATTATAGAATACATTGAACAGAGTATAATTTATTTGGCAAAGTTTACCTTAACTTTGCTTAACAAAGTACACAAATGGACTAAGTAGTTTTGCTTGGGTTTGTATATGATATAATATGGTGGCTTAACTTTCTTTTTTTTTATTAATGTCTGGAAAATGCGTTACGCATACCCCGCGGCTCGGGAACACCGCGGGGTTATGTCGGACTCTCCGCGCGCTTGGGGGCCGAGTGCCAGCCAAGCGCGCGACCTACCGACTAAAAACCAGACAATGCCCCTCAGGGACGCCTTGGCCGGAGCGCATCAATCGTCGACGCATCCTCCCCCTCATCAGACGAGGAAGAAGACACGCCGAGGAGAGTAGCATCACTGCCTGACAAGGTCATGGGAACACTTACGTACACTTCCACGACCTCGTCGCCGTCATTGGCTCGCCCACGGCGAGCCCCTCTCACCCCCCCGTTGTGCTGGGGGGCCGTCGAACCCCGGGACATCCAGGGGATCGTCGACTGACGGCGACCTTTGAGTAGCAGGAATCAGCCTTCCCGGGCCTGGTCCCTGCTGGTCACCGACAGGAGGAAGGAGGCGAGCGAACTCGCGCCTCCTCCGCCCTGCGCGCCTGCGGCGGTATGCCGGGGCCTCGGGATCCGCCTCCCTGGCCCGCTCCGCCGCCTCCTTCTGCGTCATGACGTCGGCGCAGAAGGAGTTCACTAGCGCCCACGTCCTCTCCCCCTCCAGCATGGAGCGCACCACGTTTTGGAGGGAGAGATCGTCGCCTATCACGGCGACCAACTCGGCGCGCCGCGCAGAGAACGCCGGGCACACCGCTAGGGTGTGCTGTGCGGTGTCCTCCTCGGCGCCACAATGGTGGCACCCCGGGGTTGGCTTCCTCCCGATGCGGTGCAAGTAGCGGCCAAACGAGCCGTGACCGCTTAGCACCTGCACCAAGTGGTAGGAGAGTGACCCGTGGCGCCGGTTCGCCCATGTGGTGAGGAACGGATGGAAGGCCTCGACGCTCCGGCGCAGAGTGCCGGAGACGGAGGCCGAGACCATTAGGTCGCTCAGCTCCTCAAACCACAGGCGAACTACCTCGATTGTAGCCTCCTCGGACGCGGAGGCCTTCTCGCGCGGCGCCAGACGCCGGTCGCCGCTGCGCGCGTCCGCCCGGACGCGGTATGCGGCGGCGTGGACATGGGCGACGTATTCCCAGGGCGGAGCGCCCGCAATAAGGCACGCCGCCGTGTGCGAAACTGTGCAGTACGCGCGCACGGCTCTCAAGAGCCACGGCGCGTTGGGCCCTATGCAGGGAAGCCACGGCTCGAGGGCCAAGGGCGTCGGCCCAGACAGGGGCCCCGTAAAGCGCCATACCCTGAACTATGCCAGAGTATGCCCACATTGGGAAGGAGGCGGCCGAGCGCGTCGGCTGTTTTCATTAGGCGGGGTTCGAGGCGGCGGAAATGTTCCTCGGACCCCCAGCGCCCGTCAATTGTCAGCCCCAGATAATTAAAATGGGGCTGAAGCACGATCGACACCCCGTCGACCGTGACAGAGGTCCCGGCCGGGGGGCGTCGGCGAGGCCCGTGAAAGAGCAGGGCCTCGGTCTTGGACAGAGCCACTCGTAAGCCAAGCGACTCTATCCTTCGTACGACTAGCGTCGTGTACACCGACGCTAGCCGCACAGCCTCCTCAGCGTCCCTCCCTCTGGCCGTTACCAATGTGTCGTCTGCATAACAGTACAGACGGACACGCGGCGGGAGGGACACGCGCAGCACGTAGTCATAACCGAGGTTCCACAGGAGGGGCCCAAGAACTGAGCCCTGCGAAACCCCGGCGCTCACCCGGTGGCTGCCGACTTGCCCGTCGCTGCGGGAAAACGCGATGTCTCGCCCGTCCAGGTAGTTGCCTATTAAACGGGCGAGGTAGTGCGGCACATTGTGGTGCCGCAGTGCCGCCATGACTGCGCGGAACGGGAGGCAATTGAAGGCGTTGGTGATATCGAGTGACACCGCCAACACCTGCTCGCCCCCGTCACACGCCTCTCTGACTGCCGCCCGCAGGTCGGATATGGTGGCTTAACTAGTTAATGTATCAATATGGTTTGTTATAGAATAGAATATATTTATTGCTTAAAATTGATTGATGATGACTGTTAATATTTTTTTAATTATATTATATATATTTTTTCTATACCTTCTTTTTTTATGTTTTATCAGAGTATGACAAATTAAAATAACACATTAGGTTGAATAATTAATTGACACTAGAAATGCAATACTAGCACAAATGATCTCGCACTGTAACCTACATATGTTATCAGTTTTAACTTCTATTTATCTATGAAGATATGTTAATTTTGAAATTTCTACATGAAATCATTTCACGAAGTTATTTGAAGCGGTTCTAACCCGAAATGACTAATATTCTTACCTTCACAATTAAAGCTTTCAGGGTTTGGATGACCTAAAGCTGTTAATTTCAATTTAAATACATTACTCATGTTTTCTCTTAATATGCTATACTGATCAAAGAATTGAGATTTTTTTTTTCTGTAAAGAAATAAGAGGTGTTTATGAACTTTAAGTTTTTTTCTCTTATGGCATTTATTAATTATGACAGCATCAAGTGAAAGATAAATTCGAAACTAAATATTGTGAAAAAGTAATTTTGAAAGAATTGTACACCAATGACTTCTGATGATTATTAATAAGATCTGAAACAAAGAGATACACTATTACCAAACTACTAACTACTTACAAATATAACTACATATATACAAAATAACCTACAGCTTAATATTATTTTTAATAATAAAATCACCAATAATACTGACTAAGAATGAATTCAATGATGATAGCAAAATGTCAATATGAGGAGGAAATGGATATGAATGTTCTAAAAGTGAATCAATGAAAGAAGTACGATCATAATTTGTACATGAAAAAAATGTATGATTTATATCCTCCTTTGCCAAACCACATTTACACAGAGAAGAGTCTAAAATCCTTAACTTTTTAAGATGCACTGCTGTACAACAATGACCAAAACGAAGCCGGCATATTGTGGCGGAAATATATCTATTCACATGTAATTTACAAAACCACGGCTTGGGTCGAGTATCCCTTTTTTTTTTGAGGGGGGAAATGCGACCTTGTGTACCCTGACACCGCGCTGGCAAGACGCGGCCGTATGTGGGGCTCTCCGGTCAAGAGGACCGGTTTACCCACTAAAACCCCCCCGAGTTCTCTGGGCCCATACGGGGCACATGGCGGGGTGCGCTCTCGCGATTCGACCGTCATAGGGTGGAATATCCTGCTAAATTTTGTAATAACGATGTATATTCTTTATGGTAAACACCAACACGAACACAACCTATGGGGTCGCATTTAGAAGCATCAGTGTAGATGGAATGCCAACCAGACCACCTCTCATTCATAATACAAGCAAAGTTCCCAGAAGCAAACTTATCATCCTTTTCAATGCCAAAATTAGTAAAATAGTCGGCATATAAACTACAACAGCAAAGTCATGCATAAAAAGAGGGATATTTGTGCTATTATAGGTGGGATATTTAAGTCTACATATTTTTATATAACTTTTAACTAAGCAAGAAACATTTTCATCAGTCCAAGATAAATAGTATAAAAAATATTTCAATAACCCTCTTAGCTTTTTAAAAATTGGATGTACAATAAAATGCCACCTCTGATATAAAAACCTATCTGACAAAAATTGTCTTCTGAGACATAAAGGGGGATCTACACATTCTAACTGCAAGGCATTTACAGGTGTGGACCTCATAGCTCCAGAAATAATTCTTAGAGCCCGTGATTGAATACAATTAAGCCTCTTCACTGAAATTTTGCTACATGGATTTAACAGGAATGAAACATAATCTATGACACTATGCACTAAAGCATTATATACCAATTTTAAAGAATAAGGATGAGCACCCCACTGAACCCTAGCTAAACATCTCAAAATATTAAGATTTTTTTCACACTTCTTAATTATGTAATCAGTCTGCTGAATACCTGACAATTTAAAATCTAAGACCACACCCAAAAATTTTACACTGCTAACTGTTGGAATCCTAACACCATTCAAACAAATATTGACCCTAGGTAGTAACCTTTTACGAGAAAAGGTCACTATAGAACTTTTTTCTGAGGCCATTTGAAGGCTGTTATCCAACATCCCCAGAGAGAGGGAGGATAAAGTTAGGGCAACTGAATTGGCACAAAAATCAATAGATAATCCAGAAGAAAAAACAACAATGTCATCAGACAATGACAGTGAGAAGAAACAATATGAGTCTCAAGATCAGCTGAATACAAATTAAATAATAAAGGACTTAAAACTGAGCCTTGCGGGAGGCCCTTATAAACAGTTCTACATTTAACACTGCTATTGCCCGTTCTAACTACAACCAACCCAAAAAACTATTAAATATATTTTTAGGAATCAGAAGAGAAATTCCTTAAAAAAAATAATTTGGCAACAACATAATTTTACAGAGGAACAAAATCAGCCTAACGCCTACTTTACGAATTACGCAACGTTACGCAACGCAACACGTAATAACGTTACGACCGGTCTACCCGCTCCGAATGCCCGACGATAAGTGAGTCGCTAGCCAACCGCAGCGGCTTTTATAGGCAACGGCCGGCAACCTTACGCAACGTGTGGGGTAACCGCTTATACGGCCTCTCCTGACATAGTGTCGTCCTCGACACGAGCCTCGGGGTTGTCACCACTTTGTATGCTGCCATCTGCTGCAACTCCACCATCCTCGTCTGTCAGTCATTCATTCATTCTTATACCTGTATCATCATATTCAAGCTACGTCCACTCGTACGTTCAATACATACAAAACTGTATGTCTGCCGGACATAAAGTCCAATACATACAAAACTGTATGTCTGCCGGACATAAAGTCCAATACATACAAAACTGTATGTCTGCGGACAAAAAGTCCAATACATACAAAACTGTATGTCTGCCGGACACAAAGTCCAATACATAGACTAGGGTTAGTTAGACTAAGGTTAGATAGTGTTAGTTTCACTAACCTCATGCTGATCTAGGTACCCTTTCACACAGCAGTCGCGAGACTTCACTTAAACCTTAATTCTATTCTTATTTTTAAGTTTCTGCATGCATTATTTTTGTGTCCCTGTACCTGTAAGATTAATTTATATTGTGTCTCGTGTCTGTTAATGTGAATAAAGAATTTGGAATTTGGAATTTGGAACATACAAAACTGTATGTCTGCCGGACACAAAGTCCAATACATACAAAACTGTATGTCTGCCGGACACAAAGTCCAATACATACAAAACTGTATGTCTGCCGGACACAAAGTCCAATACATACAAAACTGTATGTCTGCCGGACACAAGTCCAATACATACAAAACTGTATGTCTGCCGGACATAAAGTCCAATACATACAAAACTGTATGTCTTCACACTGAACGCCAAGGCCGCATCGCGGTCTGATGACGTCCCCACGCATTACATTCGTCCGCACTTGCATCCGCTCAACATTTTGAGGCTCAGCCGAGTCAATCAAAGGTCTAACCTTCTCCCGACTCGGCCTAACCTGACCTTCACTTATATTGCCAAGATCGACGCAAGACGGTCCATGATCGAATTCAATGTGGAATGAACAGCCAAATCCGGGGTATGTGACCCGCCTGAAGACCGCGGATCTGTTCAAGCGACGATGATGGCGATCACGACTAGGCGTTCCTTCTGACGGTGTGAAATCTTCATCACGCGTCCCACCATATGACCGACGTCGCGATCGGCGGCTCCTAGCGGACACCCGTGACGGCCACGCGAACGGCGCCGCGACTTATCACGGGAACGACTTCGCGACCCACGGCCACTCCGACTGGATCCGCCAGCCATTATCACAAACACGAACACTAAAGTACGCAGAAGACTTTGTTCCTCGTAATTGTGGGCTAAGAGTTGCTTATCCCAATTCTGATTTTAGGAATCAGAAGAGAAATTCCTTAAAAAAAATAATTTGGCAACAACATAATTTTACAGAGGAACAAAATCAGCCTAACGCCTACTTTACGAATTACGCAACGTTACGCAACGCAACACGTAATAACGTTACGACCGGTCTACCCGCTCCGAATGCCCGACGATAAGTGAGTCGCTAGCCAACCGCAGCGGCTTTTATAGGCAACGGCCGGCAACCTTACGCAACGTGTGGGGTAACCGCTTATAATATAGTTAACAAATTTTGCTGGAATTCCATACGCAATAATTTAAACTTCAAGTGGGATAGGCAAACATTATCATAGGCTGAAACTAATATCCAAAAAGGCTGCAACACAGAACCCCTTTCTAACAAATGATAAACAAATATATGAAACCAAGAGCGACAAATTATCTAAACAACTCCTACCCTTACGAAATCCAAATTGACTATCTGACAAAAGGCCATTGTATTCAGCAAACCACTCAAGCCTATTCTTAATTAAATGCTCAGCTAATTTACTTAAAGTAACTGATATGGCTATTGGACGATAACTATTTACAGAACAAGCATCTTTACCAGGTTTTAAAATTGGAACTATAATCTGAGATTTCCAAGAGTCTGGTTGGATGCCAACCTCAACACAAGCATTAACTAATGACAAAAAGTATTGAAGAACATTGGGACTGGCACGAACTAGAAAAGAATAGGGAATACAGTCTATACCAGGGGATGAATCTTTTACAGAATAGAGAACACATTTAAGCTCTTCTAATATAAATGGATTACAATAAGGACTAGAAACAGAAGAGGATGAATAAAAATACTTTAATAAATCATCAAAATTAGGAACAAAGGGAGGAGCAAGCTTATCCATATACATATCAATCCAGTCATCTGAATCTGGATATGATGTAAAAGTAGGGGTATAAGATCGTCGGAATATTAACTTGCTTCCAAACTAAACAAGATGGAGTCTCAAGTGATATAGATTCATAATACTTCCTCCAACCACTCATTTTCTTTTCTCTTAACAACTTTTAGCTTGCAGAGTAATATCAGAGAGTAAAGAAAAGCAAGCTCTGCATGTTTCCTGTGGGCAATAACAACAGAGCATTCCCTGTCCCACGAAGGAGGTAATGGGAAACCCCTTGAAACTACGGATCTTATTGGCAAAACAGAATCAGCAGAAGATAACAACAATTTAGTTAGCTTTTGAGTGCACAAATTAATATTTAATTTATTGACAATAAGAAGAGATGTAGATAAAGATGACATCACACTATCAAAATGAAACCAATCATTATTACTATTAACACTATATCAACTATATTAAGCACTATATTAAGCAGGGGTTGCAACTTTTGCTTTTGTGGTCTAGAAACAGGAAGACTAAGAATAATAGGAAAGTGATCACTCCCGTGTGATGAAGAAAGAACATCCCATGTCATATCAGGAGCCAAAAATGGAGAAACAAAAGAAAGATCAACTGCACTATTCATTAGGCTTGGTTCTACAAGTTGCAGAACCAGTATTAAGAAGACAAATACCAGAGACATCCAACATATTCAAAAACTCAAAAGATATATCATCATTCTTTTCACAACCCCATGAAGAATATTGAAATCACCCATAATAATCACAGGAAACTAATGTAAGGATAAACCTTTCAAGTTGATGTAGAATAAGAGAAAGAAGGATAAGGAATATAGACTGAAATATATAAGATACCACAAACTTTAACACAAACTATAGAAAAAACATTATGACTGTAAGAAAAAGGAATATTAACAATATTTACATTACTGCTCACTAACAGGCAGGCACCACCATACCCATCAGCCCGATCATCACGAAAAATGTGATAACCTTTAAAAACAAAAGAAGAAGAAGGTTTTAAAAATGTTTCAGATAAAGGTAAAACTAAAGGTTCAAATTTAGAACACAAATAAATTAATTCAAACTTCTTACACACTAAACCTCCATTGGATTATTTTGTATGGAGCTTGATCCATCATTTAAATTGAGTACAGAATTATTATCAACATTGGCAACGTTGGATGGTGAAGAAAAAAAGGAAGAAAGAAGACCAATAAGAGTTTGGATCAATTCAGCTACAGATGGAGACAGATTAAATCCAACATTAGAAGTTTCATATATAGGAGCACTATTAGGCAACTTAGGAATAGAAATGATATTATTATGAGTAACTTTGTCATAGCTAACACCCTTCAAGGCAGGCGCCTTAGGGCGAACGGATACAGTTTTTTTGAACCAAATTTCTCAGGGGATTTATTGTTACAGGGAATAGAAGGAGATGGATCCACATTTTTTGTCAGAATGTCACTATATAGAGATCTAACAGGAGCATGTAACCTACAGGCTTCTATATATGAGATAGCCTTCTCTGCCATCGAGATCTTAATTGAGCATTGTCTTTCATACTCCGGACACTTCCTATTGGTAGCAAAATAGGAACCATAACATGACAAACAATGAGTACAATCTTCTTCAACACTGCACGAGTCACCTGTGTGACCATCGCCACATTCAAAATACCGTGGCTTACAGAGACATAGGGCCTTTGTGAGTCCAAAACGACAGCACTGATAGCACTGGATAGTGTGATAATAATATTGGGCAACTGGTAATGAGTTATAAGCAAACAAAAATTCTAGATGGAAGTACTTGACCATCAAACGAAACCACAATGTTTGAGAAGACTTCCATACTGTAACACCATCAATTTCTGTTTTGAAGTAAATTCTTCTCACTTTGGTAACAACACTACAACTTTTGGGGCACTGAAATATTTTCCATCACCTCATCCAATGTCCACTCAGACGGAATACCCTTCACCACACCCATTCTAGTGGTGCTAAATGAAGGTACAAATGACTTATACCCTTGCAAACAGTTAGACATAATAAAACTATTGGCAGCTATAGCCGTAGAAAAAGCAATTGACACTCTATTCCTGCCAATTCTCTGAAGGCTACCATCAAAAATATCTTTAACATTTAATATTTTTAAGAGATGACCGCCACCGCCTTCAATGTAGAAACAGGCATATCCTCCACTACCTTCTGAATATGGACATTAAATGGACCTTTATCTGATACACAATGATTCTGGCGACCAACGGGTTGACGATCTGAAAGCACATGACTTAGTTGTGTAGTTTGTGTATCTGCAACCGATCCAGATATAACATTAATTATACTATTAAGCTCAGTTTGTTCATTATTAGTTGACTGATTTTGTCCTAGAAGGATAGAGGAATCCTGTGAAGAAGGATCATGCTGTCTCAAAGGGATAGACAAGGAACTATCTTCTATAAATACCTTGGATCTTTTGCCTTTTGACCTCTGTTCTTTATGCCTGGGTCTTTTTTCACCTTTAATAGAAAATCCTTGAGATTTCACATCACTATCAGAAACTAAAGCGGTTAAACTGCTCTCAGAAGAATACGACGCTACAGAGGCCAAACATTCCTCATTAGCACCTATGTCACATGTTGATATATCCACCATCACACACCGTCTTTTGTTTTTTTACAAAATCAAATATATCTACTAAAATCTAAATTAATGCACACTTACCAAAATGAATTTACATACAGCTATCTACTAACACTATCTACAATTATTTCATGAAAATGGTGCACAATATCTATAAATTTATCAAAGAAAAAACCAGAATTAGTCAAAAACCAACCGAACACCGCGGCAGTCACTTGACACTCATAAATTAAGTTTGTAGCCGGTAGAAATTTGAGAATCGATCGATTGCAAAAATTATTTTGTGATTGATGATAATCACAGAGTACTTTTATATAATGATAATAATAGTATACTAATCTGTGATGATAATGTAATTTTTTTTTTGGTGATGATCAAAGAATATATGTACTCGGGGAGGTGATGATAATCACAGACTAGTTAGAGATTGATGATAATGTTCAGAGAAATGTGTCAATGTCAAAATTAATATAGACTACTTTTATTTATTTTATTTTATAGCCTGGTAACATAGACTTTTAAGTCATTTATATAGACTACTGAGGTACTAAAACACAGATTATAGTCAGTAAAATATAGTATGGGTCATGTGAGAGTTAATTCCACAGAACACAGAAAGAGGTTAGAATGGCGAACATGCATCGTTTGTACGGGAACCGCTGTCGCCAGTTTAAGAAGCCAGCGCTGCGTCTGTAAAGTCACGCATAACCAATCAGGAGAAGTACCCATCGCGCGATAACGAACTGAACCAATCACAGCACTGCACTCACCAGATTCAAATAATTCCGTCTAAAAAACCATATTATTACCTTAGTGATTGACAAATATGAAAAATTATCGATATAAAATGTCGATAGCAAATTTAATATTACAAATATTTTCAATACTGAAAACGAAATATTACATTCATGTAGGTATTTAAAATTTAATAATTAATTTAATTGTATATACCTATACTATAATGATGAAACAAACTTATTAAGTGAAATAGATGTAGGTTGGAAGTAAAGTAAACTATATTTCTGTAAATCTTGTTTCCATAACAAAACATATACAGGCACTTTTATATGTGTGCGATAGGACATTTTTCCGACATGTTCATACATTTTGCGATTTTGCAGTGGCTATCTTTTCACAATTTTATAATTTATTATGCCCTAGCTATCTGTAATATCATTCATTTAATACATTTACATATAGTATGCCCAAATTCAATAATAGTTTTTATATATTTAACGTATTTTCCCTAAAATCTTATACTCAATCTCAATCTCTTTTTATTGCTTACGCTACTATCTCTGTCTAAGGGTTTTTAATCAATATATGTATTATTATTACATACTATATGTTTTCTTCCTGCTATGGGAACCTATTCTATATACTTTATTTATTTCCTAAGCTAAAACTTATCTTTATTTATCAACTATGCTTAGTGCTATTCTCACTATTATTCCGCCGTTTAATATGTTTTATTACTATCTTAATTCTATTATATTATACATTTTATATTAACTATTCTATCCCGAACACATATTTTAAATTAATTTGATGATAATCTTGAATCAGTAATTTTTTTTTCTTTTTTTTTATATACCGTACATATACATGGGCCAAACTGGAACACGTTCTTTCAGTGTAAAAATATCATAATTTTTTTAAATAACAGCAAAAAGCAAGAAGCCTGTTTCGCCGTTTTCACCTACTAAGACCCCTTAAGTGGTGCCTTGCAGCCATTCGTAATAAATTAGCGCAGTCGAAGTTGACGTCTGTCAATCGGACCCATAATTGCGACAGCTATTCACAGTTTCGAGAATATATACCAAAATCTATACATATAATAAGACAGTAAAAATATTTTGTCTGTACATTTAGTATTTTTGACTGAAATGGATAGAGGGGCACTTAAATAGATTATTAGAAAGCAAAAAAAATTTTTGAATTTTTTGTCTGTCTGTCTGTCTATCTGTATGTTTGTTCACGTTTATCTCCGAAAGTACTGAACCGATTTGCTTGAAACTTTCACTATTTGCTTTGTTTTAACTCAGAATAATATCTAAACTTCGTTTCATCAAAATCGGTTCATTAAAAAAAAAGTTATCGTCATTTTAATGAACTCAAGGCATGATAATATTGCGAATTATAATGTATCTATACATATAATAAGACAGTAAAAATATTTTGTCTGTGTACATTTAGTATTTTTGACTGAAATGGATAGAGGGGCACTTAAATAGATTATTAGAAAGCAAAAAAAATTTTTTGGAAATCAATAAGTCGCAAGGTCAAACTTTAAAAGCTGCTGGAGTGGATTTGAGATGTTACTGTTTTTCCCACGGCCAACTTTACGTGGCTTGCTCACGAGTCAGCAGTGCAGAGCATTTGTTTTTTTTAGCCCCTGAAGGAAAAACGAATAATGTGGTATATAAAGAAATTCTTTGAGTTTACTTTACCTCAAGGAATTGCTTTATACCAAAAATATTTTAATCGGTAAAATCGTATATTAATATGATTTGTGTATCAATAACATTCAACTCGAAATTTACGCAGACGAAGTCGCGGGCAACAGCTAGTATTACAATAAAATTAAATTTTAGAATTAACAAAAACAATAAAAATGTCCTGACAACCGTTAAAACAAAAACCTGTAGGCACGACGCCCTCGTACAGGCGGCGAACTCCATCCCTTGGTGCCCCGAGATTGGGCAGCAGGCGATGCAACGCGCCCGCCACCCTTTTGGCTCGGGGACCAACCGCACGAGGTGCTCCTCGAAGCTCCAGCGAAGGCCTAATCACCCTAACGTAGGTAGGGTAGGCTCGAGCCCCTCGGTGGGACGTATGTGAGCTGTGATGATGATATTAATTATACATGTATTTGGACATATTAATAATATTCCACGGTCGCACACACCGATTAATTCGTTTAATAAAAGTATAATTTAAATTTAATTAAAACTTAAATAAATACTTGAACAATCTTCCAACAAATGTTCGAGTTTATCACACAATCATTTATTCCTACCAGAATATTAAAAAAATATATTTATCGATAAAACATAATGCGTACGTTTTTTGGTAAGCACAGCACTATGGCCTTTTACTACGTTTATTGCTGTTATTCAAATGCGTCGCTACCGAATTCAGTGTACTACATTACGCGCTCTGAGTAATGTAATTAAACGCATGCGCGTACATAGCCGGCAATGTATATTTTTTAGAAAAATATTATGTGTTTTATCGTTACGATCAAGCTTGGATAATTTTTTTGTAAAACGTTAGTTATTACGATCAAATTTGCTATTTACCGATGAAAAGATATTCCATCTTTAGCTACACTTGAGACCTGACTTATTGCTTTGCAGGTAATTACAGCACAAGTAGGCATTTTCATTAATAAACGCGCAGCACTTCGTAAAACACTCTCCGTGATCACTCGTGACTGACTAAGCAACGCGTTCGCATTATTGGCCACAGTCATGATCATTTGATCATAACTGTGGCTCGCGTGCCACGCCTACATAGCCGTTCTAACCTCTTTCTGTGTTCTGTGGTTAATTCCGATATAATGGAGTTGCACTTGGTTGCGGTCCATGAGGATTCTCAGCCTCTCCTCTCCAGAAGGGGGAAAATAACTAATAGCAACACCAGTATCATGCTAAAGATAAAGAAATTCGCTCTAATTAGCCCAAATAAATGTCATTACTTAGGAAGTGGTAATAACATATGTCTATGTGTTGGATGTTGTGAAAAAGAAAACACAAACATGAATATGTTTTCACTACGATTAGACACTTGACCTACAGTAACAATAATTCAAATAACAAAAATAAACCTTCAAATAAAAATTTTAACTTTAAGTCAAATACCTACCTTCTTTCTTTTTTTTCTTACAAACA
The DNA here is from genome assembly GCA_036419045.1 of Scirpophaga incertulas. Classification (NCBI taxonomy): domain Eukaryota; kingdom Metazoa; phylum Arthropoda; class Insecta; order Lepidoptera; family Crambidae; genus Scirpophaga; species Scirpophaga incertulas. The sequence continues at coordinate 9,588,536 of CM071637.1, read as the reverse complement.
TTAGATCAAATGTCAACATAAACTTTGTCTACAAAGGGAACGTATTTCTATATCCTATATCTACTAGGTATGAGAGCGGGTCTACCGCAGCGAGTCTTATGATTTGATACCGTTGGAGCTGTATCAGGGAGTCCAACGGATCCGTCGGAGCGAGCCGCATAATCTGTGACCGTTGGATCTGTAACCGGGGGCCAACCGGTTCGCTGAGGTGAGCTTCAGAATCTGTGACCGTTGGATCTGTAACCGGGGGTCCAACCGGTTCGCTGAGGTGAGCTTCAGAATCTGTGACCGTTGGAGCTGTAACTGGGAGCCCCTCCGCATCAACAGAAGATATTTCCAACGGGTACAACTTCTGCAAAGGCCTTATCTTAGGGCCTTAGTCTCTTCCATCAAAAATTTTCGTGACTAGCCCAAGAGGTCATTTGACCCTCTTTTCCTCACTTTCGATTAATACGACATCACCAATCCGCAGGTTATTATGCCTGTCCTTCTTTCTCTCAATCAACGACGTTAAATATTCGTTCCTGAATCAACATTTAAAATCTTCTCTTAGTTTGAGCAAATATTTGTATCTTGAACCTATGCATATCTCATCTAAATCGGTGACGTCAGTCTCTGCTATAGGTTGTATAAATGACGTGGGAGTAAGTGGCTCCAAACTCATAGCCTTATCATCCTGAATGTACGAAAGGTGTCGGCCATTCATTACCGCTTCACACTCGCAGAGTAAAGTATTTAACTCGTCATAATATACTTGAGATTTGCCAAGCACACGTCTCAATGAACCCTTTAAAATTCGAATTAACCTCTCCCAGAAACCACCCCACCACGTAGCGGTCGGAGCGTTCAACTTCCAGGAGATACGTTGTGCTATAGAATTCTTACGCACCTCATCCCAATCGATGACAGACAAGGCGTGCTACGTGCTCGTAAAATTTGTGCCGTTGTCAGTGATAATCTGCCTGGCACGCCCTCTCCTAGCGATAAATCTTCGCAGCGTTAGAAGGAAAGCTTCAGCCGACAATGATGTCGTGAGTTCGAGATGTACCGCTCTATACACAGCGCATGTATAAAGGACAACCCAACACTTCCTGCCATCTTTTAAATTCAGGGGTCCAGCCAAGTCGATTCCGCTTACTTCGAACGGTTTCACAGAACTCAGCCTTTCCTTTGGTAAAGGTGCTGGAGTGACTTCTATAGGTTTGGCTCTGAATCTCGTACAAATAGTACATTTTGCCACAACCGATTTTACTAGTCGTCGAATCCCTAGTACCCAAAATCTAGTTCTAATATCTACAATTAATTGATTAACTCCTACATGCTGTAGCTCAAGATGACGCTGCTCAATCAGCCTTCTTACTATAAAACTACAAGCAGGTAAAATAATTGGTCTTTTGGTTGTTTCTGGGAAGTCTGATAGTAAAAGTTTTGTTTTTATTCTCAAAAGTCCATCATTTCCATAAAACGTAATTATATTTGTAATCTTGTTATTTATGTACTCTCTGTTTTCCTTCTGTATAATTTTCATAATATTAATCTCCGCTTCTGTAAACTCGTCATATTCTATTAATCCTAACTTTTTACAGTTCTTATTTCTAATGTTGTAAATAAATCTTTTTATACATATATACAAGTACTCTAATTATTTTCCTATAACTACAGTCGGGTCAATTTAATAGGCCACATTTGACATTTGTTCATAGTGAGGTGACCTGCTTAAACACTCCGATTATGGTGAAAAAATCGATATTTACTTCAAACATATGTGAATCGAATACAGTTATTATGGAAAAGTACTTTTTTTATAAGATCCCTATCTTATAAAAAAAAGTACTTTTCCACAATAACTGTAATAGGCAAACGAGCAAATGGATTACTTGATGGTAAGTGATTATCGCTGCCCGCAACAACAGATGTGTTGGCGGCCGTTTAAATGTGAATACGCTCTTTTTTATAGGTACTGTATTAATATATTTTACGAGTTTAATTGCCTTAAAATTTTATAATACCAATTATTTCTCTGTTAAAGAAGTTATTATTGTTTTTTTTATTATAAAACAAAAGAATAACATGTTTTATCTTCCCATTTCTGAAACCAACTAATAAATTCGGGATCTTATCAAGAAAATTTACACCTTTATTTAAGTACGAATTTAAAGACCTTCCATTTACGTCCTTTGCAGACGCATCAAAAACTGGACGTAGCTTGGTGGATAGGCTTGATTCCTTTATAACACCTCGGTGAGGCAAATAGTGTAGACCATAAACATTCTCCGATTGTCGTGGCTCTACAATTTCAATGATGCCAGCCTTAAGCCATTCCTGAAAAACAACAGAATAATTTGTAAGCTTACCTAAAGATTTCAACCGCTTCGTTGTTGACTCTAATCTCTTTTCTGCCAAAACGCGATTGGAAAGCAATTCCTCATACCCTGGCTTCCAAGGTAATGTAATTTCATATCTGCCCTCCGTGTTAACCTTTATACTGCTTTCGAATGACATAACTGCATCAATCTCCGCCTGTGCCTTGGTTTTTACATCAACTGGGTCTTTTATCCCCAAAAGTTCCAAAGACCAAAAACCCGAAAGATCAGATGAACACAACAAAGTATTTACAATGTTATTAGATACGACCCGAGTTTGTGTGTCGATCAAGGCTCTCACTTCCTGCTTCTTGTCACCATTACAGATGGTTACACTTAATGTTTGAAGCAAAGTGACGTTGCTGGCTTGAGCGCATTGAGTCGCCACAGCTGTAGGTGTCTTCTTGTCATTTGTATCTTTCGCCTGAATACCTTCACACATTACAGGGGAATGTCTTCGACCACATACATAGCATTTTACGAAAGCTTTGCAAATACGGGGGTGGTGGCCAATTCTGAGACAAATTCCACAAGCTCTGATCTTCCTCAGGTGCTCTTTCCTTTCATCAATGCTCATCTTTGAAATTTTATAGCATTCTAGGCTGCTATGGTTTTCTTTCTCGCACCATATGCATTTAAGTTGCTTATTCTTCTCTTTTTTATTACCTACTAAAAAGCATCCTACCGATGGCTCTATGTTTCTTTCTTTGTCACCTCTACTTTGGTTACTGTTAAATGATGTTTCTGCTAATTTAATTCTTTTTTCACTTTCTATCTCTCTCTTTAAAAATGACATTGATTCAGCCAATTCATCCTTACACACTGGTTTATTTCTTGTTATGTCTTGCAGGTTTAGGTTGTACTTCAATAAATACGCAGACTTTAATAAAATCTAAAATATATTTTCACAAAATTTACAACTATTACCAACTTTTTATTTCAAAAAGAATACGTCAGACAATGTCAGTCAGATTGGAAAAAAGTAATAGATAAAAGTTATTCCAACCTTGGACAAATTAAGGAGTTAATAAAGAAATATAATAAATCCATGGCCATTTCACAACACTATCTATACTCATCTGTGTATGCTTATATGCTATGTCCCTCAGGTGAAGTACTACTGTTCCAAACATAAAATTAAAAAAAAAGTTATATGCTCATTTGAGTTTGTGCCACAAACTCTAATGAGCATTGAGCATATATTTCACAGAACACATATACCCAAGGGATATATTTGTGGCAGTGTGTGGCAGCAGTATCTCTCCGCTAGGAGTAATATTGTTCTGTGGGCAGGTATCTACTACTTAGTCTGTGGTGGGCAGTATCACGGCAGTATCGCTTGTATTAGTTGTATTGCTTCAGTATCACAGATTTGTATCTCTAAGTAGTCTGTGATTGCTTCAATCGTTTTTAAATATTTACCCTTTTTATTTCTTATTTTAACAATCATTGTTCTGAATAAAACTGTAGCACTTATAATAGTAGAATTATATTAGCCTTAGAGATTGGAAAACTCCAATAAGAAAACTGAAAAGTTTAACCACATATTGCTTTCTTTTACTGCGATTAGCTTTTCTTATATCAATGTCGTGGATCAAAGAAGATGTTGTATCATTTTTCCAATTATTTTGTATAAAAGTAGTAAAAACGGGACGAATACCACAGCACATTGCTTTCATTATGGACGGAAATCGTCGCTTTGCCAAGAAACACCATGAAACTACATCAGCTGGACATTCCAAAGGTTTTGATAAACTATCTGAAACTTTAAAGGTAAGGGTTCAAATTATTTTCCAAAATTGTCACACTATTTGTTAATTATTTCAAATTATAAGTAGATTTTTGTTATTTTTAGTGGTGTCTCGATTTAGGTATACCAGAAGTTACAGTTTATGCATTCAGTATAGAAAATTTTAAAAGGAGTAATGAAGAAGTTACTGCTTTAATGGAACTAGCTCGAGAAAAGTTTGAAAATCTTCTCAAAGAAATGTATGTCTTGTGATTCCAATATTAAATTATCACTAGTAAGTATACAATAATTTTGTAACTATTTATATTTGCATTTCAGTGATTTAATAAATGAGTGGGGAGTCTCTATGCATGTGGCAGGACGATTATCATTGCTACCAGATGATTTAAGGAAATTAGTATCAAAAGTTATGTTAGCCACGAGGTATAACAACAAGTTAAGACTAAATATTGCATATGCTTACACAGGTGTGTATTTTTCTGTAAAATTGATAAGTATGTTTGCTGGATTGACTTTTTGATATTATTGATCTATTGGACGAACCCTGCAGTTCAAATTGACACCCTACCATTTATTCTGAAAAAATATCCTTCGCCAGGTCTCATATATCAACTTGCATCAAAATTGATTCAGTAATTGTGGAGCTTCTTCAATACTATCAAACAAACTTTCGAATTTTTCCTAATTTAAATATTAGTATACATAATTTATTTAACTTTACTAAAAGTCTATGTGCTAAAAAAAGTAAAAGTTTATGGGTTTGTGGCAAAACTATTATTACAGGTAGAGATGAAATCAGTCGTGCAGCATCACATATTGTTGATGGTGTTAACAATAAAACGTTATCAGCAAATGAAATTGATGAAGACCTAGTATCAAAGACCCTAGAACTTGGAGAACCTGAATTGCTAGTAAGGACATCAGGAGAAGTGAGATTATCAGACTTTATGTTGTGGCAGGTAAATATATCATAATCGAACAGTGGGTAACAGAATATCATAATTGAAACCTAAAATTAGCACAAAAAAGTAGGACTTTTTATTTTACTTCGTTCTTATATGTGAAAAGCAAGGTCATGCTCTCGATTTATCAGGTGATTAATATGAAATTGTCTAATTTTAAAGTATTTTTTTTTGATAAATAATAAAATAGTTCAGTTAAAAGTATAATTATGATAAACCCTATATTTATTATTTATAGTTGCTAGCTACTATGGCTTGAACATTTATTGAGAAAAATGAATGATATGTAAGAAGATGAGTATGAAGAAAGAAAGTAAGTGCTAGGATGCCTTAGATTGGTAAAAGATATTGGAGTGGATGATAGGGCGTCAGACAGGAGAAATAACAGATAGGAAATGACAGGGGAGAAGAAGACATACTGTGCTGACCTAAAACAAATTAGAAAGCTGTAAAGTGAAGCACATTAATGAAATTGCTCTTTAAATGAATATAATTCAAGTTATTAGATCCTTTCATGTACTCCCATTCATGACCTACAGTTATAGGATCTCAACAGGTATGCACTGTATTCATTTTATATATATAAAACTAGGGTCATATACTGTTTCAGATATCTAACACAGTACTCTATTTCACGGATGTATTATGGCCAGAGTTCTCGATATGGAATTTGCTAGCAGCAATAATACATTTCCAGCGACATGCTCCTGCAAAAACATGTCAAAATGAAAATATAAGCAATCAAGTCTTTTTGGAAACATTGGAGAGCAAACGGTGGCAACAATTGGAAAATGATATAATTGTATCATAAATTATAGATTATATTTACAAAATATGTACAATTTGACCAATGGTTTAATATTGTTTTAAAATAATAATAGTTTTATTTAACAAGTTGTTGGATGGTTAAGATTAATCTTCTATTTATACATGTTAATAAAATAATATAACCACAGATCTTCGTGTTTTATTATAAAATATATATTATTATGATATGCTTTATGGCAATACTCTACTTTGCTCTTTCTGCCTCAGTGTATCCTTCAAACTATTTCCTTGCTGAATTCCATTAACATGTTGCAAGTATGTAATATCAGTACATACATAAAAGCTAAAACTTATTTGCCTTTGATGGTATACTTTGAATATGTCTTTGTAGGGTCGTATGGTTCCCATCTTGATGCTGGGAAAATATGTTTATTCCTTTCATACCAAGACCTAGAAATAAAACAAATTTTAGTTGGAAAACAATTTTAAAATGTAGAATACCTGTAAAAAGTTCAAAAGGAATCAGTTTCATCCAAGCAGACTGTTGTGCTACTCCAGTCAGCTTGTGATTGTAAGTATACTTATTATATATGATAATTATTACAATATTGTGATTGATTTGTTGATCATGTTAATTATGTAATGTAAGTCAAACATTTATAATCATATATCAGAGACAAAACTTACTCCAAACTTGTCAAGTTTGGAGTTAGTTTTGTTTGTTTGTATATATATGTTTTGTTTTGTATATTCATTGACAATTACATATATGATTAATGAAAATTGTTCTTTGTTATCAAACAATTGGCATAGAGATAGTGTTAAAATACAAGGAGTATTCAAATAACATATGAATGTCATCATCAATGGAACTTTTTCTAATAATAGAATGACTGTGAAAGATTGAACAGCTCAATTATATTAGTCGAAACCACATAAAATGTCTGAGTTGTTCTAGTGGGGGGAAGTCTATAAAATTATTTATGCGCATCATTCAATTCGTCGCCGACGCCGCAAAGGGGCGAACTTCATACAAAACAGTCTAAAATACAGCAATAAGTAAAATATTACTGCTGTATTAATTTAGTAGCTACGTCTCGATAGTATATTATTACAATTGATTTTTATCATTATAATAGTTTTTTTCTAAATAGAAATACAGCTAAAATATGCACGTCATCGGGAAAAAAAAAAGGTTTTTTTGCTCTCCTGAACAATTTTCTTAAATGAGATTAGGGATATTTTGATACAAGTAAATACGAGTAAATACTCGATACTTTTGTTTCGATACCAAGTACTTTTAGTATCGAATCAATTTTGCGATACTTACTCGGTATCGAAAAAGAGGTACTTAGTATCGGATCGAATCAGATCGTACTGAACTAAACTGACTGAATGAATGCAGTGCACTCGTGAACGACACTCGTTCTCTCGCTCGCACGCACACATGGCATGCACGCCTATTGCCTATTCTGTCGGTCCGTCGGCTGCCAAGCTGCCATTTTGTTTTTGCGTGTGAGTTTGTTTGACGGTGGGTGTTTTGTTTGGATGTTGTGTTGAATTTCCGTCGAAATATCAAAATTATAACATATTACTGCGTGCGTTTTAATTGTTTAAGTAAAAGTGGATAACCATTTGTGTTCACATTTACTATGGCGCCTCCAAAATCAAAAATATGGACATATTTTGCGAAAACAGACGAAGTTTCTGCAAAATGCAAGCAATGTTTTAAATCAGTAAAGTATTGTGGGATTATGTCAAACTTGTTTAAGCATGCCGCTACTCACGGAAATAGTGTAAAAACGGAAGAAATGGTATAAAAACAGAATGTATTATACAAATTAAAATTAAAGGTATCGATATGAGTAAGTATCGATACTTCAGGGCTACTCATAAGAGTAGTATCGAAAAACGATTTAAGTACTGTTCATATGAGTAGGTATCGATACTTTGGGGGTATCGAATCCCTAAATGAGATTCGCCCGTTTGCGGCGTTGGCGACGAATTCTCTAACGGTACTGATAGGTAAATAAACAAAACAGGCGCGCTAATTGACGACACAGCATCAAATTTTACTTTCGTCATACAAAGTGGCATCTAAAAGATTCGCAAATGTAAATACTCCTACTGGAACCAATGAAATGTACATGCCAATGTGTTTGACAATAATGTAATCAAAGAGAATAGGGTATTACGCACTATGAAAAATAAAATCTAAATTTATGTTTTTATAGTTCATTTATGAAAAAACAAACGAAAAATATTAATTTCTATTCATAAAACTGCAAAATAAATTAAATATTTCAATTTGAAAATACAAGTTTTTTTATCTGTGCTTCGAATGTCAAAAACGCTGTACGCCATGTTTGCATTCGCTGTGACGTCACTGGACTTGTAAATAAACAACCTCGGTTTTTGTTGTACATGTCTACTGTGTAATTTATTAGATTAACGAAGTTTCTCAGTTATTACTATCACGTTTCATCTCTTCAAACTCATTATTTATTTCGAAAATGTTTATTTCTTTCAGCGAAGCGTAATTTTTACAATGCCCGTGACGTCACAGACATGGCGGCCTGAGAATTGGCGTTTTCGCGCCCAAATTTGAATTGTAAAATTAAAACACGTTTTTATGAAATAATTGGAATAAAAAAAATGTATTTATATTTTTTTGTGGTATTTTATCAATAACAGATTAAATTAAAACACATTTTTAATGAGACTGTAATACCCTATTGCTAAAGGAAGGCTAAATTTCATTTACAAAGTATTTTTTTAAACTTGGCAAAATGTACTTCTGTTTTATTTTTATACCTGAGTAGAACTTTTCCTGCATGTGAATCTTGTTTCTCCTGTGTTGCATCATTCACTAGTCTCACATCATCAGTGGCATCAAATTGGAACAAGGGACCACTTTTACCCCGTGCCTGTAAGTAATAAAAACAGTGAGATAGTTTTTTGGCATTGATTACATATACAGTAAAACTATAAATCACCTTAGTCACAATGAAGTCATAGAAAGTATAATGATGAGGCAATATGAGATCTTCTTTGACATACATCAATTGATCTGCTGATACAGTTTTTAGCTCGCTAAACTCCGGCCTCAATGTATCTAAGCACCTTTGAAGAAATTGGTAAATTGAGTTGCCTGGAAATACGAGAAATGTCTCTTTATAGTCTTTAATATTCCAAAATATGGATAAAACATAGAATATCTGTAAATTTATTTTTAAAATTCGAGTTCTGAGTATTGTTAAAACTACTAGTTGGTATAACAGATTCTTGTAATGTGATGGACATTATGAATGTGTAAATGGTGTTAATTTTAACTATGATATACCATCAACTACCATAAACTTCGTATTTAAATGAAAATCAGCTAAAATTCAAAAAGACGAAATTGGACCTTTTTATTCGCTAAAGAAATAGTACAGGAATATTTCATGTAACATGTGCATTGAAAATAAAATCAATTTATTGAATGCAAGATTTGTAACAAATAGGTTTGCTCTGATCACGAAGCTGTAGTGCATTGAATTATTTTTTATGTAATTAATATTATTTAAAAACTTAAAAAGTTGCTTCAATCTCCGTATTGACATTTTTGGTATATTTTTCTTTAGAATAAGACAATAATTTGGAGCAAAGATACTATCTGTTATGAAAAAGTTAAATATTACATTATCAAAACTAAGAAACAAGTGATTTAATAATATCTCATTTATATATAATATTAAAAGATATGTCTTTTGTAAATTTTTTAAGTGAGCAAAGTCATAGTAATTGTCAGCCTCGTTAGGATACAAATACATACTTCTTTGCTTCCTCGAAGGATAAGCATAAATATCAGCATAAATTTACTGAATTAAATGATTAATGGCTCCTCCAGCAATTTATATCCCCCTTAGCTAGATCCATCCATACGAGTTGTTCCTTTGGTTAGCACAAACCTTATGATTATGAGGTTACATTTATAAAGGTGAGGATTTTATATCCATATGCATATGCTATATACAAATTAATGTATGGTACTTGCTAAACCTTTTTTTGTAATAATGTTAGTGAAGTATGTGGGTAGACAGAATTTAAGTACAAACATTCTTTATGCTTTGCTCCTCAGCTCAATTACAAATTAAACAGTGTTTTATTGAATTCTTTTTCTATGCTGTTAGTATAGAATTCGTTAGCAGCAGAAATTATAAACTTTCTATGATGGGTTAAACCTACGAAGGTAGGTGTCACATATAATACTATAACAAAATCCATCACTTTCGTTAGAATCTCACCAAAATTATATTCTCTATTTATGTAACAGTCTTTTGTTTATTATTAAAAGACATTTTATTCCATAATGTAATTGCTCTAAAAAATTGATTATTTCACAGAACACAGAAAGAGGTTAGAATGGCGAACATGCATCGTTTGTACGGGAGCCGCTGTCGCCAGTTTAAGAAGCCAGCGCTGCGTCTGTAAAGTCACGCATAACCAATCAGGAGAAGTACGCATCGCGCGATAACGAACTGAACCAATCACAGCACTGCACTCACCAGATTCAAATAATTCCGTCTAAAAACGATATTATTACCTTAGTGATTGACAAAAAGGAAAATTATCGATATAAAATGTCGATAGCAAATTTAATATTACAAATATTTTCAATACTGAAAACGAAATATTACATTCATGTAGGTATTTAAAATTTAATAATTAATTTATAATTAATTTATATATTTTTTTTAAATTTAATAATTAATTTTTACGCCGCGACGCATACGTCGCCGCGTACATGTCGGCCAGGATGTCGAATGGGGGGGAGCGTCCGAGAACCGTCGCCGCCTCGTACGAGATGGTACGGCAGCCTCGTACGATCCGTATGGCCATTATCCGCTGCAGGCTCCGTAGCAGAGCTCTGCGGCGGGGGGACCTCGCGCAGTCTCGCGACCACACGGGGGCCCCATACATGGCCACGGATCGCACGACGCCCTCGTACAGGCGGCGAACTCCATCCCTTGGTGCCCCGAGATTGGGCAGCAGGCGATGCAACGCGCCCGCCACCCTTTTGGCTCGGGGGACCAACCGCACGAAGTGCTCCTCGAAGCTCCAGCGAAGGCCTAATCACCCTAACGTAGGTAGGGTAGGCTCGAGCCCCTCGGTGGGGAAGTATGTGAGCTGTGATGATGATATTAATTATACATGTATTTGGACATATTAATAATATTTCCACGGTCGCACACACCGATTAATTCGTTTAATAAAAGTATAATTTAAATTTAATTAAAACTTAAATAAATACTTGAACAATCTTCCAACAAATGTTCGAGTTTATCACACAATCATTTATTCCTACCAGAATATTAAAAAAATATATTTATCGATAAAACATAATGCGTACGTTTTTTGGTAAGCACAGCACTATGGCCTTTTACTACGTTTATTGCTGTTATTCAAATGCGTCGCTACCGAATTCAGTGTACTACATTACGCGCTCTGAGTAATGTAATTAGACGCATGCGCGTACATAGCCGGCAATGTATATTTTTTAGAAAAATATTATGTGTCTTATCATTACGATCAAGCTTTGATAATTTTTTGAAAAACGTTAGTTATTACGATCAAATTTGCTATTTACCGATGAAAAGATATTCCATCTTTAGCTACACTTGAGACCTGACTTCTTGCTTTGCAGGTAATTACAGCACAAGTAGGCATTTTCATTGATAAACGCGCAGCACTTCGTAAAACACTCTCCGTGATCACTCGTAACTGACTAAGCAACGCGTTCGCATTATTGGCCACAGTCATGATCATTTGGCTGGAACTGTGGCTCGCGTGCCACGCCTACATAGCCGTTCTAATCTCTTTCTGTGTTCTGTGGATTATTTACTATTAAGTAAATATTTAGCAAATATTAACCACCTTTCTTTAGGGTGACATTCCGTCTATGCCCAGACCCATCCCAGTAACTAAATGTGACTGTAATAGGCTCGTCTTTTAGGCTTGCTTGGGTCATAACCCATTCCAATCGGAGCTCCTCTCGCAGTTTTAAGTCAGCTTCTTCTCTATCTCTATCTGGTAAGAATGATGTATCCACATCAGGATTTTTTTTTACCTTTTTCAATACCTGTAAAATTCAATAACATTTTATATTGAATATCATTACAATTTAAATTAATAATGATACACAAACTAAACTCTAACTCAGTGGTTCTCAAACTTTTTTAATGACGGAACCCTTCTGGGAAGCAAAATACTTGATGGAACCCTACAATAAAACAATTGTTTTTATATTAATCAGTGTGTATTCTTTATTAATCAGCATAATAAAAGTAAAATGTAACAGTTACTAATTATTATTTACTTCACCACTTGGCAAGGACGATAATAGAAAACTTTAAAAAAGAAATAAATCTTACTAGTGGGAGGTATGAAACTGTTTTTTATTTTTCATCAATTGGTTGATATCAGGTTTGATGGAAGAAAGTTGGAGTCTCATATCAGCTTCGGCGTCCAGTCTATTGCGATATTTTGTTTTTGTGGCTGCATTAGTAGAAAATCCTGTTTCACACAAATATGTGGTTGGGAACGGGAGAAGAATATCCAGAGCCATTTGGCCAAGTAATGCATATTCATCTTGGATTCTGCATCAAAAATCATTGAGACGTCGTTTTGAATAGTGACTCCATACTTGTATCGGATGGCATTTCTAAAAGAGATTCATATATCTCGTTTGACATGTTTTCAGGCTTTTCCAAATTAGGTAAAAAAGGTTTATGAATCCATGAATTCACTTTAATTTTTGTATTGTGTTCTTCGGGAAAATACTTTTCAAAAGATGCGCGCAACGAACTGAGATAATGGACCAATTCTGCAAACATATCATCTTCGAACATTTCTAAGTCGTTTTCGCTTATAAACTCACTGAGTAACGTAAAGCTTTCTATTTCTTTCTTACCAATGCAAATGATCCAAAAATCTAATTTTCTTTTAAAAGCAGTTATTCTATTATAGGCCTGAAACACTGTTACCTGTTTGCCTTGCAACGATAAATTCAATTCGTTAAGTTTTTGAAAGATATCCGCCATAAAAGACAATCGAAACAACCAATTTTTATCATACAAACGGTCCTTCAAATTAAAAGAAGTATCTGCTGAAAGAAACATTTGTAACTCGGCTCTGAGTTCAAATAGCCTTGTTAAAGTTTTACCCCGAGACAGCCATCGCACTTCTGTATGGAGCAGCAGTGTTTTATGTTTGCTGCCATAATCTTCACACAATAATGAGAACAATCGGGATTGTAGTGGTCGTGATTTGATAAAATCAATTATTTTTACAGCTTCATCGCAAGTGCTTGTCTATGCAGAATACAATGACTGGAACTACAATTAGGTGCTTCATTTTTCATTCGTGACACTGCTCCTGCTGTTTTACCTGTCATCGTCTTGGCCCCATCTGTACAAATGTCAATACAATTGTTCCAACTGAGATTATTTTCTTCAAAGAATATATTTATTCTATTAAAAATTTCTTCCCCGGTAGTGTTTGTAAGCAGCGGTGAACACATAAGCATGTCTTCTTCAAAAGAACTTTTATATGAATATCTCACAATAACCAGCAGGATAGCGAAACCAAACGTTTAACACCTTTAAGCCAACGTTCCATTCTTCTTTATTTATAATGTTACACGTCAGGATAGTGGGGTTTAAATAATGAACAATTGTTACTGCGTATAAGAGACTAAATTTAGCACCTACAGTGAAGAAATGTACCGATAAAACTGAGATCTGAAAACTGACCTATCGCCAGCGGCAAACTTAAGTACGTTCGAAAAGTAGCGTCATCCGTAAAACATAATACAAAATATTTTTTATTTAATTGTAACAACAAAAATTGTGTATGTATTTGGGTAAAACTACGACACATTATAAGTTTTGTTGTCACATGGGGGAGGGTACGCGCATTCCACAGACCGGCAAACTTAGAGCGAACGGGTTGTACAAGTATAAAATTGTTGAACCCTAGGGTTCCGCGGAACACACTTAGAGTATAGCTGCTCTAACTAATGGAAATCTTTCACAAAACTGTCCAATTGAGAACATTGCAAAATGTTTTTTTCAGCTATTTTAGCAAACTCTGCTGTTATGTGCCGTATAATAGAGCTGCAGCTCCCCAATTTCAATTTAAGAGTACTAAAAAAAAAAAATCGAACAGACAGAATTTTACAGCAATAAAATTGAGATATAAATGTAAAATAATATATTTAAAACTTTTAACATAAATTTGGATATATAATTACTTTGTGAGACTGTTATAGAACATAGTCGCACAAAGTGTGACAAAAGTGATGCTGAAACTACAATTTAGATGTGACCTATGTGATGTGACACAGATTAAAGTGTGTATTTGTTTCACAATTTTTATATAAAACAGTTGAAACTGAAAAAGAGAAATAGTGAAATGTATAAGAAATTGGTACTTATATTCTGAGTGGTGTATCCATTACTTTGTAAGAAATATATATTGTTTGTAATAGCTCCAGCGTTGTGACAGATTGTTATACTTATCCACTTACAGGTTGCTCAGTTTTGTCCTTCCAGCTTATATCAGGTTCCTCATCCCCAGATTCATCTAATTCTTCATTTAAATCAAAAGACAAAGCTTGTATCTATGGTGTATAAATAATAAAGTATTTAAATATTTAAAAAAAATATTCAATGCATACATTACTATTATTAATTACACAGTACATTGATGTTTATATACCTGGCGTTTTTGTTTATTTTTCTGTTCTTGCTTGGCTTCAATTTCCTTTTGTCTTTCTTTTTCTTTTTCAGCTTTCTTCTGAGCTAATTTTTTTTCTCTTTCTCGAACTATATGCTCTTGTTTAGCTTTCATTTCATCTAATGTCACGAGTCCTATTGTAGAACTTTTAAGTTGTTGTTCAACAGCATCGTAGTGAGTAGCAAATTTATTCTCGATATTGTCAATTTTAAGGTCTTCTTCTATTTTTTTCTTACGTAGTTCAATCTCTTGTTGAGCTTTTTCTCTTTTCTTCATGAGATGCATGGCTCTACCAGCTTCCGAAGCTGCTCCCTTATAATGCGCCATTATTTCGTGTAATTAAATGATTGCAGAAAATTAAATGAAATTCCAAAGCTTTATACTGTAAAAGTAATCAATGAATAAACTTAATACAACTTTAAATAACAAAAATAATCATATATATCCACAGAAAAATCACAAAACGTGACAGTTTTTTTTTTAAATCTCGCTCGTATCGAGCAGGCAAAGAGCGTGACAGTTTTTATTGTGACATTTTTTTTGTTCTCCCTGTCTTAGGGAAGACAAAGGGATCTTAGCCCATACAGCCTTGCTGATATATTATGCTTCTTTTCTGGATAATTCACGTTTTTAGATTTTTGTGACTAGATTTTATGAACTTGTACGCATCCAAATACGTGTTTGAATTGCCTAAAAGAATTCTTAGGTCGCGCGGAATCAAAACGTCCTCTTTGTAAATACATTTTAAGCTTTTCCACAATAAGTTAAGTTGTTCATCAAATGCAGTACAGTCGTAGAATATGTGCTCAAGAGTTTGGTTATCAGAGCGACAAAAATCACATAATGCAGAATCAACCATCTTTTAGTCTGAAGAGATGTTGCTTGAAAGAACAATGGCCCATTCTAAGTCTGCATAAGACGACCTCCATAGTCGAGTGGATAGTACACCGGTCAAGGTGTCGCCATCTCTGAGGCCGAATCCCGGTGGGGGCAGATGTTTGTGTGATGAATGCCAGCATTTGTACCTTAGTCATGGTTGTTGATATATATTTCTATAAAAATTATTTATATATGTATAATATATGTATGTCTATCCGTTACCCTAGATCCCATAGCACAAGCCTTACAGAGCTTAGTTTGGGCTAGGCTAATTGGTGTAAGTGTAACAAATATTTATTTATTTATTTTATAATGTCGTATAAAATTCTCTTGATTGCAAATTACTCTTGTCAAACCATGAATTTCGAATATCTTCTTGAATATGGCCAAACCATTTGCCTTTTTCTTGCAGGGACGCTTTCCAGTAAGTTTTCCATTTTTCTTTCATCTGTTTTCTGATGTAAGGAATTAAGTCAGAATTGGGAACGTGTGTATTTTTAGCAGGAGATATAGTATTAGGCACATTCACTACAGATGTACACAGTTTATCTGCATTCTCGTTTCTTTTAACACCAATATGTGATGGAGTCCAAAAGAAAAGTCAATACAGTGTTGTTTTGCTGAAGTTTCCTTATCTTGAGTCTTATTAACTCAACAACAAAATTTGTATGTGCACTGAATGTAAAGGATTGTATTGCTTTCAAGGCACTTTGACTGTCTGATATTATCATCCACTTTTGATCGTTATTATTAGTCTCTTCAATATAATTGAATGCTTCCAAGATAGCATAAAGTTCTGCGATAAAAACAGAACTGTAACTATTTATTTTAACGGCAAATCATTTTCGTCGTCACATCGTTATTTTTGTTTACAGCATTTGCAGGTTCAGGTGATATGAAGAGTGTAGAGATATCTGCACTGTTTTGTTCTGTATAAAACATCTTCTTAATCACACGTACATCTTTGCTGATAATGACACGTCGTTTTTCTGGTACGTAAATTCGGAACGCTTTAGAGGTTTCAGAGTATCCTACAAGTATACCAGGTATCGCTTTTGCGGCAAATTTATGTTGTATAGAGCCTTTTAGTAGAATGAATGTTTTGGAGCCAAATACGTAGAGGTGATGTATGCAGGGTTTTCTGCCTACCCATTTCTCGTATGGTGTCATTCCATTGATGCTCTGATTTATTGCCCTGTTTGAATCTATCAAACAGGGCAATAAATCAGAGCATCAATGGAATGGAGTCAGCTGTAAGTATTGCTTCACCCCATAAATGTAACGGAGAATTTGATTCAAGTAACATGACTCTTGCTTTTTCAACCAATGTGCGGTTCTTCCTCTCTGCAATACCATTTTGGTGAGGAGTGTGAGTAGCGGAGAGTCTGCTTTGTATTCCGTGTTGCTTGAGATAGGAGTTGACGGCAGTATTGAGGTACTCTGTGCCGTTATCTGATTGAAGAAACTTTATCTTATTTCCAGTAAAGGTTTCAGATGTTTGTTTAAACTCTTTGAACTTTTCTAGAAACTCGCATTTATTTTTTATTAAGTACAACTTGCAGTAGCGGCTATAATCGTCTATGAACGTGACTATGTACCTGTTCTGTCCAAGGGAGGGTGTTTGAATTGGTCCACACACGTCACTATGAACGTTTTCGTGACGTTCTGTCGTTCTTGGAGTCGTTTTGTCTTTGTAAATAGGTTCTGTCTTTGTAAAAACTTTTCATGTTTGTAAATAGGTTCTTCTGATACGTCATGTGGCAAGGACATCCGCTATCTAGCACCCATACATTATTGCTGTTAGCCTTGTTTGTTAATAAACAGCGGTGTTTAGCAAATGGCTTGTTTCAGGTTTTCCAACAAACCGATTTAGATTGATCCTTCGTTGAGGCGTTTTGCTTCCAACAGGTGATGCAGATCTTGTGTGTTTTCCGTTTAAAAATGTTACCGTGTCTTTTACATATTTTACAGGTTGCAAAGAATGCTTCGTCGTTATTGGAGATACTTGGTTCGTTAAAGTTTGTGTGGTGGCGTCGTGATTCACTCTCTTCAAAAATTTTGGTTATAGTTTCTCCGGGTCTGGCAACGTCTCTTGTGTCTCGATCGCTATCCGAAAATTTTCATATTCGTCTGAGAGGCTATATAACATGATAATGGACAGTAAATCATTGTTAATCTTAATGCTTAGGTCTTTGAGTTTGTCGACCGTATTCATAAAAGTCATCAAATGCTCTCGTATATCACCATTTGATCGTAACTTTGTGAGAATGAGTTGTTTTAACAAGGTTGACTTACGTGCAGGTCCCGTGCTTGAATTAGTTTGTAGCTTGTTCAGTTTTGCAGCTTTTAACTTGTTTTAGTTCTGATGAAGAAATGAGGAATAGAAGCTCCGATTTAGCTATCTCATCATTATCTCTCTCTTCTTGTGTAGTGTTATCGGTGATAGTAAATTGTGTGCTAAAATATTCCCACAATTTGTTTTTGACAAGGTACGCTTTCACGTGAATAACCCAAATGTCGTAATTTTCTCTACTGAGAGGGTTGATCTTCACAACTGACATAGTTGATTTTTCATTAACGCTCTGCTACCATATGAAATGACGACAAATATGAAAGTAGAACACAATATATTTGTATAATTTCTTAACACAATTTTTTATGTATTTCGAATAAAAAGAAGACAACTCTTGACACAAGCTTGTCATGTCTCTATGATCTCTATAATATCAGAGAGACATAGAGGTAAGAGATTCCTCTTCACATATATTTTTGATTCTGCCATTTGATATGTATGTACCAATCTGTTCCCTTATTAATTTCTTCCTGTAACCACGCTCTGCTACCACTATTGAGATGGCCGCTATATAATAAATGAAATCACTATATCACATAGTATATATCACATTTATTCTAAATAATTCGTAACGAAACTAATGGACCCATAACATCAACATAGTCCAGTCCAGCCTACTATAGTCAGAATTTTAATTAGATTCCAGATTTGACAGTTTCAGTGTTGCAACCTTATGACAAGTACTAAATAGTGACGTTGCGAAATTATTCGATATGGAAATGGAATATTTCCGGATCGATTCTTCTCGTTTATAATTGGACGTAGTTAAGCATAGTCCTTTTAAGTTATGAGCGTTTTCAAACGCTTACAGTAGTTTCTCTAATACAATGGTACATTTTTAATTATAATTTGTACTTTATTGAATCAAAAGAGTTTATATTTTAATTTTTGTTATATAAAATGAGTGGTATTTTTAGTTTTGAAGATTAATTACCGATCTGAGACTTTTCTTTTATAATTGTGTGTAAAATAAATAAAAAAAATGTGATCATGAAGGAACATAACAAATAAAGCAGATAATGTAATATGGTAATAATTTATTTTATAAATTGTCGCCGTCATCTCTATCGCTATCGCTGTCACTTTCTGTAACATTTATTATAAATGTGTCTGTGATATTGTCAATTAACATATCTAGCCTACTCATTTTTCCTCTTCTTTGACAACATGGGATACACGTTTAGTCCATTCTGTTGTAACTCTTTGGACTAAATGCATACTTCTTTACATTGGCTATTTGTGACAGTTGTTTTTTGACTTATATTGTGTGTCTTCTTGATTTTCCATATCATATTGTTATATAAATACTTGAGAAGAATAAAACAAACTACTATTTACTTTATATAATATTCTTTTATTTATTGTGGAGATTTACGAGTTTACACCTGTTTCAAGTGGTTATGGGCCCAGAAGGTAAAAACTCCACATTAATTACGTAAATACATACCAAAAACACGCATATTTTTTGATTGAAGTTGGAATCAGTGACCATTGATATATTATACTAGCGTAGTACGTGTTATCAAATTATTGAAAATGGAAGATAACAGAAAGTGCCTGACCACTGAAATACATGATCAAAAAATTAGTACACATGTTGCCACCCCCTCTTTTACAAAACTAGAGGGTCAGAACAATTATTGCACTTGGGCCTTCAGCATGGAAATGATGCTTATAGAATGCGATCTATGGGATTGTGTAAAGAATCCACCACCAGAAAACAGCTCACAAGAAGTACTACGCCGCGATGATAGAGCACGGGCAAAAATTGGCTTATGCTGTCATGACAAAGTTTTCTCTAAAATAATGGGTTCTAAATCTGCTTATGAAGCCTGGAATAATTTAAAAAAGGCCTATGCTGATGGCGGTCTCGTTAGGAAGCTTACTTTGATGAAAAAGCTACTTAATACGCGTTACAATGACAATATGGATAGTTATATCAATGAGATTATGTCAATCAATCAACAGCTGCAACAAATCAACCAAAAAATAGATGACAACTTTCTGGCTATTATTTTGCTGTGCGGGCTTCCCGAAAAATTTAAGCCTCTTGTAATGGCACTGGAACATTCTGGCTCTGAACTTACTTCGGATAATATAGTAGCTGCATTATTAAAAGAAGATAAACATGGATTAGTTAACCATAGTTCCACTGAAGATTCCGCCTTGGTGTCGACAAATAAAAATTTTAATAGAGACTTTAAAACGATATTTTGTAATTACTGTCACAAGCGAGGGCATACTATAAGTAAATGCAGGATTCTTAATGCCAAATTGAATAAAGATAAAGCCGAAATATGTGAGGTATCATTAAAGGCAGATTGTCAGTCTGTAAGTAGTAACCGAAATTCTTCAAATGCTAGGTCATATAGTTTTTCTGCTCCTATACAAATTCATAATAATTCACTACTTGTCAAAAGTGATGACTGGTTCATTGATTCGGGTGCTACTAGTCATATGACCAATAGAAGTGATTGGCTCCGTGATTCAAAACCTATTCGAAAACAAATTAGAATAGCCAATGATGATGTTATTGTTTCAGATGCCATCGGTACTGTAAAACTGAATACTTCTTCCAATATTACTAATGTCCTACATGTTCCGAATTTATCAGCGAACCTGCTTTCAGTCAACTCATTAGTAAAGGAAGGAAATGTAGTACTATTTTCACCAGCTGGCGGTAAAGTTTTAGATGCTAAAAGTTGCAAGGTTTATGGTAAGATTGTAAATACTGCATCGAACATAAACGGTATGTACAAGCTTGATTTACCTGTTACCCAAGCACAAGTAACAAAGGAAGAGATAGGTGATTCTGCAGATCTATGGCATAAACGCCTTGGGCATTTAAACTTTAGGTCAATGGAATTACTTCGCTTACACCTAGCCCATGGCGTCAAGTATTCAAAACCTGTTTCTTCTATCAAAGACAATTGTATTTCTTGTATTGAAGGGAAACTTTCGAAACAACCCTTCAAACGGTCAGATTCAAAAGCGTCCGATATTCTAGAATTGATCCATAGTGATGTATGCGGACCTATGAGTACTGCGTCTTTAGGAGGTGCTTTATATTTTGTAACATTCACGGATGATTTTTCTAGAAAAACTTTTACGTATTTAATAAAACAAAAACTTGAAGTAGTTAATATATTTTGCGAATTCAAAAGCCTTGTTGAGAATCAAACCAACAAAAGAATAAAAATTCTTCGTACGGACAATGGTGGAGAATTTGTGAATTGTAAATTTAAAGAAATTTTGAAAGCAGCTGGAATTTTACATCAGACAACAGTGCCATATAATCCAGAACAAAATGGCGTTGCTGAACGTGTTAACAGAACTCTTGTGGAAAAGGCAAGGTCTATGTTGTCTGAAGCTGGTCTACCAAAAACATATTGGGGAGAAGCAATTAATACGGCAACATATCTAAAGAATTGTTCTCCGACAAAAACAATTAGAGGTCTAACGCCCGAAGAGGCATGGACTGGAAAAAAGATAGATCTGTCACATCTACGAGTTTTCGGATGTAAAGTTTATGCTCATATTCCTAAAGAACAACGCAAGAAACTTGACCCTAAAACAAAACTATGCATATTTGTTGGATATTGTACTGAAACTAAAGGCTATAGAGTATTAGATCCTGAATGTCCAAAATATGTCATCAAGACGAGAGATGTCAAATTTTTTGAAAATGATTTCTTATTCAAGTCAATATCTTCTCTACATAATACACATATGAAGAATAAGGTTGAAACTCAACATTTTGAAAATGAAGTGACTGCTTGCTCACTACCCTATAGAGGGGAAGATAATCAGGTCACGCCGGAACATTTAATAGAGGAAACCACAATTACTAGACCTGATCCTGTAGTATATGAAAATGAAGTGGTCCATGTTGAGCCTGTAAATAGAGAAAATGATATAAGTTTCAATGAACAAGTTAACACAGAAGAGGAGTTTCAAGAATCTGTAGAAGAGATAACGGAACATCCCTCGACCAATTTACAAGACACAGACAGAAAATATCCTCTGAGAAATAGAATACCAAAACAATGGCCAGATGATGTATTGCTATACAAAGCCACTATGGAAGACAATACTCCTGCAACTTACAAAGAAGCTTTATCTTCTGCCGCCAGAGATAAGTGGCTTGAAGCTCTACAAAGTGAATATAATTCCCTTATTAATCATGGAACTTGGGTACTTGTAGATAGACCAAAAGATAAAAAAATTGTCCGTAACAAGTGGGTGTTTAAAATAAAGAAAAACGGTGACGGAGTAATCATAAGATACAAGGCTCGATTAGTAGCAAAGGGATTTACACAAACATATGGCATTGACTATGACGAAACATTTGCACCTGTTGCACGTCTTTCAACTGTGAGGATATTGTTTGCTTTTGCGGCACAATGGAACGTGTCACTAGATCAAATGGATGTTGAAACTGCTTTTCTTAATGGTGATATTATTGAAGAAATTTACATGGAACAGCCTGAAGGTTTCTCTGAAGATTGCAACAAGGGGAAGGTGTGTAAATTAAATAAGTCCCTTTATGGACTAAAGCAAGCACCCAGACAGTGGAATCAGAAACTTAATAGTGCAATGGTGCAATTGAATATGAAGAAATCACATCATGACCACTGTTTGTATTATAAGGTTAAAGGTACTTGCATAATAGTTGTTGCAGTCTTCGTAGATGATTTTTGCATTTTAAGCAACAGTGTGGACATGAAGAACGAATTTAAAAGAAATATAAAAGAGTTCTTCGTAGTTAAGGATTTAGGAACGATTAAAAATTTTCTTGGACTTAGGATTTCAAAAGGCGATAATAGCATAACTGTTGATCAGGAAGAGTATATAAAAAAGATTTTAGATAATTTTGCTATGACTGATGCTAAACCTGCTAGCACTCCTGCTGATCCAGGCCAAAGATTAATAAACCCTACGACTGAAGAGAGACAATTAGCTGATAAATTACCTTACCAACAGCTAATCGGGTCCTTAATGTACCTGTCAGTGGGAACCAGACCAGACATTGCACATGCTGTCAGTGTGCTTAGTCAATTTAATAATAACTATGGTATGGCACACTGGAATGCAGCAAAGAGAGTTTTGCGATATTTGAAAGGAACAATGGAACGCAAATTGAGTTATCATAGTACTAATTCCTTCAAACTGAATGGGTATGCTGATGCAGATTATGCTGCGTGTATCAATGATCGGAGATCATATACTGGTTATGTATTCTACTTAAATGGTCCAATATCCTGGGAGTCCCGTAAACAAAGAACAGTGGCCTTATCAACGACTGAGGCTGAATATATGGCTCTCAGTGACGCTTCAAAAGAATCGGTTTACCTTAATAATTTACTCAAAGAAGTATTTAGTTTGGCTAATGGTATTTGTATCTTCAGTGACAATCAAGGAGCTCTTATGCTTACGAAAAATAACGTACATCATTCACGTACGAAACATATTGATGTAAGACATCATTTTATTAGAGAACTTGTGGAAAGTGGAACAATTGTTATAAAATTTGTCCCCACTAATGAAATGAAGGCAGATATCTTTACAAAGTTTGTACCAAAACAAAGACATCTGTATTTGATAAAGAATTTAGGTTTAGTGTAATGTAAATAGCCTAATATATAGAAGTAGGGGAAGTGTTGTAACTCTTTGGACTAAATGCATACTTCTTTACATTGGCTATTTGTGACAGTTGTTTTTTGACTTATATTTTGTGTCTTCTTGATTTTCCATATCATATTGTTATATAAATACTTGAGAAGAATAAAACAAACTACTATTTACTTTATATAATATTCTTTTATTTATTGTGGAGATTTACGAGTTTACACCTGTTTCAAGTCATTCGGTAGCAGTAATTTTTGAATGCCTTCTTGAAATAAATTTCTCACGTCTGTCAATTTGAATGTTTTATTGTTTTGGGCTACATGCCCTTTTACCTGCGCTCATATCAATTCGATAGGGTTTAGCTCGCAATGGTAAGGGGGGAGTCTTAAAACCGTGGTCCCATGTTGTGCTGCCATTTCGTCTACAGCGTACTTATTAAAAGACTCGTTATTATATGGAATTAGTTCTAAAAGCCTAGCTTTTACCATATCTGGTTCGTAAGGAATATTTTTATTTAAAAGCCAATCTTGAATGGCAGCTTTTTTCCAGCTCATTTTTGGTGCAGTTTCCAATTTTCGGAAGTGGTAAGGTGCATTATCCATCACCACAATTGAGTTTGGTCTTAATTTTGGTAAGACTCCAGCAAACCGATTATTACCGATTGCTTACCGATTTTTGTGACATCACTACACTATTATATATGGTATCATTATTTCACAAAATGACAGTAGCTAATGTCAAATCTGAAATCGAATTAAAATTCCGACTATAGGTGACGCGCCATCGCACGGAAAAAACGACGCCATGATAATACTAATTTAAACCTTACTTTGTCTATCCGCCACCGCGCCACATCTCTTGTGGATAACTAGCTGATGATATCCGTGAAATCAATTTTTTTTAATCCACAAGACAAATTGTTTTTATTTGTAATCAGCAACCCTAATTGATTTGTCCATCAATAATAGTGATGTCAACTATATCGATATTATGATTTTACAAGCGAGGTAGCGGTCCATTTTACACCAATATGCGCTATTGGTACCGCTCTCGCTAGCGTGCAAACAACTCGGTTCAATTGAAACGTATTCGTGCAAATGAAACCGTGTGTCTCATGAGTGACGTCATCAGGTCGAGCTATCGATGCACACTAAAAATGGGTGGTGCAGTGTGTGCGCAAATGTCAAACTCGAGATTTGGCATTCAAAATATAAACAAATTATTTTTTATTTGTATGTTGAGATGATAAAAACTAGTTAGATTATTTAATTCATTATATATTCACGATTTGCCTATATGGTTTTAGAACCTAGGCCAGGCTGAGTTTAGTCGGTAGGTCACGTGGCTGGACCGTTCCGGTCGCGTGGAGTCCGACATAACCTCCGTGACACTTGCCGTTGCGGGGGTATCCTGGGTACGTTTCGTGCCCCTTGTGAGGATTCTCAGCCTTCCTCTCCTGAGGAAAAAAAAAATCATTATATATATATGTGAGTGGGATATTTGTGAGTGATTAATGTTTGAAAATGGTTTATTGATTGTTATTTGATTATTAAGATGAATTTTAAGTAACAGCGCTTAGGTTTTCTCAAAAATATCGACGAGCACGCAGAAATTCAGACAACACAACGTACGAAAAAAATGGGTTGAGGCGTGTAATAGACATGCATGTTGATCATCGACAAGAACAAGCACTATATGTTCATTACATTTTGAACCGTCTCAGTTTCAAAAGCTATTCAACAATAGAAGAAAATTAATTGCCCATACTGTGCCAACCTTTTTTTTTTGAGCTATCCTGTAAGTTTACTATATACCTAGTTTTAATTTTAATTTTTAATAATGTTAGAATATTAATGACATGTTCATAGTCGTACTTTGATTCATTAAACGAAACTGATTTATCGATATCGATATTTTCGTGCTTTGCCACGTTCCTTCCCACACTTTCCCCTTCGTGTGCTTAGATAGAACGTAAACAAATAATTTTGGGCATGTTTGCGTGAATTGTCAATTTGTGTGTCGTATTACTCGCGTCTGCGTTTATAAGAATGCAAAAACTTTTTGCTTATGTGTGCTGCCCGTAAATGTAGTAGTAACCTCGCCCCCGCAAAAAATGCCAGAAAATTATGTACAGTAAGCTGACTGAAGCCAACACCAGTCTTGTTTCCTCCGAGAAACGCACCCATACAAAAGTAAAGCTTTCTGTCATTTCACATAATGTGACAAAAGCGAAAAATTCTAGGGTTAATTTATGGTCATACATTTGGCACAAAAATGAACGTGATCATTTTAAGCTCCATAACAAGCGTTCCGAACAATCAACTGTTATTTGTTTATTTTAGCCCTATACTTCATTCGGAGCAGTTACAATACTTTAACTTCTGACATTGCAACGCTAATCGAGTGTACCTCTAGTTAACCAGTGGTCAATCAGTTGAAGTAGCACTGTCAGGATCATTTGACGTGAAAATAATATTATAATGCCTGTAAAGATAAGATTAGTTTAGAGTCTGGCCAACGAAAGCTGAACCTATCAAAACGCGGTAAATTTTAGAAATATAGAGACGGTAACACCGAAAATAGTAGGAATAACTAATTTGATACTTTTTATAAAAAAAATATTTTTTAATTTCAATGATTCCTCCTTTGATTATAAGACAAAGCAAGAAGAAACGAATCAAAACAGATTCGTCGCTGACTCCAAGTGCTAGCTATATGGTTGCTTGATAATGGCGTGAAATCAGATTGCCAGGTGGCCAAGTCCGAAATTATGAGGAATAGCGAAAAGTACTCAAAGGAAGCTCGGTCTTCGATTTTTTAAAAATCAATACTCCTAGCCAGGAATCGAATCCGTAGATTAAAAAAAACACATTCTGTATTATTACACCATTCGATAATGTCGCTAAAAAGGAACGAATTCTGGAAAGTAATGGGTTAGAAAGTTTAAAAACAAAGCATAAAAAATAGTTCATTCATTTTTTTTATTAAATTTTCTATTTCAGTTACGGATCTTGTTATATTTTTACTAGCCGACGCCATGATGACATTGTTGACTTTTATGACAGTGTTGCCGCAAAAAAAAACACTGGGTTCAGCTTTTGTTAGTCCGTAGACAGAGCAACCAAGTAGGTCCTCAGTCTAAACTACGATTTTTAATTTAAGTCAGTAAAATGATAAGTGCAACTGTCACTGATACAAAAAAGGGTGACCCACTACAACCCACTACAATAGTGATGTTCGGCAATCAATAGACTTAGACATTTAGTCATGCTTTATTTTATTAGGTATCAAAGCGTTTTTTTATTGTAAATATGTAATACATACCATATTAAATAATATGATTTGTGACACATGACACTGGAAATGTCATTTTACTGTCTCGAATTAAAAATCGAACTTTACTTGTTAGCCAGACTCTATTAGCAAACAATGCTCAAATCACATTTACAATTTAGCAAAACTTTAAAGCGCATTGCTATTAAATAAGAAGAAAAGATAATGACATTACTGATCTGTGACATTGACATATGCATTGATTTTTGGAATTTCTTTAGCGGTTGAGCGGTTACATTGCTTTGCGTATTGTTTGCAAGCAAAAGTATGAAACCGGTCTAATAGTTAGCTGTGATTAGTTTCGTATATAATAAAAATTCCTGAACTACCAATTGAAAATGACTGAAAGCATACTAGTCCCTTCGCCTAATTGGTATAAAGTTTCAGGATTGACCGTGAGTGAGGATAATTGGATAGTGTATGGAGGACCAGCTAAAACTCTTTGTATCTTGGAACCGTTAGGGACAAACGCCAATAGAGATTTACAGGAGTCGCAGATCTACCATCTACATGAAAACTTTAAAGCACACAATGATAGGTAAGTTGAAATGATTAATATTGTATATTTAAGCTTTATGTACAAATAGCGGACTTTGATATAATTAAACGTATACTCGTATAGATTTAATTATATGAATCTAAGTTTATGTAAACTATATACTATAAACTATAACACAAGTAATTAAGATATGTGCTTGTATAACTTAAAAACACAAAACAATTTCTTTTTTCATTAGGATTGTCAGCGTTGACCTATCTCCAGATTGGCCAAAGAAACGGAATATATTAACTGGCAGTGTTGATGGTGGTATTAAACAATGGGTTTTTGAAGATAGTCAAGTTGATAAAATCAAATCTACCCTAACCCATGATGTACACATTAAAAACAAAGAGGTAATAAATATTTCGAAAATGTTGTAGTTATGCCATTACTATATTTGCAGTAGAATCGGATTAGAAATGGTGTTTTATAAAGGTACTATCAGTATACTATTTAGAAATAAGATGATTTTTTGCTAATTACAAAATAAAAAATAATATTTGTTAGTTATTTTGTAATCATTTTGAGCTGAATCTAATAAAATAATATAATAAAGTGTCAAGGATTGATTTAAGCTATAGGTTCACAACTCTAAAACTGCAGATCTCATCCCCTTTAGTACTGAGTAATTTAAATAGAATTAATAAAATAGTAATAAGTTAGATCTCAGCTCCTCTAGTAATAAGTAGAGAAAGTACATTATTTCAATTGGAATAATTGAAATAAAATATAAAGGAATATGCATGTAAATCTACTTCAGTATATTTTGGCTTGATAGAGTTCTGAACAACCACCAAACATAATAATCTATCTCATTAATATTGTTTGTATAGTCATGAATTATTTTCATTTATTTGTGTATTCAATATTCAATGATCACCTCATACTGTTTAATATAAAATATATTAAAATAACAGAAGAATAAATAGAATTTGGTGTATATTTAGTAATTAATAAATGTCTCAACATCTATCACCTTAATAGTTTAAATTGTAAAAATGCAGTTACAGCCTGGTTACTGGAGGAAAGAAAAGTTATGATGACATTGAGAGACTCCTAGATGTACCGACATAAATTGAATTTGTTGAATTTATTATGATGCTTAATTCCATTTTGGTTTATGTAAAGTTTGAATTCAAATAAATTGTTTAAGATATAAGCTTAAGGATGTGAATAGTTCAGTGGTATTTCGGAGGTATAAGATAAGTTCGGCGCCAGAGGATATATTTTATTGATTTTGTAAAACTTTTTTTTTTATTATATATGTCTACTCCACGGACTCGTAGTCCGTGCCTTTTTTAAACTGTCCTCGTTTGGATCTACTACGTACTGTACATACAGCGTCATATTATCTTATAATACTATTCCGTGACTTAACATTAACATGAGTTGCGCAGCACTTACTTATCTAACAATAATACTTTCTTATCTAATAAAACAACTATCCTAATATATACCTACATTCAACCATTTAACAATTTAAATACTTTATACAATAAAATTAATTAATCTAATAATAATAAGCTCCTAACATACATTAATAATTAAATTGACCCTGCAATGGTGTCGATTCTAGCGTGATTCTCTAAACCCAAAAACCAATCCAACAACAGTCCCCCCCCCTGTCATTTTGTATAGAGTATGACAAGGACAGACCGCCGCCAAACTCAGCTCTAGGTTCGGAGAATGATTTTGTACAGGTTTCGAGGTTTCGATGATCGCACATTGTTGCACCTAAATGGCCCCGCAAATTTGCTCTCTGATCGCCATTTTTTTTTATTATAGTCCGCTACCTCTTGATCCGTCACCATGCCGGGAATAACAATGAGGCGTCTAATTGCTGATAGAAGTAGGTGCAGGACACTGTATGTCGGGATATGGCCACGACTGCATGGGAGACACTGTCCGTGAACCGGGTTTATTCTTTCAGCTCCTCCTAGCACAACTACGTGTTCGTACGTCAGCCCCTGCGCTTCATGTATCGTAAGCAATCTTGACTTATCGCCGGTGCCATAACCTTCCCTGCTGAACTTTTCCTTCTCGTCTTGAATGAAAGTCAGAAAGAGAGTGCTAGGGTCGCACTTTCGTAGTCTCGATTCCGATGACATTCTGCATTTCAGAGACCTCAGTATTTGCCGAGACGTATATATACCTTCATAGATATTTTTGAGGGCGAACGCCACGTCCATCGGGCAGCGGTGTGTGCAGAGAAGCTTCTCGGTTATAGACGTTATGGCGGCTGAAATTCCATAACGCAGTTCGAACATGGCGTCTCTATCGATGAAGGGGATCTGGTTAGTATCGCCCATGAGGACGAGTTCTTGAGCCTTGGTCAACCTGGCTATCATTATTATGGCTCCAAAGTGGACCAAGAGTGCTTCATCCACCAAAAGGCGCTTTGTCGGTCCCACCCCGTTAATGAGAACAGAAGCCACTGTTCTTACCTTCCTTTTGGCGACTGCTCCCAACCGACTCGTTATTCTGTCCATCATTTATTTTGCTGTCTCAAGCGTACTGGTGATGATCATGTCTTTATCCACTTGAAAGTTATTAAGAAGCCACGTGGTTTTCCCACATCCCGGCACCCCGTCTATCCATCTAATCGCCAGTTTACCCCATGGTTCGGTGATCCAGGATCTGCTCACGGTTTTCGCCATTTCAAGAATTCTGTTCTCCAACATGAAACGAGTGCACCTGGCGATCACAACCACTGGGTCTTCGATTGGTGTGTAGAATGTGAGAGCTCCTCTTTCTTCAGTTG
Source organism: Scirpophaga incertulas (assembly GCA_036419045.1). Lineage (NCBI taxonomy): Eukaryota > Metazoa > Arthropoda > Insecta > Lepidoptera > Crambidae > Scirpophaga > Scirpophaga incertulas. The sequence continues at coordinate 9,558,417 of CM071637.1, read as the reverse complement.
CTACATGATCCACAGCAACTATGCCTGACGTGCCTCTGTACGCCGTATTTTGTAAAACTTATTTGTATTCAAAATAGGAATCTATGTCTTATTTTTCCTGTTTAATAAAGGTTTAAGATTATTATTCATATATTTAATTAATAGTCTTAAATTTAATATATTATTATTATATTATTGTAGAACTAGCTGTGCCCGTGGCGTCGTCTGCGTGGAATGAAAGTCCCGTCGAAATCGGTCCAGCCGTTCCAGAGATTAGTCGGAACAAACAAACAGACAGACAAAAAATTTAAAATTATGTATTTTGGTATGTGTACCGTATAATGTAGGTACACATACCAAAATATGCATGTAGTAGAAAGCGGTTATTTTATTTATTTGTATAGACAATGTTACAAGGTCAGCATCAATTTTAAACATGTCAAAAAATAATAATTAAGATAATGTAGATTACCTATTTCTATAGGCAAGATGCTTACTGCAAGAGATTGACTGTATTACTTTGCTTGTTGAATGAAATACTTTGAAAGAAATTGAATAAAGCACTCGAAAGTGTATGACATAAATAGTGAACTTCTAATAGATCTGGGAAAATGATGGTTGTTACAGTGTTGTCTATTAAGAGGGTCCATATGACCATTTCAGTAGACTCGGGCGTCTCAAGATTGAACAAGTCCAAAGAATTTTTTTAATGAATTATGGGACATGATTCCACTCTTGAAACATGAAATCTACCGATACTAAACTCGTGATGGTGGACCTGTGATTCGTTCATTGGAGAACAATTCTTTGTAGTGTGCTCAGAGCAATTGTCTTCTCGATGAAACCTATAATTTCTTGCTAACCCGATATAATATTTGTTTGTCTGAAGGAGGTTGAGTTAATTGCGAAACGCAATATTTTTATGGCTGTAGTAAGTATGCTGTATAAGATTGGGACAATTACTTTTTCTATTTAATTTTTTCCTCCACATACTCGTAGTGTATTTTTTGATGTCATCACTTAGATCCTTTTCTAGTTTTTATACATAGAAACAGTAAACTACTCCACTAGTCTTCACCTTCAAACTTAATACTGTCATGAGTTCAATTGCTGGTATCTGACTATGAAACAACTGTTTTATACAAATGTTTTTAAGATATTTTTTTCATAATTTAAATCCTCAATTTAAATAATGTCATGTAGTACCTCAATTTCCATATTACTTACACAATATTTTAGTTGACGTACTCTGCTTACTGTAGTTTGGAATTTCCAATCATCCATATTGGATGTAACATTGCAAATTAATAAATAACTAACAAAACCAATATCAACATATAACAAAACCTGAAAAAAACCAATACAAATAGCAAGATTTCGACATCGACAACATCGTCTAGTCGGTAAAATTGTGGGTATAATAGTGAAAACGCAACATTTTCTTGTTTCCGATACCAATAGATGCATAATATATAGACGCAAATAATGTACGAGCGAGAAGGGAATAGATAGACCGCCATTTCTGATCCTATTCTTTATCCATATAGGTAGTAATGTTTTAATCATTACAACAATGCAGCTTGCACGTTGGGTTACAGGTAAAAATATAAATGTTATATAGATTTGATAGGAGAGATAATAATTATTGATATTGCATACGTTATTTCAGGAAGTCGCGGGAGTTGGATATGCTGATAATATTTATGCCATAACTGTCGGTGGATTTGGATATATTGTCAAATGGAATCTTACTACAAATATAGTTGAAACTTATCACACTTTAAAGAATTTTAAACCTGTTTGCATTGCTTGCTCTCGTCATATTTCTATGACTGTAGCTGTTGGTACAAAACAAGGCGTTGTTTTTGTTTTGGACTTAGGTTGGTATTTATATCATGAATTAAATGAATATAGCGTTTATATATAACTGTAGAGGATGAGGAGGAGGAGAGGTGTAAATCGCTCTGATCAATGGCGAGACGCTTTAATATATAAATGAATGTACACACCAAGCATCTTGAAATTAACTGCTCTAGCTAACAAAAATAAGTATTAATAATTGCTGAATATTCCCTCATTTCCCGATTGCACCAAAAGAAGGGTTGAGTTTTTTGAGAGTATGTATGTATTTATAATTGTTTGGCACGCTCTGTAGCCTGGCTTGATCGATTCTATGTTGAGAAGTCTCGTTAAATTCATATTTATTGTGAGAATGACAATGTGTATATTAACATGATGAAATAATACCAAATGGTGCATTTTAGGAGTTGAATTGAAAGGTTTTATTTTCAAAGTACACAGAAACGCAGTTGGATTGTTGTTTAAATTAGTTTTTTCTTCTTTTAATATATCTTAAATAATTATCATGCTTTGTTGGTAGAACGTGGCTGTAACATTGTTTACAAGGTTCGCTGTCAAGATGATGAAATTGTAAATATCAGTTGGTGCCCACAGTATGATATAACTATCAAGAAATTTTTGAACCAAAAATCAAAAAAACAAAAATCTAAAATAGTCGGAGTAGCAGTTTGTGATGATGATAAAAATATATCTGCTATAAAAAAACATCTGCCTGAGGATAGTTTTGATGATTCAATTGTAAAATCAGAGGATGACATGTTTGATATTTATAAAGACCATGCGAGTGAGGAATTTGGTCATAAAAAATATATACCTGAAGACATAATAGTCCGAGTCACAACAGAAAAACAGTCAGATGATTATTTAGACGAATGTTTAAAATTGAAAGAAGAAATATTGAAAAGAAAATTTAACGCCGAGTCCTCCATTGAGCGACTAGTAGAAGCATTGGATAAGGCTCATGTTGATGACAATAGTCAGGCTGTTGCCATCTCTACTCCACAGCCCTCTATGTCCAATGAAAAATATAATGAACAAAACACGGTGGAAGCAGTCTGTGATGACAACAGCTATGATTTTGAAAATTCCAACTCTCAACCATCTACATCTAATGAAAAAGACAATGAACAAAATACTGAAGTGGTCTGTGATGAAACCAGTCAGGATGATGCAAACTCAAACACTCAACCATCTACATCCAATGAAAAAGATAATGAACAAACGGCCACTGAAGTTGTCATTGATACCTCTTACTGCCATCTATTGGCTACTATAAGTAAAAACGGGTAAGATAATCCTCATTAATTTAAATTTTTTAAATTGCTTTTTTAGAATCGAATAGTTGTATAGGGACAACCTCTGCTATAATTTAATATCTGTCATAAATTCACAACCCTTTCCGATGCGAGTATTAGTTATAATGCATCTATTACCACTTTCTATTGGACAGTTGACTCAGAATTTTGTATTGACGCTGCAACAAGTTTAAAGCTATTTTAATATATTTTCTTTACTAGTAAACATTAAGGAAGGATCAATTAATCGCAGAAAGAGTCAGCGGATAGCGAGCAGGGAAATGACCCCTACGCCGCTCCGCTCCGCTAAGGAACGTCAATGTATGTGACATTGACGTTCCTTTGCATCAGATTTGTAATAAACTGTTTATATATAACAAATGAGAGAATGATTAACTATTTATGCAATTGTTGTAAAAATTATATTCAATTTACATTTTTTAACAGGAATATTTGCATCCTATCTAAGACTGGAAAAATTTTGGCTACCTGTGCTGCCAAAATGTCAAATGTCAAGAAGAACCAGAAATTGAAATCCTCATCTACGCCTTCGCTGTTGTGGTATAAGCCGGATGTTTTATTATTTTCTGATAACAAGGAACCGTTGCTTAAATGCAACCCACTAATAGTTGATAGGTAAGAGTTTTTAAAAAGTAGCTACTACTCAGTGGCTGCTGAAATTATTTTAAATAAATGTTTGAAATATTTATTATTAAGAAGTTATATATGACAATTTTGTAAAAGATAATTGTATTTTTAACAGCAAAAATCAAATGAAATATGAAACAGTACATAGTTTTCACAAGCGACCCATATTCTGCATCGTGTCGAATGCTCCGCGTAAACAAACGGCCGATGACTGCGACAAGGACTGGCCAATTTGGACGACGTCACAGGATCGTAGGCTGATTCGATACTCACTCGAAAAAGACACCAAATTTATATTTAACACATGCGGAGGATATGTGTACAACATTGCGCCATGTCCATACGACGCAAGCAAGTAAATATCCTTAAACTATACTTGCAACTACCAAGAATATGACCCAATGTAGCCACGATTTATAAACAATATTTTGCAATATTTATCATTACGGACTAAACAGTTTAGTCGTTGTCGTGTTTTTTCGTCTTTGGGTGATTTATTGTTAATTGTGTTTGAATTAACTGTAATGTGTACAGTTACTTCAGTGTGTGGTATAAAATACAACTTTTCAATAAGTTGTAAAAATTGAATACGACTTCAAAATAAAATTAGAGAAATGCGTATTAGACCAATAAATATTAATATAATTATTATCCATAAAGGTGGTGGATATATTCATTTAAATTAATCTGATTTCAGGGTCGCAGTTGCGATTGGTGATGGATCAGTTAAAGTATTAGAGTTTGATAGTGGGGAAGATAATGATTCTCACTTGACAGTGCGAAAGGCCACAACTTACTGGCAAAATGTTCAAGGGAAAGTATTGAATGTGGCGTGGCATCCTACGAGGGATAATCTGCTGGCATTTGCTACTGCAGAGTCTAGGGTGAGAAAAAATTCATGCGATACACTTGCGGAATTCTTTGCCCCTCGTTATTATTGCAGGAGACGAATTTTTGAAACAATAGAAAACCAATTCGAATTCGAAATCGTGAGATTCACCGAATTCACTATTTCTGAATTTTCATTTCGCGCATTGTGCAACGAGTGGTTCAACCCACTCGTTTTTGATTTCTACTAGTAGAATATCCAACGCCGACGTGACCTTGACAGTGATCCGTTTCACGTGTGAGGATGTCATCGCCGGATTTTTGTTTTTGTTGTTGTGGTTTTGAATTTTTCTGCGTGAAACGGAACTTAATTAAGAATTTGTTCTTAATGACAACACTGAATTCGAGTGATTCAAAAATCTATAATTGTAAGCAGTAGAAAATAATTTGGCGCACGATTTGTATTCGTATTCGAATTCCAAATTCACGTCTAATAATTCAAAAATACGTCTCCTGATCTGTGATATCGGGACTTGTTAAGGAATGATTTACTTTACGGTCACGTATCGAAATATACTACTCGTGTGAGTTTTGTGTCAAAGCCTTGGTGCCGCTTAGGTGGGGCTGATAGACACGAGCGGCAAGGCGGAGAAGCCGGCGCGGCTGTTGGCTTCCGTGGGCATGAGCGGTGGCGTGTACTCCATAGCCTGGGGCGGACACCGCGCGCTCTACGCCAGTGCCAGTGGCTACCTCTTCTTATACGACACCAGCCATCCCTATCAAGGTACTGTTGTAACTGTATCCCTACTGAAACTTGTTTTTTTTTAGGGGTGGAAATGTGTATGACGGTTGAATCGCGAAAGCGAAAAAAAATCGGGTGGGGCTGTGCCGGGGCACACGGCCGTTGGTTTTACGTGAAACGTCTATGTAAGGAATTGCTTTTAAAGAAAAAGATTGAAATAAAAAAAACAAGATACGGTGTGTTTTAAGTATTTTAATAAAAAACTCAATGTCACAACAGCGAAGCGACTAAATAAGTGAAATATTCACACCACATATTCTGTTTCTAAGACTAATAGTTTTTTAATTATTAAGGTACGATATATAGACCTTTTCGTTCGGTTCACTTTTAAACCTGGTACCCGTATGTTTCGGCGCTTTTAAAGACGTTTCAAGTCAAAAAGGGGGTGGAAATGCGACCTTATGACACCGCGCTGGCACGGCGCGGCCGTGTGTGGGGCTCTCCGGTCATAAAGGACCGGCCTCCCCACTAAAACCCCCCGAGTTCTCTAGGCCCATACGGGGCACATGGCGGGGTGCGCTTTCGCGATTCGACCGCTATCACCTGACTGACCCTAGAAATTAACATAGTATTTTTAATAATGTGGATTCCCTAACTTCACATACACCCTTGAATTTCCTCGTAGGTTGACTCACGATGGTTTCTTCATCATAGAAGCGGCAGTAAAATGTATTATGTTTATTTATTTAGGATAACCAACAGGTCTTACACTAATAAAATCGTAAAAATAGGTTCTAATATATTCTACTAAGTGCAGAGCCAATTACAGGTTGCCGTGGCATGCATAAGTGAACTCGATGCTACATAACAACTTTTTATATGTTAATTGTGATATATATGAAATTTTGAAAAGCCCAGCAAAAAATTTACTAGAGTTGTAAGGACCCAACCGATAGACTATTTATAATTTCTCGTCTAAATCTTGCTGTTTTGTCTGAAATAATATCAATCTTAATTTTCTTTATTAGAATATTATACTGACGCTGGATTCTATTCACGGTGGCGTGGTAAGCCAGATTACTCCTACTGCCTTTCACCGAAAAAGGGTCATATGTACTATGACGTGGCAATTTTATGGGAACGTTAAGATTAATTGAGTTTAATAGTGATGGACAATCTATGGCTCCGTTAATAACCCCACGAACAAGCAATCCAACAAAAATCTACGATCTCTCAGACTGATTAGATTAAAGTATGTTAACCGTTGTTCATAAGAAGACAATTCTTTAGATTTGTATGTAAGATGCCAAAGAAACCTCCTTTGGATGCTCTCGATGCGTTTAATATATAATCTGTGATATAAATGATTTCCAAAATCTACTAAATAAAAAAAAGAATTAAGTTATTATTTTAAGGGCACGGTTGCTGATGATGATTAGTGTGTTGCTGGTCGCGGGTTTGATTCCCGTACTGGAAAATTACTTTGTGTGTCCTGTAGATAGTTTTACTAGTTTGGGCGTATGTGATTCTATGTTTGTAACTGCACTCACAACTCAGAATAAAAGTTTTAAGTGAGATTAAACCTTTTTAGTCAAAACGAATTGTACTACATTTCATTGGCTATCGCTTGGGCATGGATACCGGTATACCGGTCAAATTTATTGGTATTTTGATACCGGTATTTGAGAGAAAAATACCGGTATTTCGAAACAAGTGTATCTCTGGCGGAAGCTCCAAGAAAGCGCATATCAGAAAGACGAGAACCTCTGACTGCAGTTTTACAGTATCTCCATAACCCAGACGAATATTTCGAAGAAAATGCAGAGACACACCGAGTCAACCATCCCCCGCAAGAGTTTCCTAGAATGAGCTGTGATGAAATGATTACTTCGATTTCTGAACTTGTTCAACGTTTGCAAGAGCAGATTCTCCACTCTCTAGCTCTACAAAACACGAGTGTGATGAGCTTACCTGCTGGCGCTAATGCTTCTGCTGAAAAGGAAACAAGTGATATTGACACAAGTACTGCTAGCAGTAATTCATCATTGATGGGAAAGAACTTAATAAAGCAATAGAACAATCAATGACCTAAAAGCAAAACAGACCCCAGATCAGTGAGATCGGAGAGGAAGAAGAAGATAATATTAAAACATTAATTTGCATTGAAATGACCTTGCATGAAAACGGAGGTACTAGAGGCAAATTTTTGGACGCAGCTTACAAGTACCTCTTAAGCATTCCTCCCACAAGCGTTGAATCAGAAAGGGCCTTTTCAGCTGCAAGTTACATATGTTACAAAATAAGATCATCGCTTAACGACGCAACTTTGGACGCGATGTGTTTTCTTCGTTCGATTCGTCGATCTACCTGATTAATAGATTTGAGGTGAAATGCGTCTTTAATGTATATCAAAATTTCTTAAACGCACAAATAAACAATAAAAACATCCATAGTTTGGAAATACCCAATTGTTATTGCAAAATTGTTATTCATACTCGTATCCTTGCAGAGCCGGAGACTGTCACAGTGGTTGTAGAGGGGCAAAAGTGGTCTGTGGCGGCAGTGCATCGCGCCCCACTGGAAGCGAACACGGATTCGGCGTCTAGTCCTCGAGAATACAAGCCCGCTTTAGTGGTGGGAAGCGACAAAGGCGGCGTTGCTGTACTATCTTTCGCACCACGCCACGTGGTGCTCGCTGCTGTCTTCGTGTCCAGGTAGGAATGACACACAAACCATATATATATATATATATATATATATATTATATATATATAATATATATATATATACACACATATTTATCTTATATTAATTAAAATAACATCTTTTCTACAGTCGAATGATATATAAGGTTGATTGGCATCCATCTCAGACGACTAATTCAAGTGAAGTCTCTCAATACAAAAACCTGATAGCCGTATGTTCGATTTCCAAAGAAAATAACATTGTTATTTTGGAATATGTCGAAAAGGAAGGTAGGTAACAGTATTATTTTATATTTCTTTCAATTGATCATGTTGTATTTCTTTTATTAGGGGGCGGATAACTTATAAGTGTATTTTCTGAGTTATTAGTAAGAATTTTCTAATATAAAGTGACTTTAAAATAATTATTAATATTTTGTAGATAACAAGAACCAGCTGCTGGTTTGGAAAACTTTGGTGGGGCATGTAAACTCAGTTTATAGTGTTATATGGAACCCACACTGTGAGGGCATTTTGCTGTCGACGTCAAATGACCATACAGCCAGGGTAAGTTTCCATACAAGGTAAAACAACCAGGATACGGATGTTACAAATCTTATGTACATATCAATATCAAGAATTAATTATGACTTTCCTATATATAATTTTATATGATATAAACGTTTATTGTCCACGAAAATATTATTTTAATAGAAAAATAATATTTTTTACAAACGCACATTATAATTTAACTTCATACTAAATAAGGGATGAACAAGTCATGTATTAATATAAAATTAAAAGAATAGTGTTAACTAGTTGGGACAAATCAAATAACAAGGAGAAACATACTCATTTTCATTAATTTCACATCATTCAACTGATATCTAAAATCTTTCAACTAATCAACTATCGTTTACATGTAGAGCGATATTATATACGTTTGTCTGAAGTTGATCTTTGGAGCAGATCTCACTCCCGTAATTATTTTCTATCTGATATTTTGGAATAATATAAGTATTTATATGTAGTATGTACATAAATTGACAAAAATAAAAATAGCATTTATTCCATTGAACTATCAGAATTTTAACTAGTATTGTAATTTTTATCACTGTTTATCACTGCTGTCAGTACGCCGATATATTACTAATATTATCAATCAACAACAATAAACTCTAAAACTTTCATCCCGTTATTTGTAGTGAAAAATTTTATAATTTGCAAAGACTTCAAGAGGGTAGTATATAGGTTTTTAAAGAGTCGCAAGAGCAGATGCTCCAACGGTGGATGTGTAATAATGTCATAACGCTGACGGCGTCTTGATCTCTGTCGCACACACCTCTCTACACCCTTAGCCGTTCACACTAGGGCTGCTCTCTTCGCTATTGGTCTGTTTTCTTGAGAGGCCCATTTAGTCACCACCTGCCATATTTAAATCAATTAGAAGGCTTTGAGATGGCAGGTGACCGAAGTCTCATTCATAGCCCAGTTTTCATTACCACCAAAATAGAAATGCACTAGTCCACATATGTTTTGACCATTAATGACAATAGTTTCTGTGCATCTAACTGGGTATACTTTAGCTGCATTTTTCATGATGCATATAGAAATTACACTCAGTTGGTACACTCCGTGCAGTCCGTGCACACTTTCATGTAATTTCGCTTAAATGGCCGTTGGATTGCGCTCGCTTTATAAAGGACCGTGTCTTTTAAAGATGCGTGATATAAGCGAAAATAATACAATTGATCTTTGGAAAATATTCTGAATGGAATTAATAATATTGTAAATTCTGAATGAAATTAATAAAATATTCTGAATGAAATTAATAATATTGTAAAAAACGAGTCAATCCATAGTATCGACACCGTGATGAGGATGAGGACCTACGCCACTGATTTACAAATGTAAATGATATTCTTTCTCCTATGTTTTGATATTATAATAGCTGAACCAGATTTGTTGCGGTTTGGTATGCTAAATTTTACCACAGAAAAAAAAATCGTAATAAAACTACTGAATCAAATGCAATGTAAAATGGTATCGGTATAGCCTCGAGACTCGAGTAATGATAGAGTAATATTTATCACGCGAAAAGATCATTATCCTATGGAAATATCCCATATAAAGTGAACGAAGCCGCGGTCGGAAATCCAGTTCTATAATACTCGAACATCCTTTATGATAGTTATTGAAAGTACAATGTTATCAATGACATAAAACAGATGTATTCATGTGAAAATATTTGCAACGGTGCAGGTATCGTGTCGGAACTGTGACTAACGAAGTTACAGTTCCAACAAGTACGAGGGCTGCTACTTAAGTATCCGAAATCTTGGATTTCAACAATTTTAAACTCAATATATGACCTCCATGATAAAATTCGTTATTTTTTTGAAATACTGGCCGCTATTTTTTTTTCGTTACGTACGCTAGTGTTCTTAACAAAATTACTTACTTCTGTTTCTGATGGGCTTAAAATGTCATATCGCTGAAATGATGGAATTCACACGTGAAAATATTCGTGCTATGATTACTTACGATTTTCGACGTGGTTTAACGCAACAACAGTGGACCAGCGAAATCCGTACCGACACCGTGAAAAGGTCTGGTGACACTAACCCGATCGCTAGGTAGGTCACCCATCATAGGCTGCATGGTGTTAGCCTTTAAGTAGATCAATTAACTTCAACTTATGGTGTTGAAGCTCCATCAAGAACCACTCAAGGACGGAGTAAGCTCACGGACGAAGTTAAGGAAGGTCGCCCGAAATCTGTCGTTGTGCCACAAAACATTGAAGCTGTACGAAAACTAATTATGCAAGACAGTCATGTTACGTATCGCGAGATAGAGGCTACTCTGGGCATATGTATGACAAGCATTAATAAAATATTACATGAACATTTGTTCGTAAAAAAATTTTGTTCGCGTTGGATACCGCACAACTTAACTCTGCATCAAAAAGAAGCTCGCGTCGAATGTTGCAAGAATATGTTAAAAAAATTTAACGGAGGTGACTCAAAATCTGTTTATAACATCTACACAGGTGATGAATCTTGGATCTATGCGTACGATCCCAAAACTAAGCAACAATCTACAGTTTGGGTGTTTCAAAATAAGTCGAACCCTACGAAAGTGACTCGTGCAAAAAGCACTTTAAAGCAAACGGTGGCCTGCTTTTTTGGTCATGTGGCTACAATACCACTGGAGAATCGTAAAACGGTCAATTCGGAGTGGTACACGACTATTTGTTTGCCGGAAGTATTTGAAGAAATACGTAAAAACAACAAGCGACGCAGAATCATTCTACACCACGACAATGCCAGCTGTCACACATCACGCGAAACAAATACATTTTTAGAGGGTCAAAAAATAGGTCATCCACCGTATAGCCTAGACTTGGTACCTAATGAGTTCTATTTATTCCCAAATGTAAAGAATAAAATACGTGGTCAACGATTTTCAACCCGTGAAGATGCCGTCGACGCGTTCAAACAGCACGTTTCAGAAATACCGCAATCAGAGTGGATAAAATGCTCTAAAAATTGGTTTCAACGTATGCAAAAGTGTATCGATCATCGCGGAGAATACTTTGAAAAACAATAAACCCATATTTAGCCATATACATATTTAATTTTTCTATTCCGGATACATAATTAATAGCCCTCGTATACGTGTAAATTCGTAATTTTGTCAGGTGTGGGACGTCAGTACCGGCAATTGCGTGGCCCTGTTCGGGCAGCATTTCTCGTCGGTGCTGACCGGCGCGTGGATGCTGCGGCCGGGGCTGCAGGACGTGGTGCTCAGCGGCGGCGGCGACTGCGCGCTGCGCGTGTGGCGCCGCGCCGCGCACCCCGCCGGCCTCGCAGGTACGTACCGCCTGCGTGTGGCGCCGCCGCGCGCCGCGCACCCCGCCGGCCTGGCAGGTACGTACCGCCTGCGTGTGGCGCCGCCACGCGCCGCGCACCCCGCCGGCCTGGCAGGTACGTACCGCCTGCGTGTGGCGCCGCCACGCGCCGCGCACCCCGCCGGCCTGGCAGGTACGTACCGCCTGCGTGTGGCGCCGCCGCGCGCCGCGCACCCCGCCGGCCTGGCAGGTACGTACCGCCTGCGTGTGGCGCCGCCACGCGCCGCCGCGCACCCCGCGGCCTGGCAGGTACGTACCGCCTGCGTGTGGCGCCGCCACGCGCCGCGCACCCCGCCGGCCTGGCAGGTACGTACCGCCTGCGTGTGGCGCCGCGCGCGCCGCGCACCCCGCCGGCCTGGCAGGTACGTACCGCCTGCGTGTGGCGCCGCCACGCGCCGCGCACCCCGCCGGCCTGGCAGGTACGTACCGCCTGCGTGTGGCGCCGCCACGCGCCGCGCACCCCGCCGGCCTGGCAGGTACGTACCGCCTGCGTGTGGCGCCGCCGCGCGCCGCGCACCACCCCGCGGCCTGGCAGGTACGTACCGCCTGCGTGTGGCGCCGCCGCGCGCCGCGCACCCCGCCGGCCTGGAGGTACGTACCGCCTGCGTGTGGCGCCGCCACGCGCCGCGCACCCCGCCGGCCTGGCAGGTACGTACCGCCTGCGTGTGGCGCCGCCACGCGCCGCGCACCCCGCCGGCCTGGCAGGTACGTACCGCCTGCGTGTGGCGCCGCCACGCGCCGCGCACCCCGCCGGCCTGGCAGGTACGTACCGCCTGCGTGTGGCGCCGCCACGCGCCGCGCACCCCGCCGGCCTGGCAGGTACGTACCGCCTCACCGACGGGCCGAGAGGGCTTGGCGTGCGCAGCTAGAGCGTGGGGGCTGCGTGCGTCAGCGCGCCGTCGGTGCGATACTCCCGCACTTCGAAGCTTGGCTCTGCGGGAGGGCGGAAGTCACCTACCGCTTGACTCAGATACTCACCGGACATGGTTGTTTCGGTGAGTATCTGAGTCGAATAGGGAGGGAGGACACGACACGATGCCACCATTGTGCATCCGACCTCGACTCGGCCCAGCACACGCTGGCGGAGTGCCCTGCTTGGGACTCCGAACGCCGAGTCTTGGTCGAAGAGATCGGGCAAGATCTGTCTCCGCCAGCGTTGATTGCGGCAATGCTGGCGGATGAGGGAGGTTGGAGGGCTGTGGTCTCCTTCTGTGAAGCGGTGATGCTCCAGAAGGAGGCCGCCGAGCGGGATCGGGAGATGGCCGATCCCGCTCGAAGAAGGCGGCCTCGGGCCAGATAGCCTGGCCTGAGGCGCCGCCACGGGTCGCTGGCGGGCGCGACGCAGTTCGTGCCCGTGGAGTCGACCCGGGAAGGACCTCACCCCCCGGATGGCCGGGGGGTGACGTCGTAGGAGGTTGGAGGGGAGGAGGCGGCAAGATCACTCCTCCCCGAGAAGGGCTCCCCGGGGGTCCTCAGTTGCGACACTCGATCCTGAGGGCCCCCTACAACGCCAGAGGATGGCCATCGCTGAGGTTTTTAGTGGGTAGGCCTCCCCCTTCTGGGGAGGAGAGCCCCACATAACCCCGGCCCACAGCCGGGTATGCAATTCAATGCATTTTCCTCAGCGGAACAAAAAAAAAAAAAAAAAGGTACGTACCGCCTGCGTGTGGCGCCGCCACGCGCCGCGCACCCCGCCGGCCTGGCAGGTACGTACGCCTGCGTGTGGCGCCGCCGCGCCGCGCACCCCGCCGGCCTGGCAGGTACGTACCGCCTGCGTGTGGCGCCGCCACGCGCCGCGCACCCCGCCGGCCTGGCAGGTACGTACCGCTGCGTGTGGCGCCGCACGCGCCGCGCACCCCCGCCTGGCAGGTACGTACCGCTGCGTGTGGCGCCGCACGCGCCGCGCACCCCGCGGCCTGGAAGGTACGTACCGCTGCGTGTGGCGCCGCCACGCGCCGCGCACCCCGCCGCCTGGCAGGTACCGTACCGCTGCGTGTGGCGCCGCCCCGATTTCGCGCACCCGCCGTGCCTGGCAGGTACGTAACCGCTGCGCTATGGGGGACACTGGCGCCTTACCACCTCTAGAGCGTTAGTCGCTTGCACACTGCACGATGCTACGGCTACAAGCTACGCCTTTCGTTCATTCAACTATTGTGCTCGCGCGGAAACATGCAAGTGAGATAGCGCTAAGCGAGCGAGATAGCAATAAGCGAGCGATATTAAAAAAAATATCTCTATGGAAACGGTATTTGGTTAAACGGGGACGCGGCGTTCTATGGCGACGTTACAAAAGACACCGACCATGTTTTTGTGTGCGGCGCTTTGATATATGCCGCCACAAGTGTTTTGACAAATTTATCTAGATTGCAACTCTTAACTGACTCTTTGACCATTGTTACTAACTGAAATAATTGTTTATATAGTATTAAGCAATGTTCAGTTTGTTACAAAACACTGCAAATTTGATAGTTGCTATAAAATGCTGTACACGAGGTAATTACAAATTTACAGCGAGCTACTATTTTTTATACCCTTGTTATTAACAAATATCATTGTTTTTTAATTATAAACAATGTTCCGTATGTTGCGAACGTTGCAAAATTAATACACGTTACAAAATAATGAGAACAACCTAATTCTAAGTTTGCAGCGTGTTACAATTTTTTTTGACAATGTTATTAACAAAAAACACTTTTCACCCCTTTTCAACCCTTTCCGTACACCCCAGAGCGCTGCAAAATCACACGGTAAGGTATTTCACCTTCCTTAATGACCCCTCAACATTTTAGCGAGTTAGTAGGTAATTTCTTTCGGGTTTCAGGCTCTAATGACTGGCCTTATTGTCTTCTCGATGAATATATGTAATTAAAAAGTTAAGGATAAACAGGATAACTCCGTTTTTAAATGCATTATAAACATGTGAGTTTTCTACATTTACTTGTTGATGTTACGGTTAAGTAAAACATTTTAGTTCCAGCAGATATTCCACAAGTAAAAATAGTTTTTGCTAAATACCAATAACTATTTTGTTTTTGTTTAGCTTTGACTTTTATTGCTATTATATATTTACTGCTAATGACTTATATGTGAATTAATATAATAGAAACAATAAGGAAAATATTAAAAACAAAAGAAAGTGAGTCTTAAAATGTATATTAATAATTCTGCAAACATTAACGTCTTTGATACGAGTATAATTAATCTTAATATTCTTACACTAGAGAAGCATTATTTAAGAACATCAAATACAGCAGCAATGCATGGCCGTAAATATTCAATTAGATAATTTAAACGATTAAACAAGAAAGAATGGAGAATAGCATGATTAAAAATATGGAAACAAACATGAAATAAATGGTTGGTTTCATCGTCTGCCTAGAATTATGATTAGTACCCTAAACTGTATCGTTAAATGACTGGGTATCTTAACAATGCCCAGACTTTAATTTGACCATACAGCAGTGTCTAGATCGAAAATGGAGGAAGATTCGTCGCCTTTTCCTTATTTTATCTTAAGGGTGTGGAGTGGCTCCCAAGCAGAAGCCATCGCACTTCGACCTATTTGTGATCGCTTGTGCTCAACTTTTCCTTACAAACATTTTTTATGATATTGCATATATTATTTATTGATTACATTACTATCAGAAAATAGTAAAATGTTAGTAAAGTTAAATGTTAATATTAAATATGTAACTAATAAATTGACCGATTTACAAAACTTTTAACCGACTTCAAAAAATGAGGTTTCTCAATTCAACCATATACTTATGTTTATTTTAAGTTAGTTCGCGCATAAATTCGTCGTTTATGAACCGAGTTTGAGGATACTTTTTTGATTCGTAGAGTATCTTCTAGAGGGGCTCCCATGAAAAATTATCTAAATTGATTTAAAAGTTTTCAAGAAAAACTGAAAAATAAAAAAAGCTGTTTTTACATTTCATGCACATTTGATACTCGATTAGTCCGTCAATTGTAGATCGGTTTTGATTTATTTTTGTTTATAAAGTACACCCGAGAAGGTCCCATATAAATTTTAATAAATTCAAAAAAATAATAAATAAAATTTTTCGCAACAAAAATATATACCGACTAAACTATCGCCCTTCTCCCACAAAGGACTGGCATTCATTGCTGGCCCCAATTTCAAAATAAATTATTATACATATAAATATATGTATATTTGAAGTAATTAAAACATTATTTAAGACTTTACAGTTTAAGTTTGCATAGGTATAGTTTTGAAGTCGGTTTGTTTTTGTTGCGTAAAAAAAATACATTACATAATCAATAAAAGATTGATATTTTAAAATTTAGAAATGATATATCACAGTTCAATATTTTGTCACATTAATACATAAGCATTAAACTTGAAGGCGACCCTTCGGCATTGTTAAAATAACAAAATAAAATTAATATTCATATTTATCTTTTTACAAATAGAATTATTTACTAAAATATGAAATAATTTTAAACGTCATTATGCTTCTGGGCCAATCAAAACAAAATACAATGGACTTCAACATCAGTTAGAATACTTTTGGCGATAAAACGCGGTTTGTATAGTCTTTATAGTAATTAAACTAATATTAATGTTGAGCAGAACTTTTTACTAAATTAAAACCTTTTTAAAATAGATACAACGCGTGTCCACTGAAATACGTCATTAATTGTTGTGTTACATAATCATATTAATATTTTTGTGTTTGTTGGCTTTAAATCTTATTTAAAATACAAGATAAATTAATATATTAGAAAAAATGCAAACAAATGTTTGACTCGGCCGGGACTCGAACCCGCATTATGAATAGTGTATTTTGGTCTACTTTGGCTTGACAAAGTAAAAAAAAGTTGAAAAGTGACAAATGCTGTTTAAATTTTCGATTGGGGTGGCTAGTGTCGGTGGCAGAATAGTTAAGACGTCAACATTGAAGAAGCTAAAAAATTTTATTTGCATTAGAAAATACATATTTATTTTTAATTTAATATTTCGTCAATGCCCCATTGGCAGCTATGACAGCGTCGCACCTAGCTCGCATCGAGCGCACAAGGACTTCACACAAGTCTGAGCCTCGGAGTGAATCCCAAACTCGGTTGCAATGTGCAATTAAATTATCTCTGGACCTTTCATTTTGTGTGTCCCACCGCTGAACCATCAATCCCCAAAGATTTTCAATAGGGTTTAGAACTGGAGATCGGGAGGGCCATCGCACCGTTCGAATGTCCGGCTGAGCTTCAAGCCGCCCTTGCACCACACGCGCGGTATGAATAGGGCAGTTATCATGAATAAATATAAATTCCGGAACTTCTGTCCCCGGATACACCACACGCACAGTAGGGACCATGTCTCCTGGAGAAGCTCGAGGTTAGAGTCGAGTTGTTCGTGAATGAATGCTTCAATTGCACTCCACTTCGCAATTATATCTCCTTCACTCATTGATTCTGGTCCCAACTAGTTCAGTAGTTCATTTATTTATTTATTATTAGGACACCAGCAGTGCATGCATTAACACATATTATTAAAAAAATACAGAGTTGGTATAAATAATTTCATTTACTTCATTAGTTCATAAAACACTTCTTTCACTGAAGGAGAGTAAAGCGAACGGATAGATTACAAACATAGCGTGCGAGAGCGAGACAGTTGATTGGCTTGGCATCCTGTGGGTCAATTCCACTAACAAAATGAACCGAACTATGCCGCTTATCCAATCCGAACGCTAGAATATCACGTCATCTAACAATCTATGCAATTCTATTGGTTAAAAGTAATGGTTCAGCTGTGATTTGTTTGTGGAATACAGGAACTAGAATCACCGGCCGGTCGGAGTCTACCTGCACACAATTTCATGTCTTATAGCGCAAACATTATGTTTAGTTTTACTTGAATAATTAGTTGAAGGAATATTATCATACATGTGTTTAGTTATGCAGTCAAATTGACATAACGTCTCATATAAAAGAACTACGATACAGATGGACTAATTGAACTATACGAATGAAGTGACGTAAATGAACTAAGCGATAAGGTGACTCAAATGGACCACTGAAGTACTGAGCCATGTGAACAAGAAGAACTAAATTAACTAAATGATTGATATACTTCATCTAGTCCAGTTGAAGTAGGTATATCATTCTTTACACTTCAGTGAACTATTTTGCGCACCTCTACTCGAGGTAGGACTGAGCAGTAGCCCTCCCGGATATTTCGACCAGCTCTCCGGGTCTAGCGGCACTCATCCATCCCCACATATTTGCACAGATTCTGCCCGAATTATTGTTTGGGTTCACATTACGAGGCTCAAAACGTGTATTGTCTAAGCGCCATAAATGCCGACGACCTATTTGGTTAGATTTAAAACTTTTTTCATCGGCAAATATAGCACGTGAAAAATTGAAGTCCCTATACTCTCGAGCGAACCGGGTTCTCGCTATCTTATTTTCTTCGCTTAGAATAATTTTTCTAGCAGGTTTTCTGTGATGTAGCCCAGCGCGATGAAGTGCTCTCCTTACAGTCCTCAAGCTGCAGTCAAATTGCTGGGCGAAGACACTTGTGGGCGTGAATGGCTCCACTGCATATGTGTTGAGTTTTTCTTGAGCTTGTTGAGCATTAATTAAATATGGATGTGCCGAGCGTGGTCGATCGTTAAAATCACCCTCCTCTTCGATTCGACGAACTGATCGTCTCTGAAAAACAAAAAAAACTGTTTAAATACCTAGGTTTTAGTAATACTTAAACTTATTAATTTAACTTATAAAATAGGTATAGGTCTTTGTAATAGAATCAATAAAATCATATTAAAGTTACCTATCTTTTAAAACTCCAACTTAAAAATCGAATCGCCTATGTCAAAGGAGCGCATCATTTTCCTTGAATTGCATATTATAACGCCCCGCAATTATAGAATGAATTAAATTCTTAAGACGTAGTGGTAAGAGTGAAGTTTACTTGCACATTTGAACGGTATGACACGTGCCGAAAGCGGCAAGCGGCGTCTTTTAATAATAAGATCAATGAGAACCGCCCGCGGTAATTTTTAAAGAATTAGCAGTGTTTTATTTAATTTAAGTATTAAGAGTAAGGAAGTCTGTGCTTAATAAAATAACATTCTACTCATGAATACAAACACTATTATTTTGGGACCGACTATTAACTGGACAAAAAATCCATACATATTGACTGCGTAGATATTGACTATTTGTATATGAACGGTTTCAATTTCAAAACGCCACTTGACCGCTAAGTACTAATAGCTACTCGTAGAAGTATATCTATACGTTAAATAAAAAAAATAATTACCTACATCTTTATAAGATTTACTTTTAAAATTTTTTAAACATTTAAATAAAACTTACCGAGAAACCAAGTTCTTGCGAAATTTGCGTAATATTCCTGCCGATTTCATGAAGAGCAACTATTCTTGCTCTTTCTTCAACAGAAAGATTTCGTAAGGCCATGGTCCTTGAGCAGAGGTCGTAGCGAGCACAGAAACTAACAGCAGCGAAGACGTGAAGAATTCACGAAGGCGTAAAGCAGACTGATACCTATACCTACCAAAAGAGATTTCAAAATCGTTTGTTTGAAATCTCTTTTGGTATAATGAATGGTCGTAGTAAATCGTAGTAAAATACGTAACCAATCAGGGATAGCTACGCATCGCGTAGTCGTGCCCGGTGCGAGCCGCTTGCATACGAATATTTCTAAAAAGTGGTAAGGCGCGAGAGACCCCGATAGTACGTACCGCCTGCGTGTGGCGCGTGATATGATATAGTAGGCCGTGGATAGCAGCTGTTTCTTCTTAATTATATACAATACAATACTAATTCTACAAAAAATATGATTTTTTTATGGGATAGAGCAGCAAACGAGCAAACGGATCACCTGATGGTAAGCGATAACCGTTGCTCATGGACACCCGCAACACCAGAGGAGTCACAGATGCGTTGCCGACCTTTTAAAAGGGAATAAGGGTGAAGGGCTCTCGGCGAAACACAGCGCAAGCGCTATTTTACGCCGGTTTTCTGTGAGGCCGTGGTATCACTCCGGTCGAGCCGGCCTAATTCGTCGCCGAAGCATGGCTCTCCCACGGTAAAGTTTTATACTTTTTTGTTGTTGTTTCTAATTAGTTGATAGTGAATACATTAAAACTGACTTTAATGTTTATTTATAATAAAATATAGAAACTACACTTGTCTAGTGGGATTTATATTGTTTTACTAATAAGTGATGAGTCGTTGAACAATTGATGTCCCATTTATTGTTTAATTTCAAAATTAAAGCGATTACGGTGAAGTATCTTTCATAATGTGAAGAACTCACCCATATTACATATATATAATATGATAATGTGCAGATGGTAGTCCACGACATTAGATAGGGTAGTATATTGCCACCTAATAAACACAGGATCATAAATACAAAGTAAGTACAGGTGAAGAATACAGTCGTATTTTCTGTAGGGTTGGAGAATTCTCGGTAATCTAAGATAGGAAATGGCTTAGGGAAATCACGAATACTAATATTTGTACACATTTCCAGTCTATGTCGAAAAGCCCATGCCGCAACCAATAAGCAGGCTGGAAAAAAGAGCAAGAGATATACAAAAGTTGATAAGTCGAGAACCGCGGTCACACGAGGACTCTGACGACTGTGCAATCTCTTCCGCGATCAGCACCGCGGATAAGTTGAAAGCCAAAGCTTCCCGGAAGTTTTTGTTGCCAATCACATCCAAGCAAATGTCGTCAAAATGCACATTGAACAGTGTGAAGGCGATGTTACAACAGTATTTGAAAAAAATGAACATGGAGGGTGTTTTTCCTGAAAATGTATCTATTGATCCTGAAGAAGATGTAGAATTCCTAAAGTTATTTGGCAGCACCAATGATGTTAATGAGTTGCTAGATATGGAATGTAAGTATTGTGTATTAAATCAAATGGAACAACCATTTGATTTGTTTCTGTCAGTTTACTGCAATATGGACAAAATACAACAATTCATAAAAGTGCGCGAGTTGAAATTGTTTTTCATAAAAAAGTCATAAAAGACGATTCAAGTTATTCATGTATTGACTAAGTCCAAAGTGAATAGACATCTGGTGATGAATAATTGAATAACGCAAGACTTACGGCCGGTTTCTGAAACGCATGTTATGTTAACACGTTTACTACTTCTTATTAAACTCCAAATATATGAGTAAATAACCAAAAAATAGTCAATTAGATAATTTTACACTATAAACCCATTCAGTAACCAGCTGTTATCCATACATCTAACATTAACAACGATTTAATGAGAGATTAACAACGTGTCAACAACGTGTTAACATAACATGCGTTTCAGAAACCGGCCGTTATATTGATTACATTTTTTTTATTGTCTGTGGGCGGCTACAAACCTCATTACCAACGACTCTCCACTAATATTCGATATGTTTTTGTGTCTGAATAAGATGTGTTAACTTGACGTAATATTTCAGTGAAAAGACACGACGAATCATATAACGTGGAAGCGTATGTCAATCTGTGCGTGCTACGCGGCCAAATCGATACTGTTGTTAAGTACGCTAATAAGCAAGAAATACTGTGCCCGTACATCATCAGCCTCACTCCTTGTGTCTCATTCAAGTAAGTAGAAGACAGTGGTATACTTGTACCGCATGTTAAGTTGAAGGAGGCACCCCAGGATAATTTTTAAGCAACGGTAAACTCTTTATAAATGGTAAATTGTACAGTAGATATTTTTTCAACTACCCGCACTTATAGTTAACCACAGCATGCAAATACAAATAATAAGATTTAATTTTAATATAACAAAAGCATAGAGAAAAAAGTATACAAGACATTAAGCAAAACATTAACTACTTATATGTTTTGTTTAATGTCCTGTATGAGACGCAGTCGCTATCAATAATTTAAGAAAGCTTTGGACATGTCAAGTTTAGGCCACACTACAAGCGAAAAACTGGAGAATTGCAGCACATTCTAGTTCTACAGATATTTTTTTCTTAATAGATCACAGGGATATCTTAAGTACTGAGTAATAGGGAATATGCAATATTTTTGTTTTTGTGCTCATTTTAAAGAACTCCACGTAGACCACAAGTATATTAAAAAATGAAAAGACTGTATATTACTGTCACGCGAAAAAGAACCTCATATCGATCGAAAAGCGAAAAAGAATCTAATTAATCATATAACAGATAACTAAATAATAATATAGAGATAATACATATTAAGAGTATTTAGACTTACGATCATTTGACATATTAATATTGAGTTATGGTTTTCTTTTATTTTTAATAAAAATGATAAGTCATCCTCTCTCCTACATTTGCTGTGCCCGACAGGGTCCATAATGTACATAATATTTATAACACCTATGATTACCATTGTGGAAAACAATAAATGAAATGAACCTATAGTTCGTATGACGTCACTCCTGTCTGTCATTGTCACTGGCTCACTGATTGTACTGCGCGTGTCATTGCTGGCTTTAGTTGTTTTTGCATTTATATCGACTTTCAAAGGTGTTATTTTGTAAAAATTTACAATGGACTATACATCAACATCAGGTGATCGTAACTATGCCATTGCTACTCCGAAAAAAAGCCGTGTGGACGTATGTTTTGTGCCAATGTGGCCATCTACTTAAAATAAGTTTCCTAATAAGTTGTTTTTGACTGGACCTTCTAAAACTGAGAAAAACTGAGAAAAATGTGGTTTCAAGCGGCGAAGAGGAATGACATTTATTCCTCAAAGACTATCGATTCGATGCTGTGAAGACCACTTTGACGTAAGTCGGCGGATATATTTATTGTAAACTTAGTTAATCTGCTTGTACACAAAAGAAACAGTTACCTACCTAACACTTACCCAAACTTTTTAAAGTCTTTTTGTTTGGTCCCTTTCGTTTCTACACTTGAAAACTCTGCACTTTCGACAAAAAATGTCACTACCATGTCAACATTAACTTTTGGCAGAGTCCTAGAATCTGCTTTGGCAAACCCAACTTCCATTTTTATTCAAAAAACGCAATTCATTTTAGGTTTAATTGTTCAGTCTTACTACAACTTATAACCTCAAATAAGTTGTCATAACAGGAGTGACGTCACTGACCGCTGATTGGTGTTTTAAATCCGTTCCGTTTCACGCTACTTTTGATTCGTAATTATTGTAAAAAAAACATTATTTTAATTATAAACCTTGCAGTGGTACTACTTTTATATTTTTTTTGCATTTTAATAACAAAATGTTCATAATTATTATAATTGCATGTTCCCCATTCTGAACTATGGATATAGTTATTCATAGTTTGATACAGAAATGCCAAATCAAGCAGCTTACGGCGTAAAGAAAGTATCTAAATGAAATTGTTTGAGTTTGCATACCACGAATAAGGTTTTTGTTGGACTCTCCTGTTCTATTTATATATACTTTATAATCAGGGCCTTAAACTGTGCAGTACTTCGCGTGTCTCGTTCAAGTAAGTGGATGCCAGTAGTAAAGTTGCCAGTGACACATTTTAAGTTATTGTGCTCCACTCAGTGTCACGCCTAAGTTCGACAGTAGCCAGGAGAAGATATATTGTGTCGAGTGTCTGACTCACATAAGGAAACTTATTTTTCATACGAATTAACGACGATGGAATCATTGTATTAAAATTTTTACAGCACAACTCTATAAATATATTCAAAAATTTTATATATTTTACTAAATTTTAATATAATAACATTTTTCTTTTACAGGTATTGGAAAGATGTTTGTCAGCTATACATCGCACAACTTAATCGACTCAAGGCTAAAGGAACCGAAGATAAAGTATATGGTAACTTAACCTTTCTTTATATCTTACTTACCTTTATTTATATCTCTAGTTTCCTCACGGTGTTATCCTACATCTTAAGAGATACACACATATAAATATATAAACCCGTCTATGACATACTAGACCTCGAGGCCCGAATCTTCCGTTTCGTAGACAATACCTGATGCTATACCTAATAAACCTGTAAAAGGACGCAAATACCAAACTTTGTAATATGTAAAATGTTTCTAGCCATCGTGCTCATTAGCTTTATGGCGTACGGCTTTATTATTTTTCTTGGTTTGCATGAAAGGGGCTTCAGAAAAATTACCGCTCGTATTCTTATATGTATTCGATAATTTAACAAATAAATTAATTGCGTTCAAAAATCATATTGGTTTGATTGACAAACAGCGATAAGATTTAACTTTTTGAGGTAATTTTGGATTGTCACTCAGATGTAGGGTAGAACCGACTTCTGCTACATCCCGTATAATAACTATGGAGTTATTCGCTCTCACGATTTGCGTATATGGTTCTTAGAACTTGGGCACAGCCTGAGTTTAGTCGGTAGGTCACGTGGTCAGGGTCTCCCCCCCTCTTCAGCGGGGAGGCGAGAGGGACTCGCACAATGCGGGCCGACGCCGACGAGGTCGTGAAAGTATTCTCACAAGTTCCCAGGACCTTGTCACGCCGCCATGCAGCTCTCCTTGGCGTGTCCCCCCCCCCTCATCTGATGAGGGGGACGACCCGCCGACGATCGAAGCTTCGCGGCAGGGCGTCAGAGTGGGGCATTGTTAGGTTTTTAGTCGGTAGGCCGCACGCTTGGCTGGCACTCGGCTCCCAAGCGCGCGGAGTCCGACATAACCCCGCGGTTTTCCCGAGCTGCGGGGTATGCGTAACGCATTTTCCTAACATTAAAAAAAAAGGTCACGTGGTCAGACCGCCATAACTCAGCGTCAATATTTCCTCATAAAATATGAGCTAATCGCTGGTTTTCTGTTGTACCCTGAGGGAACTATGTCCGCGACACTAAGCAGCGATTGCTAAATTTGGGTGCATCTATCAATTCAAAAAGAACAATGGAACTGCCCCATACAACATTTTACCTAACTTTAATTTAAAGCGTCTTAACATGAAAAAATAGTATTACTGTAGGCATTACATAAACTTTTATTGCGATAGAAGGTCACAAAAAAGTTTAATTAATTCATTTCGATTTTATAGGTTATATAAAGTAGGTACATTATTTTTTGTAATAAGAAAAAAACGTCAAATAAAGGGGTAGACAGAATGTATTGACACATATATATCAATTAATGAATAAAATGCACGTTGTGCATCTGCTATAACTTGCCATTATAGCAATCATCAGAAATCCCAATTCGTAAGCGCAATCAAAATCCTTTTCTACGTACACAAGTCGTCGTTTAGAGCGGTATCGTCTTGCTCATAAGAAATCCGGGTCGTCGTGTGAGGCAGCAAAGAAATTAGATCCATGGGACAGCGTGGGTCAAAACTAAATAAACTATGAAAATAAAATACAACACAAAAACAAACACGAAGCGCAATTTGAGAATAACGAATAAACGTAGTTTACGTAGTGGTACGTACGAGTGATATTTGTGATCTTTCTTTATCAATGTTATAAAAGCAAAAGTGTCACGTTTTACAGCCTATATTTTTATTGGCTGTATAACGTATTTAAAACACATTGCCTGTATTTCTCATTTATTAAGTATTTATCTACCTAATTATTACGTTTTTACTATGTATGTGTATATTTGTGTATATATATATAATTCTTATTCTTATCTATTCTAATAATTGTTTCGATTTAATAGTTTTCATGAAATTGGCAGTTTAATAAATTCCTTAGCCTGCCCCATAAAGATCTTGTGCTCGATATGAGTGATCGATAATCAGTCCAATTAAATATCATTATTTTCGTGGGCCTTGTCTAGTTTAACTAATTACATGAAAATAATCCCATAATTAAATAATGAAGTTTCATATAAATAATTTTTATAGACGCTCCCAAAATGTTGAGGTATTTTTTTTCCGTTGTTTCTTTATAATATTAGTATAGATCCACTCACCATAATGTGGATAGTCTGCTTTTTACCAATATTCTGGGGAGGTCTACTGCCGTTGCTCGGTTGAAATGATTATGAAAATTCCAGAGAAGAACACGTTCGGTGGGGCTCTGTTCCGCAAGATAGCCATGCAGCTGAGCGTGCACGACGTCAAAGGCGCCCTAGAGACGCTCATCAACGCACAGCTTTACAAAGAAGCCTACATTTTATGCCGGATAAGGTACGTGCTCTCACTTTTACTCTGTTTTCCGATTACCTGGATTCTCTTAGGTTGGGCTTCCCCCATGATGCGTGCTTCTCTCTTTAGTTCAGTCGGGGTCATCAGATATAGAGGACGGTTGTTCAGGAGAGGTGGTTTATAGTCGGGCTCCAACAAGATAATGCATTTTATTGACAATCATGGGAACTTATATGCCGAGCGACACATGCACAAGTCACAAATGGTATCAGAGTTTCTTCCTCGTAGGTTGGAGAGGGATGGCACATGAACCTCTCGCACCGAGGCTATATATAGGAGGAGTGCGATTCACGCGCAGTTAGTGATGTGCCGAGTCGCTGTTTTGGTGGATCGAGTCGATTCGAGTCAGTTTATACGGTATTCGAATCAGGACTAGATTCCCTGATTCGAGCCTAGTACCTACTCGAATTCTATGTTTGGTATTCGAATATTTCTAGACTCCAGTCCGATTCCTAGACTCGAGTCTGGAAATTCTAGTCCAGTTCAACAGCGTGTAGGTTGGGTTAAGCACAATGACATAAACATAATAATACTGTAATTTTTATTAAAACATAATAAACATTGAATGAAGACATAAAGCATAGGAGCTTATGTAAACAGTTTGCGAGTACAAGCGAGTTAACCAAACTCGAAAACTAGACTCGAGTCAGTAGGACTCGTATAAATAGAATCAAGTTAGCGAGTAGGAACCGATTCTTCCTGACTCGAGTACAGGAATCGAGTCCGGCGTACTCGAATCAAAATTAATTGGTATTCGAGTAGGCGAGTCTAAAGCAGGAATCGAGTCTGACTTGAGTCAAACTGTACTCAGCACATCGCTACGCGCAGTTACTATGACGGGCGCGTTAATGCTCGACGTATGTAGGTCCCACACAACCATGTTAAAAAAAAGCGGACATAAAAAAAGTAGCAAATGAGTGATGTGTGAGTAACAAAAGTGTACGCAGTTTCGGATAACTGAACTTGTATCTCATTAAATATGAGACTGTTTTATGGCAACAATATAATATTTTTATAGCGCTTTAGTTAGTTATGAGCTATGAAAGTTAATAAAAAAAATATTAAAATTAGTAGAAAAGTCGATGTTTGTTGGGTGCCAGTTTTTTATGCAAATGTCTGTATATCGTTTCAAAGAGGATTTAATTTAAATATATAAGCTTTTCTCTTTGAAGATGATGAAATAAAACGACAAGTTTTTTTTATTTGAAAATGTATGTAGTGTCTTTGTATATAATTTATATAGGGAATATATGTTTTCGAAGATTACACCCGATTTACTGCATTACTGCGGTACAATCGGTTACAGTGTCTTTTTTAATAAATTTGAAAACTTTTAACTTGTTATGTGGTTGTGTAATTTATACCAGCTAATGTGTTGTTCCAATTGTTAAGGCGCTATAAAAAAAGCAATACTAATAGTGAATAACTTTCAGGCACATGGAGAACTTAGCGGAAGCAACACTAAAGCAATGGGCGGTCCATAACATGAAGAGTGGACTAACGTTAGTCTCTGTCGTGTGGTAAATATAAATCGTTCTTCCTACTACCATAGATAAATAGGTTGCCAACTCCTTCTATGAATTTCTATGTTTTAAAAAGCAGATAACACTATCTGTACAGTTGGAAATAGTTATAGTAGCAGTTGCCAACAATATTAATGAAAGAACTATGGTCATTTTGTTTTAAAAAATAAACGAAAAACAATTTATGGATTCGATATATTTAGAATATTATATATCAGCGTAGCCAGTTTTGGAAATAGCGGGGTTCTTCCGTGAGAAGCGGGACATAGTAAAAAAACATATATAATAGATAGATAGATAAACGTTTATTCAGGCAAAAACACACTAAACACAATGTATACACATAAATAAAAATCTAATAAAAAACGGTAAGAATTAGAAGTGCATGTGTGTTGCAGTGCCTGAAAGGGCCAAGGCTCAGTGGGGATTTTTACCTTAGAACGGCAAAACACTGATTTTCAGCCATCACCCTATGAGGAGAGTAGAGGGCCAAACGTATCTGTAATTTGACATAGAATGTCAATGTGTTATGTATACGTTAGGATTTGGAGCTGTCCATTAATCACGTGATCTTTTTTAGCATTTACCCCCCCCCTCCCCCTTGGTGATACGTAGTGAGGTTTAAGACTACCCCCCCCCTCCCCAACATCACGTATATTTTTAGTACCTACAAAGAATTTTAAAATTTCCTATTACCGAAACAATGTTAAAAAAAAATATAAAAAAATGGAAAAAATGTTTTACCGTCATCGTCATCGTGGCAAAATATAACCGCGTTGCTCATTTGTTTAAAAATCGCGCGTTTGACAAAAAAACAAATACACGTGATATCTTACTACACCCCTCCTCCCCTTGTGTTATTTTCGTGATTTTTATCAAACCCCTCCCCCCCTTTTCAAGCCTCACGTGAATAATGGACAACCCCTTTCACATAATTGGACCGTGTTTTTGTGCCGTTCCCAATCGGTATTAATCAGTGTTATCATGGTTGTTAGCGCAAAAAGGTATGCGGCTTTGTAGTCTGGGTGTCAATGTCAGTACTACGAGTAGTTTGACCGAATATTTCGGACATATAAATCCGAAACACGTATTTTATTATTAATATTGAATCTGAACGTGTTTGAATATTAAAAAACACATTAACATGCTTTTTAACAACAGTATATTAAGTTAAAACTAGTTTTTAAATTCTGTTAAACTCGATTTTTTTTAGACGAAAATCGCCCACAGCTAATGACCATTGTTCTTTATTTTTATGAATTATCATAATGTAAATTTTATTTTACATGGAAATCCAATAGTTTGCATGAATTTTCCATTATTTTAAGATTATTCTATGAAAAATATATTTGCTTTTGCAAATATATTTTTCATAGAATCTCGCTCATAGAAGCTCGCAATCAATAAATAGATGTGGACTATCAACTACAGAAGATGGCTAATTTTAAACTAAATACTATTATTACAGTAAATACTTAGTTTTACTCATTATTTCTTTTTCCTAAGTGTTCTGCTATGTAGGTAATAGTTATTCTGCAATTCTTGACAGAGACGAATACAACAAATAGGTGATAAGTTAAATCAGTTCAGTGTCAGTTGAACACGCGTTTTAATTGACAATGGAAAAATCATTAAACATTAGGTAGCCACATTATTTTTCAAGACAATTAATCCTGTTTTTAAAAGACTATGCGACTAATTAAGGTTTGATTACTGAACATGTTGGAAATTGCTGTTTTTCCTATCTATTTTGTATGGAAAACGACTAAATACACGAAATAATTGTTCATGTTAATTAATCCGATTTTATACATACATACACTCACGCCTTTTTCCCATGGGGGTAGGCAGAGATTACGTCTTTCCACTTGCTACGGTCTTTACATATCTCTTTCGCTTCATCTACTTTCATAACATTCCTCATACATGCTCGACGATTGCGGGTACTTCTGACCTGGCCTTTTTTGAGGACACTTTCGATTTGTTCGAAATATGTTCGCCTAGGTCTTCCTCGTCCCGTATCTCCACTCACTCCAGCTTCATAAATCATTTATTAATCATTAATTTGGGTCTACCAACTGTCACTAACGTTCGCATTTTCTGATCGATCATGCAGTATAGCCCTCTATAGTCCTTTAGGTGATTGAGCCTCTTTTTAGAGCCCATTGCAAGTGTCCAAGTTGCGGCACCTCATGTCATCACAGGCTACATGCATGAATCAAGAATTATTTTGAGCACCGCGGTAACTTCCCGATCGCTGCTCAACAGTTGTTTCCGTGGATTAACCTCTTTCTGGAAGTTAGACTTGCTTAAAATCTAAAAATATGTTAATGGACCGTCTCCGTGGTCTAATAGTTGAAACCCTGGGTTCGATTTCTTACGAGGCATATGTTTTTCTCCTCGATTTACCTAGTCGCCATTATATTGTGTTCAAACAATAACGAGGTGAGATAACTTGGAGACGTATTTTTGAATCATTTGACGTGAATTTGGAATTCGAATACGAATACAAATCGTGCGCGAAATTATTTTCTACTGCTTACAATTTTATAGATTTTTGAATTACTCGAATTCAGTGTTGTCATCAAAAACAAATTCTTAATTAGATTCCGTTTCACGCAGAAAATTTCAAAATCACAACATAAAAAATTAAAATAAATGTACTCAAATAATATTTACTTATTATTATGTACCTATTTACAAGGTTAACATTAACCAGAGTAAATTTGTAACTGTCAACGTCACTTCAGCGTTGGATATTCTACTAGTAGAAATAAAAAACGAGTGGGTTGAACCACTCGTTGCACAACGCACGAAATGAAAGTTCAGAAATAGTGAATTCGGTAATTCGTATACGAATCTCTGTTCGTTTATTCTGGTAGAGACCACGTGAAGCTCGTTTAATTTTCCGACCTTATCATCATCTCATCACTTATTATATATATATGAGATTTAGACAATAAATGTATCGACATATATTGTAGACCATTAGAATACAAGTGAGCTAAATTGAAAATTATGCATGAAAATGATATTGGACATGAGCCGCAGGCGAGTTCATAATTTTCAGTTGAGAAAGTAATTTTCAATAGCTTACGACTTAAGTGTTCTATCTATGACTATTTTCAATACCATCGTGAATTATTAAAAACAGCTTTCGCTTAGCTTTAAATACATTTATTTCATAGAACAGTTATTGTAAATACAAGTAAAATAGTTAATCTAAATTAAGAGTAATTGTATCGACTTTGCTTATTTTACTACGATTTTTAGATTGTGGTTTTTTGTAAATAAAATCGTGACATCTCTCATGAAATTATAACTTATTATTATTATTTTCAAGCTGTACGTAATTTGAATAAATCTAAGGAGTCTTCTAGTTGGTAATGGGAGATATACCAATTATGAACAAATATGTTCAAAAAAACCATAACATAATAAATTGTCTCTTGCAGTTTCATCGCAGGCGGAGAATTGCTACAGGCTGCTACTGCACTCGCACAAACGAAAAGCCCGGAAGCTCTCCAGTTGGCCACCGAAATAGCCAAAATCTCTGGTCAAACTATATTCGCAGATCACGTGTCAAAGAAGCGGGAAGTAATATTGAATAAGATAAGCAGTGGTGGCGCGGCCGCACCGTCCTCGGATAAAACCGACGAACCGGCACCGAACGAATCTGCAGATCAAATGGAGGAGACATTAAGCGAATCTCTCAGTCGATCGGACGACACAGTTAAGGAATCTATAAATCAAACAGAGGAAACATTGAAGGAATTGCCGACTCGATTTGAGGCTTTGATGAGTAATGGCAACAAGTGATAGTTCATATTTTAGTGTTATTAATAATTATTATTTTTTTATTTATTAGCTTTTTATTTATGATTTTTGTACAATTTAACAAACGATAAATAGCCAAAATATTTTGGCCTTCCTTGATGGTAAGCGGACCCCTCAGCATATGGACTTTTATGATTTTCAATGCATTTACTAATTCGAGTCGTGCGTTACAGACTACTTTTGACACCTCATTTCAAGTAGAGATGTGACAATCTTTAAAAACGACTCGGTGAGTCGTTTTTTACAAGTGATTCACTGAGTCATATCTCTAATAGCGGTCAAATGAATCATTCGCTGAATTGCTTCTCGGTTTCAATCGGCACGCGGCGCTCGCACGATTGAGATAAGTAAATAGTTCAGAGTCGGAGCGCGATTCATACACGATTCACTGATACAAATGAATCAATATTTATATCTGTGTATTTGTATCATATATCAGATTTTTTTTACCGATTAAATCGGTTCAGAGTTACTGATACAAATGAAGCATTTTACTGATTCGAATCTTTGTACTGATCCGGATATAAATGATCCAATCTCAACAAAGATACGTTTTTTCCATCATTAGTTTCAAGATATTACATCAAATTGTACAAAATATTAACGGACAAAGGGGCAGACAATTCCCACTGTGGCAGTGTAACTGATTATAAACCTAATCGTCGTAACGTAAGTTAAGCTCGTGCTCCTCTATTTGGACACGTATGAGCTGTGATTATGATTAAATTATTTAAAAATGTACCAAAGCAACGCTACTTTAAATATAGTAAAAAATGACTGTAAACTCATATAATACGCATAATTTTCTCTCGATTTCTTTTTCGACTATAAAATTTTTGAACTTCACGTTTATAACAAATTTAATTTCTATTATTAAGTGTGGTACTGGTTTGTGACCAGATTTGAATCTGAAGAGTCGAGGTCTACTCCGACATGTATCATTGCGTCTCAATTTTCGAATGTGTAGACTTATGGTTAAGTAAAACATGGCGAGGCAAACCAGCATTCATCTGCTAAGAAATTCAAGGTATCATTTAGGTTCAATTCAATGTATGTGAAGTCCAATTTGCAATGGACCAGAGCAGTCTACTAAGGCCTAATCTAGTTAGGCTGTACAGTGTGTGCAGTAGACAAACTGATAGCAGTCGACTGAGTGAGCCGCAAATTTGTGACGAACTGAAAGGACATGGACAAAAAGTGGGCCTCAATCATGTGCAGAGACGTAAGATATATCAATCGATAGGTAATTTTATGTTCATCAATTTACAATTTATTATATTTTTTTTAAATCCCCCGTTTTTCTGTAAATGATGTTTGAAAGTACCTAGATATTCAAGTAGACACATCCCAAAACGTGGTTAAAATGTTTTAATTAAGTATATAAAATGATAATTTATTAATTTATTTAAATCTTTTATCTAAATAGTTAACAAAAGAAATGTAATTTAGTAATTATAAATTCATGAAGTTCTTGACATGTTGTGTTACTGACCACCCTGAATGTACATAGTCTGTGATCAATGATGACATTCGTCCGCTGTCAATGCGACTTTGACAGCATGTCTTGCGCAAATTAATAAAAAGAAAAAAAAAACTAAAAAAAAGAGATTCCATCAACTTGCTAAAATAATTTCAATTATTAATTACAAAAAAAACGAGAGGTATTTAAAATCTAATCTTTATCCAGATGATCTACAATAATTTACTCTTCTCTGGTAAGTTTCGTCGCTGCACATTACTCAGGCCCACCTTCCATACAAATTTTGACCATCACCTTTGCGTTAGTTGCAAACTTCACACGAAAACTGTTGAGTTAACCACTTATTTAGGTCGACTGACTGAATTTTCACCTTACTATTGTTGTACGAAAGGAGTGGTTGTGTTGGTTACGATCGATATTTTTGAAGTAATTGGTATCTTAGAGAAAGAGAATATAGAAATATATCGCCGCCGCCGACTGGAATCGGTTTTGCTGTGAGTCGGCCACTAACCGAGTAGTCTGCGCCCGTAATGCTGCAAATTATCAATCTGTGGACACTATCCATACTAATAATATAAATGGTAAAGTGGGTCTGTCTGTTTGTCCGTCTTTCACGGCAAAACGGAGCGACGAATTGGCGTGATTTACGTAAAGATAGTTGAAGGGATGAAGAATAACATAGGCTACTTTTTAAACCGCAAAAAACGACAGATCCCACGGGATGCGCAATAAAGGATTCGCTCAAAAACTACAGCACAGATTTTCATGCGGTTTCATCAATAGATAGAGTGATTCTTGAGAAAGGTTTTGCGGTATTTATATATTACCTTCGCGCCATAAACGACTTCGCGCATGTGTAGCCGCGGGCAAAAGCTATGACCCGTAACCATTTATAGACCCAATCCCGAAATCCACGCGAGCGAAGCCGCGGGCAGAAAGCTAGTTTCAAATATATGGAAGGGCGTACTAAATCAATACGCGACAAACTCAGTCGGCTGCTAACATTTGTCTACTGAGGACTATGATGATGAAATCAATACACAATACATTTTTAAAACCCATTTATTATTCATTTGCTTCCACATTTTTATAATTATTTTAATTAAAATATTGATTAAGAGATTTAAATATATATACCGATAACATATGCATTAAGCAATAAAGTATACTCATGCAGAATCAATAATATTGTACTCATTAATTTACAAATATAAAATTACAAAAAGAAATGATTACAGTTCCATAATTATAAAAGATAGTAATGATTATTCTTATAAAAAAAAAATAGGCACCACAAACTTAAGTACGTATCTATTATCTAATAATACTAGTGTTTAAGTA
Source organism: Scirpophaga incertulas (assembly GCA_036419045.1). Classification (NCBI taxonomy): domain Eukaryota; kingdom Metazoa; phylum Arthropoda; class Insecta; order Lepidoptera; family Crambidae; genus Scirpophaga; species Scirpophaga incertulas. Next base: position 9,524,155 of record CM071637.1, on the reverse strand, counting down.
CCACAAGTGAATGGCAACTGTATGACGTAGAATGTTTTCCCAAATGATTATATCAACCACTATCATTGCATGGTAATATTAATGTATCAATCAAAATAGTTATCAAGCATATTAATTATATGTAAATGCTATCCGGAATGTAGCATTCAGTCTTAATTTAGATTCATATTGCAACAGTCCAGCTGTTAATGTCGCGAGTGGTCCCCAAGTCTCTATGTTTTCTCAGATATGTCTATGTTTTCTATGTCCGCCTGCTTTCCCCTCTTCATGCAAACCTTAATCAGTTTGGCGTTTTTCTTCTTCAACATCTGATTTTCTTTTAAAACATCCGTTATTTGCTGGTTCTGTCCAACACAAAATAAAATTGTTATGTTTATTTATAATAAAGTAGCAAATCCGGCGAACTCCATTTCGCCACCAGGGAGCCAATTCTCACTGCTTTGATATAATATCGAACTCGATATTTATAGAAAAAACACGGCGGATATCAACTAATCGCGACATTTGGAATTCTCCTGATATCAAACGTGATATGTATCCAGTGTTAGCACTCGATATGCAACGAGTGCTCTACCGTAGCCGATACAAAAATATCGTCTGTGATATATTGCTAATTGTCAAAAATATAAGTTTACTTAGATTGAAATAAGATTCCCTCTCTTGTATTCCTTTGGTATCCTCTTATTGTAATAATTAATTTTAAATTAATTGTGCTTTAATATAAATTTATAATCTAATGAAATTATTTCATATTTTTAATTTGTCAAACAATTTCTTTTGCATTTTGAAGATGTTGCGTTAACGGTTTAAGTAGTTTCTGGTATTTAGTAAATGCTTTATATATGTTTCTAAAATAAAAAAGAAACTACCTAATTCAAAAACAAATGATATTCAATGTAATCAGAAACGATAAAAAATAGTGTATTATCAATGAATCAATATAAACTTAGAATTAATTATTAGATTAAAATTATTAATTAATTAATTTTTCGTAAATTTTTTTCTAATTAATATTCTTTAAACTAACTAAAAATGAGTATCCAAACATTACAAAAATTTTCGATGTCATTATTTCATTCAATAATCTTTCTTATAAATATTTACCAGCCATGGCTTTTAGGCCTTCAGCCAAGTATGGTTGCGCTCCGTTCGTTCGTGATCGACATGATATCGATTTTTATATCGAATAGAACCGATAATATTTACAATTTTCTTTGTGAATGGAGATTTTTGTGATATTTGCGTTCGCTAAAAGATGTTTGATATCATCAAATTCGAAACCAAATCATTACATGAACAGAATTGGCTCCAAGATGGCGCTGTACGTAAAAAAAGATTTTCCCTCTTTTCTGTTGAAATTTTTCCTGAATTTTCTTTGCTATAAACCTCACGGAGCCCGAGACCTTTCCAACGAATGCAAAACCGTGGAAATCGGTTCGTGCATTCTGGAGTTATAGCGTCAGGAAGGAAAACCCGACTTATTTTTATATAGTAGATTAGTAATGATGAAATAGTATGCAAAGAATCACGTGTACGCAAGCTACGTTAAAAAGATTCCTTTAGTTCGAGAAATAAAAGTATATTCAATTTAGTTCTTGTTTTATTTATTCAATGTCAATTAAGAAAGGCGAATATGGAAATTACGTATTCAGAAAAGTTATTATATATATTCTCTCACATTACAACAGAAAGGTGACCACAAGTTTTCTTTTATCTGGTTTCTATTAATTACACCACACAGTGTGATCGCAAGTCCACAGCGAAATATTATTAGTAGAATTAAATTACTTTTACTAGAGAACCATACTATTGCAATAGTGATCATAAAGTAGTATTTTTTTTTGAAACTGGGAGAGATTGTACAGTTTCGTCTGCTTGAGAACCTTCGACATAATTTCTATCGCACGACAGTGTTTTTGTTGTTCCGGTTTGAACGGTTTAAGATACTGGAGCAGCAGGCTTTCAATATTGAACTATAAAAAAACACTTCACTTTACCTGTACTATGGCACTTCCTGTGGCTATGTACATGGGGTTGGCAGCAGGAGTAACTAAAGCACATTGTTTTTCAAGTGATTCTTTTTGTTGAGTAAGTTCATCTACCACCTGAGAAATAAACAATGAATTAATAACTAGACTACTTAGGGAGACGATCAAGATTTCTAATGGGGAGCATGCAATTATAATATTTATGAAAATTTTGTTATATCGAATGATAGTCTTTGGGGAATAAATGTCATTCCTCTTCGCCGCTTGAAACCACATTTTTCTCAGTTTTAGGTCAGAAGGTCCAGTCAAAAACAATTTATTGGGAAACTTATTTGAAGTAGATGGACACATTGACACAAAACATACGTCCATACGGCTTTTTTTCGGAGTAGCAATGGCATAGTTATGATCACCTGATGTTGATGGATAGTCCATTGTAAATTTTTACAAAATAATACCTTTGAAAGTCGAGATAAATGCAAAAACAACTAAAGCCAGCAATGACACGCGCAGTACAATCAGTGAGCCAGTGACAATGACAGACAGGAGTGACGTCATACGAACTTTAGGTCCTTTTTCGCGCGAAAATTAAATTGACAATTTTAAACCGCATTTTTCACTAATATACAGTCTTTTCATTTTTTAATATACTTGTGATCTATTCTACTTGTAGTTCTTTAAAATCAGCACAAAAATAAAAAATATTGCATGTTCCCTATTGGATAAATACTTACCGATTTTAAACGCGTTATTTCCTTAATATAAGAGTCGTTATCTTCTTCATAACTATGTTCTGTAAGCAAAGTTAATAATTGGTTAACATTGATAACTGTACGATGCTAAATGTACAAAATTTGCTGTCAACGCTCGTGTACGGATCCTTAACAATTGTAGAAAGAATTGTTTTCAGCGAATGAACACACAGTTAATTATATACCAAGCACTTGCATGCAAATAATGCACACGAAAGCTGAGACAATTTTGTTAAAAGATATATATACACTGAATTTTTTTGAGTAACTGGGACCTACACTGTGGTCAAAATTGAACAAACGCTACTCACATTATATGAGCCGCTTATTTTGAAAGTGGCCTAACTCCATTTATCTCCAAATCGAGATATTGAAAGTTTTGCGTTTCAATGAATTTAAAAATATACGTATAAGATACTAAGGAGTCATACTGCTTAAGCGTATCTAAGGATGTTAAATTTACAGTTCCTGTTAAAATAGTGGCAATTATTACGTAAATAACGTGTGTTTTCTTATCAAGAATGGAGTTTCCACTTTCAAAATTAACAGCCAGATTAATTATAAAATTTCAAGGTGCCCAAGTCCATTTAACATAATTTAAGATGTTTCAAATTGAAAAAAATTGGTTGTCTGTAGAACTCCGTCTACTGCCGATATTTGAACGTGACAACGTCTGTTACATGGTAATTTTTTCTGGGTGCAATGAAATTATTTAAAATAAAGTAATGTATATTACATCATTACTTCATCAATCATTTATATTTTTATTTAATAGTTTGTTTAAATTTTCTGCTTCTGAAGTTATACAAAAATTAATTATTACGAGTAATGTGCACTTGCACACTAAATACAATAAGCAAAGCACCAAATACAAAATAAATACGTCAGATCGGCCGTTACGCCGTTACCGAGTATGCCTTCGGGCGCTCTAGGGGTGGGGGTAAAGTAGGCGTGGACTCCGTGTGGCGTCAGATTCGGCCGTTACGGTGTTTTCGAGAATGACTCCACGCCGTACCAATTTAATAGACGTTGTCACGTCAATTTTATATCTATTGTTAATTAAAACATTTCTTGTATAATTTTTTAAACTAAGTCATCTCGAATACACTCAGATAAGATAATTGCGAAATATTTCTACCGGCTACAATTTGTAATAGATATTATAGAGAAAAATAGATGAATAAAATTTTTTCTGGGTGCAATGAAATTATTTAAAATAAAGTAATGTATAACATTTATATTTTTATTTAATAGTTTGTTTAAATTTTCTGCTTCTGAAGTTATACATAAATTAATTATTATGAGTAATGTGCGTGGCTCCGTGTGGCGTCAGATTCGGCCGTTACGGTGTTTTCGAGAATGACTCCACGCCGTACCAATTTAATAGACGTTGTCACGTCAAAAAAAATAATACGGAATTTGTTTTGCATATGTTAAAAACACTTCGGAAACATAATTTATACGATTCAAAACATTTTTTAATTACAGAACATAGAAAATTACAAACATAAATTTATTACAAAACAATTTACTATTCATCTACATTTTGTGCGTGTGAAAGGGATTTGATAAAATCATGAAGTTCTGCTGGTACGTATCGTAATAGGTCAATCATGTCCTTAAATTTTGCTGTTGTAACTTGCCTAATATTTTTATACAATGGTGCCAATACAATATTTTCGAACCTTTTTGGGCTACCCCGACGTGGTAATAAATTCAGAGTTTTAAAATTTTTATTTTCATTCATGGATGTCTTATAAAAAAAAATATATGGCGGTTTGACTGCAATATATTTTTCCTGAATTCCGTTTAATCTTTCGCACTTTTTGGATATATCTTTCCTCCATTGTTATTCGGATCTTCATCCTCTGACGACGAATATTGTTCTATTTTTTTCTTATTCGATTTTTTTTAATTATTAATTACTATTTCTTCTTCACTATCTGAACTAAGTGGTCTTAATCTGTTCTTCCTCATGGGTGAAATAATTTCTATAATTTAATATTAAATTTTAAGTTTTATATTAATTAAACGTACAGGTTAATGAACTAACGCAATTGTCCCAAAAATGAGGTTAACTTGTAATTTGTGCAAATGAAATTAATTGAAATTACCTTCATCACTGCTTTCCGACATTATCAATAATAAATATCTTGATGTAACTATAAATGGAGTTGGGCCACTTTCAAACTAAACGGCTCAGTTATTCTATTAATTCGGAAAACTTATGTGTAAAAATTGTATCGTATTTTCTCTGAATATAAGCAATTTGAAGTGCTTCACTGATAAATAACATGAAGTTGTACATGTAACTACGGTAACCGTCGAAAAATTTAAAAACGGAGTTAGGTCACTTTCAAAATAAACGGCTCAAATATCATTGCAATAATAGCAGACTGAATTGAATACGACGATGTATCTATATTGTCGTATTCCATCTATACTATTATAGCGTTGTCGTGTTGTCGCGTGCGTTCAATTTGAACCATCATATGGTGTACTCGTCAGTGTTAAATCTAGTTGGATTAAAACCGCCACAAAAGTATTTTAAACGAATTATACATATTTGATTGTATTTATTTAACGTTGTCCTAAGTTGGTGTTGTTGTTATTCCGTATGAGTTGAAAGAACATCAGAATTTTAGATTTATATTCAAACTAGCTGACCCGTGCCCACTTTTTCCGATTCACTTTGCAAAACGGACTACACCATAATAGCCTTTTTACTTTTCAGTTTTTATATAACTTATGACACTTAGCAATAATGTGGCTTTCTATTGGTGAAAGAATTTTTAAAATCCGTTCAGTAGATCCCGATATCACCCCTTACAATTTAACAAATATACAAACACACAAGCTTTACTTCTTTATAATATTACTATAGATTACATTAAATTGAAATTCATATTAATATTGAATAAACAGTATTGTTTGTACGGCGCTACATTGACAAAAAAGCAGACAGCCCACCAGAAGGAGACGAATTTTTGAAACAAAAGAAAACCAATTCGCATTCGAAATCGTGAGATTCGTATACGAATGACCGAATTCACTATTTCTGAACTTTCATTTCGTGCGTTGTGCAACGAGTGGTTCAACCCACTCGTTTTTGATTTCTACTAGTAGAATATCCAACGCTAAAGTGACCTTGACAGTGATCCGTTTCGCGTGTGGGTCTACGCCGGTTTTTTGTTTTTGTTGTTGTGGTTTTGAATTTTTCTGCGTGAAACGGAATTTAATTAAGAATTTGTTTTTAATAACAACACTGAATTCGAGTGATTCAAAAATCTATAAAATTGTAAGCAGTAGAAAGTAATTTCGCGCACGATTTGCGTTCGTATTCAAATTCCAAATTCACGTCTAATGATTCAAAAATACGTCTCCTGACAGTAAATAATAGCCATGTGCCGAGTACGGTTTGACTCGAGTCAGACTCGATTCCTGCTTTGGAATCACCTACTCGAATACCAATTCCGGTACTCGAGTCAGGAAGAATCGGTTCGTACAGGGAGTACGATTGATTTCAACTTCATTCTATTTATACGAGTTTTACTGACTCGAGTCTAATATTTGAGTTTGGTTTATTTGCTTGTACTCGCAAAACATAAGCTCCTATGCCATATGACTTGATTCATTGAATCAATTTTTTTCTTTTAATAAAAATTGCAGTATTATTATTTTTGTGTCATTGTGCTTAACCTAACCTACACGCTGTTTGAAGCTAACTCCTTTCTATTTTTCCTTTTTGTTCTAAAATCGGACTGTTCTGAATTGGACTAGAATTACAAAGACTCGAATTTCTAGACTCGAGTCTAGGAATCGGACTGGAGTCTAGAAATATTCGAATACCAAACATAGAATTCGAGTAGGTACTAGGCTCGAATCAGGGAATCTGGGACAAATTTAGTGATATCGATATTAATCGATAAAATAGAGCACCTTGCGAGAGCCGCGCCCGGTCGTGCGCGTGGCGCCGCCGCCGCCGCGCCTCACTCGCGCCCTCCGCCTCCTCATACTGTTGCAGCTCGCTCTGCACACGCACACACGGGACACACTCACCTTGCGAGAGCCGCGCCCGGTCGTGCGCGTGGCGCCGCCGCCGCCGCGCCTCACTCGCGCCCTCCGCCTCCTCATACTGTTGCAGCTCGCTCTGCACACTCGGGACACACTCACCTTGCGAGAGCCGCGCCCGGTCGTGCGCGTGGCGCCGCCGCCGCCGCGCCTCACTCGCGCCCTCCGCCTCCTCATACTGTTGCAGCTCGCTCTGCAGACACGGGACACACTCACCTTGCGAGAGCCGCGCCCGGTCGTGCGCGTGGCGCCGCCGCCGCCGCGCCTCACTCGCGCCCTCCGCCTCCTCATACTGTTGCAGCTCGCTCTGCAGACACGGGACACACTCACCTTGCGAGAGCCGCGCCCGGTCGTGCGCGTGGCGCCGCCGCCGCCGCGCCTCACTCGCGCCCTCCGCCTCCTCATACTGTTGCAGCTCGCTCTGCACACGCACACACGGGACACACTCACCTTGCGAGAGCCGCGCCCGGTCGTGCGCGTGGCGCCGCCGCCGCCGCGCCTCACTCGCGCCCTCCGCCTCCTCATACTGTTGCAGCTCGCTCTGCACACACGGGACACACTCACCTTGCGAGAGCCGCGCCCGGTCGTGCGCGTGGCGCCGCCGCCGCCGCGCCTCACTCGCGCCCTCCGCCTCCTCATACTGTTGCAGCTCGCTCTGCACACTCGGGACACACTCACCTTGCGAGAGCCGCGCCCGGTCGTGCGCGTGGCGCCGCCGCCGCCGCGCCTCACTCGCGCCCTCCGCCTCCTCATACTGTTGCAGCTCGCTCTGCAGACACGGGACACACTCACCTTGCGAGAGCCGCGCCCGGTCGTGCGCGTGGCGCCGCCGCCGCCGCGCCTCACTCGCGCCCTCCGCCTCCTCATACTGTTGCAGCTCGCTCTGCAGACACGGGACACACTCACCTTGCGAGAGCCGCGCCCGGTCGTGCGCGTGGCGCCGCCGCCGCCGCGCCTCACTCGCGCCCTCCGCCTCCTCATACTGTTGCAGCTCGCTCTGCAGACACGGGACACACTCACCTTGCGAGAGCCGCGCCCGGTCGTGCGCGTGGCGCCGCCGCCGCCGCGCCTCACTCGCGCCCTCCGCCTCCTCATACTGTTGCAGCTCGCTCTGCAGACACGGGACACACTCACCTTGCGAGAGCCGCGCCCGGTCGTGCGCGTGGCGCCGCCGCCGCCGCGCCTCACTCGCGCCCTCCGCCTCCTCATACTGTTGCAGCTCGCTCTGCAGACACGGGACACACTCACCTTGCGAGAGCCGCGCCCGGTCGTGCGCGTGGCGCCGCCGCCGCCGCGCCTCACTCGCGCCCTCCGCCTCCTCATACTGTTGCAGCTCGCTCTGCAGACACGGGACACACTCACCTTGCGAGAGCCGCGCCCGGTCGTGCGCGTGGCGCCGCCGCCGCCGCGCCTCACTCGCGCCCTCCGCCTCCTCATACTGTTGCAGCTCGCTCTGCAGACACGGGACACACTCACCTTGCGAGAGCCGCGCCCGGTCGTGCGCGTGGCGCCGCCGCCGCCGCGCCTCACTCGCGCCCTCCGCCTCCTCATACTGTTGCAGCTCGCTCTGCACACGCACACACGGGACACACTCACCTTGCGAGAGCCGCGCCCGGTCGTGCGCGTGGCGCCGCCGCCGCCGCGCCTCACTCGCGCCCTCCGCCTCCTCATACTGTTGCAGCTCGCTCTGCACACGCACACACGGGACACACTCACCTTGCGAGAGCCGCGCCCGGTCGTGCGCGTGGCGCCGCCGCCGCCGCGCCTCACTCGCGCCCTCCGCCTCCTCATACTGTTGCAGCTCGCTCTGCAGACACGGGACACACTCACCTTGCGAGAGCCGCGCCCGGTCGTGCGCGTGGCGCCGCCGCCGCCGCGCCTCACTCGCGCCCTCCGCCTCCTCATACTGTTGCAGCTCGCTCTGCAGACACGGGACACACTCACCTTGCGAGAGCCGCGCCCGGTCGTGCGCGTGGCGCCGCCGCCGCCGCGCCTCACTCGCGCCCTCCGCCTCCTCATACTGTTGCAGCTCGCTCTGCAGACACGGGACACACTCACCTTGCGAGAGCCGCGCCCGGTCGTGCGCGTGGCGCCGCCGCCGCCGCGCCTCACTCGCGCCCTCCGCCTCCTCATACTGTTGCAGCTCGCTCTGCACACGCACACACGGGACACACTCACCTTGCGAGAGCCGCGCCCGGTCGTGCGCGTGGCGCCGCCGCCGCCGCGCCTCACTCGCGCCCTCCGCCTCCTCATACTGTTGCAGCTCGCTCTGCACACGCACACACGGGACACACTCACCTTGCGAGAGCCGCGCCCGGTCGTGCGCGTGGGCCGCCGCCGCCGCGCCTCACTCGCGCCCTCCGCCTCCTCATACTGTTGCAGCTCGCTCTGCAGACACGGGACACACTCACCTTGCGAGAGCCGCGCCCGGTCGTGCGCGTGGCGCCGCCGCCGCCGCGCCTCACTCGCGCCCTCCGCCTCCTCATACTGTTGCAGCTCGCTCTGCAGACACGGGACACACTCACCTTGCGAGAGCCGCGCCCGGTCGTGCGCGTGGCGCCGCCGCCGCCGCGCCTCACTCGCGCCCTCCGCCTCCTCATACTGTTGCAGCTCGCTCTGCACACGCACACACGGGACACACTCACCTTGCGAGAGCCGCGCCCGGTCGTGCGCGTGGCGCCGCCGCCGCCGCGCCTCACTCGCGCCCTCCGCCTCCTCATACTGTTGCAGCTCGCTCTGCAGACACGGGACACACTCACCTTGCGAGAGAGCCGCGCCCGGTCGTGCGCGTGGCGCCGCCGCCGCCGCGCCTCACTCGCGCCCTCCGCCTCCTCATACTGTTGCAGCTCGCTCTGCAGACACGGGACACACTCACCTTGCGAGAGCCGCGCCCGGTCGTGCGCGTGGCGCCGCCGCCGCCGCGCCTCACTCGCGCCCTCCGCCTCCTCATACTGTTGCAGCTCGCTCTGCAGACACGGGACACACTCACCTTGCGAGAGCCGCGCCCGGTCGTGCGCGTGGCGCCGCCGCCGCCGCGCCTCACTCGCGCCCTCCGCCTCCTCATACTGTTGCAGCTCGCTCTGCACACGCACACACGGGACACACTCACCTTGCGAGAGCCGCGCCCGGTCGTGCGCGTGGCGCCGCCGCCGCCGCGCCTCACTCGCGCCCTCCGCCTCCTCATACTGTTGCAGCTCGCTCTGCAGACACGGGACACACTCACCTTGCGAGAGCCGCGCCCGGTCGTGCGCGTGGCGCCGCCGCCGCCGCGCCTCACTCGCGCCCTCCGCCTCCTCATACTGTTGCAGCTCGCTCTGCAGACACGGGACACACTCACCTTGCGAGAGCCGCGCCCGGTCGTGCGCGTGGCGCCGCCGCCGCCGCGCCTCACTCGCGCCCTCCGCCTCCTCATACTGTTGCAGCTCGCTCTGCAGACACGGGACACACTCACCTTGCGAGAGCCGCGCCCGGTCGTGCGCGTGGCGCCGCCGCCGCCGCGCCTCACTCGCGCCCTCCGCCTCCTCATACTGTTGCAGCTCGCTCTGCAGACACGGGACACACTCACCTTGCGAGAGCCGCGCCCGGTCGTGCGCGTGGCGCCGCCGCCGCCGCGCCTCACTCGCGCCCTCCGCCTCCTCATACTGTTGCAGCTTGCTCTGCACACACGGGGCACACTTAGCTCACTAAACTAACCAACTATGACGACCTGGAGATCGTCATAGTTTCGGTCGGAGTCGGAGTCGTCGTCATTAGTGATGGCAATAACGACTGTTTAGTAATAACGAATAACATTGTTGCGTTATTTTCCTATAACTGTTATTGTAAACTGTTGTCTGTTATCCTGTTATATTGCTGTTTTGACAAATGTTGTTGAGTACGATTGTTATTGTTATTACAGCTAGTTATTCTTGACAATGAACTTTCCTTCATACTTTTTCAGGCTTACGACTGTCAGAATATTAGACAGTAATTTAATTAACTTAAAACAACAACGACAATGACAACAGTTTTGGTACCAGCAAGCCAGCAACAGTTTAGGTAATTGTTATTTCAAATCACACTGTAAATCAAAATGAGTCTAATTGTCATACGCGCGAAGGAACAAATTTGTGAATTCGGTATTAGTAAAATTATATGAAATAAACAAATATGAACTTTATTCCCTTGTGAGAAAGGTTAATATTATAAGATAAGCAGTCGGGCAACAGAGCGAGCGCCTACGCCTACACAACGGTTCAAGTGGCAACAACAACAATGCGACTAGGCGATTCTTTTGTCAACAGCAACAGCAGGATAACAGTATAACCCGTTATTAAATAACGTGTTATTCGTTACGGGAAAATAATTCATTATATTATCCGGTAATTCGGCTGATCCGGCATCATTTAATGGTTACCGGATCCGGTACCAATATTTTGTACTAAAAAGCGAAAATCATCTACGTAATAATTTTACGACGTAACGAGTAGCTCAGTCTTTCTAGATTTCACAACAATATTAATTATCAAGTAACTATAATATCTAATAGATACAATTAACCTTGCGTAATTAACTGAAATGAGATCAAATTCATTATAAAAGTATTTGAGAATGCTAACAAACAGGTCTTATAGGTATTTATGATTATGACAGATACCATCATGATTACTAACTGCTAGCACCGGAATCGGTCTTCGGATCCGATATATTGGTTACGGATTCGGTAACCATTAAATGATGCCGAATCCGCCGGATTACCGGATCCGTTTTTCCGGATTGCAATCCCTAGTTATAAGTATGGCCTTACCTCTAGAGCTGCCTTTGTTTCCCATAATTTGCGGCATTGCTCCTCGCGTTCCTTTAGATACTCTGAACAAGTTTCGCACTCGTCGTCCAACTCCTTATATTTAGCGGTCAATTCTTTCAATTCCAATTTGCAGGCTTTCAACTCTGCTTTAGTGGCTTCCAGCTCTTTACTGTAACATTTACATGGCATATTTATTACGTACACTGAAAACTGTAAGATACTTGATCTGTTAGCCAATTAGTACGAGTGTGAAAAATTACATAATAAATGATTTAAGAATAGTACTCCATACTATATATACTATACTTACGGTCGAATACTGAAACACTACTCAACTGTTTTATTCAATTGAGGGCCTCTCACATTTGAGTTTCTCTCAAATTTAAATGGTATTCTCAAACGTCAGTTATATGATTTGAAGGCGTGATCAAGTAAGCAGCCGTCTTTCTTTAAAGAAGTATGTTCTCAGTTACGCATAAGATTACTTTACGTCGTGTATCCATTACACGCAGCATTGTTTGGATAAGTAATGTATTTTATGCAAATAATATTTTATCAACATAAGACAAAACGGTTAAATATTAGATTTTCATGTAAAATTAATGCTTGATTTTGAACAAATTCAAAAATAAAATTTTATGTACTTTTCAGATATCAACATATAATTGAAAACAAAGAGCTCTATGTATTTCTTCACTATCCGAAAAAGACGATAACGATGACATTACATTATATATCACTTTTCGGGGATATAAGCAAACGTTGAATACCTCGCGACCACTTTCACATTTAACGACGACTCAAGACGATTTGACAACTGATTTGAGTGACAGTAATAACAGTTAGCGTTGAGTTGCGTTTCAGTATTCGAATATTCATTTGAGTGGGTCTTAAGTGCGACTTAATTTGAGATACTCTCAAAAATTAACAGCTGCTTATCTATTGCTTTTGAGTATGCGAACTGCGAGTTTAGGAGCTGCTTAATTATTTTTTTGTTTTTCGCGTTTCAGTATTTGGCCATTAAAGTTAGATTTAGACCAAGATCAGTCTGGGTCTAATGAAAATGGAGGTCCACTATAATGGATTTCAACATACACTGATAGTATCCATTTACTTACACTATACTATCTTCTAATAAAAAGACATAAACATTATTTATAAAAGTACCTATGAAGTAAAAAAAAATGTTATATATGTTTATTAAAATTTGTAAGTTACAGAATGTAGGCATTCAATATCAGGTAAGGGGCCATCCATAAATTACGTCACACGGTTAGGGGGAGGGAGGGGTTGACGAAGTGTAACATTGTGTGACAAGGGGGTGGAGGATCTTAAATTCGTGACGTCACATTACAAAATCTATTAAATCAAATAAGCTAACTGTTAAAACACAAACTTTAAATTATTACTATTAGTATGAAAAGTGCTGTAAATATTAACTTTAATTGTAAAGTCTGTATACTGTCATAAATAAAGAAAGGAATAGTATCTTCTTCTATCTATTAATAGGGGTACTCCCGAAACGTACTATTTTTCTAATTGATTATAGTAGGTGATTTTGAAAAATATAATAAGAAAATCATGAAATGACCAATACTTATTTAATATACAAGTAATCGTTTTTTGTTTTGTTAATTGATTTGATGTTAATTTTATTAAAATGAAAATAAAACTGATTTCGAAACCGCTTTTCTCATTCAATAATTTCTATAATTTTTCAAATTTTGTGACGTCACACTAGGGGGGGGGGAGTCTCACAAATGTGACTAGCTGTGACAAGGACGGGGGAGGGGCAAAAAAATCACGAAATTCGTGTGACGTAATTTATGGATGACCCCTAAGTACGGGGTCTTCCCGAAACCAAAAAACATGGCAATGGGTCTATGACACATACAAGTTTGGGAACCTCTGCTCTAAATGTTAGATAGTTATTCATACAAAATTTCTTAATAAATATAACTTACATGACATCTTTGGTGGCGATTTTTTCTAAATGCTTCTGCATTTTGGACAGTGTGTTCGTCAATTCGTGCTTTTTTAAGCGAAGCTCTTCTATTGTTCGGGTCAATATCTTGTTCCTTTCTAGTTCGATATCGTACGACATGCGGTCCACCACAACCGCGTGTAGGTTACTCCAATCTGAAATGAATGTTGAATTTTCGATAAATTCCAGGCACTTTAATAGTTTCTGCCCGCGGTTTCGCCCGCGTGGATTTCAGGATTGGGTCTATAGAGGGTTAAGGGTCATATCTTTTGCCCACTACTACATATGCGCGGAAGTCGATTTATGGCGCGAAGGGTTTATCGCGCTTCCCGTGGGACTATCCGTTTTTCCGACATAAAAAATACCGCAAAACCTTGCTCTAGAATCACTCTATCTATGGACGAAAAACCGCCATGAAATCTGTGCAGTAGTTTTTGGGCGAAGCCTTTATTGCGCATCCCCGTGGATCTGTCGATGTTTCCGGGATAAAAAGCCTATAATATAATCCGGACTTTTATTTTTACGTCTGCAAAATTTCAAAGCAATCGGTTCAGTAGTTACGGCGTGAAAGCGGAACAAACAAACAAACTCACTTTCCGATCCTACTACTATTATAAAGGCGAAAGTTTGTAAGTATGGATGTATGGATGTTTGTTACTCTTTCACGTAAAAACTACTGAATGGATTTGAATGAAACTTTACCACAATATAGCTTATACATCAGAATAACACATAGGTTACAATTTTTGAGGTTTCTAATGTGAGGTCGTAAAAAAAACACATTTTTTGCGCTTACATTGCAAACGCTGACTGAATCCTACAAGATAGATCAATACTGCAGTAGCTACCTATAGGCCTATGATTAGGGCTCTGCAGTGCTTAGTTACCGTATTTCTTACTTATTACTAGACTAGACGGGACGAACTGGAAGTCCACGCGAACGAAGTCGCGGGCAAAAGCTAGTTTATAATATTAGTAAGGATGACCAGAGGTTCGTCAGTTACACTATATCATACAGTATTACCACAGTGTAAACATACAGTGGGACAAAGTCTTTAAAAGATGGGCGTCAAAAATTTAGTCAAGTCAAATGTAAAGAGGCAACTAAATACTTGAACAAAATCCATATTACGCATACAAAATGAAATGATTTAGTCTAGATAGACTGTCGTCGTGGGCGCGGAGTTGTCACATTTTTTTACACTTTTCAATATTAGCTTATTACTAGTTTGTGTATGGGGGCGTTTAAGTATTACGTAACGCTATTGGGGGTGGGGGGGGGGGTTTGGTTTCGATGCGTTATAGGGACAGGAGCGGGTCTTTCTTACAACACTGTATGTAACATTGTTTCTTTTTTTGTAACAAATTGGCAACCCTTTTCGTTTACGTTTTACGGGGAATCCCTCGATTGTATTAGTATGGTCGTCATTTTTAATTTTTTCACGCAAGTTGTTTAACGTTACGGTGTGTTACAAGGGGGGGGGGGTCAAACATTTTCAACAATTGCGTTACGTAATACTTGAACGCTCCCTATGTAGGATATTAGAAAAAAATGTAAAAAGAAATATTCATACATTATTATAAATAATTATAGTCAAGTTAGAGATGCTGAGAACTATTCAACATTATATTTCTTGGTATCAATCATAGAAATCAAATAACATTCTGGGTTTAACTTGCATAGACGTTGTATAAGTAGTTTTTTAACTCTGTTACACTCAATATTTCTAGCACTTCCCTGATAACAAATACTGAAAAGCATTGTAAATTAACATGTTTTAATATAAACTATACAAGTTAACTTTATAACTTGTTTCATTTCAAAGGCTCGTTCAAATAAAGAATAAAATTTGTCAATAGTAAACGTTTACCTTTATCTGTATTCATTGCGGCGTCCGCAAACGTCCGCCTTGATTTCTCTAGATTTTCAGGTGAGGACAGTTCTACTAACTTTTCCTTTAATTCAGTTATGACTTTCTGAAAAAGTAAGAATAAAATATTTAATACGCCGATATAGATCAATTTTGGAGCGATTTAGATGGTAGCGAATGCCTTATTGCAGAAGCTCTAATCCTAGTTACAAAACCTGTGATTGGCGCAGACAAAGATTAAAATTATTTTAAACTTTCTAGCTAATATATAGACAGGGTGTCCACAGCTATTGGTTAAAGAAAATCCCTGACTTTCCATGACTATCCCTGACCATTTTTTCAAATTTCCATGACTATTTTTTCAAATTTCCCTTGACCAAACTAATTAAAACATTTTTTTTAAATAAGTCATTCACTCGCTCTAATACCACAATGAGAAGTGTTGGCAATTTAAAAATAATAATAAAACAATAGCAGGCCCCCAAGTGGGGACGTGGGACTTTTTCAGCAAATAGAATGACTTTTTCATCAAAAAGGAGGATTTTTGTTACTGAAAAGTAAAACTTAATTGTACAAAAAAATCAAACACTTTTTATAATTATTATAGATATATAGAACATTCAACATCTTTTATCTAACTTTTTCTTATTATGACTATCTGGAACAGATGCGTTTGTAACGAATTCCAATACTTTGTCATAAACTTTCAAAGCTCGGTCAATGCAAGGGCCATTTTCAAGCCATCTTATTGAAGTGAACTTCTGTGGAAATTCTGTACTGCCAGTAATTGTTGTATACAGAGCTCGACGTGCCGGTGAGTCTTTGAAATAACATTGTTCTTAAGAGTTCGTTTATTTCCCAATCAGTTTGCTTATGTCCGGTTTTAACAGCGCCATTCACGGTGTGTAAGCCACAAACTCCGATATCTATTAATGAAGATTTTGAATTTTCTGTAGCAAGTTCTGCTTTCAATTTATGAAGAAAGCTCAGGTTAACATTGGGACCATCCATCGAACTGCAATAACTTGTCATGGTCTAGATTTAACAAACCCTTTAAAAATCCATTTAAATCTTATAACAATATCCATTTGACATTTCTGGGAGACTTTATTTAGTGATTCATCAAAGGAAATTACGTAAAATAGACAATCTTATAAATTTTATTGCAAACATGTTCTTAAATAAGGTGCTATTCCGTAGTTTATTACATAATATGTAATATATATTCCGTATATTCCGTATTCCGTATATTCCGTAGTTTATTACATAATATGTAAAGACGATGATGTGACATCAGCGGAAATACTTTGGGCATTGAACCAGCATGCATTCAAAAGAATGATTCCTGACAGCAAAATTGCCCTAAACTTCACATTGGGAAAAACAAAAGCGTCATATTATGTATGTAGGTATACACATTTTTGTAACTTTACTTTTATGGGAGTCATAAGAACTTTCGATATTGAGGGACGAAGTCTCTGTGGCGCTTGCAATTGTCGAAGTTGATGGTTCATCAGATTTAACCTTTTTTTTTTGTAACGAATGAAATGTTTGGTTGCATTTTTCTTAATTCATAATTTTTAACGTGTGTAGGTCTTTTGGCATGTGAAACCAGTGCATGTTTACCCATGTTACTTAATTTGATGGACTTGCAGCATATCTTACAGAATGCTAATCCTGGATCATTTGGAACATCATTCAGCCATTCAAAAAATTCAGGACTGACTTTGGGATCTAGCCACAATTTATTATGGCACCGACGGATTGTGGTGGCCTGGCGTGCGCAGCTCGAATTACGGATCCGCGCGCGCCAGCGGGCCGTCGGTGCCGTACTCCCGCACCTCGAAGCTTGGCTCCACGGGAAGGAGGAGGTCACCTACCGATTGACTCAGATACTCACCGGGCACGGCTGCTTCGGTGAGTATCTGTGTCGAATAGGACGGGAGGGATCGACACATTGTCACCACTGCGCATCCGACCTTGACTCGGCCCAGCACACGCTGGCGGAGTGCCCCGCGTGGGCCTCCGAGCGCCGAGTCTTGGTCGCAGAGATCGGGCGAGATCTGTCTCCGCCGGCATTGATTGCGGCAATGCTGGCGGACGAGGGAGGTTGGAGGGCTGTGGCCTCCTTCTGTGAAGCAGTGATGCTCCAGAAGGAGGCCGCCGAGCGGGGTCGGGAGATGGCCGATCCCGCTCGAAGAAGGCGGCGCCGGGCTCGGTAGCACAGCTGCGGCGCCGCCGCGGGTCGCGAGGAAGTCGCGACTGCTACGGCGACCCGGGATGGACCACGCCCCTTCCGTGGCCGGGGGGCGTCGTCGGTGGAGGAGACCGGGGGAGGTAGTAGCCTCCCCCGGGGAGGGCTCCCCTCTAGGCAGGGGAGCGGAGGCTGGGGGTTCCTGGAAGTTGCTTGATGTTCCCGGGGGCCCCCCTACATGCCTGAGGAAGGCCATCCCTGAGGTTTTTAGTGGGTAGGCCTCCCCCTTCTGGGGAGGAGAGCCCCACATAACCGCCGGCTCGCCACAGCCGGGGTATGCAATTTAATGCATTTTCCTCAGGGGGAAAAAAAAAAAAAAAGCCACAATTTATTAAATGAACATTTTTTGGCATTCATTTTAGTTCTAGTGTTGTAAAATTTCTATAATTCCTCGTAGATAACAGTAATGAGCTGTTTTGTATGAAGAAATAGAAGATTTCTAAATACGAAGAATTAAGTAATATTAAAAGTGAGTAAACTAGTTATAACCTATAATTATAACATAGTTCACTCCAATTTTGAAGATACATGTACATGTGCACAATATGACTGATAGTTCACCCTGTCAAAGTAAAACTCTTTATTTATTGTACCTAAATACTCATTTATTTCAAACAAGAAAGGAGTAATTTTAGTAGGTAACGGCAAAAAACTACGTACTTTTCTCCGGACCTAAAAAAAATGCTTCAATGGTCTGGATTAAGAATCAAACCAGAGCATAAAATATATCCCTCATTTTACAATCATTGGGAAATTTTTGCATGGATTTCAATTTACAGTTCAAGAAATTTTTATTGACAAATATCTTAAATTTTCCCTGACTCTCCAGGTAGCTCCTCAATATCCCTGACTTTCCCTGACCACCTCAAGCGTCCCTGACTTTTCCATGACTTTCCCTGACTTTCCAGAATGTGGACACCCTGATAGACAATGAATCTGGAGTATAGATTTTTATAGCATAACTTGAGAATAAGGCGTTTAAGTAATTGTTCAGATAGTGCTCACGAAGCATTCTTTTAATTATGCATTTATTTATAGACGAAAAGAAATTAGTGTGGTGAACTGTGATTTTCAATATGAAGTAGACTGAAGTTCTAGGGTTAAAAAAATATATCAAATAGACAGTCGGTAACCCTGAGGTTTCTGCGTTAATTGATCGGAGGTCACATTAATTAGAAAAGTGGTCAAATCTGAGAAAATATATAATGATTACCACTATTTGTGAGATGATCGAGACAATAAAGAATAACTAACCGAATCTTTACTCGTTGTCAAATTATAATATGTAATTATATATTTAAGTCTGAATCCATTTTGATATAATATGGTATGGGGATAGCTCTAAAGCTATCCTGGGGCAACTATATTTTTACCATAGGAAAATATATTGCTCCAATGGGAAATTGCGACATAACGCAGGTGGAATGTCTTTTCTAGTCAGTAAACGACCATTGCAATGTCTCTTCGGGTTTCTTTAGAAAGACTCAGTGTTGTAGGAAAGGTCCTAGGAAAGGACAAAATGATAAAAGTATTAATGACTTTGGACAAGAGTTGTCGCAATTATTTGTCAATCTAACGATTTCGCAGTCGCAATGTGATGACAATAGCTACAAAGTGTTAAAACCTTTGAATGAAAAAATAGCAATAAAACGATTCGCCGATGGACTACGGAATCGTAGATTGAGTGAGTACTATTATTGCATCTAGGGACTTTACTTCACTGAAGGATGCTGTACAAGCCGCATTAGATGAAGACGTTACAACGAACGCGGATATGATTGGTATGTATCACTCGTTTAGACATAGGTATGGATACCGAGGTAGGAACTCAAACAATACTACTCAAGGATAAGCCAGAAGAAACTACAGAAGAGGGACTAACTCAAATTACTACGGATATAGGCAAGAAGTTAATCCAACACAACTCCGTAGAGGTAATAATAATCAATTTTATAGGGGAAGGACATTTCACAGAGGAGGTAGTCAACTTCCAAGAAACAATTCAAGTGTCACAACAATAATTACGGAAGAGGACAGAATAGACGACAGTACCATTATGGTATACATATGGTTAATGAAGATAAAGAAGCAATAAGCACCATCAACGAAGACAATGAGGTAAGTGAAAACATTTTTTTTCGAGACAAATTGTCATTTTTGATTTATTCAACGTTACGGTGCGTTACAAAAGGGGGGTTGGGGGGTGTCAAACATCTTCAAAAATTGCGTTCCGTAATACTTGAACGCTCCCAAATTAAAAGAAGTTTGAACGTTTGCTAGATTTCATGGAAAAGAAAGGCATATTAGATAGATAGATAAAGTGTTTATTCAGGCAAAAACACACTAAACACAATGTATACACATAAATAAAAATCTAATAAAAAAACGGTAAGAATTAGATGTGCATGTGTGTTGCAGTGCCTGAAAGGGCCAAGGCTCAGTGGGGATTTTCACCTTAGAAGGGCAAAACACTGATTTTCAGCCATCACCCTATGAGGAGAGTAGAGGGCTACGAAGTTACAAATAGCATTCTACAAGATTGAGACTAAGAAAAGAAAAGATTAAAAAATCAAAAGAAAATATCTATCATGATTGTAACAATATTGGTTTGGCATTGCTACTGCGTATTATTTGTAGCATTACAGTAAACAGTGACGGTTCGAAAGCACATAACGGCATACGTTCAAGGCGGCATTTTCCTTGGCGAGCCGCGCGCACTGCGCGTCCCGCTCGTGCAGGTACTGGGCGCACGTGTCGCACTCCTCGTCCAGCTCGCGGTACCGCTCCTTTAATTCCTGCAGTTCCTGTTGGCAGGCAGCCAGCCGCTGCCTCACTTGCGATTCATCGCTGCGGACGGTCGTAATGGCACATTACGATATTACATACTAGAGATGAAACGGATATCCGGTAACTATCCGGTATCCGGCCTATCTGGCCTTGTTTTCACTATCCGGCCGGATACCGGATAGTAATACAGTATCCGGCCGGATTTCGGATATTAAAATAAAAATACATTAGTTTACACAAAGCAAATGATACGACAATAGGATGAGAACAACTTTTATTTGTATAATTGCAAAGTAATTGGTTAAATATTAATTAGTTCGTTTAGTACTCAAAATTAACAAGTGGCAAATTGTGGTGAATGAATAGCAAATTTTCCGCATTTGTTGGTAACAGGCGACCCTAAAACTATGACCACAAATGAAGAAACAATGACAGAAACAAACACGAACTCACACACACAACTCGATCTCCGCTCACGTGCGATAACACCCGAACGCGCCCGAATATTTCCGAAACGGCCGAATATTCGGTGGCCGAATATCCGGCGCTTCGGCCTCGTAGCTTGCCGAATATCCGGTATCCGGCCAAACCACTATCCGTTTCATCTCTATTACATACATATATGTCACGCCTTGTTCCCAATGGGGTAGGCAGAGACCATCTCTCTCCACTTGCTACGACCCTGGCACGCTTCTCTTGCTTCCTCCACTTTGATGAGCGTCTACATGAATGCTCGTCGGCTGCGAGTACTCTTCACCCGGCCTTTCTTTAGGCCATCTTCGATTTGATCGAGATATGTCCGCCTAGATCGACCTTCACCGATTCGTCCTATCATTCTTACCTTTTGTGTATCTCTTTCGTTAATCTTCCTTCATTCAATCTTTCAACATGGCCTAACCATCTAAGCATCCCTTTCTCTATCTTTGTCACTACATCTTCAACTACGCTGCATCGCTCCCTTATCACACTGTTCCTGACTTTGTCCTTCGATATTAGTGCGTTATAACCAATACGCACGTATATCGTACCACATTTGCGAAACAGAAAAAAAAAAAACATTTTCTCAAACACGCTAGGATATTTGAGCATTATTTTGACAACCTTCTTCGAGATAAATCGAAATTGCTGTACTGGCCAAATACATGCGAGCAGCGGCCGGCAAAAAATGTATGAAAATCCATATCTGTGGTGTTTTAGCGGACAAATAAATATACATGTAAATTCATATCTATCGTGTATTTTAAAAATGGAACGATTTGTTGCTCCGAAAAATGGCAAACCAAGGAGCCAGCTTATCAGAGTTTTATTCAAATATCGAACTGGCTTGCAAAAAAAAACCTGTTTTATAATGAAAAAAAAAAACAAACGATTCCTTTGGCGCCTGTAAAATTTTGTTCATTGTTGGTCATTGAGTTTGAAAAGTCCACTTTTCAAACTCTATGACCAACACATTTGAATACTTGTACATTCAATAACTGTATTTTCATATAAAAGTTCTGCTTGGTACTACTTAGTTTTAATTTCCGCGCATTATTTGAGAAAAGTACTATACAAGCCTTGGCCACAACTAGGCATTGATGGACTTACGTATGTGTGGCTCGGCTTCGCCTCGGCCCACACGTACACGTTCGTTCATCAATGCCTCTATTACTGGCTGCAGTAATGTACTATTAAATAAATTCAATCTGTGAACGCACACTGTTGCTTTCCCGCTATTTTACTACTGACTGGCGCCGCGCGGCGATTAGTTCGAAATTTGAATAGCAACAGCGCGCGAACTGACAAATAATACTGTTATGGAATTTGTATGGACTATAATTTAACCATTCGCTTTGGTTTTTTATGACCCGCTTTACATATTTAAAACCGGTGGAATTACATCAGCTTTATGAGCAAAAGTATAAAAATATTGTTAAAAAAATATAACGGAAATATATTATGACAAAGTAGTTCATTTATGTTGTAACTTACCTTTCATTGAGACCTGTAGTCGTTTCCGATGACCTGTGCGAGTGATTTTGTTTGGGTGATGAATTTTCTGAAATATAGGCTACAGTTTTATTTAACATTAATGATTTTATACATTTTAAGCATTGATTGTGCCTGCCCGCGGAAAGTACCAACAAAACACGCGGTGTTATTATGCGTAGATGGCTTATGCCCTCGCATTATTACAATTCCGAGTTGCAACTTTATCGTTAGACGAGGAGTGTTCGGTGTAAATAACCGAACACGTGAGTGGCGCAATCGTTTGCTATGCGTCGCACTAATGAATGATAATTAATTAGTGCATTACTCGCGACTATCGCGGCCGGGTGTGCTCTAAACATAAACATTTAACATTTGTAAAACATTTCAATATATCGTTAACAACATCAAATCACACCACATTAATGGTCCTTCGAGTCGGATATGAACCAGCGACCTATGGATTTACAGTCGACAAATCCATTAATGTGATTTGACGCCAAGTGTGACACCCTCGGCAACCACCGTAGGGCCGTCTATTTTTATGACGCAAGCTTGACCAATTTAAGAGACATAATAAATATGTAACATTCTTCCCTAAGAATATCTGCCAAATGTCGTCGACATATTTGTCCCTTATTAACATCTACCTTGTACCTTGTCACTCCCTAGTGAAAAATGCTTTTGTCGATCGACAGTCCACGCACCTGGCCCTGTAGCCAAAGTAGCACACGTCGCGTTTGTTTCAATGAAATAGAATGTATGAAATTGATTCCGAATTGAAATCATCCCCATACAATGCCGTTCTATATCGAAACCAACGCAGATAATATGTTATCTATGGCTCCTGGTTCGACTGTAAATATAATAGGTGCGTGGCTTTTGCTTGTCCGCACACAGCGGCGACGCTCACTTGGTCACGCGACGTCAACAAAACTACGAGAGAGTACTTAATGAGAAATTGATTAAAATTTTTATACCTTGCGATGAGGGCATCGGATAAACGCCTATTCTGTGCATATCGTGGATGCTTTGGCGACGACGCCGCACTGCGGCAACGCTGCTCGAATGCGAGGAATGTTCGTCTTCGCGTCCACTCTGCCATGACAAATAATTATAGACTGCCTGTAGCGGCTTCTTCGTTTCACATGTACGACTTCTAATTTAACGATCTTAAGTTTTATTTTTGTGTCTAATTACGAATATAGGCTAAATGAATATGTCATATATTTATAAGTGTAAATAACATAAAGTCATTTGCGTACCTAGCATAATACGTTGAGCCAAGCCATAAAGGACCTCACTCTTTCAAAATCAGTGCATACCATTTAAGATTGACATATATTTCTATTTAATTAACTTTGACAAAAACACTTAAAATTAGCATCAGTATATCGCATCTGAGTGTCGCAGACTTAGTTCCCTCAACTGAACTAAAAATAAGTGATGTGCTTATATTTCATGGAAGGAATATTGCCGCAGAGTTATAGCCTCATGTGCTGGTGGAGCGTACACTCACAATATTGTGGTCTAGTAGAAAGGACTGTGAACACTTTTTGTGTTGCGCTGAGGAAAATGCATACCCCTCGCCCCGGTAAAGGCGCGGGGTTAAGAGGGCTCTCCTCCCCAGAAGGGGGGATTTCCCTCCACAGACGCGTCGAGGAGAACTGACCCAGCTATAATTATAGTGATGTATTTCATTATTGTTATGCATGTTATAATTTGTGCTCGGAATAGGTAGTTTAATTTTATGTACTTGCGATTTTGCGACATCAATAGTATGGATATGCCTGGGAATTTACTATTTTCAGAGATTGCAAAAATATTATATTGAACTTTCAAAATAGTATTTCATCTTTTAGCTTATTGTTGTAATAATAAGTTGTAAACATAAAATTTTACAATAAAGGCGTAAAGAAACGAATAGCAAATAAAAACAGAAAATTTTAGAAATGTTACCCTTACATTGACTTTCTTTCTGCAAGTAAATAAAATTAAACTACCTATTCCGAGCACTAGTTATAATTACAGTTTTGTGTTTTATTATTGTTATTTGATTATTAAATTTTGTAATTTACATGTCTATAACTCCTTGTTTGTTTGTATGTTACTTGCTGTGTGTGTTGGTAGACCAAATAAAGATCTTATCTAACTATCTACGTATCTGGTACTATGTGTTGAAAGGATACCCCGACGTAACAAGTATGTACATGTAATAATAACTAAATTATGCATAAGATGAGAGATAAACAAAGGATTGATTGAAAACGCCATACGTGAATTTCTCTTGTTGAAACTCGTTATTAGATGGTGTTACTTGCATATGGTAATGGATGACCAAAATAAAAATAAACTTTATTCAACATAGGAATTTACAGACCCTAATTGACGTCAAAATGTTCATAAGTTTGAGTAAAAACATAATAATTAAATAAACATGATTGATAAATCCACATACCTGTTCGTGGCGGTTTAAGCTGTTTCCTCTGAAATAAATATAAATCGATACATAAAACACCTTCCTCATTTGGTACACATTTATTGACAAATTACGAACTTGGTAATATTTGATACTGGTTGTATCTAGTAAAATGGTACTAAGCAGCAATCCTCTCTAGTTTCAAATTGATTTCTAACAAGTATTCTAGATTTTTGTAAATATTCATAATATTGACTTTAAATCTAGTATCACAAGTTATTGTAATGTAACAAATCGTCTATTGTTGTATAAAACACAATGCCCCGTTACCATAAACTGGGCAATCTAGTTTTTTGCCAAGACAGTTAGTTGTACATAGAAGAAATTGACTTGCCCACAGCTTCGTCTACGAGGGGTGCTGTTGTTCGAGCTGCCTTCGTCCACATCCATAAATAGATCTGTTGGTTTTGCCCGAGAATCAAATACGACTTCTATTTTGTTGTGATCTGTAAATAATTGTAGTTTTTGAATTCACATTAAAACTTTAACTATGATTAATCTAAGCTTTTAATAATATCAGTTGGTACACACCACGCACACTTTCATTAAATTTCGCTTAAATGGCCTCTACGCGTTGGATCTGTATCCCCGCGCAAGCCTTATAAAGGACCGTGTCTTATAAAGATACGTGATTTAAGCTACATAATAATAATATTCATCTGCTTTTTTGGGGGGCCTATTTAGTGAGCGGCCAGTCACCACCTGCCATATTTAAAATTAATTAGGAGGCTTTGAGAAGGCAGGTGACCGGAGTCTCTTCCATAGTCCGGTTCTCATTGCCACCAAAATCGAAATGCAATAGTCCACAGGCTTTTCGACCACTAATGACAATAATTTCTGTGCATCTAACTGGGTGTAGTCTTTGGCTGCATTTTTCATGATGCAGATAGAGATTGGACCCAGTTGGTACACTCCACGCACACTTTCATAAAATTTCGCTTAAGTGGCCTCTACACGTTGGATCTGTATCCCCGCGCACGCCTTATAAAGGACCGTGTTTTACAAAACCACGTGGCATAAGCGATAATAATAATCGTACGGAAGTATGGAAGGACGAAGAGCTGCACGGAAGGTTTTATCGGGCCTTAATGGGCCCTGATGTAGACCTTCCTGCGTCGGTAAACCGGCTGCGCTTCGATGACCTCTTTGGGGAAACTGAGGGTTTTGTCTGTGCAATTGCAGACGAAGTAATGATGACGAACAACTATATAAAATATATCCTAAAGGACGGTACCGTCGACATATGTCGGGCATTCCGCCGTCCCGAAGAGTCACTTAGGCATATTATCTCTGGTTGTTCTCATCTTGCAAACGGTGAGTATTTGCAAAGACACAACCTAGTAGCCAGGATCATCCATTAACAGCTTGCCCTTCAATACGTCCTTGTTGAGCACAGACACAGTACTATAAGTACGCACCAGCGCCAGTTCTTGAAAATGGCCGTGCGTTGCTTTATTGGGATCGCTCTATCATCACGGACAGGACTATTGCGTGCAATAAACCTGATATGGTCGACCGCTCCCAACACCGTGCTAGCTCGTTGATATTACCATCCCTCATGATTCGAACCTCGTAAAAGCCGAGAAGGACAAAGCCAGTAAGTACCTTGACTTAACATACGAGGTAACCGCCATGTGGGATGTTGATTCGACGATCATTGTTCGATAGTTGTGTCTGCTTGATAGCGAAGAGTCTCGATCAACATCTTAAGAGGCTCTCGCTTGACGGATGGATCAAGGGCCGAATACAAAAGGCAGTGATTCTCGACACGGCACGTATTGTCCGGAGATTTCTCTGTATGCAGCCCTAACCACCGGTTTGCTTGGGCCTTGCCTCGCTGCCGGCGGCATACTAGGTCAAAGTTTTTTATAGTATTTATGTTTCTTTTATATATCTACTAGCTATCTGCCCGCGGCTTCGCCCGCTTCGGGATTCGGTTTTCGGGATTGGGTCTATAGAGGGTTAAGGGTCTATAGCTTTTGCCCACGGCTACATATGCGCGGAAGTCGGTTTATGGTGCGAAGGTTTTATCGCGCTTCCTGTGAGACTATACGTTTTTCCGAGACAAAAAATACCGCAAAACCTTGCTCAAGAATCACTCTATCTATTGATGAAAAACGCATGAAAATCTGTGCAGTAGTTTTTGAGCGATATATTGCGCCTCCCGTGGGATTTATTGGTTTTTCCGGGATACATCATAGCCTAGAACCTTCTTCAACAATCATTGTCTATTGATGAAAACTGCAGGAAAATCCGAACAGTAGTTTTTGAATAGTCTTTATCGCGCATCCTATGGGATCTGTCGGTTTTCTGGGATAAAAATAGCCTAAAACATGAAAAATCATCCAGTAGTTTTTGAGTGAAGCCTTTATTGCGCATCCCGTGGGATCTGTCAATTTTTCCAGGTTAAAAAGTACCCTATTATTTAATCCGGACTTTTATCTTTACGTCTGCAAAATTTCCAAGCAATCGGTTCTGTAGTTACGGCGTGAAAGCGGAACAAACAAACAAACTCACTTTCCGATTTATAATTAGTAAAGATATTGTAAAAAACTTAAATTTAAGATTACTAATTAAATATATGAATAATAATAAAAAACGTGTTGAGAAATCATACTAAAAGTAAACTAAATGTCATTTACGCTGATTTCATGAACGTGGTATGGTTGGTGGTGGTATCGTTAAATCGTGTCACATTAGGTCAAGTCTCTTGACAATGTTCTTACGAATTTGCAATCATACACAAAAAGTTTCTCACTGTATACTCGCGAGCTGTAAGGAATCGTGTTGAGATTTCTTATCTTAATTAATAATCAATTATATTACATAATTTTATTTAATCTCAATTTGTTATTTAATTCTAAGATCAATCGTAGTGAAGTACCTATGTGATTCTATTTTTTGTTCGCGTTTGCACTAAACGTGTTTTGTCTAAACTGAGTTGAATGATTATTTGATTTTTTGACATTTTACATCTATTCCTTAGTTCTAAGCGCGAGCTGTCAATAAAGTGTATAATCTTTACCATTTTAGTAGGTACTTTGTTATGGTATTACTGATCATAGCAAAAATGAATACAACTTCTCTTTGAAAATGATAGCTGAGAGCTCGCAACTTGAAATTATGTTTAGCGAACTGATCTTTGTTTCTGATATACTTCATTTTAACAAATTATTTTGCAACTTGTGGGCACAGTCGTATAACTAAGCGATATAAATAAACATTCGCGTAGTGAGTTATGGAAAAAATCAGCGCCGAGACAACCATTGTCAAACAAAGAAATAATTACAATAAACTAAAACAGATTAATATACTAACTACAGAACACCATAGCCATACCTCCAGAATCTTCACTAAACATTCGTTTAGAGTCGATAATGCTTTGGCGGCGTGAAATTTCGGTGCTAGCGTTTGTATGCGCCTGTTCTTTATGAGTTGCCGCTAATTCCAACTCAAGCTTGGACAGTTTACACTAAAATGGAAAATGATTATGATGTAAAAACACAATTTTTATTATAACACTATATATACAATTATAGTATAAATAAAATATTTATACAGAGCAAACACTATTAACATGATGTTTACAATCTTTATATTTAAATTACCTCTAAAACGTCTTTTTCAATTTTCAGACAACGTATTTCTTCTTTTGATGTAATGATATTGTTGTTCATATCTTCGCATTCCTTGGTTAGTGTGGTGCATTTAAGTGTAAGTTCTTCTATTTTGGAATCCTTCTCAGTAATAGCGTTATTCTTTTCTTCTTGTTGTTTTTGCAGTCTAAATGTAAAGAGAATATTTAAACACCTGATAATCTGAGTCGTCGATAAAAATGTTTCAATGAATTGAATCAAGAATTCGGAATAAAAGAGCGTATCAAAGAATAGCACAGCGTAGGAAATTAGAAAAAGTACAAAGTAGTAAGTCATTATGATGTTTTCAAAACAAAATGTGGTAATATTTCTTAGTGTTTAACTAATTAAAAACCTTATTTCAAATATAGGTGGGTTCTATCTAAGGAAACACTTAACCTATAAGACTAACCTACCCTAAGACTATAGGAAGTTGATGGACATTCCGGCGTTATTTGTACGTTACTGGTTATTTGTACGTTTATAGCTACACTTCCTATATAAAAAATGTTACATTTAATGTGAAATGCTTGAAATGTGTTCGTTTCATTAGAATTACTTAAATAAATCACTTAAACAAAATTTAACTGAAATTTCTATATTGACATACTTTTATGAGATATAAATTGCTCAATCAGATTATTACGAGTATAGTAAAAACGGCCATAATCAGTTGTAGTCGTCTACATTATCGCGATCACATTTATAGAGAAAAAAATGAGTACATATATAGTTTGCAGAATTGCAATTATGTAAATGAACTTATTATAAATAATAAAAAAGGTTTTTCAATTTTTGTGATGTAGATTTTTGTACAATTCTACATTTTAGGAATGGTACACAATTGCACTTTACAAACATAAACATAATAATAATATTGCTTAGATGTCTTAATGAAGCAACTGTGCTATGACAAATTTCATTAAAAAGTATATTAGTACCTGCTTATAAATCTGCACTGTATTTCCACGGCTTTTTCATGTGTCTTAACATTCATTTCCAATCTTTCACAGTCTTTACATTTTTTTTCTAATTTTCCTTTTAATTCAGCATTATGTTCTGATAAAGCATTGATTTCAATTTTCAACTTTTCTATCACAGCCAAGTTATCCCGAATAGATTCATTCAATGCGAGAATATCTGAGGTCATTTTATTAAGTGCTTGCTTACTTGTCTCTATGGTATCTTTCGATGTTTGCAATTCTGTCATACATATTTCCTTTTCTTTGGTTATTATTTCATTTAAAATTTTCAAATCTTTAATTTCAATTGTGCATTCAGTAATACTTTTTAATAACTCTTCTATTTCCCTGGCATTTGAATTGTTTTGCTTGTCAGATTCTAAATTTTGAATAATATTTTCTTTTTGCAGTATATTTTCTTGTAAAATTTTTAACTGTGTAGTTAAATCATCAATCTGAGTACTTTTATAATTGTTTTCATCTAGTGTGGTTTTATGTGATTCACTTAAATCATCATATAATGTCTTTTGTGATACTAATTTGTTGTTTAATTCAGTAATGTTAGTATTTAATAATTGTTTTGATTCTTGTAATTCATTAATTTTAGTTAACATATTTTCCACTTTATTTTTATATTCTTCATTCTCGGAATTTGATTTGTCAAGTTTTATCGCAAGACATTTTTTTTCGACATCCATTTCAGATATTTTAATAGTACATTCTTTTACTATTCCTTCTAATAATAGGCGTACATTTTCACCATTAACGATACTGCTATCAATAATATCAGATGAGAATATATTTATTTCTTTGAGTTTAATGCAACATTCCTTAATAACCTGACACAGATCTTGTTTTTGTTTAACTAAATCTAATGTTACAGCACTACATATGTCATGCATTTTCTCTTTTTGAGCCTTTAATAAGTTGTATTCGTTTTCTCTGTCAGACAGCAGAGATTTCATTTCCATTATCTTTTCATTCAGCTGACCTGTCGTAGTTTCCATATTTGCTTGTAACGATTTGTATTGCTCATTAATATTAGACAGATCTTTTTCATAATTGTAACTAACGGATTTAATTAACTTTTCAAATAAATTAGTCGAGCACAATCCAAAGTTAATATCTATAAATTGTAAAAACTTTTCCTTAAAAATAGATACATGTCTCGCGATATTGTTATCTTCGGATATATTTAAAATTTCTTCGGAGACTGAATTAAACTCTTCCTTAATTAGAGATAGAGTATTTATATTGGTAGCTAGTGTATTCTCTTTCTCTTGGAGGGACAATGTTAACTGTCTAGTTTCATCCATAATATTCTGTAGACGGGATTCCATTTCATTTTTAGAATCCTCAAGGCATTTCAGATTGTTTACTAAATTTCCAACCTCACTACTATGTTTCGACATAATATCGGTGTATAATATTTTCACTATCTCAATAAAACGCATATTGCTATTGAAATTCTCCTTTTCTAGTGCAGTTTTTTCTATTATGTAATTCAAGCTCTCTGTTTTCTCTAATATGTATAAATCTAAACCATAGTTACTCTCCAGAGCCAATTTATTGGATTGCTGGGTGCTATCATCCAATTCCATGCTTTCTACAGCAGATAAATTACTGTATTCTAGTTGGCTTTTGATTGTTGAAACTTCTTTATGTAGTTCTTTACAATATTCTCTACCTGCGTGTAACTCATTCTGCAAGGTACTTATTTTATTAAGTCTTGTGGTGGTTTCCGAATCACTAAGACTTCTGTTGAGTTTTGAGTGTAGGTCTTGATTATGTGTAATTTCCATGCTGTTACTCTTAGCAAGGCATCGGGAACATTTTACAGATGCTGCAATTTTTTCCATGTCGGTTTCTAATAGCTGTTTTTCCAATTCAGTATTGCAAGATTGTAAAGATTCAACTTTTTTCAGTAGTTCTTCATTTTCTGTTACGTGTTCAAATACGTCTGTTGACAACGAGTCATTTTCTTCTTGCAGACGTTTTATTTCAGCAGTTTTTTCACGTAATAAGCATGTCATCCTGGAAAGTTCGTCATGCTTTTGGTTTGATGTTTCTTCCAATATAGTTAATTTCTGCATTATAGTGTTATATTTTTTTTCTAAGTCTTGTTTTTCAGCTGTTAAATCAGCTACTTTTTGTAGGCATGTTTGTAATTTATCAGATGTATTTGAATCTTCAAGTACATTTATAGGTTCTAGCGTATTTAATTTAAGCGGGCTAATTTGAGTACCACATTTACGAGTTTCTTTTTGTGTATATTCTTTTATTTGATGCACTAGTCTTTCATTTTCTGTTATTAAAAAACTAATTTTTTCATCTAAATCTCTATGATCACATTGATTTTCGAAACATTGTTTACTGTTTATTGGTTGGGTAAAATTATTTTCATCAACAGTTTGACACGCTACGTCTGTACTGGAGACGATTTGTGTCATATCTGAATAAGTCTGATCCATACCTGTCAAAGTATTATCTAATGTTGATGTAACTGTTAGATTCGTGTCTAACATAAGTATATCACCATCTAATGTTGAATCGTTCTTTAAATTATTTAATGAAGAATCATTATCTAATACACACGGTAAAGAAAATCTTTTTATACCAGAATAGTGTTTATCAATAAAAGAATTGTCATTTTTTAATATTGTCAATAACTCATACAACTGTTTCTTCAGAACAGGAAAATCTTTATGACATACATTATGAAAGCGATTATGATGATGTTGCAATACCTTTACTTGCGTTTTAAGTAACCCATTTTCAGCGTAAGTAGTTGCAGTTAATGTTGATAGATTCGTTTTATGGTTATTTATTTTTTTTTGGAGTTCGTATGTTGGTGCTAGAAGAAGTTCAACTTCCCGCTTAATCTCCTCATGATCCGATATTAGTTTCTCATTCACTGATTCAAGATGTGTAACAAGTTTGGATAAGCGCAAATTGTCTGATTGTAGTTCTGATATCACATATCTGTCATCATGTTCTTTGTTTTCATGAAAATGATCACCTGTAGATATCAGTTTCACATTCAAGGATTCGAGATGTTTTACGTGTTTTGATAATCTCAAATTTTCTAATTGTAGTTCTGATATGATATCTATATGATTACATTCTTTTTTATCGTAATAATGGTCAGGTACAGATTCATTATTCACAGATTCCAAATGTTTAACAAGTTTTGATGGTCTACAATCCACGGATATTGATGACTCACATTCTATTATTATTTTTGTGTTATCACATCCGGTTTTACCATAAATATCAGTATGTTTGATACTAAAATCTGAATTCGATGATGAAACCGATTTTTCTGGATGTATCATTGCTAGAAGTTTTTGGTAACAAATTGTAAGTAAGCTAGATGGGTTATGAAAATGTTTTTCTCCAACGGATGTTCGAATATTACCATCGACGACATTCCCTGTTTCATCAGACATATGGCGCTCTGCGATTTTTAGATTTATATTACTTTTTTCTTTTCCTAATTGTGTTATTTGATTTAATATTATTTGATGTAACCCAATAACATTTTCTTTTAAGCACTGAGATTTAACGAAAATTTCCTCTAAATCATTTGCTTTTTGGTTTAATTCCTTGCGTAATTGCTTTAAAGTATCACTGTTTAAAACTACATCTAGATTTAAGTATTCATTTTCTTGCTTAATTTCCTCCAGAAATGTTATCAGTTGGTTGCTATTTTTCTTAATTACAAATATATTATCCAGGAGATTTTCATTCCTTTCTTTCAAACATGCAATTTCTACTTTAGCTGCTGATAGGCATTGATTAAGAGTCCAGCTTTCTTCCAAATCATGATATTTCATATCAGAAATACATTTCTTAATTTGATGTAAGCTGTTTACAATATTTTCATATAAATTTACTTCACTATTTTTGTCTATATTTAAAGCATCAATTAGTGTAATTATTAAATTATATATTTTACATAGTTCTGTACAGTTTTTATCTATAACTTTCCGATTCTTTTCATGTAGGTTTTCAATAGTGTTCGATTTTTCCATGAGATCGTTTTCTAATTTGGATAAAATTTCATGTTGTTTCATGAATTCCATTTCATTTTGAGTTATAATATTTTCTTTAGAATGTATGGCTTCCTTTAATTCTCCACGCTGTATAATTAAATCATTAATAACTTTATTCTGCTCTTGTAGGGATTGCAGTTGATTTTGTAAAACACTTTCTTTGTCTTTTAAGGCTGATATCATATCATCTTTGTTTAACAATTCTGTTTTAAGTATTTCATTATCCTCCTTACATATTTTCAGATCATATTCTAATGAATTAATTTTTTTATTGTTTGAATTCAATAGTGAACTCATATTCTCACGCTCTTTGGTCAACTGCTCTATAACAATTTTATTTCCATTGTGATCACGTTCAGATTGAAGAAGATGTTCCATTTTGTCTATAAGTTTTGAATTTAAGATATTCAATAGATTTTTTATAGTTTCTAGATCATTGATGTTGTCATATGACATATTAAATTCACATCCAATCAATTTGATAATGGTATTTTTTAAGGAATAAACACACGATTTGATTTCAGTTATTTTTTCCTTATTATCAGCTTTCTTCATATTAAGTTCTGTTAGGATGTCATCTTTTGTAATAATATCTTTTTTTAAATTACTAATAGACTCATTTAATTTTTTTATAGTTTCCGTCATAAGGGTTTCGTGATTGTCCTTTTCAGCAATAGTTGCTAAAAGTAGAGAATTTTTAGTCTCCATTAAAATAAAATTTTCTTTGCATTCTTTAAAACTTATCTCTAATTCTGCATGCTTCTTTGTAACTTCTGTTAGCTCTCTAGTTAAATTTATTTCTCTTTCAGCATAATTTTGTTTTTCTTCCATTAATTTATTAATTATTTTAATATTTTCTTCGAAGCCACTTTTTAATTTATTTACTTCATTTTTCTCACACTCAGATTTCAAATCAGCGTCTTTCATACAATCCGTAGATGATACTTGTGTATTCGATTTCAATGATTCTATTTCTTTATCTTTCTTATTTAATGCACACCTTAAACAATTTATAATATTTTTGATATTATCATTATTAGCGATGAATTGTTCTTCATTGGCAATCATACTTTCAATTACACTCTCATTGACAACTACGTTCTTTATATTATCTTTATTTGATAACTTTACTTGTAACTCTTGGATAAGACCATTATAAGATTCAATATCATTATGTGCCGATTCTAAATTTAACTTTTGGCTTTGAATTGTAGACTGCAAGGTTTCAACTGTTGATTTTAGAACAGAGTTTTCAGATTCTGTAATCAGTATACTTTCTTGTAATCCATCAATTGTAATCTGTAATTTTAGGCTAGACGCGTTTAGCATGTCTATTTTTGAATTTTGCGCTTGTATAGTAGCCTCCAGTTGTTGAATAATTGGATTTGTACTTGTTGATTCATTCTGAATAACACTAATCATGTTATGAAGTTGCAAAGTATCTTTATTATTATCTATACTATTCTCCATATCACTGTTTACTAAAGATATATCTTTTGAAATATTCATGAAGTTGATTTCTTTTCCGAAACATTTTTTTGGTAGTTTATCTGCATAATAGGTTATATATTAGCAAAGTACAAATTCTAACAACACTTATATTAATTGAATTATACGTAGTACATAAGAGTACTTACCATAATCTTCGACAGTTTTGTGCACTGTCCTACTTTTTTGTTCTTCTAATAGTGATAATAATTCTTCTTCTCTTTGTTTAGATTTCTTTTGAAGCGTTTCAAACATGACTTCCCAGTCTGTGAGCTTTGTTGTATATTCCGAACACAGTAATTCTAATGCAGACTAAGATAAATATGCAATTAGTATTCAACATGAACCAAAAGCTATGACAATTATAAATATTTGCGAAAACTATACCTTTTCGGATTTCACAGATTTTATTTCTTCATTAGATTTACTAACTTTAATTTTTAACTGATCTAATTCCAAATCTTTATCTTTGCTCTGTTTGTGAATTGCTGTCATTTCTTCCTGTAAAGTAGTTATAACAGACGCGTTTTGTTCTAGTTTCTCTATTAATTCGATCTGAAATATGTATGGATATTGATTAAAGTGTTAATATATATTGGCAAAATAGAGTAAAATAAATTTAATTTAAAACATATTTTATAATGGATCGCATTGTGAATCCAAATCTTTCTTGAACCCACATATATATTATTAATATTTTACATTGGTCAGCGTTTACAAATTAAAATATATAAATGCTTACAAATCTTGTTTTTAGAGCTATGTAATATTAGCATTCAAAATTATTGCTAGATAATATCGCAATTGCAATGTGTAAAACGAATTGTGGGAAATGACAACGACATCATTACACATGTTACATGTGTATGAATAAGTAGCTTTAAAAGGCTTCTGATTTAGGGAGCCGCCTGTTAAGTAAAATGTATATGGAGCGTCGATGGTGCTGTAGTCCTAGCACTGGTCTACGAATCGGATAATTTGAGGGGCCCGGTCTTCAGTGGATTCATCGGATTTCAAACAACATTAAAAGGCACTTTTATTTTTACTTTTAACACCAAAAATGGACAAAAAGTGACTACGGAAAAAAAGAGAAAATTTTCTTATAATATTTATACTATTTATATGCATATTTACCGAGCTCAGGTTTAAACAAAACAATATAAACATTACATTTACAAACCAAAACTATAAAACTTCAAAACTAGTCAGTCCGCAACACTAATCATTATGTTGTCCGCAACATTTATCATTATATATATATATAACTTTAATATTTTGCTCAATTTTGTGAAAGTTGAATAATGATTAGTGTTGCGGATGATATATATATATATATATATATTTATATATATATAAAATTAAATATAGTATATTTACGTATAAACCGAATTCATCAAAGCTCTTTAACAGATTGAATATTCCTTATATTAGAAATTAGAAAGTATATTGTAGGGCCTGTTTAGCGCCCCAGATAGTTTGTCAAAATGTGTTTTTCGCATTTGATATTTAGATTTTCTGACGCTCCGACGCTGAAAGAAAATATCTTGAGGCAACCTGCATTCACTTTCACAGAAATTCAACGGTGCATGTAGTCAACTGGTCCGCAGTAGGTCAGGAGACGAATTTTTGAAACAATAGAAAACCACTTCGCATTCGAAATCGTGAGATTCGTATACGAATTACCGAATTCACTATTTCTGAATTTTCATTTCGTGCGTTGTGCAACGAGTGGTTCAACCACTGACGTGACCTTGACAGTGATCCGTTTCACGTGCGAGTCATCGCAGGATTTTTGTTTTTGTTGCTGTGGTTTCGAATTTTTCTGCGTAATTTAATCAAGAATTTGTTCTTAACGACAAAACTGAATTCGAGTGATTCAAAAATCTATAAAATTGTAAGTAGTAGAAAATAATTTCGCGCACGATTTGTATTCGTATTCGAATTCCAAATTCACGTCTAATGATTCAAAAATACGTCTCCAGGCTGGTTGACTAAGGCCTAACCTACTGACGTATGATGTACCTACTACAGCAAGTCCAGCTACCCCATTTTCAACAGATATTGAAAAAGAGAATGCTTCGACATTACGTTGAAAATAGGTTAAATAAATTTGACAGAATAGCATAGCTTGATGTGTCTTGTACATTCATTGTGTTGGTGTTCTTTGCTAAAACACTTCAGTAAACGTAAAAATTGAGAATATCTTCTTTTAATTTAATTGTCTTACATTCATTACATTCTTAACTTTTTCAGTGAGGTAAGAATTAACATTAAGAATGCATGTGATAGTATGCCTTTTCTTGCCTTGGAAAATAATAACCATACAAGTAAGCAAACTCAATTTATGTATTTACATACATAAATAGCTATTCACTAATTTCAAAAACAAAAAATCGCACTGAGCACTTATAGTATATTAACATTTTTAGATACAGACCACACTTGGCATATAGATTTTTTCTCGTTCTGTTAATTCTACAATTTCTTTAAGATTTTTTTCAGCTGTTTTCGCAGTTTTCCTTAAAATACAAGGTGGAGTTTTCGATGAGCCTGCAAATGAAATTTACATTAAATAGCCCGCAAGTATTTATTAAATTGTGATCATTGTTAGTAAATATTTACCATAGCATTTATGATATGGAGAGCAGGTTGTTATGTCTAATGAGCTGTTATCATCATCACTGTCTGCAATATAAAGAGTATATATATAAATAAATAATAGATACTTTCCATAAATATATAATATTGAAACCACCCAAATTAATAAATAAATTTTCTTAACCTTCTCACCTCTATCTCAAATCCATAATTAAGCATGAAAACTAAAAAAGAAAATTGTGAAGAAAGAAATCTATGAAATGATGAAGTATAAAACAATAGTCTGTCGCCACATATTTTTCATTAATATGGTCACACATCATGGTCGTTACTTATGTTATCGTTAGTAATTCATTAATATAAATAAGTTAATAACTTCTATGATTTGGATGTTACACAAGTTTGATTTAATTTTATATATAAAGATTAAGAAAACAAATGTGAAAGTTGATACTTTTGATAAGTTATTTTTCGTGTATGTATGATTTAAAAGTTTTATCAAATTACTTTCTTTAAAATATTATCTATTTATTTGATTCGTATCAGTCAAGAATAACTGTATAACTATATAAAAATTTGGGGCATTTAATATCAATTTTAGAAATGAATTCTGCCACCTTGTTCAGTCCTACAAAGTTCACTGTATCAACTAGTTATTGTAGTAGATATAATAAATAATGTGATCACAGGTAAGGACCTTAATTAATAGAACAGATTGTTGTTTAGGTTCTAAAACCACATAGCTCAAAATGGTGCACTCAAATTGGTACATTTATTAATTATAAACGATTTAGCTACAAATATTTTTTGACATGGTACCTAATAATAGACCAATTATATAAAAATATAAAATTACAGTTTTATTTATCTCCTGAATATTAACACCATTTTGAGATATGTTGTGTTAGATCGAAGCAACAAATTGCAAAGTCGTTATGGTGTCAATAACATTATTTTTCTATCTTTTGCGAACCAAACTTTGTTTTAAAGCAGTGCAGATATCTAATGTCATAAATTTACAAAGACAAACGGTGATGCTTGAATATTTTAAAGTCTTGAAAAACACATTAGGCCGAAATGTTTGTATGGAATCTCTCAAGTCAAACAAGTGTTTCCAATTATTGAAGTTAAGAAGTAAGAAATACTTGTATTGATACACAATGATCATGATCACATTATAGTTTCTGAGATCAGTGTAAATTTCAATCGGAACAGTTTTGATTTTCACTTACGAATGAACAGGGCAGGCCATATAATTTTATTTCATTTCACTAGGCTAATGTAAGTAAAAATAATTATGTATGGTTTGTATTGTAACATGTATAGTTTGTAATGTAATTGTTGACAATTCTCAGAAAGCTTGTAAGCAGAAATCAAGTTTCTAAAGAGGTCTAATTGATTGTTTTATATACAATGGCTCATTCTTTTTATTAGTTTAAAGACATCTTGAATTTTAATTAAGGCTCAGACTTTTCTATCAACATTATATATATATTACTTTTATTGCCTTTTTTGTTGGAAAATATTTTTAAAATACAGATAATTTATTACTTACTAGGAAACTTTGCTTACTGGCAGTATTTTAAAATGAATGTTGTTGTTATTACCAAAGATGAAAGGTTTAAACTAAATAAAACTCACCAACAATAATTACTTCATCCTTATCTGGGTTTTGGGTAGTAGGAGGAGGTGGAGTTATAACCATAATCTCGGTTTCTTCAGATACTTGAGATAATTTGCTCATATTTTGAATTGGGATAAAATCTGAAGAACTCATTGTCAAGGGACTGAAAAGGTATGATATATACTATAGAAAAGTGTAAAAAGTAGACGAAATGAAAGTTAAACCAAATAAGTAGCTGCACGTAGCTGCACTTTTGAAAAAAAGTTATCAAAAGTTATTTTGCTATATCATATTGGAAAAAATCCTAAAAGTTAAGCAATCCCTGCCCAGGTATCAAAAAAATCAAAAAATCCTCAGATTGACATATTGCTTTGCTTACAATCACTATTAAATTAAATTTTCTAATGTTATTGTATTTCCATGAAACCACTTGAAGAATAAGATGTTAATGTAGTATTTGCTTACTTGTACTTAAGTAATGGCGTGTGTAGCTTGGGCAGTATAGGTACTGGATTCTCCTCTATAGGGTACAGTGTAGAGATAGTAATGCGTCTTGATTGACCAATCTTGCGACGACTTTCCAGGCTGCTACGCTGGCCAAATCCATTTAATATAAGCTTCTGTAGTGCTGCTATTTGCTTTTGCAGGTTGTAGTTATCTTGCTGTAATCATATAAGTAATTAAACGAGAGAACTAAATAATAAGTATGACTAGCAATACATCAGCCTTGATATTTGCACAATAAAATCCATCACTAGTATGTGCTTTCCATTGAGAGTTGAGCGTGTGTACAACATAGTTTGTATTCCTTCAAATGTACTTGTAAAATAATTCTGTTAACAACAGTACCTCCACATTCTTCTTGGTCTCCAACATAACCTCCAAGTTCTTCTTGCTTTCAAGTTGAGATTGCAGCCTAGACAACTGCTTAGTTAGGCTTTGTATCATAGTTGCATCTGTTGCTACTGCATTCACCTCAGGTTTATTTTTTATAGCTTTGGCTCGGTTGGCAAATCTGGCAAAGTAAGTGAAATGTATGCATACAATTTGCATTTATGTACAACTAGCGGACCCGACAGACTTCGTCCTGTCAAAAAGATTTGTACAGTGGCAGTTTTTTGTTCCTAATTATTTTATAGACAATGTCGCATAGCCAACCAAATCGCAAAAAAAGTCTAAATGACCTATTACATTTTGTGGCTATTCAATTTTGGAACGTGCCATTAAATCCTCCAACGATGTATTCTGTGCTCCAACGCACGCACGCACACTGTTTTGATAGATATGATTGAATTTCAACTATATGTAGTGTTAATAAAGTGCAAATCGACTCTTTCATGTTAGGAACACACCTTCATTGCTTAGACAACAATTAGTGCTTGCAATATGAACTTTATACAATAACAATAAAGCTCAATTCGTACGTTTTAGTTAGAAAACGTTTGCATGGGAAAATAAAAGGACTATTTTTAGGGTATTTCCGATAATCATTCGAATTTTCCTCATTGTAAAAACCCTCCTTGAACTTCAACGAACATTAACAAAAAAGAATTGGCCCAAATTGGTCCAGGCGTTGTTGAGTTATGAGCTTACCAACACATTTTGCGATTCATTTTTATATATAAGAAATCGAGCTTTATATATAATAGATAGATAGATTATAGTGTTAAATTTAATAAAAATATTATATCTAAAACTGTAACAAAGTCATAGAAAAGATAAAAATATTTAACATACTGCAAAGTGGATATAGTTTCTTCTACAGCAGCAGGGGTGATAGCACAAATAATGCTTGTTTTGGCATTTCCACCAAGTGAATTTTGTAAAATACGCGTCAATTTACTGTCACGGTAATTAACAAACCTGGAATAAAAGGAAAATATCTGTTCAAAAACCCAATTGATTATCCTAATGAATATTCTAAATCCAGTTTACAAGTTTATAATATTAATACAAGTTTATAGTAATCAAGTCATAATTCTGTTACAAAGCAGCTGTTAGAGCTTCATTAACAGCATCTTACTGTCAGTTTACTTGTGTACAATTATACTAATTACTTATTTGGATCTTCTGATAGTTGCTTTATTACAAGACCAAGATTGGACAGAGATTTATTGATATGAGTCCCTTCCTTGAATCTTATTCCAGTTGTACCAGTTTGCCCTGATCGCTCCGAGCCTGCCAGATCAACTAGATTTAGCGTAGATACATTCACACAACCGGTTTCTTCTTCACCTTCAATGTGTTCCCGTGATTCTATAGTCTGATCGAAACAAGCAAATTATTAGCTAAAAAACAAAATTAGAATTAAAAAGCAAAAAAATTTCATTATATCTTATAAAGTACTTACAATTTGAAATATAGAATGTGATCTACTGCTTTCTTCATTCATATTAGTTGAGCAAGTTTGTCGATTTACTTCACCCTATTAAATAAAACAAATGATAATAAATACAATATACATAGCAAAACATTGGGCTTCTACATATTGATCTTGAGACAATTCTTATATTGTAAGTAAATGTGACTGTTTTCTGTGTGTGATGCTTTACTTCATGCGCTGCTGTCAGTTGATAATAAAATGCAAGGAATATATTGATATATTAAAGTTAAATAAAACTATCTGCCTGTTTGAACAAATACTTCAATTGTCATATTTTTGGCGTCTTTGCTACTAGTTTTAGTCTAATATTATAGTATAATGTATAGCTGTTAGTTTTCAAAATAGATAGACAAAAGAGAACAAAAACAGTTATCAAATTACCAGTAAGTCCTCACCTTCAGAATATTATAATAAATAATAATATATATGTCTTTGACAGATACAATAATATACAAATATACCTCTCTTAAGTATTTCAGCACTTCTTCTGGTGATGTAGTAACATGCTCACTACAATCGACTTTCACACCAGAATTGGTTCTTGATTCACTAACTTTAATAATATTGTTTTCTAAATTGAGGAGGTCTCTCAACATATCATTATATATTTCAATATATGATACTCTGTAACAAATTAATTATATTAATAAAATGGTTTAGTAACCAGTTTGCATATCCTTTAAATAATATTGTTGTTCAAATACTTGTAATAACTACAAGTATTTGAACAGTAATGACATCTAAAGAGAAATGGACAGGCCATTTCTTTTTGGGTGACATTGCCTCTTACTATAACTCATCACACTTAGGCGCATTAGAACTAATTGTAAGCTTTGAGACTTTGTCTAGTTTTTAATGTATATCTAGTTAAATTGTTAACGTTTTATATATTTACAATTACTCATGTAAATGTAAATCTATGTGTTCCTAAAACTTGAGTTAAAATTCTTCTGAAACTATGCAAACCTTTGTAAATAAAAATCATTTAGTACAATTTATAAAGTATATCAAAGAAATAAAACCCTGTTCTCTAACAATTTTAGTAATGAACAGAATTGAA
Organism: Scirpophaga incertulas; assembly: GCA_036419045.1. NCBI lineage: Eukaryota > Metazoa > Arthropoda > Insecta > Lepidoptera > Crambidae > Scirpophaga > Scirpophaga incertulas. The sequence continues at coordinate 9,481,410 of CM071637.1, read as the reverse complement.
ATGAATGTACTCAAATCTTATTAGATTAAAGTATATTGTGGCACTCCAACGCATAAAGATATTTCATCTTTCGCAAATTCATATTACTTTATCTAATATATGATACATGTTTTGTATGTAGTGGTAATATAAGTTATGTAGACAGGATTTAAGGATAGCCATTGGATATCTTAGTTTTGACAGTATATTCAAATTATAGTTGAGCGAGCTAGGGAAGTATTTTTGGATTGCAGCAAGTGGAAAACTGTTATCTCTGTCTATCCACATGGGAGGTGTGAGTATGTTTTATATGTATTATATATTTGTATCATTACTTAACATTAAAACTGTTAAGCAAACCAGATACTATAACATTTATATAAACAATATTATAAGTGTACAATAATTTGAAGAAACAATTAATATTATTTCTTAAATAGCTATTTATTATACTATAATTAGTAAATACAATAAAAATAATTTCAGTATGGTCATTATTAACAACTATGTGCAGAAAGCCTTTAAGTCTCAGCCCTCTCAGTCTCAATTCCAGCCTCACAATCAATGAAAAGATGTGAGGTAGTAACTACAGACTATGGCAATAGTTGTTTAGATAATTTCAATTTCCTATGTTTTTAAATATTTCAGCAATTATTATGGTATTCTTGACAGAGTAATCTAATAAATATAAGTTATGCCACTAACACGACTTTGTTTTATTATTGATCATTATAATACATACCTTACTAAAAAATCTCTGTTAGGTATATTTTTGATAGTCTTATATAAATTATATACAGCCAAAGGAATAATTCCAGGGGAATCATCAGTGCCTGACATGGTGTAAGTTTTACCCGAAGAAGTTTGTCCATAAGCAAAAATTGTCCCATTAACTCCGGCAATAGCAGCCTCCACAATCGGTTTAGCAACATCATTGTAAATTTCAGTAGTTTTACATTTCTCCTCATAAACTTTGTCTGTAATATTAGTGCAAATGAAAATTGTAAGTATAGATGAAAGATACTATTGAATAAAAGTATTTAAACATGATTTTGTAAACTACCTACAAATAACAATCTCATAGACTTGAATATGTTTTAACCTCAAAACTATTCTTACCAAAAGTAAAGGATGGTCCGAAATCTTTGCCTTTTTGGTCAAGTTGATATAAAGTATTGTTTTTTATGCGCCATTGGTATGAAAGCTTCTCCTCAATTTCACGAGCAATCAGGGGCCTAACTTTGACAACTACCTTAATATTGTCACTCATATTTTGTGATATAGAACTTAACGCAGGCTTCTTTAAGGTGATACAAATTATTAATGGTTTGTATTAATTTATCACATTTTCAAACAATATGTAACATGTAAATATTAACATTTTGTAAAAATGCGAAGACAATCACAAGCCGACACAAACATTAAAAATAACCGATTTAACTTTTAACCAGTGCTGCCATTACTAAATACAGGTCAACGGTGATGCCCTCAGTGTTGCCAAATCGAATTTTTAAAGGGAGCTAGATTATATGTGAAAAGAAGCTAAAAAAGAGCTAGATTTTTTTTAAAAAAAGAGCTAAATTATTTAATGTAAGTAAGTAGGTACTGTTTATTAAAAATCAAAATCAACATTTACTTATAATACTAATATAATATTCAAGTCTGTTCATAGATGGCGTTCAATAATTTTTTACTACGAAGCCCGCATCTCCATACTACGCGACGTTTAAAAACTGATCCCGCTTTGCATGTACCATACTTATGTCCCGACTAATACGTATTTAAATAAGCTTCGTTGGTGGGATTCTGATAAAGACTGTATAGAGTCTCAGCCGCATAACACTTTTCACTATTTCTCACTAGGCTAAAATGGAATCTTAGTTCAACCCACTGTTCTAAAATCCTCTCTGGTATCTGTCGGTATTGGTAATCTGGTAGCGCATGCTTGTGTTCATGGACTAAATACTCCAAATGCCTTGGAAGATGCTCGGCAGAAGCTTGAGAAATAGACAACTGAATCGAATGACATGTACATTTTACTAAAACGAGATGAGGTACTTCCGTTTTTAACTTTTGATACACACCACTGTGTATTCCAACCATTACTTTGGCGTTATCTACACCAATACCTCGTAACTGCTTTATATTGAGACCGAAGAAGTTGAGAGTTTCTTTCACAGCGTTAGTGATGGATTCGTCATCACCTTTCTTTATTTCGGCTAATCTTAGAAAGGTCGAAACTATTTCAAATCTTTTTTTGCTGTAATACTGTACTACGATACCGAGCAGTTTAGTAATGCTGATATCAGTACTCTCATCTAATAGTAAACTGAATGGTCCATCGTCTATATCTCTTTTTAATTCGGTTACGAAATGCGGATTTAGTACATTCTTTATGATAGCACTACATTTTGTTCTGTGTAATTTTAAGTTTTCGGCATCTTTGAATTGTTTTTTACATAGTAAACCTAGGTGATCGACAGGTAATATTGAAGTATGAGCGCATATAAAAAGAGCCAATGATCCTTCAGCGGAATTTATCTCAGAATCAATTTTCGGTTTTGGAGAAAAAACTATTTTTGATTGTCCCGCTGAAAATGGTTGCGCCGCTTTTAGGTGTTTTGTTCTTTTCATATGATTTAATAAATCACCTTTTTTTGAATTAACCTCGCATTTGCAGTAGGAACAAAACGCTTTGGTGGGGTCTGTTTTTACTGCTTCAAGCCAACCTTGAATTCTGGTTCAGACAGCCATTCTTGTCTGAACTTCTATGTATAAGGCTGCTTACTTTGCGCCATTACACTACAATATAATAAACAATTCACGCGCGGACGAAATAATAACAAATTACAGAATAACCAAACCATAGATCGGACAAACCGAACATAGACAATGTAGGTACATTTTGGCTATTTAAACTAGTATTCTGAGCTAAAAAATGTATGTATGGAAAAAAGCTAAAATTGTAGAAAAGTAGAGCTAAAGAGCTAGACCCACATTTTTAAAGCTAACCAAGATAATTTAGAGCTAAATCTAGCTCTAAAAACTCCGTGTTGGCAACACTGGATGCCCTTCAAAAAATACGGGAAATTCGGAAGAGTAATAGACACGAGGCAAAACAATAAAAGTGCAATTAAATTTTTGTTCGATGTTCGTGATTGTTGATTGAGATTGTTGCGTCAGGGAATTCCCACTTACAGACATGCATTTTGATAAAGTGCAGAGGTGAAATTATACTTAATTTTATCGACAAAAACAAAAGAAAAAATAAATTATTATAAAATTATTGCCCTTTATTTATTTGCAATCGCTACCTTGTATTGGTAAAGAACTGTAACTTTTTTAAAAATATAGAAAAATAATCTCAATTAAAATGTTCATTGACCAACATTAAAAATGATAATTTCACAAAAAAGTAACAATATAAATTAGTTAAAATTTTGCAAATTATCCAGTAATTTTTTTGGTAAAAATATCGAACACCTCAGATATTTATGTAATAATTTCATCGAATTTATTACTAAAACTAAAAATATTAAAAAGTAATGTTTCTAGTTAACATAATACTAAACTTGTGCAATGACGAGTTAATTATGAAGCCTGCTCACGATTCTTGGAACTCGGGCAGAGACCGTTTACGAAAGAAAGAAAGTTCTCAATAACAACACAAATTGTGATAGTAAATTTATGATACAATTTAAAACTTAAGCAATGTAAAAATTAATGCATTAAATTTGCAAAATGTCTACCGTGTTGTTGCAAACACAAGAAGAATAATACTCAAGGCAAAAGCGCTTTGTACTTTTCGCAGGAACAGTACAAACTGTATGAGTACTATGATTGTGATATAGTTTTGAGCTGATTATGGATTTCGGATACTGATATTATATTACTGGTGACCCTTGCTCATTAATTTGGACTCTGTTTAGGCCTTTTGTTGTGAATTTCGTCGATATGGCCAAACGAACACAGTAATCGTTCTACACATTCAGACACGTGAGTTTGTTATATGCCTTCGTGTCTATTTAAATGGATTGCCAATTTTACTTACGTGTAACACTCAGAAGGGAAAAGGAGAGAAATTAAATATTTATCACTGGAGAACCAAATTTATTATTCACTTAGACAGAAAATAATAGTAATTCACAGAGATTTTCACTTACATTGCAATTCATTAAGAGCTTCACTTCAAAACTGACTGACCGACCGTTGACACCTTTACTGGAGTTGTGTTCGGGACGATGTAGCACAGCTAACTGACTCATAGCTGTTACGACGTGCAACAAGAAACCTCGCTGCGACACTGCTTTACCACTAAAGCTAAAAGCCTAGCTACGACACTGCTATACCACCGAGGCTCACTGTATGCAGTGCTGCGCGATAGTGTATAATATTAGTTTCCGACAATACTATGTATATTGTATACAATACTAATATAGTTGGTTACAGTCGGCCATCCTTATATAACGAGTCCCATCGTTATTCTAATCTAATCACTCAAATTATAATTTACTAAAACTCCTGGGCGGTAAGTTCATATGCCTCTCATGCCCGCTACGTAGCAACCTCACTTCTTAATTATAGTGGTGTGGATGAAGTTACTTCATTCCCTTCACAGTCACCCACAGCTCACTGCGATGCTACGTAACACTCCTGGGCGGCAAGTTCATATGCCTCTCATGCCCGCTACGTAGCACCCTCACTTCTTAATTATAGTGGTGTAGGTGAAGTTACTTCATTCCCTTCACAGTCACCCACAGCTCACTGCGATGCTACGTAACACTCCTGGGCGGCAAGTTCGTATGCCTCTCATGCCCGCTACGTAGCACCCTCACTAGTCACTATATGTTGACGTTTAATCACACACAAATAATATCTATTTTTCTTAGTATCAATCACATATCTTATATATTATAATAAATATATCGCTTATTATAATAATAATCACTAGAGTAAATAAGCATCTACTTACTATCTAATCAATTAAACAACTCGCTAGTCATTACCATTATTTTTATTTCAATCATATTACGTAATACATTTCGTAGTAATGAATTAAGTGCAGTATGCCGCTAACATTTTCCACAACAATTATTTACAATAAAATTTGCTTACTAGATTATTCACTGATTATGCGATTATTCGCATGAAATAATTAAATTGAGAGCTTAGAAAAATCATAAAAGTTAGTTTTAAGTAAACATTTTAGTTCTATTCTTATTTTGTAGAAATCACAATCATACTCGGCAACTATTATCCTACTCATTGTTTTCACTATCACTACTCTCGTTTGATGAGCAAGCAGGGGCGTTGAAGCTTAACCATGGGAATATTTTGTCAACTGAAACTACACTCTCATACCGTTTCCCTTTTCTAGTTAACGGAGTATCCTCTACCAGATATCGATCATGCGGCAAGACCTTTTTGATCCTGTAGGGCCCTTGACACTTTGCCTGCAACTTTTTTGATTGTCCGGCGCCTGTAACTAATGCTCTTGCTATTCGCACTAAATCACCTTCTTCATATTTCCTGCTCTCTTTTCTATGTCTATCAAACCTATTTTTATTTACTTCTTGATTTTTTTTTATGAGTTCGCTAGCCTCCGACCTAATGTCATCTAAATTTGTAATTATAGTCCCCCCATTCACGTCATCTATTAAATTATTTAGTACACCCTGTGCTGGATTATTCACTTTCCTACCTAAAAGGAGTTCTGTGGGAGTTTTCTTTGTGACTTCGTGTACGGTGGTATTAATGCCTAATTGTACATCTGGTAAAAGATCATCCCAAGTATTATTTCCTTTTCCGTGTGTCATAGACCCAAGGGAAGCTAGTATTGTGCGGTTGTACCGCTCAACCTGGCCATTTGCGCGGGGTGTAGCCACGGCGTTTAATATATGTTTAGCTCCTATTGAACTCATGAAGGATTTAAACTTTTTGCTTGTGAAACTGGTTCCTCTATCGGAGATAACCCTTACAGGACTACCGAAATAACTAATTAATGTTTTAAATGCTTTAATAGTTTCCTTTGTTTTAGTGCTTCGTACCGGGGTCAAGTTCACGTACTTAGAGAATGAATCTATAATGACTAATATATATACATTTCGACGTTTACTACGAGGGAAAGGGCCAAGGTGATCCACATGCAATGTGTGGAACGGGAGCTCTACCTTTGGGATTGGGTGGAGGAACCCTTCTTTGTTTCCAGATGGCAGCTTGTGGTGCGCACATTCCAAACATGCTCCCACGTATTTTTTTATAAATTTGCGCATTTTAGAGAACCAAAAGAGCTCGCGTACTCGGTTTAAGGTTTTCTCAAAGCCAAAATGACCAACATCGTCATGATTAGCTTTGAGTACCTGCCAACGTACTCCGCGCGGGACAAGCCATTTCAATTTGCCGTCATTAAGGATACGAAATACTCTCCCATTTTTCACCTTATATAGCTTGAAGATTTCAGAAATCTTCGGAGTTTCTGGATCATCTAGTATCTCCCGAATACGTCGGATTTCCTCGTCAGCCGATTGTACAGTGGAAATCCAATCTTCAGAGCTCACTGTAAGAACATCGAGCGTGTGGACCGCTTCGCGGAAATTTCCTTCAACTGGGCCTCTACTAAGAGCATCCACATGGGCCATCTTCTCCCCAGGGCGATACTCAATGTCGCAATCAAACTCTAAAAACTGAATCCACCATCTTGCAATACGTGGGATCAAGTCTCTCTTGGTGAACGTAGAGCGTAAAGCATTACAATCTGTAACGATTGTGAATTTGATACCTATAAGGTAAACACGAAATTTGTTTAGTGTACTGACGACGGCTAAAGTCTCCAGTTCAAAGGAATGTAGTTTCATTTCGTCGATAGTAGTTTGACGACTGAAGTAAGCTACCGGGCGCCAAGGATCAGTCCCAGATCTCTGCAACAGAATGCCTGCGACGCCATATTTACTGGCGTCTGTGTGGACCTGAGTTTGAGCTCCGTGGTCATATAGAGCTAAAACCGGTTTACTTGTGAGGTGAGTCTTAATGGATTCGAAAGATCTGGTCTCCTCCTCTCCCCAATTCCACTGAGAGTCTTTTCTCAAGAGGTTCGTTAACGGTCTCGCAATGGTTGCGAACCCCCTAACAAACCTCCTAAAAAAACTTGCTAGCCCTATAAACCTTCTAACTTCGTGCTGATTGCGGGGTGCGGGAAACTTTGATACAGCGTCTACTTTTTGATCCCCAGGTCTTATACCATCCTTGTCAATTTGAAAACCTAGGAAATCTATCTGTTCTTCGAAAAACCTACATTTCTTCATTTTTAATGTAAGGCCGGCATCCATGAGTAATTTTAGGACTTCCTCGAGGCGAGACAGGCCGTCCTCGAAGGTTTTAGATGGTATCAGTATATCATCGAGGTAAATTATTGCGTAATTTACTTTAGACTTGCTCAAAATTTTATGCATTGTTCGTTGAAAGACCGCTGGTGCATTTGCAAGCCCGAAGGGCATGCGATTGTATTCGTATTGCCCGTCGGGCGTGACAAATGCAGTCTTCTCGCGAGATGTTTCCGATATTGGAATCTGATGATAGCCAGATGCTAGGTCTAATGAAGTAAATAAGGAGTGTCCAGATAATCGATCCAATAAATCCTCAATTCTGGGTAGTGGGTAATGATCCCTTTTTGTACGACTATTTAAGGCTCGATAATCAATACAAAGGCGTTTCTCGCCAGACTTTTTCTTTACTAATACAATGGGGCTGGCGTAAGGAGAATGCGACTCTCGAACAATACCGTGTTCCAGCATCTCATCTACCATACCCTGAACTAATTTTCGTTCAGAATAGGGTAAACGATACGGCCTGTACACAATGGGAGTATCGTCCTTTAGACATATTTCCATTTCGGTAATAGCAGTAAAGCCCAAGTCATGCATGCCACTGGAAAAACAGGTTTTGTACTTATCTAACAATTTCTCACACTGTTCTCTCTGGGCGTCAGTTAGTTGTTTACCGAACTCTACTGCTTGATCGTTGACAGTATCTTTATGCTCAAAAATCCTGTATACTGACTTGCTGGTGCCAAAGTAATATGCGCGAGTAATCAAGGTACCTTCTAGTAGTGTCACGGGGTTAGTACCCACATTTTGAATTAATAGTGAACAAGTACCATTTGTTACGGTGTACTCTCCAGGCAAAAGGTAGTGTTCACGGCCCACACAGCCCCTTACTGAACCTTTAATATAAATATTCCCGCACAAGTTATCTGTAGTCCTAACCAGAATGCTTCCTAATTTGCCTACGTCTATGGTGATGTTTTCAATAGCCAATAAAGGCAGTTTCATTTGTGGAGCTGAGTAAATACGTTCGAATTTTAAATCTGTCGCAGTCTTAGTGATTTGTAAATTAGGTCGTTCAGTAAAACTGTGTCCGAGTAAAAGACTGTACTTAATTAGTGAATCGTCGACTACGAATAATTCAACATCTTTCTCTAAAATATTTTGAACTTCGATGTTCACTTTCGTGGAACCTAGGGGCAAATAAGGTATATTCCCAAGGCCTCTCAAGAATGGACCCTCAACACTTTCCCATGTTAGGTCAAGCCGTTTAGCGTCACTCTCACGGATGACCGTAGCCTCACTGCCTAAATCAACTAAACAAGGGATAGCTATGTCATTAATCTTAACAAGCAATCTGTATTTATCACTGGAGTTATTGTGAAGTGAAACTTTAAGAACACTTTTATCATTTTGATTTGCATAAGATTCTTTTGATCTTTGGCAGTTAGTAGAGAGGTGTCCCATAAGGTTACATTTTGAACATTTTATTATTGGCTTTGGACATTTGAAGCTGGGATGGCCTACTTCCTGACAGTTAAAACAAGTAAGAGCTTTAGGTTTAAAACGATTTTTGTTTAAAACATTGTTACTCAAAGGATTACTAGGTATACGCCTATCATCATTATTGTACCTTTTATGATCAGGCTGTTCTCGCGAATTATTTTTGATAGATTTGAAAAATTCATGAACGTCTTCCGGCTTTTCGAACCTTGCCGCTTGCGCTCCTACTCTAACCCCTTTGTCATCTATCCCGTGGATTAAGCAATCCACCGCTTGCTTACCAAAAATCTTACATCTATTCAAAAGATTAATTTTGGCAAAATAATATACTTCCAATGATTCACTCAGGCGCGCCCTTCTGTTAAGCATCTCCGTAAGCAGATCTGCGTAATTTTCCGTTGCTGGAAATGATTCTTTGAGCATGGTTTTCCATTCATTCCAGGAATGTTTAACAGAGGGTAGCCCCTGGTACCAGGTTTTAGCATGTCCGATGAGTTTAGGCAAGGCATAGTGAATGGTCTGTTTTTCATTCCAACCATATATTTCGGAGCATTCGTCGACTTTATCAAGCCATACATTGATAGTTTGTTCCTTCGACAATGGGTTGAACTCAGGTAGTACATTATTAAGTGTTGGAAGAAATTCACGATCCCCTGTCCTATTCTTTACTACATATAACAATTGCTCAATTAAATCAGAAGGTTCAATCCTTGATTTCTTAATATTAGGTTCTTCATCTATCTTATCATTTGAAACGTCGGAAGCTTTACGGGGAGGGGACATACCTCGCTGCCTTTCATTCGCGGTGGATGTACGACTGCGCTGCATGTCTTCTTCCAACGCCCGCAGGCGTCTCCTTGTCCTTGAGAGTTCACGTTCCTGGTCACGTAGCCTGCGGATTGAACTGCCGTAGTGCTCGCGTCGGTCACGCGGAGTACTACGGCTGCGGCTTCGCGTCAGCCTGCACCGGGAGTTGTAGCTGGACTCGTGGCGTCGGCATCGACTGCGGCTCTCTCTATCATGTCCTGTCTGGCGAGCGACATCTTGAGGTGGAGTGGTCACTTGCCTCGTTCTATTTTCCACACTGTTTCTGCCACTCATTGTCTGAAACTCAGAATTAAATAATATGAGGATTGACTTTTCAACAATTCCGTATTTGTACAAACTGATTTCATTATAATATGTCGAAATAATGTTTCCATATCACACAATCTCCAGTTAGACCAAAAAAATAACGTAGTTCAGTCAAAAGAGATGCGTAACAGTATATATAATACTTAGAATTGTTAATATTATTGAATATTTTTTTCATTTCGGTTTCGCCAATGACGTAGATATGGACCGGAACCGGAATAATAACAAAAATATTCAGACTTCTCTCGATTCTGTATTATAGCACAGGAAGTGAGGAGAGAAATATGTGCTAGTGAACAATGATAGTGAAGGTATTTGTAAAATAGAACTTGGGTAAAACATATGCTTAATCCGTTATTATCCATGTAATATTGTATGTGATGTATCGTTTTTTTATAGTATTTACCGTCGAATTGTATATTCTAACCATTTATGATATAATTTAACAGCATTTGTAACATTATGTTAAAAAAAAATCAAACGGACGGTAGATAAAAAAAAAAAGGTGCAACGAGATTTTAGTCACATGTTATTGTTGCAGTTATGCATTGCAATAATATACAAATACCTTTACGTTAATGTCGCTAAACTGTATTTACAATTAATTCTCTTTTAATAATACGTAAGAAGAAAGATTAACACGAGAAAGAAAAAAAAAATATAACTGGGCGTGCAGGTTATAATGCAAAAACTACAGTTTTCACACCGATCCCACTTCTGAGTTGTAACACTCAGAAGGGAAAAGGAGAGAAATTAAATATTTATCACTGGAGAACCAAATTTATTATTCACTTAGACAGAAAATAATAGTAATTCACAGAGATTTTCACTTACATTGCAATTCATTAAGAGCTTCACTTCAAAACTGACTGACCGACCGTTGACACCTTTACTGGAGTTGTGTTCGGGACGATGTAGCACAGCTAACTGACTCATAGCTGTTACGACGTGCAACAAGAAACCTCGCTGCGACACTGCTTTACCACTAAAGCTAAAAGCCTAGCTACGACACTGCTATACCACCGAGGCTCACTGTATGCAGTGCTGCGCGATAGTGTATAATATTAGTTTCCGACAATACTATGTATATTGTATACAATACTAATATAGTTGGTTACATACGTCAGTAGTTGAACGGCTTGAACGTGTAGCTGATGCGCTTAATATTGTACAACGAACTATTAGATGAATAACTAAAGAAACATATGGCGCGACTGTCATAGAAGAAAATAAAGTTCACAAACCAAACAAGAGAAAACAAGCAAAACTAGTAATAGGTATCTATAGGAAAGAGAAGTGAAAATCGAGAATATTAAAGAAAACGAACTCATAATTAATGTGGCGATTAGAGCAGTAACGACAGTGAAAATAAAATATAGTAGTATGAACGAATCTGATTAAATATGGCCTTTTGTATTAATTTGTTTCTTGTATGCATATAATGTATATTCATTTTCATACCAATATTTAGTACGTTAAAGTACATTAAGTAAACATTTATATTTTTGTTTTACTAAGCCTTGTTGTATCATAACGGCCATCATAGCATGCCACTAGACTTGAGACTTTTACATGCTGGATCTAAACAGATATTAAGTTTTCTATCTCAAAAATATTGGCACATCAGGCAGTAATAATTTTATTTGAATATTCAAATAATATTATTACCTTTTATTTAACAGTGTTTCAAACACACTTGATGGCAGCGATCACTTTCTAATTATAATAGATTTTATAAATTCAACACCCACGATAACATCAAGTTTTAGCCAACAACCACATTTTCTAAAATATAAATTCATAAAGAAGACTAGAAGTTTACATAGATGTAGGTCTTTTTTAATAGTGTATAATGTATTAACATTGTATATTGACTTAATCTTCATATTCCGGTCATTTTTATAATTCCTTTTTACACTTGTCCTTAGCTTATGCACAAGTCGTGCAGGGCAAAAAATAGAAAAAAATCACAACTGCAAGAATAATGGTAGGTATAAAATTCTTATCTGTAAAATTTGACAATAGTATTATACTTATCTGTGAATATGACATTGACGGTTGACGGTTTCGTGTTGTGATTGTGAGTATGTGATTTAGCACGTGAAATGTGAATTAATTTTTCAATAATAAAACACTAGTACGGAGAATTGTAATTTTTAACTTTAATTATAATTTTATTTTTATATTTCCAACATGCAGCATGATGATGTAAGTATAGTTTCATATATATCTCTTGAATTAATGTTTTAACTATTTAGTAAACATAATAAAACTAAATTTTTAGGTTGTATGGGCTATCATAAATAAACGACACTGTTCTCACAAAGTAACGTAAGTAAATGTCAATTACTTATATACCTCACGTTAGACCAATATTGTATTGTACTTTTTTATTTCAGTACAAAAACTCAACAGTTTTGTCGGAATGAATATAACCTAACAGGTCTCTGCAGTAGAGCGTCATGTCCTCTTGCAAATAGCAAATATGCGACTATTAGGGAAGAAAATGGAATTATTTATTTATATATGAAAACTGCTGAAAGGTGACTATATTTTTGGCCCTTATTTTAAAATAGCCTTTGCGACCGTGACATCATAACAGTTTATTGCTAAGAGTTTTTTTTTCTTAACTATGGCTATTTCGTAAATGTACAAGATTTATTTAATTATAATTTAATAAACTAATGTTACAGAACACAATAAACTATTGTCTTAGAAAATATACAAGCAATAGAAGAGACATGATGCTAGAATTAGATTTAGAATTTTTATAATGTTATTGAATTGAATTGTTGGTGAAATTTATTATGTATTTTTTCTTTCAATTTATGTACATGGCGGATAAAATTTCCCATTTTTAGTGTTGATGTGTGATAAGCAATTTTTTCATAATTTTCCAATTTATTTGAAACACTTTATGGTCCATCTGCTGAAAATAAGGATTATAGACAGCTTTCTAGGGGAATGATTTTGACAAAGGAGAAAGGATGTTTTATTTTTATATAATTTTAATTTCCTTCTCTGTTATCTACTTAAGTGACCAGCCTGTGCATCTGGTTATTTTTTTAACATCCAGTAGTGAGTGGGTTGGAAGCCATGCAGGGTTAAAAGTTACAGTTATATAATTTAATAAAAACATGTGTATTATTTGAAAAATCATAAACAACACGAAGTTTGAAGTTTTCTCTGATGTTCGTAATGCTCTGTGGAAAATGTAGTATTGGAATCAGTTGTTATTTAGTGGAGATATGGAGTAATATACTAAGTGACTAGTAATATACCATAACAAACACAAAAAAAAAAAATAGTTCACTTGAGAAGCTTCTACCTTTGATTAAAAATAAAAACATACTTTATTCTTTTTTAAATACAAATTTACAACATATTAATAATATTACAAAACAAAAATTGTTTGGACTTTATAATTGTTTTTTATTTTCAATATTAGTATTATATTTATCATATGTTGTGAGATATGAACATCATTCTGAAATACAAATTTCTAGTCTAATTATATATAAAATACAAAAATTGTAAAAAATAAAATAAAATTGTGATCAAGACATCTTACAATGCTATCTCGTGTTTTTTTTTTGATTATTTTATTATCTCTTCTAATTAGAAATAAATACTTATAAGGAGATAAAGATATTTTTTCATAATATATTTATGAATATCTTTTCTTTCAAATGTATGGGATAATATTATTGTAATACATAACTAGACACTGGTGATGTTTGGAACTGCAAATATAAATATAAAAGCATGTGTGTGTGCAGTTGCAATGAAACAATGGTGCCGAGGGATATGACTCAATCCTTTCAACTGGTTCAAAAGATATTATAGAAGCGCAGCTGTGTATTATTTATAGTATAATAAATACTTATAATCTTTAACACATAAATATTATTTTTAGAGTAATGTTTCCAGCAAAACAATGGGAAAAAGTAAAACTATCTAGAAATTTTGAGAAAGCAATATACCAGATCAATGAAAACCTATTATATTGGCCTGCATTTATAAAAGCAAAATGCAAACAAAGATTCGTAAAAATCACACAATACTTAATACGAATGAGAAAACTCAAGCTCCGGAGGGTGTAAGTATGATATATGTACTTATTTACATATTACATATATTTTCAATATTGCTTCAGATATAAATGCTATAGTGGTTTTGTGACAGTCACATCCCACGAATATTATCAATAAGGTAAACTTCTGCAGAAATGTTTTTGAGTCAGAAGTATATTTCCATTTCAATAATAAAATTGTCTTATCTTGTCTTTTAGATTAATTAAAATGTAAAAATATTACTTTTGTGTTGGTGATCATCTATCTATTTAAATATTTCATTTATTGGTTTTATAATAATTACAGAAAGGAACTAGTCCCCATACAGCGAAAAATTGAAAGGCGTGAGAGGAGACGAGAAGAGAAAGCTTTAGTTGCTGCTAGAATAGACAATGCCATTGAAAAGCATTTGTTAGAAAGACTGAAGAAAGGGACTGTAAGAATTAATATTGATATTTATTGTACCTTCAATAGTACTTAATCATAAATAATATAAAATAATTAAAGTGATAATAAAAACAGATGTAACTTTAGTTAATGTCCAGATAATATTATATTCAAACAATTACTATTATACAATAATTGATGGTTTATTTATAAGTAGTTAAATGATATACAAACCTTTATTACTTACATATCTACATTAAATTAATATTTTCAGTACAATGATATTTACAATTTCCCTCAAATGGCTTTTGATGCGGCTCTAAAAGCAGAAGAAGTTTCTGGAGATAGTGAAAGTGAGAGAGAAGACGAAGAGGAGAAAGAAATGGAGATTGAACCAGAACTTGAAAAGGAATTGGAGAAAGTGGTTGAGGAAACTGATGAGTTTGTTGAAGCAGACAGTGAAATGGACTCTGATGAGGTTAGCAGCATTAAGATAAGATTTGTCTACTCTTGTATAATAATACTCCAATTATAAAATTCAAGTTGATTTTGTATTGACATATGTTGTATATACAATACAAAAATTTAATAACAGAAATATTTTATAACAATTATGATTATATTGAACAATGTTACAATAATGCCAATTCTGTCATCATCAGGTTATAGCCAACCATCGAAAATCTTCAACTAACTTAATTCAAATAGTTTAGACTCTTAAAAGTTATTCCATTGCTACCTTTTATAAAATGTAGTGATTGTGTTTGACATATTTACATTTAGTTGAAAAATGCCAATATTATGATCGAAGTTTTGTTTCACAATTCTAGATGTAATTTGTAAGCCATGTGTTAAGTTTTGGGTATGTAGTAATACAACGGTTGGCTGGATGCAGACTGATTTATTCCTCTCACATTTCTTTCTTAACTTAGCTTTTTAATCTACCCACATATCAGATATAATATAAAATACTCACATCATTCCCCTTAAAGAAAATAACATTTATATCATAAATAATAATATAAATTTAAATATATACCTATCACAAAATTTTACAATTTTTATATTTAACAATAACTATTTATTTCCTTAAATTTAAAATAATTGATTCAATTTATATTAACATTTTTTTTTATTTATCCAATTCTACCTATTCTTTCTATACCTACAGACGTTAATGTTTACATTTCATTTCATATAGGTAATAATTACATATAAAAATTTGATAATTTTGTTCAAAAATATTAATGAATACAATAGATTAATGAATTCACTCAGTTGCGTAATTAAACCAATTATATTCTTATACTATATAGTATTAAACTTCAATTTTGTTTAGTATTAGTTTTATAACTACCAGTCACTTCCTTCATATAATTAATGAAAACGATTTCATTTTAAACTTTTGTAAGGATTAATTTTAAATTTTAAATATAATATGCAATATATTTTGCAGTTTATCATCAAATTATGATAATACTGTGAAATATGATCCTGCCATGTACTGATGTGTTTTTTGTTATTAAAATGTAATATAAAAAATTTGTCTGTGGAGAAACTTAAAGTCAATCTATCAAGAATCTGCACTGGTCCAGTGTGCTTGTCTAAGGTTCAACTACTATAACTATACTATAATTATAATTTTAACATAGGCTCGTGCCTTTTGGTGGCGACGTATTTTAGAATTAGTGATGATTTCTGTGATGTTTGGTATATGATATATTTTGGTAATTTTACGTAATCTATTCCCATGTCTTAAGTAACAAGCTTGTATGTAAGTTGTAAATTGCATACAATATAGATATTGCATTATTTATCTACGTACAACATATATGTAGATAACTTAGTTGTATTTATGCAGGAGGAACTTATATGTAAATATGACCACTCAACTCAACTGGTATATAAGACTTGTCTAATAGATTCGCAACTTTGATCTAATTTTCTACTTTTGGTTAAAGAAGCTAAATATGCCTTTTTCAGGAAAGTGATTCTGGCAGGAAAGAATCGGCAGACGTTGATAGTGATTTTGAGTCGGATACATCTGATATAGAGGTAAGTATTACGTACTTACTCTTACTTAGTATTAAGTACGTTACGTAAGTCTGTTCATCTACAACGTGATTAAAATAAGAGTACATACATCTCGTAGTAGTACTCATAAAACTCACGTCTCTTTCCCATGGGGGTAGACAGAGATCACAGTTTTCCACTCTATTTTACTCTTTCTAATTTATTTTATTTATTTATTGTGGTGTGAGCCGTTGTATTTGTCTATAACAATTGTATTTTTTTAAAGGTTTTGCATTATGTTATTATGTATTTATATATCATAGTTGGCGCCTGTTTTGATTATAGTAATCATTAAAAACCTCATCCACAAAATAATTTTCTCCTCTTCCATGTGTTATAATACACTGATGTCCAACACTATAGCTTTTTTCACATCAGTTTAATATGTCGTTTGCAAACACTTCTTCACTGTGTAGTGTGAATGTATGTTTCGCCTATAAATATAACTGGATTATTTTGTAGTCCGAGAGGGCTATTATACTAAGTATCAGGCTCGTCATGCTTCGATGTTTGGCATTTGTATCAAACCCCAATTTTATTTCGTATATATTTTTTAAATTATAATTTTTCCTAAAATTGTTAAATTGCGATACTCAAGGTGCTTTTTCGCTGCAGCAATATATATTTACTAAGGTGATTTCGTACCATGTAAAATGAATTATGTTGTGCCATTAATCTGAAGTTGTCAAAAAACAATTTTTTTTCCACAAACTTTCTTCTTTGAAGTTTCAATTTTGCTACAACTTTATTCTGAAATTCTGGACTCGCGACGAACGTGACTTACAGTATTTTTATTGACACCTGTATTCAAAGTTTCTTTCTCAGTGACTTTAACTTTGTTCGTTATTGTAAAATGTTTGAATAAACTTCTCATGGTACACTGAGAAAAAAATATTGCCATCGCAACAATAAAACTTAGTTACTGGTGAGCGATCAAAGTTGGATGGTTAAGAAAACAACTTTATTATTGTTACTTTTAAAGTTGTTGAAGCAACAATGATACCAATCTAGTTTCTGCAACAATGCAATGTTTGTCAGGCAAGCAAAGTATAATATATACTGTAACAAATTTAAAATAGTCCCTTTGTCTATTGTTTTAGTAACCTTGTATAATACAACTAATTTGCTTAGTTGTAGTATCAAAAATATATTGCTGGAATAACAAAGCTTGCTTGATATTTATTGTCCATACATCAATGTTTATTTAGTTGCATTAACAATTTTACTTTGTGGTTTTGGCAAATTTACTATTGCTGCTTCAACTAAGTGCTTTTGTCGCATATTTTTGCTACGACAACAAAGTAACATTGCCGGCCTTGAAACTTGTACTTTGTTAACGGTTTACTGTGGAAAAAAACTATTATCCCCGAACACATTGCAATATTTATAAGGCATAGTCTTCGTGGATAATATTTTTTTCCCATAGCAAACCATTAACAAAGTACAAATTTCAAGGCCGGCAATATTGCATTATTGCTGTAGCAATAAATATGCAAAAGGTATGTGTAAGGTTAAAAAAGAAAACAGGTAAGTATTGAAAAAAAAATGTGTATTTATTTAACAAAATACAACTCGAAGAAGAAGCGATGATATGATAAGGCACATAATAAACTTCTGAACTTTCTCCTGTGAAAAGATCTGACACTTCTTTACTCCAACGCTGCCAAACATCCTTTCTAATTGATTGCTTGTGTTCATCTAAAGCATTTATCTCTACTTCCACAATTATTTTGACCAACAGTGCACGGTCTACACTACTCCTTTCTCACTTCTCAGCTTTAGCAAGAAGAACCTTTCCAGCAGATATTGAGGACAACACTTGACGAAGACTTTTTCCTCTCTCTGTCCCTTGAAATGTTGAAGTCATTTAATATTTCAAGGTCTGATGAGTCCATAGGGATCGTCCATTCCTTGAATAAAAAAAATGAGTACTCAGATCTTGCGAGAAGCGTTTATGTCATATAAATTGTGTAAGAAATGGCTTTATAATTTGATGGATAAAGTTATATATTAAGTTTATTTTCTTCTTTTTAGAGCATTCACATAAAAGCTTATATTAAAAATGTTTTTTTTTTACTTTTACTTTATTTATGTGTACAAAGAAAAGAGGGGAAGCCTTTGCCCAACCCTATGACATAATAGAGTAGTACAAAAATATAGATAGGTAACCTATATTTTACATACCTGAGATTGTGTTCCGTTAGCCTCATCCGAAAGAAAATCTATAGTAGCATTTTGTCTAAATGGCAAGCTTACTGATACTGACTCTTTAGCATCTGAAGAAACCTGAAATAATTTCGAAAATTGTTTTATTAATGAATAGTGACAAATTGTAACAAAAATAATAATTAATAACACTATAAGGTAACAAGTAAAAAAGAAGTAAAAAAGCATAGAATAGAACCGATTGACCTAGAGTTTTGATTTAGTAACCTATATAAGTACTGTGTGAATTAGATTATAGAAAGGATATCCTACCGGTAACTTATCCAGTGCGGATCTAATTTTAATTTTGTCTTTAATTTTGGGAACAATCTGACTGAGTTCATGATCATTAGCCTCAACAAGTAATTCCAAAGTGATGTCTTGGTCTGAAAAAGAAGTGCATGGTTATCTTTAAGTCTCTGGATGTGGTGCACTTATGATAAACAATCCCATAAAATCTACCTAACCTACCCTGACAATGAAAATTGGTCATTCACACAATAAAGGCACAGAGTACCTTATATGGTATAATACAATAAGTACCTACAATAAAATAATTTGATCAACCAATGTAACTTTGTTATTTCAACAAGCTAACTTTGTTATTTTATCAAGGTATCTGCTATTTATAACTACCTCTATTTTTTCCACTTTCTATAGTTATTATTATTTTTTTGAACCTGTCTTTCTACCTGTTTAAGTATTAATTACTTTCCTTTAGTAATAGCAATAAAAGTTATAATATTAATCCCATACAATTATAGACAAAGCGGTTAGGTTACGCAAATTAACGCGCATGCAGCAGCTATAGTTACTTCTTGAAGGTGTTAGTTTAATGCTTTAACTGCATACAAACATAATATGACAACAAGAATTTCATAAATAAAATAATTGCCTATCAGTAAAGCGGAGACACAAACACAAAAGTAAACTTACCCATCAGAGTTGACAACAGATGTGACAGATTGTTATTTTGTAAAAATCTGTCTAGATCTTCCATATTTTTTCATTCAAATATATAATACTTTTAAAGCTGAGGTACACAGTAACTCACCAACTGACAAGATAAAACTGGTTTTCTTACGTAAGCGGCTTGCGTCATATACCCTCTAGAGAGCCAATGAGCGCTGGCGCTGGCAGGGTACGGCCGCGCTCATTGGCTGTCCATCGCCCCGCGCCACCAAAGATTATTAGCCCGACAGCACTAAAGTAAACATGCTGACAACTCTTATTTTGTTAAGTTAAAACTTTGTTATGCCAAAAATACGCAATTTTGTTACCCCGTTCAAATGTTTCAAAAATAGTTACAGTATTTATGTAATTTTGCTACTGAGACTAAATAAATTTTAACAATAAAAACATTGTTTTAGGCGCTAAAGCCGCACTGTTGGGTTGGCAATTTATTTAGCTGCTATAACAATAAAATTCTAACAAAGCTTTTATTGTCGCTTTGTTAGGCCTTTTTTTTCTCAGTGTATGTGGATGCATTCCCTTGACCTGTCAGAAATTTCGCATTTTCCGAATGTACAATTAATCCAACGAAGAAACCGTGATCATTATTAATAGACTTATAAATATTTTATGAGAATTATTAATTTTAGTAAACCTTTTATTAGCCAACGTTGTTTATTTCCGCTCAGGAGAAAGAGGCATAGAATCCTCAAAAGAATCCGCAGCATGGCCACTGAAACACAGCTGGGCCGTTTTGTTTTTACGACATTTTTACATCGATCGGCTTCTAACACACATGTCTAGATTTTATTACGTCATATCATTTATAACAATCGATACGAAATATGAGACTAATTAGATTTTTTATTTACAGGATGTTGCTGAAAAGGTCACCAAGAAGAAACCACGGGTTGAAATTGAATATGAAATAGAGCCTGCTGTTAATATTTCCAAAAGGAAAATAAAACATTAAATGTTACATGTACAAATATGTTTTATTGGTTTAAAGAAATTATTAGTTGTTAGGTGGTTTGTACGTTTGTTAAAAGGACGATGACAATTATATAATGTACCAAAAGATAAGTGTTTTTATGGGTTAGATTCTATTCGATTGGTCAAACTGATGTTTAGAACAACGATTTAATGACAGCTGTCTTTGTTCAGCGATGTTTGAATTGCATATATCAATCAGGGGGTGTACTCTTAAAAACGTCAAATTGACGATGATTACAACGACACCTCAACCGTATCGTATTACTTTTCGCAAATTTGACGTAAATTTTGCGAATGTTCGTCTGTCAAATTCAATTCATCGTTGTCATTTGAGGCTTTCTTATGTCAAAATTGATAGCGTTCGTTCGATCGTTCGGTGGAATGCTTTAAACGATAGTAACTAAGAGTAGGATACGACACGACGAAGTCCACAATATATCGAATATCGTTTTTAAGACTAGGCCCCCACGTTCGTTTTCTTCATCATTTCAGTCTAGAGGCGCCCACTGTTGGACATTGATTTTTTCATTGATGTAATTTGAAATTATGTCAAAGTGAATACAATTCAAATCAATTATATGTTGTTCAAAGAAAGAAACAACAAAACACATTAGCTAAATCTCTGAACATAAAAACAGTCTTCGTAAGAGGTGGATTGACAAAGAAAAAAGAGCAATATAGCGAAAGATTTGTCTAAGCGAAACACTTTAAATCTGGAGCTTATTTCCTCTGTACAACAAGTCGGGTCGCTAATTACATATAATTTCCTAAGGAAAATAATAAATAAAAATTGTTATCACAATGTATAATGACGTAGAAATCGTACTTAATACATTTTAACCACACAGCCACAGTACTACCACTGCTCTCCTAAAAGTGACTGGCGACATTAGAGAAGGTATTGAGAAAGGTAAAGTCACCATTCTAGTCTTAATAGATTTCTCAAACGCTTTCAACGTTAGTCATGATCTACTTCTAACCATTCTGTCCCATCTTATGGTTTCCCCTAAGGTATCGGACTGGTTTATGTCGTATCTTTAAGGACGGCAGCAGTCGGTCCGCGTTGATGAGTTATTATGTTGGCGTAGCCTTACTGCTGGCGTTCCACAAGGCGGTATACTATCTCCATTACTATTTTCCATTTTCATCAATTTTCTCTGTCGCTGTCTTCAGTGTCCGTATCATCTTTACGCCGATGACCTTCAGCTGTACGCTCAGAGACGAGTAGACTGTTTATCTGAAGCCATTGATGATTTAAACAAAGACTTAATAGCAATACACAACTGGAGTGAGAAATTTGGGGTAAGTGTGAACCCGATTTGAGTGCCCCGCGTGGGCCTCCGAGCGCCGAGTCTTGGTCGCAGAGATCGGGCGAGATCTGTCTCCGCCGGCATTGATTGCGGCAATGCTGGCGGACGAGGGAGGTTGGAGGGCTGTGGCCTCCTTCTGTGAAGCAGTGATGCTCCAGAAGGAGGCCGCCGAGCGGGGTCGGGAGATGGCCGATCCCGCTCGAAGAAGGCGGCGCCGGGCTCGGTAGCACAGCCGCGGCGCTGCCGCGGATCGCCGGCGGGCGCGAAGAAGTCGCGACCGCTACGGCGACCCGGGATGGACCACGCCCCTTCCGTGGCCGGGGGGCGTCGTCGGTGGAGGAAACCGGGGGAGGTAGTGTAGCCTCCCCCGAGGAGGGCTCCCCTCTAGGAAGGGGAGCGGAGGCTGGGGGTTCCCGGAAGTGGCTTGATGTTCCCGGGGGCTCCCTATATGCCTGAGGAAGGCCATCCCTGAGGTTTTTAGTGGGTAGGCCTCCCCCTTCTGGGGAGGAGAGCCCCACATAACCGCCGGCTCGCCACAGCCGGGGTATGCATTTTAATGCATTTTCCTCAGGGGAACAAAAAAAAAAAAGTGTGAACCCGACAAAGTGTCAAGCAATTATTGTTGGTAGCTCGCGTATGCTCAGTAGGGTCGTAACTACTTCTCTTCCACCAATTCTGTTCAACGGATCAATGATTGCTCTCAGTAACACTAAAAGATCTCGGGTTGCACATTGATTTCACATTAAATTGGCAGACGCAAGTCGCTAGTGTAAGTCAGCGGGTTACCTGGACCCTGCGGGCACTTTACAGACTGAAGAACTTCTTACCCATCAATACTAAGACGATGCTTGTGCAGACCTAAATCCTTCCCATCATCGACTATGGTGACGTGTGTTACTTTGATCTGAATTCAGACTTGCTGAATAAACTTGATCGGCTTTTGAATTATGGCATTAGATTTATATATTGTCTCCGTAAATATGACCACGTTTCCGCTTACAGACAAGAGCTGAAATGTTTACCCATCCGGTTGAGAAGAAACGTGCGTGCTCTCACTACTCTACGCTCTGCTTAACTGTTCCTGTTCTCCCTCTTATTTATTACCTCATTTCCAATATCTATGTTCTACTCACCCTAAAACCTTACGGTCGACTAACAATCTTCTTAGCTGTCCTCAGCACACTTCCCACTCTGTCCACTCTTCTTTTCAAATTCAGTCCATACTTCTGTGGAACTCTTTCCCTTATGAAATCAGGATGGCACCAACTCGGGCCTCATTTAAATGGAAGGTTCGTAAACATTTCTTGGATATTATGGCACAAGCTTGATCTTGTAAGGATGTTGTTAAAGAATTGGCAGATATTAACTAATTAATATGTACATAGTTTATATATTGTTATTTATTTATATAAATATATATTTATACGTGTACCTATATATATATATATATATGTTACTACATAGTTTATTAAATATATGTATATAATTGTATTATATATTAGTTTATAATAATAAGTATCCTGCAGAATTTTATTCATATAGTTACCTTCATATTTAAGCTATATATAAGTATAGACCTTTCAAAATCTCGTTGCACCTACAACGCATCTCCACACCACCCAAAGGTTGGCTGGTAGAGAATACCTTAGGTATTAAGCCCGCCTATGTAGATTTTTTTGCATAAAGTTTAATAAATAAAAAACAAAATCACTTGTCGGATCGTGATAGGAGCTTCGCCATTGGTTAACAAGTCTACGTCGAAGACTAACGGGAAGATCAGCAACAATTTTCTCCCTGTATTGACAATAGCAAGTTGGTCTCAGAGCAAACGTTGAGGGCAATTTCCATTATAAGATTAATTATAACATTATAAGAGACTATTAAGTGAAATATTGTAAGTTATTCTTGGGATTTTATTTACCTTTTTTCATAAGAGTATTTATGTGATTAAGATATATGAATAGGTGAATCGGTAATACTCTGGAATTTTGTGATGAAGACTTCTTTGTGATCAAACCTCCAGAAGAACCCGGTTTGCCGACATAGCTGGAAGAATTACGAGCCGCGTGGGCAGGGCGCCTTACTCGTAGAATTGACTGTCGTTAGGGCGGAATATGCCTTGAGTGGCATGCATATGGCGGGAAACGCAGCGTTGGTAGAGCTTTGCAGGGTGGAGCAATGATTTGGTGAAGATCGCTGGAATACGATGGACCGACCGGAGTGGAGATTTTTGTTTGTTCTGTTGTTGTTGTTTTGTTAATAATAGCTATTAACAGTAAAATACAATAATCCATAAAAAGTAAGAACTTTAAAAAAAAAAATCCGTAACCGTACACATAAATGTACCAACGTAAATATCCCTTAATAGAGTCAAATGTACAAATCACTGGTGGGGTTACACACAGCTGGACAGATTACGTACATTGGTTTAATAGCAGTAATGAATACAATATAGGGGGAGCCGGTAACACTAAAAGTCCCGTCATAGCGGAATCAAAAAAAATAAAATTCAAATTTTTCGATTCCGCTATGACGGGACTTTTAGTGTTACCGGCTCCTGGACTACAAGGGCGGACCAAGATTGGGATGGTTATTAAAGTACTAGCAAAACAAGGTGAATATATCTCAATCTCCACAGGTCATTCTCTCCATTCCAGCCGTAGGGTCCTTATGGTCAAGGCTAGGCTGAGTTTAGTTGGTAGGTCCGCTCCGGTCGGGTGGAGTCCAACATAACATCCGTGACACTTGCCGTTGCGGGGGTATCCTGGGTACGTTTTGTGCTCCTTGTGAGGATTCTCAGCCTCTCTCCTGAGGGGGAAAAAACAGGTCACGGGACACTAAACTAAAGGAACTATATACTTAATGTGGTTGTGTTGATAGTACGATTCCAAATACAATTCACATATAATAATAATCAGAAGGATTACAAGAAATAATGGCACAGATAACAAGCGTTCACAATAAAGCAGACTCATTCCAGGCGACCACTTCAGAGAGATGGACAATTGGCGGGAATACAATAATGAACCAAGAGCTGTGGACTGGTAAGTCGCTCATCACATGTGTGATGTCATGTTTATACAATCATATATACCAGTCAGTGGATAGCTTTACATTTTTCAAAATCCAAATATTTGTGGATATTGCACAAAAAAATTCATGCATTAAAGGAAGATCTTTTTGCTGTTTTTTCATCAAGGAGCGTTTTTATATTGGCGGAATGGGGGATATAGGGTGGAATCAAAAAAAAAAACAAATCATTTGTGAGCTCACAGTATATTTACGATACAATATTTACTTTTGCCAGTTGCAAAAAATTAGGGGCTTAGTCGGTTACCGGTATATATATAGATAGATAGATAAAGTTAAATTAATATATTTAGTCACTTTGATATTATGTCAATATACATTTAAGAGCCGAAACGTCGCTGATTCCTAACTAAGTTAAGTGTTGATGAATCCCAACGAATGAGTTTCAGTTGAACCAATGTCGCATTGCTAATTTACGTTGTTTCAGAATTAAGACGACGCCTAATGAAACGGAAAACGAAAATTGAGTATTCATCCAACTAAATGATGTGCTTTGAATAATGTTGTACAATAACAATATTAGAGAGCGCTGGTGAGGATACAATGAAATTAATTTGTGGTTTTGGGGCGTTCGCCGTCTTTTGTATTCAGCGGCTTCAAACAAGTTTTGCAACTAATGAATCTAATGATGCGGTATTGGAAAGTTATCTTCTGAAGTTACAGAGTATTTTTTATTTCAAAATTTCACTCTAATAGCCAAGTAGATAAATCACGTTTATGATTTCGGCTCAATTTCGGGAGATTTATAGACAACTTTTTTTAAATATTATTATTCTAGGGAACTGTAATTAAATATAGCTTTCGGCATAATTTGTTTTCTCTACGTTTTCTTTTTATTTTCTTATAAAAATCCTAATTTGACATAAATAATTACTCTGTTATAACAATACTCTGTTATTTTCTATTATATATAATATTCTCTACATACTCTTTGACAAAATTAAAACTGTTATGGATATGAATACGGGAATATAGATCCACGTCTACGTCAGCCACGTCGACTTTTCTTTAAGATGTTTGTTAAATAATCACATTACACGCTTGTATGAGTATAACTACATTACCGTAGGGTTACACGGGATAAACACTCATATTTTGCCTAACCTTATTAAACTCCGGTGTAACAGGAGGCGACCTTATTGCCAGTTACTACTGTTCGGACACTTCGTAGATATAACTTTGCAGTAATTTCCCTACCACTCTCTTACGACACATGCGGGGAGAAATGGAGCAGTGACAGTTGTATTTTAAATTCGTTACCGCACAGACATACTTTAAGTATATAGGATGTCACAGAAAGTTGAAAATGATATTTATATCATTCATACCATATTTATATTATACACGCTAGTGGACTCGACACACTTCGTCCTGTTAAAAAGATTTGTAAAGTGGCAGTATATAGCATAGCCAACCAAATTGCAAAAAAGGACCAAATGAACTATTACATTTTGTGACTATTCAATTTTGGAATGCGACAAAATGAAAAATGAAATCCTCCAACGATGTATTCTGTGCTTCAACGCAGCACGCACACAGTTTTGATAGATATGATTGAAATTCAACTTTATATAGCTTCAATAAAGCGTAAATTGACTCTTTGATGGGGATAGAAACACACCTACATTGCTTAGACAACAGTGAGTACTTGCAATATGAACTTTATACAATAACAATAAAACTCAAATTGACCGTGTGTTTCAGTTAGAAAACGTTTGTATGGAAAAAAGGGCTGTTCTTAGGGTTCTTCCGATAATTTGTTCGAATTTTTCTCACCGTATAAAATCATCCGTGAACTTCAACGAACATTTAAAAAAAATAATTCGCGAAATTGGTCCAGGCGTTGTTGAGTTATGAGCTTACCAACATATTTTGCGATTCATTTTTATATATAAGAAGATTGCATATATAGTTAGGATGCTAGCAGCGCAGGATCGGCCGGTGTGGAGGTCCTTGGCGGAGCCCTGTATCCAACAGTAGGCGACTGTTAGCTGACGATGACACAGTATATAATACTATTCTTGCAACATTCTTTTATTTGACTAGTTATTCAGTTATTCTTGATCGGGCAAATGCAACAAACACGTCATCATTTAACTCGGTTTCTCCGTTCTGTTCTTGAGGTATAAGTGATGTAACAACATCACGATTTTTTATTTAAAATTTATTATGGATATTAATGAACCCAAGACATAATTATTAGGACAAACTGACAAACTTAATTGATTAATATTAACACTATTATACACTTATTTAGCATTGCTTTAGAAGGAGCGAGATAGACGTACGTACATACAAGCATTTTGTGTAATATTGTGATTCATTCGCGAAGCCAGCTATGGCTCGTTTGAATAAAAATGAGTTGGCAGTCTCGGGGGAAATACTTCAGGATTGTCCGATCTTAATCTCCTGACCTCGTGGATGCTTCAATACGTAGTTGTCTGTAGCAGTGTAGCTACAAGATTGGTTGAAAGTAAATATCTAAACCACACATATTAACTTTATTGCAAATAATTTACACGTCTGACACCGAAATTGTTTTATTAATCTCCTTAAGTAATATATAACTCGCTATAAATATAGTGGGGATAAACTGAGTACGATTAAATTAAATTAAATTTGATTGTATACCTATTTACTTGGAAAATTGAAAAATGATATTTTTTGAGGGACTAATGCTATAACCGCAGATGGTTATATTCAGCTTTACCGTGAGTGTACTACGGTACACGTACTGATGCTGCGCCTTGCCAGCTAACGGCCCCAGCTCCGTTCTAGTGTCGTTAACGAGTAGCGCGCGTCTACTGACTTGGGCGCCGTGTAGTGGAGACTGAGAATCGATTAGTACGTGACGGTACCGGGTATGACAAAAAATGTCTATGCACCGCCCCCGTTCCGAGGGCGGGAGCGTTAGTTCAAGCCGATAGGGTCCCAGGCCTTCCACCCGACCAAAGGCTGTAGGTAGTGTTTAGTTGGTAGGCTGGCCTTCTGCTAGAGTCCAACATAACGTATCCCTATCCGCCGTAGACCGGTTGCGGGTGGTATCCGGTGCGAGGTCGTCCAAGCACCAGGGGGTTGTCATAGCGACCACTGTGGTGGCGCGCCCCCTATGAGGATTCACTACCATCCCCCGTGGGAAAAAAAAGTATGACAAAAAGAAATGTTGGATTTGAAAATCTTTGGCCATGAGCTCATATCAAAATAATTTGATTAAACAATTAGACAGTAACATTAATAGTAATAATAAGTAGTTTTAACTGCAACGCTTTTTTGTTATAATCCTCCCCATCCCCATACAGTTACAGTAGAATCGGTTATTGAGAAGAATATTACTTAGAATAGATTGTAATAGATATAGGAGACGATTTTATTATTAAACAAAAAAACCTATTAACAAGTACCACAATTTTTAAAGCAAATTTGAAGCAATGTTTGGAAAATTCTTTAGATAAAGGATAAAATCAAACGATAAAAATAGTGTTTCATTTATACTTACATTTATTCTTACAAATTAAACACAAAAAATCTAACATTAATGTTGGTTAACATTATTGTGAGATTTACATTTACAAGTTCAAATCTAAATCTGGATTAATCAGATTCGCTGATATACAATCAAACTATTTTACAACACACTTCAAATACTGTAAATATAGGGTTTCGTATACCGCACCAAAAAACAGAACTTTGGCATCACTACGTTGTTCGTCTGTCAAGAGCCTTTTTCAAGAAACGCGCGGAGTCAATCAATCAATCATCTAATTATTAAAATCGAAAGATTTCTTAAGTAGGATATGTTAAATTATTACTTTACTATACTGTTACTATATGTTAATTAATTAAATACTGGATGGACTTTCTAAACATGTCTATGAAATTCTGGCCCTAAATATTCTGCCTTGCTTACAAAATACATAGAGAAAAAGTAAACTTTGTATGTGAGTAGCGATATAACACGTTTTACTTTAACCCAGAGCAGCAACGCGACTACATCGGAAATTACTTTTTTAATCTGTTCCGGCCCTTATGACCACATCATTTTGGGCGCGGTACATCGATGCAATTCGCCGAGCAAACTATACAGAATACAAAAACATTAATCTAAAATATTTAGTACGCGTAAACGGTCATAACATTATGAATGTTTGATTAGATAGATTTTGACAAACATTGTAAAAGTTATAAATAAATATTATAAATAGTGTACCTGCAATTATTACTTTTGAAGATACAGCGACATGTTTGCGCTGATGTCGTGGGTCGCTCGAAATTGTTCCATGCCAAAATAAACATGCAATGAGATGTCACTATATATTAAAGTTGTCTAATTTTTACGAGCATATAAACAAAACTACTAATAATTTTTGAAAAATATTGCATTTAATGTAAGAAATTTAAAATGATTTTGCATTATTAGTATTTAGGTTCTAAAGTAGTAAAAATAAATTTGAATGGCACAGTTTCAACGTGCTATTGCGATATCGACCTATTGTTTGTATAGCAGTATTAGTCCCATGATCTCCTTATCACGTCAAACGACCGGGTCATTAGGACCAACGGCTCAGACCGAGCTTAGTCGGTAGGTCTTTCAGGTCTCCCGAGGAGGGCTCCCCTGTATCGACGGGGGAGCGAAGGCTGGGGGTTCCCGGAAGTAGCTTGGTAAGTTCCCGGGGGCTCCCTTCATGCCTGAGGAAGGCCATCCCTGAGGTTTTTAGTGGGTAGGCCTCCCCCTTCTGGGGAGGAGAGCCCCACATAACCGCCGGCTCGCCACAGCCGGGGTATGCAATTTAATGCATTTTCCTCAGGGAAACAAAAAAAAAAAAAGGTCTTTCAGGTCAAGCCGCCTCGATTCGTCAGAAGTTCGACATAATTACCGTGGCTCTTGATTGCGGTGATATCCATTAGGATTCTCAGCCTCCTCTACAGAGGGAAAAGTCTCCTTAAGTTCCACTCAGTTCAGGTTGTGGAGATTTTCCGGTAGTCGTTGACCATTTCAGTCAGCAGTACGCACTGCAAACTGATGAGAATGCCGTAGTTGGTCTCGTGTGATATTACTCAGAACATTAAATCCAATTTAGTGTATCTTGAGACAAAGTGGAAACAAAGAAACCAGGTTCTCTGAAACATTTCGAACAAAGGTCAGCATTTAATATTTAGTGAATCAGATTGTATAAAATTGATATAAGCGCTAGTCAAACTATTTCCTCCCTTAGAAATTAATAATTATTTGTTGTTCCTAAGCATCGAAATCCTAAATTAGCGTACGAGGAATTCTGCGCAGCAATCTAATGACCATCATTGCGTCTCTAACTAGCTAGTTTTTTTTTTTGTATTAACCACAGTCTAGGGGTGTCATTTGAAATCTTTTACATTTATTTTGAAGTCATTTAAAGTGCAAAGTATTCGGTTTTCAGATCTTACACTAGCACCTAGGTTCTATCTAAAATCTAACTTATATATGCTCCTTAAATGTTATTTTGCTGGCCCTGACACATTTATATATCTTGGAATATAATATTCCATAGTGATGAGCCAGCTCTAGAAGATGAAATAAGTATGGCCCTGACTTGGGATGGATTACATTTGACTATCTTATGCATTGAGGAAGCTTCGAGTCGCGCAGCTTATGGGTTCTCGGGGCACAATATTCATTATTTTGCAAAGAACACTTATAAAGAATTCATGGTACGGAAGCAACCGCCTCTCTATATTTGACACGGCTGCGGATGTACATATAAGACGCCACAGATAACATGCGATAGTAAGTACTATACAAATATTAGGTACAGATGCCAGCTCTCGTAGCATGAGCAACGAAACAAATTCCGATAGTATTTATCATGCGATATTACCGCGATCTTATAATTTCTTTAACTCTAATACTCTTCTAAGCATACGAGTATGTTGTAAAATTCCAACGGTTCTTTTGTAAAACCATTATTGCAGTTTTTTGACGTAACAGAATTAACCTCACCTTTCGGTACAACGAAACGAACCTCACCTTTCGGTACAAATGCTACGAGTGTTACCTCTATGTAACAAGTACCGGCACCGCTGTCTTAAACTAAGCTGGGGCCCTTGGGCACACAAGAATTAGAGGCCCTTTTGGAAAGTAAAAAACGCGAATTATACTAACATTTTTAAAACAGGTTTGTTATTGTCGCTGAATAAGTTATGCTCGCGCCATCCCGCGGTTAGAATAGTGCACTAAAATAACGTTACTCATTAAGCAATTTCGACACTAGCGTTTCAGCTGTTAGAAGTCAGAACTATAAATCCATAGACATCTCCCGGCCTCAGCTTGCAGATAGAAATGAGCCTTATTCGACCGTGTGTCTTCGTTGATATAATGGCGTAGAATATACCACGTAAATACCTTCTTATAAAGTTACTAATTTGCGAAAAAAATAATATCTAATGTGTCCGACAAAAATGTTTTGCGAATAAATGTGTGAGAGAAATTGTAGGTACTTCGGGGCCCCCCTGAGAATTGGGGCCCTGGGCACGGGCCCCGTGTGCC
This sequence comes from Scirpophaga incertulas, assembly GCA_036419045.1. Taxonomy (NCBI): domain Eukaryota; kingdom Metazoa; phylum Arthropoda; class Insecta; order Lepidoptera; family Crambidae; genus Scirpophaga; species Scirpophaga incertulas. The sequence goes on along the minus strand of CM071637.1, from coordinate 9,449,873 downwards.
TTTATGGTAAAGACGGTATTGAGTACTAGTTGTTACTGGTACTACAACTATACTATAAATATAATACTGTACAATTGGGTGTTTTATAAAGCTCGCATTCTGTTGAGTTTGAGCTTTATAAAACACCCAATTGATTTTGTTCAATGTCCACATAGGGCAGGTGTTGATTAATGATTCGTTCGTTTGCTCGTTCGTGTTGTGCCCGCTTCATTCCGAATGTGACTCCTGCCCCAGTATAGGGAGCTCATATATTTTACAACGCCTTATTGAAACCAGCACACTGAATGCTCCATAGTGCAGCTGCTAATGGCGTACTACTCTTAAAAACTTACGATCATCGATTTTATTGACGCAGTCCGAAGATTCTAATTTCATATTTAGTTGAATATAATTAATTGTTAATTATATTCTGATATTTATAGTGTACTAGCTGGCGCCCGCGATTTCATCTGCACAGGATTAGTTTTTCCAGTAGTTATATTTTAGCGGGAATTATATGTTTATAAATTAGCCTATGTTATGTTATGTATAAGCAATATTATGGTAAAGTTTAGTAGTTGGAAGTTCTTAAATTGTAATTCCTATACAATTTATACCCTCGAGGAATTTTGTAAAGATTGTCGACTTGATACGTGGTATAAGACTTTAAGCCTAACAAAGATTCTCAACCAAATCACATAAAAACCATCTACCACGGCCAGTTATATACTTATAAGTTGTTCACGATTTATACTAAAGGTGTAACCAAACTATTAGTTAAATAACGGCAGCAGTGCGATAAATTCATGACCATGGCGCGATGCATAGACCACAGACTACATAAAATATACGGGCAAACAATAGCGACTTTTTGCGTGCGGCTGGTTCAGCGGGTGGCGGAACTAATAGCACATTTCTACATAAATAAGGGACGAGGATTGAACAAAAGGTTTTTTACGTTCGAAGTTCAGATTCAAAACCTCACTGAAAAGGAAAATGGCCTCCCAATTTATGTCGGACGCCCATAGATTTAAGCAGTTCGGCTTTCTTTGATTTGGTGAAGCCAAGTGCTCTAAGAATATTTGAAAAATAGAACTGTTTATTTGTCAGGTATTTTATTTCATGATTGGTCATCTGAGGGGTATCTTGATGTAAATTGCAACACAATTATGTTGAAACCCATTCATCCCCAAATTCCGTTTATTCTCTACTGGGCGCATTAATGAAGTTGCTCTTCCTAGTTTACATTAGTACATTAAGATATTACTAAATTAAATTCCGAAACTTCAATTTCGAAATTAGTTTAATATCGAATTAAATATTTTATAAATAATTTTAAAATAAAAAGTCGAATAGATCAGATTTTACAATCACTTTTGCATGTCAAATAAGACATTTACAATTCTTCGGCGGTAAATATTGTACTAGGATAGAACCAGCAACAAAATCAGCAGTTTTTTAGCTAAGCTGGTCATAGTCTGAACCCAACTTCCTGTACAAGATTAATTAAATAAGTATACATTGTAAAACATTAACAAAATAAAAAAAAATCACTGTGTTATTTACTAAACGCAAAAGTATTTAACAACGTGACTTTGAGTCGTCAAATAAAACTCAAGCTTTTATTAACATTAACATAACTCTTTACTGTACACCAAAACATTATCATAATCTTCATTGGAATATTATTGACAATGGCTTTGAATCTATAAAGGATATACGAAATGCTATGATAACCTATACTTTATGGGAGTTTGTTGTAAAAAGCTATCCATTTTCTCAAAAAAGTGTCTCTAGTTATATGCAACCTGTACGTTGGTGGTCGGCAAGCTTATTTTTATTTCTTGTGTTTAATTTGTTTTTTAATGAAGCATGATATTTCTTATGAGCATAAATTTTATTTTCTTAAACGTCCTGCTAGGTATATGTACTCTCTATGAATACATTGTATATGAAACAATACAATTTTCCAATTACATTAATACCTGACATAGCGGTACTCGTTGTGGCAAGATCTTTTGGAGCAATTAGGTTTTGTGACATAATCAGGACTTCACCCTACTGTAGTCACTAAACATATTGTCACACTTTGTCAACCCCCCTCCCCTTTTTTGATGAGGAAAATTACTAGTCCGCTATATTCTCGGCGCATTTTCCCACCTCGTAAGGGCGAGAAGGGGGTGTGTGGAGCTCGCACCCATGAAAAACCTAATTGTTCTGACTTCGCCGTTAATTGTTGGCAGTGAAGTGGGGTACTCTTCGCTACACCACGTCTAGTGGGAAAGTGTAGGAAGTGGCAAAAGTAAATTAAAGCTATTATGGTTCGTTGTTCAGAAGTTTATGTGAAGCTCTTTCTCGTCTTCAGGAATTCAGAGTTTTTTTTTAACATCACTCACCATTAGATGAGTAAATATAAAAGCTTGCCTTTTTCTTTGTAACGATGAGGGAAATGTATTGAATTGCATAGGTATCCGCGAGTCAGGTTATGTGGGGCTCTCCTCCCCAGAAGGGGGTAGGTCTACCCACTAAAATCCTCACCGATGGCGACTAGCGCCCACTCGCGCCGTCACAAAGGCGGCCGCCGGACATCTCCCGCTATCCACCGACCCAAAATGGGTCCCCTGGACGACAACTACCCCCTCTTAAAAAGAAAGTGGGCTTCGCCCGTCCGCCACTGGCTGCTAGAAGCGGCCCGCCAGGTTGGACCCGGCCATCCCACGCCCTCCCTCTCGGGAAGCCCTCTCAGACTATTAGTCGTCAAAAGACGTTGCCCAGGGTGCACCACGAGGAGGTTATCTGACATCGCACCCCAGCTAAAGGCTTGCCTGCCTTATGAAAAATAGTGGATTTTTAAACAAGAAGTGAATGAAATTAATGTTCATATTAGGTATTGCGATGACTATAGAATCTATTACGTGCATTTGTGTCATTGTCAAACACTCAAATTTTTATTTTAAAGTCATGGTATGTAATAATACTGATTATACTACTACTAAGTTTCTGTAAAATATTTGTTAATAGTGACAGAGTAATATCTATTGAACATTATTTGAGGAGTTAATAAATATAAATAAATTGTTCTTATAAATAAGTCTTCTGCTAATAACAATTAATGTCTTCTGCTCTTTTCAAGACTGTGGAATACAGCATCTCACCGTTGCTTACGGGTAAGCAGGTTTATTTTTCGTACAGATAGTTAATTTGCCACAGGCCATAGTATCAAAATTAAAATTAACTTTATTCAAATATGACTATATAGAAAGCTCTTTTGAATCTTTTTTTTCCTTTTTTTTCCTACTACTCATTCAGGACGTATTTTTTAGGTGATAAGAAGAATGGGCTAATAACAAAATTTACTATAAGCTATATGTCGTTATTATACAACGTACATATTACAATTTACTATTTATTATAATTTATACGGGAATACAAATATTTACACTTCAGAATGTAATGTTTTCTAATCAACACCAAGCATTGACATCATTAAAATAATCATTGACTTTGTAATAGCCCTTACTCATTAGCGTCTTTTTAACATGTAAGTACCTTGAACTTATGAAAAGGCAATTCAGCTAGACTATGTTATAAAAATTTATATATATGCCCATAAACGAACCTCTAGTTTTTGTAGCCTGTACATTAGAACGGCAAGTTTATTTTTATTTCTTGATATTTTTTTAATTCTTATTAAGCATTTGAAATGTGTTACAATTTTTATACACATTTTTTGTTACAATTACAATGTGTTACAATTTTTATACAGAGTATTTACTTATATTTCAATTTAGATGATTTTTAATTTTTATATTTATTAGTTTCATACGTTAAAATCAGATCTGAGTACTTTATATTACTGTTTCTTTTTGACTGCGGTACCTGATAGCTGTATATCGACCACAATTGTAGCAAATGAGAACACACTCAAAGAATATTTATTTGGTCTATTGGGAAACTTTATATGGTGTCGGTCTATGGATTATTTAAGTAACTGCAAGTTATTTATTAAATAATTTATTAACTTAAGCTATTAAGTTAGTAAATTATTTAATGAAAATATCCATATTCAGTTGTATATATTATATTTTTTATATATTATTTTTAATGTGAATACCTATTACAATTTTTTTTTGGAAAAATATTCTCGACAACTCGATGGTGGGTATATGTGTAGCACTAATATAATCTAGACAGACAAACCTGATCATAACAAAAATAGTTTAAAGGTAAGAGTGTGTATTGTGTCCGACTGAATCATATACCTTACTTTGATACACTATATATCATATACCTTACTTATATAAGTTGCCTTTTTCATCAATCAATACATAGTATAAAACAAAGTCGCTTTCGCTGTATGTCCGTATGTATGCTTAGATCTTTAAAACTACGCAACGGATTTTGACGCGGTTTTTTTTAATAGATAGAGTGATTCTTAAGGAAGGTTTGTATGTATAATAAATGCATAATATAGTAGAGAAACACTGATAAATTTAAAGGTTTCTAATGTGATGTCGTAAATAAGCACGTTTTTTTGCGCTTATATTGCAAACGCTGGCTGAACCCTACGAGATAGACCAAAATAATGTACTACAGTATTGTACAACTTACAAAAATCCACAAAAAAGTCCGCGATGGTACTTATATGTCTATCTCTTAGGGATAACCCACCATAACCATTTTTTCACTGCACCCGTGCGAAGCCGGGGCGGGTCGCTAGTTATTTATTTCATTTCCTTGAAACTTATATGAAATGTTTTCAAAACCAGTCAGATCGACTATATTTCCTACGCCTTAAAAGTCGTTTTCATACGTCAATTGTGTCCATTGACGTACAAAGTAATAGAAGTTACTGTTTAAATGGAAAGCCTTAAAATTTCTGAAAATATTAGATTTATATAATTTTCTTTTATCGCTTTACAAGATTACAACATTATACGAGCTTTGGCTAAAATAAATGACTCTTCTCTATTTATTAAAATATATCTGAGAATCCTCATGGATACCACGGCAACCAAGTGTCACAGTGATTATGTCGGACTCCTGACGAATCGAGGAGACTCGACCCGACAGACCTACCGACCAAACTCAGCCTAAGCCGTTGGTCCTAATGACCCATGACTTGTCGTGATAAGGAAAAATAACATTTTCTAAAGTAACTTTTTTGTATATTACTTTCATTTTTATTAGTGGTAGGCAGCGTCGGACTGGCCATACAGTCGAGATGGCATTTGCCAACCGGGCCCCAGCCTGCGCGGGCCCCCCACAGGCCTGGGTTGCGAGTATACGGCAGGTCACGTAGCACTGGGGAAACGCTGCGCGGGCCCCCTGTGCTACAGTTGCCCGCCTGCATGTCTCGGAAACTATGCATCGTACAAAAAAGGTGTCTCGGGCCTCAGAATTGCGATCAGCCACCCGGGCTCTTTCGGCCCAGTCCGACCCTGGTGGTAGGATGCATTCTGTTGGGCTTTGTAGGTAAAGTTTGAGGTCGCGTGATTGTGAAAAAACCTGTCTTACTTGTACGCATATGGCTACGAACAAATAGTAGATAAGGTGTGTTATGGTGCGACTGTTCGCTGCTACAGCAGTACACGAACGGAGGGAGGATTAAATACATGATGTGCCGCCGACTGTATCACGGGATGATACGGTCACTCTACACAGCCCGGATTGGGCAGAGTGCTTCCCCGTTCGGTGGTTCTTTTGTATAAACCGCAGAAGGCCGTGCGAGCTAATCGTAAGGACAGCCACTGTACGACCTGCGTTCTAGCAGGTATTCCCCCGTGGAATATTGATGCATGAATTCTGGCTTCAATACTGGATCATAACCAACTAGGGAATTTGTACTTGTGGAGTGCTCGCTTTCCCAGCTGTCTGCCACCGGACGATTGAAGTGATTAATTTTGTGGTTCAGAGGTGGGTTGGGCTTCTGTAAGGCAACCTTTCTTGAAACATAGTGCAGGTGCACTGTTATGGCTGCTTCGGTTACTATCCAGATAGTCGCGCAACGGTAGCAAAGATCCAGTGTTATCACTGTGATGGTCTTGATGATACTGCCTAGCACAACGTTGCGACCTGCACGCAGCGTTAAGCGACGGTCATATCATAAACGAGATGTTGGCTGATGAAGAAATAGGAGGCTTCATTCTGGAGGATGTAATGCCCGACAAGGAGCCAATGGAGAGGCAAAGGAGAGGGAGCAGGAAAATAATACTTATGTTGCATCCCTCTGTCGTAGACGTAGGCGGTAGGTATGCAGCCTATCTTTCGTAACCACCTTAGTTGTAGTCTGCGTGCTAGGGTGGCTCGCGTTGAGCGCAATGACTGGCTTACTCTGTCTGCGTTAAATGTTATGTCAACACTAATCTCTTATATAAGTAGGTCAGGGTCCTGCTGGTACAGGTTATCCTGAGGTGATACAAAGAAATTGGGTTCCACAATTAGAAGTTCCACAAAAGAAGTTGGGTCCTAACTAAGGACGAGATGGACATTGAGATGGTTTAGTGGATATATGTACTCTAAGGGCAGAAGCCAACCCACGCCTGATGACTAAAATCGACACGCAAGCATTCTACCTAAATAAAAAGATTGTGTATTATGCGCATCTAATCTATATTATTCATGCAGTCATCTATGTCAATTATCTTTAATGCGTGAAAAGTGCTTCTTATATTAACTTTCTAACCTTCATATTTGCTTAACAACATTAAGTTATCAGATGATTGAAAAATCTGAATTTAGATATAAGCTAATCTGAAGTAACTGCTAGTGTTAATTTTCACCGTCCTAATATACAGGGGCGGGTTGACAAATGATATCTAATAGGGGTGGAAAAAGTGTTGGCAATCTTTCTTACTTTCGCACGGCGCTGACAAAAGTAGGTACCTGCGTGTGACAGCATCATTAATCTGCTAAGGCGGTAGCCGCAAGGTAACGGAGCTGTTAAAGCTGGCTTCACACGGTCTATATGATCGTGGATCACCATGCTAAGAACAAGATACAATTATAATGCAACTCAATACCATTCTGTGCAACAGTAATAAAATGGCGGTGCGTTGTAACTACTTTTGGTACGATGTGTCTCGCTCATGTCACAATTTGCGTACAACCTATTTTCAAAAATTAACAAAACAACGATATTCTTTTCTGATTACATGTGATTTTGGTGCATGATACATGTTGCAGGAGTCTAAACTATTTACTGGTGACAGAACAAAGCATTCATGATTAGCTCAATATTGACATTTCAATAAATATAAGGAGTGTACAAATATGTGAATGTAATAAGTGCAAAACTTCTCAGAGTCTGTATTGACAGAGTTCGTATGGTAATCTGATCTTTTTTAAATGTCTCATAACTTCTAGTAGTCTATCATACTGTAGACAATGTTATGGACAATATAGACGGTGGGAAACAAGCTTTATACGTCCATACGTATAAAGCTTGTGAGGTGAAGGGACGGTGCAGCAAGACAAATGTGTCCAGCACTCAGTACTAGATAGGCCAATGAAATTTATTAGTCGCATTGATACTGTCGAGGAAATGGAACATCTGGTGCTAGTTTAGAGAAGGCTTCTCGATATTAGTTTGCAACAGTTTCGTGAAACTATTGATAAGTATCTCGAGTCGATTGCCAATTACAATAGACCTTATTAAGCGAATGGTCGACCCTTGTGATTGTATTGATGTGGGTTAGTTGTTTATATTTTAAAATATTCGGTACAAATTGGATTTAATCGAAGATTTGAAAACAATTCTTAATGAATATTATCGTTGCAATTTTTGTATGCAGTTATACAGGAAATTGTTATTTTGTAATACTGATCGGTGTAACTGACTTAAATCAGTTACTCCGCTACTTGTATTGATGTTTAAATATTGATAAACGTGTGTTCCTGTGCTAATGAAAATTTTCTAGTTTATATCTTTATTTAAAAAGTAGTAATACTCTTAGTAGTCTAATATTAAAAATAATTCATAAGAGAGTTGTAAAAATTCTAATAAAATTCATAGGTATCACGAAGTTTTTGGGTATTATATTAGATTCATGATCGGATATTGAGACCTCAGTTTCAACTGCGGGCTTGAAGTCGAGACTTGCTCTATGAAAAAGATTCATATAATGATGTAACTTGAGTTTTCTTATACAATAACTGTTTAGGACTTATGAGTTTCGGACCGCGGAAAAGGAAATTTAAAAAAGTAATAAAAAAAAAGATTTTGACATTATGGTTTTCGGTGTTGGACTGTCACTTCGGATTTTTTCACGGCATTTTTATTGAGTTTATTTTCGGCGGATTAATAATTGATTAGTTACGTGTATCAGTGAATTTAAATATACCATTGGACTAATATTTGACATCGGTGTCAAACGGGTTTACATTAAATTGGATTGGAGTAGTGGTCGGCCACGCGTTCTCCTATTTTTTACACTACAAGTATTGTAGTTTATGATATATATTTATAACCACATACGGTAGGGCACATTAGTACACACAAAACACACGTTCAAGCCAAGCCAGAACTACGGACCGGTAAGTAAGCAATATTATTATATAGTTAAATAATATAACCAAATTACGGGCGTTCGGGAAAACGCAACATTTTTTGGTAGCAGAGCGTGGTTTTCTTTTCGGTTACGGACCTGTTATTTTGTAAATTCTTTGTTTTGTATTTTATATAATTATTAAAATGTCGGACGGTTACAACGAAATTCGTCGCATATTACAATGGTTGGTAAGCGCATTTTCTCTGGTGAGTAGACCAGACAGGGTTGAGGCCTTGAAAGAGCGGGCTTCAAATGCAAACAGATACATGGCGGACCTGGATCAAGCTTTACAAATGTGTTATGATAGGGCTGACATGAATCCAGACAATGAAACTTTGCAGGCAAGGTTGATTCAAGCTCAGGCAGACTACAAGCAATGCTTAGAATATTATGACAGCATTATTCAGGCGGTAAGGACACTGGATCTGGCCAGTAGTCCCACGGTTAAGGGTCAGTCAAGTAGTAATGCCTCAATTTATACTAGATTGCCGGATTTAAATTTGCCCAAGTATTCTGGTGGGTATGAAACTTGGATGTCATTTATTAACATTTTTGATTCTTGGGTACATTGTCGGATGGATATATCACTCTCACAAAAATTAAGTTATCTGTTGAGTTGTCTATCGGGAGACGCTCACCAGGTTATTTCACATTTAACCATAACAGATAACAATTATGAGACTGCAAGGGCGCTATTGATGGGCAGATATCAAAATATTAGGTTAATTGCGGATGCCCATGTGGCAAAGATATTAAATTTGCCTTATTTAAGGAATATCATGTTTATAAGGGATGATTTTTTAAATCCATTAAAGGTGGCCTATAATTGTTTGGAGAAATTAAATTTACCAGTAACGGAGTGGTCATTCTTGTTGCTCCATATTGTATTGAATAAGTTACCCTCTGATTTAAAATTAAGATTTGAACAAAAATATGGAAGCGGAGATGAGGCAAGCCCGTTGCCTAAATTTATTGACCTTTTGACCTTCTTGGAGGAAGAAGCACGGATTGTTGACAATGTAGGCTCACCTCCTGCAACGGCTACCTCAGGGCCATCTGGGAGGCCTGTGTCCAGTCAGGGAAGACCTGTATTCAGTCAGGGTAGGATTAGGCCACCCACTCGGGGACTAGGGTAGGTATGGCTACATCGGACCATACTATTAATAATAGGTTGCAATCCAAGCGGGTTGGTTGCACCTTTTGTGGCATCATAGGCCATTTTATATCTAAATGCCAACATTTTATAAATTGTTCCCCTCAACAGCGGAGGCGTTTTGTGCAAAATCACAAGCTTTGTTATTTTTGTTTAGGGGATCATCTTGTTAATAGTTGTGCAGTGGCACGGCCATGTATTCATTGTAACGGCAAACATCACGGGATGTTATGCCTGAATAGGAATGGTGGAGTTAGGCCTGCAGCGGCACGGATTGGTTCTCCTTCAGGAGGGGGTCAAAGCGGACAAGTACGGACTTCACCTCCTCATTCTGGACGAGCGTCGCCTCGACGGGTGGACGTGCGCGCGACACCTCCATATACGGGTGGGGGTGGCTTTAGGCCTACTTCACAGGCATCTCCACATACGGGTGGGGGAGGCACCGGGCCTATGGTACAAGCACCCTATGCAGCGGGCATAGGGCATATTCAAGCGGACGAATCTCGTGACGTCACTGCGGAACAGTATGCGTCTGCGGCCTCGTATGCAGCGAGAGCGAGGGGTTTCTCACCACCACTCGCGGAACGGCCGCGATTGAGGAACACGCCGCCATCTTTCGGTCATCCGGTTGGTTACCGGACACCGGATGCCAGTTGGCACCTGACTCGGACACCATTGGGGCGCTCGAGACCCCCTACATATAACCCTCTGGCGCTGTCGGCAGCCCAGGTTTTTAATCGGGTGAATGCTTCATTTCGTGACGTTCAAGAATAGGTAGTCGCCGCCGCCTCGCCAAATGCAACCTTTTTAAATACTATTTTATTGCCTACCGTTGCGGTAAGGATTTGTGATATTAACGGTCTTTATGTTAGAGCACGGGCTCTAGCGGACACGGGTTCGCAAGGTTGCATGATAACAGTTAATTTGGCGAGACGGTTAGGCCTATACATATTTAATAATAATATTTCGGTTCGTGGCATAGGTGATGTGCTCGTGTCACATGTTTATGGTCAATGTACCTTTAACATTGTTGGAGAATCGGTCTCTCAACCTGTTATTACAGTTACAGCACTAGTGTTGCATGATATTTTAGGAGAACATCCACAGGTGGAATTACCTTCGGAAATTTTGAACTCGGCTTCTCACCTGTCTTTGGCTGACAGAAAATTTTAAATATTGGAAAAATTGATTTGTTGCTTGGTACTGATGTGCTTGGTCAATTATTGTGCACCGGACGCACTATAAATTTAAATAATAATGGCTTGGTTGCTATACCATCGCACTACGGATATATGATTATGGGCCCAGCATATGATACGGTTTCTGATACGGTTTTTACGGGCGTTTCTCTTTCGGATTTAGTACAGCGTTTTTGGGAGACAGAAGAGGTACCCACGGTTTCACGGAAGGACCCGCTCGACGAAGAATGCGAGCGCCATTTTATCGAAAATGTTTATCGGTTACCGAACGGTCGTTTCGTTACTCGGTTGCCCTTTGTGAGCATTCGCAAACCGCTGGGGCAGTCCTACCTCACTGCTGAGAAACGCCTGCTTTCTATGGAACGTCGCATGAAGCGAGATACAGAGTTTCGCGACAAATACATTGAGTTCATGCGGGAATATGTACAATTAGGTCACATGTCCCTGGCACGGAGGGACTACTCATCGGAAGAACACTATTTCATACCACATCACGCGGTTTTTAAATCGGATAGCGGTAAGATGCGGGTCGTGTTTGACGGGTCGGCCCCTTCCTCTAACGGTGTTTCATTGAACCAAATCCTGCACTCGGGTGCTAAACTACATAAAGATATTTCGGATCTTATTTCGGCCTTTCGTAGACACCAGGTGGTCTTCGCGACGGATATACGCATGATGTTCCGGCAAACGGTGATTGATGAGGCTGATAGACGGTATCAGCTGATTCTTTGGCGCGAGGACCCGTCTCACCCATTACGCGTCTACGAACTGAACACAAACACGTACGGTTTGAAATCTAGCCCCTGGATGGCTATGCGGTGCTTGTTGGAACTCGCTCAACGGGAACGCGTTCGATTCCCTCGTGCGGCGGACGTCTTAGAGTCGGAAATTTTTGTCGATGACGTTATCACGGGTGGATCTTCGGAACAGGAGGCTTTAATTTTACGTAACGAGCTCATAGCGTTATTGGCAACGGCTGGCTATGAACTACGGAAATGGATTTCGAACAGTCCACGTCTCTTAGAAGGACTACCAGCGGATCACGTTCAAGATCCATTGTTATTTGAGAATCCGGACTCTCCTCGTTCAACATCGGTTTTAGGTGTTCAGTATTTACCGGTTCCTGACATCTTTTCCTTTCGGGTTTTAACAATAACGGAAAAGATATGGACTAAGCGGCTAGTCCTGTCTACGGTTGCTCGTATCTATGATCCTAACGGGTGGATCGCTCCTATAATATTTTGGGCTAAATGTTTTACAACGGTTATGGTTGGCTGAGCTTAAGTGGGATGAGACCCTACCTACTGAACTCTTAACGGACTGGCTCGCATTTATTGATCAGTTACCCACTATCGGAAGGGTTGTTATACCTCGTAAAATACTTCCACCGGGGAAGTATCATGCGTCACTTCACGGTTTCTGTGACGCCTCGGAATCGGGTTTCGCGGCAGTCGTATATCTTCGGACGATACAGCCAGATGGTTCAGTAGCGTTACATCTAATCACGGTGAAGAGCAAGGTGGCTCCTATACGCAACCGCCAAACCATACCCAAATTGGAGCTCTCGGGAGCTGCGTTACTTACTCGGTTATTGAATCATGTTTGTGATACACTCGGGAAGCACATTAACATAGGCAACGTTTATGCGTGGACTGACAGCCAAATTGTTTTGGCGTGGCTCCAGACCTCGGTACATAGGCTGGAAACATTTGTTGCGAATCGGGTTTCGCAAATTCAAAACTCGTCAGTGAATCTGAATTGGCGGCACGTACCCGGCGAGTTGAACCCCGCCGACGTGGCCTCTCGCGGCTGTTATGCCTCCTCGTTGGTGAGTCATAACCTTTGGTGGGGACCTGCTTGGTTGACGGCACCGGAGTCGTCATGGCCCCCTACGGTTTTAATCGGATCGGATCCGCTGCCCTGTGTGCGTGTTATGGCTGTGGAGAAAGAAATCGTCACAAACCCTCTTTTACTGCGGTTTAGCTCTCTTAATAAATTACTGGCCGTTACGGGATGGATGCGTCGGTTTATAACGAATACTCGCAAACCGGTTGTAAGAAATACATCTTTGTTTCTGACGGCAGGCGAACGGCGTGCTGCTCTCATGTTTTGGGTACGACGGGTACAATCGGAACGGTTTTCTGACGAGCTTAAATCGTTACGGACGACGGGTCGGTTAAAGGGTGCCGTACAGAAACTTAACTTATTCATTGATGGCGAGGGATTACTTCGTGTTGGCGGACGGCTGCGCAACTCGAAGCTGCCGTATTCGGCTAGGCATCCCCTTTTGCTGCCCAAGGACGGACCCTTGACGCAGTTGATAGTAAGTGATCGGCACATTACTAACTCGCATGCAGGTTGTACGGCACTGCTTGCTATTCTTCAGCGGGAATTTTGGATACTATCGGCGCGACGGTGCGTCCGATCGGTTATATTTAAGTGTATACCTTGCTATCGGTTAAAGGCTAACACCATGCAGCCTATGATGGGTGACCTACCTAGCGATCGGGTTAGTGTCACCAGACCTTTTCACGGTGTCGGTACGGATTTCGCTGGTCCTTTTATTGTCAGGGCTTCTCACTTGCGGACCTCTAAGACTTACAAAGTTTATTTATGTGTATTTGTTTGTCTGTCAACGAAGGCAGTACATTTAGAAATAGTATCTTCGCTTAGTACGGAAGCGTTTATCGCGGCGTTCGGACGTTTTGTTTCACGGAGGGGGTTACCGAGTTTGGTACGGTCGGACTGCGGCACAAATTATCAGGGTGCTGACAGGTATCTTAAGGAGGTCCATGATTTTTTAACGAAACATAGTACGGACTTGGGACAAGCAATGGCTACTCAGGGCATTACGTGGAAGTTTGATCCTCCTGGATGTCCTCATTGGGGAGGCATCTTTGAGGCTGTCGTGAAGGTGGCTAAGACACATTTGAGACGTGTTATTGGGGAAACGGTTCTTACGTTCGAGGAACTTACTACGGTCTTTTACAGAGTGGAAGCAACTTTAAATTCACGGCCTTTATGCCCACTCTCTTCGGATCCCAACGATATGGAGGTTTTGACACCGGGTCATTTCCTCATCGGCCAGCCCCTTGCAGCTCTCCCTGAGTATCCCTTTGAGAATGTACCACTGAGTCGACTTTCTCGCTTTCAAATGCTGCAACAGATGTCACAAAATTTTAATAAACGGTTTTATTCGGAGTATTTGCACATGTTGCAGCAGCGGCTGAAATGGACAGATAAAACGGCTCCTGCACGGGTAGGGGATCTTGTCCTGATTAAGGATTCAAATCTTTCTCCTCTACGTTGGCGTAGAGGACGCATTTTGAAGCTTTATCCAGGCTCAGACGGTGTACCTCGGTTCGCAGAGGTCTCGATCGGCGACTCTGTGATGCGCCGTGCGGTGGCAACCCTGTCCCGTCTACCGGTAGACTAGCGAGATGAGGGTTGCTCATCTCGGGGTGGGGGATTGTTTAGGACTTATGAGTTTCGGACCGCGGAAAAGGAAATTTAAAAAAGTAATAAAAAAAAAGATTTTGACATTATGGTTTTTCGGTGTTGGACTGTCACTTCGGATTTTTTCACGGCATTTTTATTGAGTTTATTTTCGGCGGATTAATAATTGATTAGTTACGTGTATCAGTGAATTTAAATATACCATTGGACTAATATTTGACATCGGTGTCAAACGGGTTTACATTAAATTGGATTGGAGTAGTGGTCGGCCACGCGTTCTCCTATTTTTTACACTACAAGTATTGTAGTTTATGATATATATTTATAACCACATACGGTAGGGCACATTAGTACACACAAAACACACGTTCAAGCCAAGCCAGAACTACGGACCGGTAAGTAAGCAATATTATTATATAGTTAAATAATATAACCAAATTACGGGCGTTCGGGAAAACGCAACAATAACTGATATTAGTTTCTTTGTTCTGACTCTTGATGTTTCCTGTCTTTGATTGTGGTGATGTGCACTATCTCGACTTGAACACATACCTCCTCAACAGAATTGATTTGATTCTTAATAACTGCATTCGATCGGAAATATTGCCACGTATCCAAATATCGACTGCCATTAAATTAATTGCTGAGCGTAGACACGCCCGAACTACAAAATTTAATACTCTACTAAAATTTTTAATACTCTAATTGCTTTTCTTAATGATCCAACGACTCCTAATCATTTGATTTCTCATTCTTAGTATTTATATAGTTCTCACAATAAATCTCTTCGATCATTCATTATCCAATTGTCTATCTGTCTGAAGTAGCGCATTCTTCGTTTTTTGTTCTATTCATCTTTGAGACGCTTCATTTTTCCAGAGAGACATTAACAAATCTTGTGGCAGGTTGAATTTTTAAAATAAACCCAGGCAACTTTTTCATAGAATTACATATTTTAAGTCAATGTTCCAATGACTTGTATACTTATCCTAGCCATAAACACAAAATTTGATTGTTCGGATCGTTTCCTGCAACTAGTTGTCGTCATCGTTCCGTGCGACACTCACCATCAAGTTCTTACTTTTGGTAGCCCATAGCAGTGTGCTTTTGTAGCAATATTCTTTCGTGCTGCTGAAAATCGCGGAATGATTTGTCGTCTGTGGTGTTTGCGTGCTACATCTATGGTACATTTGTTGTCTATATTACCTGAAGGGTGACGGGCAGGATATATTCAGGCATTTAGTTCGCCTTTGCACACGTTTAATATAAACGAATTTTACGAATTGGGCCGGCTCGACCGGAGTGATACCACGGCCTCACAGAAAACCGGCGCAAAATAGCGCTTGCGCTGTTTCGCCGAGTGAGTGACGGTACCGGAGGCCCAACCCCCCCTTCCCCCTTTTTTTTTTTGTTCCCCTGAGGAAAATGCATTAAATTGCATACCCCGGTTGTGGCGAGCCGGCGATTATGTGGGGCTCTCCTCCCCAGAAGGGAGAGGCCTACCCACTAAAAACCTCAGGGATGGCCATCCTCAGGCATGTAGGGAGCCCCCGGGAACATAAAGCCACTTCCGGGAACCCCCAGCCTCCGCTCCCCTTCCTAGAGGGGAGCCCTCCTCGGGGGAGGCCACACTACCTCCCCCAGTTTCCTCCACCGACGACGCTCCCCGGCCACCGAAGGGGCGTGGTCCATCCCGGGTCGCCGTAGCGGTCGCGACTTCTTCGCGCCCACCGGCGACCCGCGGCGGCGCCGCGGCTGTGCTACCGAGCCCGACGCCGCCTTCTTCGAGCGGGATCGGCCATCTCCCGACCCCGCTCGGCGGCCTCCTTCTGGAGCATCACTGCTTCACAGAAGGAGGCCACAGCCCTCCAACCTCCCTCGTCCGCCAGCATTGCCGCAATCAATGCTGGCGGAGACAGATCTCGCCCAATCTCTGCGACCAAGACTCGGCGCTCGGAGGCCCACGCGGGGCACTCCGCCAGCGTGTGCTGGGCCGAGTCCCCCCTTATTCTTAAAAACATTATTCATTATTATTAAAAACAAAAACGATACACAAATGAATTATAATACTGTGCAAACTTTGTTCAGTTAGAGCTTCGCGTGTGCGAACGTAAATGCATGTCCCGAACGTAGCGGTCATTAGGTGGTTGTGGGATAAATTAATGTCCTCTTTAGAGGCGGTTATGTCGCGGCGAGCTCAGGTGGTTATTTACCGCACTCTCGGCACCCCACTCCGAATCCGGACGTCGTAAAAGCCCGTAGACTAATGGGCAACACGAGAGCCTCGTGTAGGCGACTTCTTGTAGCCTATAACATGCATGAAATATACTAGCTTTACAAGAAGATGTACAAGAAGTAGGTATTCTAAACCAAAACCTTACAAAACATTGCACCATTGCATATTGACGTAACTCTTTATGTAGCGTCTAGCTTCATAGAGCTTTAGCGAGATAAAATCTACGTCTAAATCATTCTATTCCATGAGATTTACGTAAGTTAGTTTACTTGAATGCAAACAAATTTTTTATAAATTTAAGAAATAAATCGAAAACTATAACGCAACGCGTATCTTTCCACCAATCATAATGCATGCATTTTAAGTTATTGTGGGTAGTTGAGAACAACATTCACCTTAAATTCGGTGTTTGTGCAGATTTCACAACATATTAATAATGGACAGATACATAATCAGTTCTATAAATAATACGAAAATTAGACAAATATCGCAAAAGAATGTAATGATTATCGAAAGTAACAATATACAGGAAATTAACAATATACTATATATATATTTCTACGTCTGCAAAATGACTTGTCAACCAAAGCAAAGGAAACAATGAGTAATATGAACAAAAAGGTATCCCCAAGCTATTATATAACCGCAAATTAATGCAGAAAGTTGTCTATATATTCATCTCGTAGTCAACTGGTTAAAATAGCCGTTCAATCAAACAGCTAGCCCTTTGACTGAACAACGCCATTATGTATTCATTTCTCCAAGTTTATTATTCATCAGTCTGTATTCATCGATATTAATCAAGTCATACATTCTTATGTATGACTTGATTAATCATCAATCATCGGAACCACGGACATGTCAAATATTTGGCGTTTCTAAACAAAAATTTGTAAATTAGTGTCAGCTTGTATCTTTCCATGTTTACAACAGTACTTTAGGTACGAGTATATAGGTTCGACAAGCAATTTCTTGCAAATGGGTCCGGGATCGCGTTTGTGTTTTAGAGCGGTATCAAATTTCGATAAGTCATTGAACAATTTGGGACGCGAGGAACTCTACAGATTTCCAAAACAAATTAATGTTCAAAATTTAAACGATGTATTTGTACTGCTGGCAAATTTTAATTACACTGAGACTCCTGGGGTTGATTTTATTTGCTGACGCTACTATGAGCTTTTTAATAGAGGTAATGTTGCAACGTTTTCGTAAATAATTAAGTGTCAAGTGTAATTTGAGTCCTAATTCGGGGCTATTTCAAGAATAAGTAGAAAACCAGATGAATATCGTAGACATTAATACGATTTTTCGACTTAGGCTATTTACATAATTTAATTTGTAAATTTTTACTACTTTTAAGTGATCTTTTGATATTTTTGACTCTCCTTTTATATATTTGTTGTCTTTTTTTTTTTTGTTCCGCTGAGGAAAATGCATTAAATTGCATACCCCGGCTGTGGCGAGCCGGCGGTTATGTGGGGCTCTCCTCCCCAGAAGGGGGAGGCCTACCCACTAAAAACCTCAGGGATGGCCTTCCTCAGGCGTGTAGGGAGCCCCCGGGAACATAAAGCCACTTCCGGGAACCCCCAGCCTCCGTTCCCCTGCCTAGAGGGGAGCCCTCCTCGGGGGAGGCTACTACCTCCCCCGGTCTCCTCCACCGACGACGCCCCCCGGCCACGGAAGGGGTGTGGTCCATCCCGGGTCGCCGTAGCAGTCGCGACTTCCTCGCGCCCGGCGACCCGCGGATATATTTGTTGTCTAATGAGCAATTTTGGTAATGCATTAATACTATTTTTTTAATTTTAAAGACTTGTTGGCACATTGTTCGTAGACGCTTTTAATCTTATTTTATGGAGGCTTTGATAAGTTCCTTTATATATTTCAGAAAAATTATTATTATTATATGTAAACTTTGTTGATTTAAATAAATTATGATGTAAAAAAATAATACAAATAATGGAATAGATGTTTGCTTTTTGAGTTATTATTTACCAGGGTTTTCGTACTAAAAATAATGTTTTAACATTTGGAAAGAAGTGTTGTGATGACTAACTAAAAATTAACTAAAATCAACAATGAACGAGGTTTTATAGGTAATTGAAAATGAACACGTCCTGCGGGCCGCGTTGTTGCCAGTCTTGAATTCCAATTCCAGTGTACCACTAATTATATCTGCTGTTCAACATTCTGACCGTAATGGCTTTATTGTTTTTACCAACTTTTTATCAATTCTACGTTTATGGTGGGATTTTATTTGAGCCAAGGAACTATGTAAGAAACATCGTAGTATTCTCAAGTGGCTTTTGTTTCTCTTTAAATTATCAATATTAAACGAAATAAAAAAACTTTTTAAGGAATTTTACAAAAATAAATGATTAATAAGATTATTTGATTGATAGCAATTATTTACTACATCGGTAAGGTATCGATGTTCATTATCACAGCTCATATAGACTTAATCAATCACGCCGGCCTAGTGTGGATTGTATTGGTTGAAAACATGTTTGAATTTCTTCGCAGGTTTATGCAGGTTGCCTCACGATGGAGCTTCACCGTAAGAGCGTGACATAAATGTACATATGAATTTCGAAGAACGAAAATCACATTAGTACATGATAGGGTCGTCCCCGAGCCCTTCGAATAATCCAATTCGTACACTAGTATCGAGACCACAGTGCCCCCGAAGTGTTTGATGTTATTTAAATAAAATACTAGTTATGTACGTCACTATGTATATATTTATTTGCTTATCATATCCTACCATTTAATATAATAGCATTCATTAATATAAAACTAACTGACAAGCAATGGCTACATACACTGTTAGTTTATACGCAGTCCAGTGGAATACCAGTTAAATAAGTCACGATTTTCCATAAATTCTGAACTCAGGAATGCGTTTAGGATCACTTTGTTGTCCCTTTATCTGTCTGTCAAGTTTTTTTCTGTGGGTGCAAATGCCTGTAAATGTAACATTTGAAAATATTATTGCTGACACGAACTGATAAATACTGTGCATTGCTATCCGCACTTATTAACACGTTCGGCCCAGCGTCTCACTACTTGGTTGCACGCAGTACGACACAATGATTATCCATACATTTTAAATAAATGTCTATAAACGTTCTAGAAAACTTTCCTGAAAATATGTATGAAATGCGGAACAGACGTTATATCACGTCGACTTCTATAAACGATGCGCCGCCAACTGAAAGCAAGGTATGCATACATTGCGGCACGACGTCATATTACGTCGACGTCTATGAACATTGCGCCGCCAACTGAAAGTAATTCATGCATACATCGCGGCACGACGTCATATTACGTCGACTTGTATGAACGTTGCGCCGCCAACTGAAAGTAAGGTATGCATACATCGCGGCACGACGTCATATCACATCGAAGTCCATGAACGTTGCGCCGCCAACTGAAAGTAAGGTGTGCATACATCGCGGCACGACGTCATATCACATCGAAGTCCATGAACGTTGCGCCGCCAACTGAATGTAAGGTATGCATACATCGCGACACGACGTTCAAATTATTTATTAAAGTTAATAGATTTTTTTAAAGAAAAACAATGTCAATTTTCTAATGAATTCTTTATTTAAGATAAAATACTTATGTTTTAAAAAGCCTGTTTTTTTATTAGTTCAGACAACTTCTTACACATAATAAAAAAGTTAAACTTAACAAAGATTCGCTATTAATACCTAGTGGTACATACACTTGCTCAAACTGAGATCTTTTGAGAATCTTGAGAAAATTAAGTAATAGTGAAAACTTCTAAAAATAAAACAATAATCACTGTCGAACCTTACGTATACTTTCACCTAATTAGTAAGTATTTTTAACTAAACAACTTCTTATAAAATAAAACTTAAGACTCGATGAAACTCTGCTACAAATAACTAGTAGTACACACTTTGGAACTGAGATCTTTTGAGCATCTGACAAAAATAATAATAATATAATAGTAAACATTACATAAAAACAATACAATAATCACTTGTTTGTATGGTATACCTCTATCTAATCAGCCTTTTTTTAGAATATAATAAAAATAATTGTTGTAATAAACTTTTAATAAGAAAAGTATAAAAAACTTAAATTTGAGGTTGGCTATGCCAACTTTCAAAACAAACAGCACAGAGTGCTGGCTTTTCTTCACAGCCTTTGCATCTAATACTGGTCTCTCTTCTGATCTTTTTCTTAGAACACTCCCTACACTTCATATAGTTCGCCCTTTTAGTCGATCCTTCTCTAACAGGAATCTTTTCTGGCCAATGTCCACCATTGTTAGGGTTTGAACAGTTTTCTGGTGTTGGAAAATCACCTCTTTCTTTAAGGCGGTTATCAAACCTGTTTCTTTTAGCCATTTTCTCTGGTTTTAGGTTTGGATCCATATGTATGAGGTCTTTGATGAGTTGTTCTCGGAAAGCTTTAAACTCGTATTTGCTGTTTTTCTTGCAGTATTTTTTGTAAAGGTAAAAGCTGTTCCATACAGCAAGGTCTAGCAAATGGAAGAACACCTTTTTGTACCATCTCAATGTTTTTCTGGGTGTGGAGTAATAAGAGACCATTTGATCTGCTCTATCAATTCCAGACATGAACTTATTATATGTGGCAACTTCCAGAGGCTTCAAACGTTTCTTACCATGTCTGTTAGACACTTCGACAAGTTTGGGATGATTCAATGTAGTTATCATAAGAACGGACCTTTTATCTTGCCATTTTGATACGTACACTTTGTTTTTTCGTACCCAAACATGTTCATTTTTCTTCAGTTTTTTAGTTGTTATGTCTTTTGGATTGCCTTTTCGGTTAGTTCTCAAGGTGCCGGCTGTGTGTGTTTTAAACTCGAGCAGTTTTTGCGATAATGTCACGGAATTATAATAATTGTCCATGAAAAGCCAATGTCCTTTGAATAGGTAGGGCCGCATTAGTTTCATTACAACTTTTTCTGTCTTCTTCCCTGTTTTGTTGTCATCCTCATCTTTACCAACATACATCAATATATTAAGAACGTAGCCATCATATGTTGTTAATTCATAAAACTTTATACCATATTTAGCTTTTTTAGACTTGATATATTGTCTAAACGATAATCGTCCTCTGAATAAAAGCATTGATTCGTCCAAGGATAGCTCTTTTGCTGGTGAATAACTCTCACGGAAAACCTGAGACACGGCGTCTATAAAATCGAGGATTTTATCTTTGCCTTTAGCACTTCGCTCGCAAACGCATAGGCATCTCAAGATTTGTTCAAATCTACGCGCTGACATCGTGTATTGAAAGATCGGGTGATAGTACAAAGGATCAGTGTACGTGAAAAGCTCTTTCTTTTTTGGTACGTTTACTTGTCCCATAAGTAGACATAAACCCAAGAACTTAAAAATTTCTTCACGATTTGTGTCTTTGTATTTGTACCTACGAGAATGTCTAGTCGTTGGTCTGTTTGAACACAGTGCTCGACCATATTCGTTCGTGCGACTGACTATGTAGTCAACAATATGGTTGGGAAACATTTTGTTGAAGACTTCCATGACCGAAGCGTTAGGATTGAGTTCAAATAAAACACCTTCAGAATGCGAATCAAACTCGAACGTCGGAATGTCTGTTGTTGAGTGCTCCCAATCATCAATTGGTGAAGCTGGTGTACGTTGCCTTGGACGCCGTGGTCTGGTTGTTGACGCTTCTCGAGATTTACTCCGAGAACGTCGAGTTATAGCATTGATCTCATTTTCTGCAAACAGTGGCAAAGGAACAGGTCTGATATTCTCTTCTACTTCCGTAGGTGATACAACGAATCTAGGTTGAGCTTCAATCTCTGGATGTAAAAGTAAACTGACAGATTCGGGGCGATCGTGTGATTCCATAGGCTGTTTCATGATGTCTAATTCAATCATTGAAAGTGATGGTTGGCCTTCAGATATTAAGCAATCTTCATCAGGTAGTTGGAACATGTTCGTTTCAGTGGGTTCACAGCGATGGTGTGTTTTTTCTGGCTGTGGTGACGAGACAGGTACGTTCTGTTCATTCATATTTGCAGATGGTGGCAGGGCGGAAGCTGGCGGCTGATCTTTTTCTTTTTGATGATCAATCATTTCATCAAGCGACGGCAACATAATAGCGGCTATCTCATCATCTTCGTTATACGGTGACAAAGGGGCCTCGTCTGCCGGCCTCTCCGCGGCTGCCGGTGAAGAAGGAGGTGTTGGAATTTCATTCTCCTCATGGGGCTCAGGATTACCATGGAGATGTTCAACCATAGACCAATCAGCAAGAGATTCCATGGAGACTGTAGTTGCCTCATCAGTGTTTACTGGTTCAATTTCAACCGTGACTCTTTGAGTTTTTACTATCCTAGTGTCAAAAATGCTTGCTGAACTTGACGAGCAATCCTCAGAACTGGAAGTATCAGACTCCGATGACTCATGAGTGGACGTGGTAGTACGAGTATTTTTGGAACAAGATGGTTGTATATTTACCGAGGTGTCACTTTCCGAGGAGGTCCTTGGATCTGGGTCATAATCTTGATCACTCCCGTACTCTCCATCAGCATCACTAAAAGGGTCTGGTGTTGACTCCCGAGAAGAAGCATCTTGAAAAATGCTCATAGCTTTATTTCTACTAGGCCGCTTTTTATCCATCTAAAACAATATGATTTCATAAATATTACAATGGCTAGAAAGCTGTTACTAAGCAGTAAGTACTTTTTAGTTATGAAAGCTAAAAACCTGCCCTAGTTCAAAAAGAAGCGGAAAGTGAAAACCTTATCAAAATCTGTTGGGTATTTCAGAAAATATCGATGCAAAACACCACAAGCGACTTAAATTTATATTATGTATTGAAACTAAAGTAATTCATTGCAAAAAATTATATTTCGTTCACAAAACAATCAATAATATAAAAATAGGTATCAACTAAAAACTTACGATTACGTGGCGAAGAAGAAAAACACTGTCGGCGCACGCGCTCCACTCGCGGCGGCACTCTTGCGACTGAGACCGGCACCGCGGTGTAAAGTCGACGTTTATTGACGTTGTGTGTTCGTGTGAGTGTAAATGCTCATGTGTGAGTGACCCCAACCAAAATCCGTTAAAAGTATATTAGTTGTGGCGCTAAAAAATCGAAAATAAAAAGTGATGCGGCACAAGAGTGTAGATTTAAGTTTTTTTTATCGATTGACGGCGTTATAGCACGGTGTGCGAATGAAAATATGCTTTTAGTCGACGTAATTAAACGTTGTGTCATTGTGGAAAATCAAAAAGTGACGTTATATAACGTTGCTAGGCCGAACGTGTTAATAGCAATCAGTGCTTTTACGTTGTGCAGCCTTATAGGAGTAGACGAGTTTGCTTATAACCGGCCGCGACGTCACCGAAAATATTTTCTCGGATAAATTGATGTTCATGCACTAACATCATTAAATTGATCGACGTCGTTGATAATGTATCTAACAATATAACTTTTCACGGCATATATTGGCAGACTAGTGAGGATAGATTAACTTTTCACTTTTCAATTCATCATAGGCATATAAATTGGGCACAGGTCTCACCAACGAGTTTTAGGTCAACTACTTTTGACTACATTTGTAGACTTTCTTGATAAGAAAGGGTGTCTCATCGCCATTGTTTGAGGCTCGTTACGCCTCCACTGTTTAAAACTTGTTACATGCTTTCGGGAAATTTTATTAATATTAAAAAGTTCATGAAACGATGAACTTGTATTACAATAACAAAATAGATCGCCACAAACAAATACATGGATCGTCGTCGGGGCAGGGCGTCGTTAAACCTTCGGGAAAACGATTCATAGCTAGGTCCCTTGCATGTCAACTTCTGAAGAATGGCACAAGTTGCCAGGGTATGAGCAGTAATTAAGGTGGATATTAATACAGAACTATTGAGTGGATGCCGTCGCGTCGGTATTCCGATATTGCGGCCCGCTATCGGTGATCGTTCAACTGATACCGAATATTCCGCATAGCTCAGTTTCCATAATGTGTACATTTCTTCAGGTGCTTTTATTTACTGGAGTTGGGCGACTAACGCCTGAAATAAGTCATGAATTGATATATTAATTACAATAATAATGTTTTGAGAAACCTAAGCCTAGAATTATTGAAACAAACCACAGAAATAAAAAAAAATGCAGTGAAATGTATGGCAAGCAATAAATCCAATTGATTCTGCCATATCAGGAATGAATGAATATCTTATTTTTTTACATTTCACATAAAGCAATTTCTATACGCAAATTAGGATCATTAGTTTAATGTTTCAGATATTGCGCTGGTGGTCGATGAGAATTGTATTGCGGTAGATGGGTTGAGACTATGCAGCGGACTTTTTGATCGAAGGCGGACTAACGTTGTAGCACTTTTGTGTGGTGATTGCATATCTTGATAGTGTATTTATATGTGTACTAGCCTTCGCCTGCGGTTTCATCCGCGTTGTATCGGATTTTTCATAAGAAAACATATATTTTCCATGATAAACATTACTTTATGTTTTAATACTAAATTGCATCAAATCCCGGCTAGTTGTTTTTATCAGATATTGCCGCAGGTAAAATATATTTTCCCGCGGTAGTAAAATGTTTTTTATGTAACAGGAGCAAGTCCTGATCTAGTTTAAGATCTATATCTATATAAAATTTATATCTATTTTCATCAAAATCAATTTAGCAGTTTGTTAGTATTCAAACTAAAACTTCCATATCCTATTTTTATCCCAATTTTTACAAACTTTGAATGTAATATTTATTTATATTTAATCAACTAACAAAAAATATGATTCAAGCGTCTTTCGACCCTGTATTTCAATGTCTTTGCAGACTTTTTTCGCATTAAAAGTAGCCTGTGTCCTTTTTCAGGCTCTAGACTTGTGTACTCAATTCATTCTAACCGGTTCAGTAGTTTTGGCGTAAAAGCGCGACAGACAGAGTTACTTTAGCATTTATAATATTAGTAAGAATGCAGAATAGTGTATGTGCAACCTTTTGCAGAGAGTGAAGAATAGCCCAACTCTCGGTGGAATCGAAATGTTTTTATTGTAAATAATCGACTGTAAAGGCGGGATTTGGTCTTTCAATAAGCTCCATCCAAGCCGTAGGGTTCATATGGTCAAGGTTAAGGCTGAGTTTAGTTGACTCAGATACTCACCGGGCACGGCTGCTTCGGTGAGTATCTGTGTCGAATAGGACGGGAGGGATCGACACATTGCCACCACTGCGCATCCGACCTTGACTCGGCCCAGCACACGCTGGCGGAGTGCCCCGCGTGGGCCTCCGAGCGCCGAGTCTTGGTCGCAGAGATCGGGCGAGATCTGTCTCCGCCGGCATTGATTGCGGCAATGCTGGCGGACGAGGGAGGTTGGAGGGCTGTGGCCTCCTTCTGTGAAGCAGTGATGCTCCAGAAGGAGGCCGCGGAGCGGGGTCGGGAGATGGCCGATCCCGCTCGAAGAAGGGGCTCGGTAGCACAGCTGCGGCGCCGCCGCGGGTCGCCGGCGGGCGCGAGGAAGTCGCGACTGCTACGGCGACCCGGGATGGACCACGCCCCTTCCGTGGCCGGGGGCGTCGTCGGTGGAGGAGACTGGGGGAGGTCCTCCTCCCCCGAGGAGGGCTCCCCATTAGGCAGGGGAGCAGAGGCTGGGGGTTCCCGGCAGTGGCTTGATGTTCCCGGGGGTCCCTACATGCCTGAGGAAGGCCATCCCTGAGGTTTTTAGTGGGTAGGCCTCCCCCTTCTGGGGAGGAGAGCCCCACATAACCGCCGGCTCGCCACAGTCGGGGTATGCAATTTAATGCATTTTCATCAGGGGAACAAAAAAAAAAAAGGCTGAGTTTAGTTATTAGTTCAACCTAGCTGAGCTTGCTCGATCGGTTTGGAGTCCGACATGATCAGCGTGGCACTTGGTGCCGGTGGTTCTATGAGGATTCACAGCCTCTCTTCTCCAGAGGGAATAAAGTTACATCAAGAAAACCCAATGAGCGCAACACGCGTGCCTCAACTCATATTGTAAAAAATCTGAATAAAATTAAAGTCTTTCATCAAAGGATTATGCAGAGAGCTAAGATCGGATTATCTTTGCGAGCAAACGAGGCTTACTGGCATAGTCCGCAGGAAATATTCTTAGCAAGACTGCCTGCCGTTTTCACGGAAAGGTCTTTGAGTGGTATGTATATTGCTTCTCACAAGATTAACAGATAATTTCTCGAAGGTAGCAAGACTGATGAAGATTGTATTTTTTGATGTCGGCAAATAGAATAAAGATTTTCAAATTTGAACGTGGTTGGATATTATTAATTCATAAGTTTTTGTGGTTTTTCTGAGGTTCGTAATATCGAAAATATATAATATATGCAGGGGTTGTTGCGGGAAAATTCCTTATACAAATGTATAAATGCTTTAGTTATAACCTTTTAATAGAAAAACGAATAAAAAATCTAAAAGTCTACATCAGGGTTAAAAAAACGTAAAAATACTGATCATTTGAATTTGACAGATAAACGGAGAGTCAGGCCGGACTTCTGTAACCGTAATAAATTAAATAGGCAAAAAATCGCTGGTCTTACGAAAGCCCTTTCTCGGGTATGCATCGACCTGTCCCTGAAAAACGTATTTACATACGTAATGTAATCCTACTACCTACAGCAGAATTTCTTGAAAGAAATAGTCAAGTGTGTCAATATTCTTTTGACTTAATTAATTACAATTTATTGTAGAAAGATCATCACCTTCCAATAGTAATGCTCTGTTTGGCGATAAAAGAGTTACAAATTTGGATACACTGCACTCACAGCCTGCAGCGTTTGGTACATATTCGCAACTGAAGAATAGTGTTTTACCTACAGTTCCTCTGCGATTAATGTATTAGCTTATATCTTTGTTATTAAAAGGAAGATTATTATATCTGAAAAAGCTGGTCAAGGACTATTAGGCTGCACTAGCGCTATTAAGATTTCGTATAAGATCGTACGTAATTTTTTTCTCTATAAGTTTTCATTTACTTGTGCTGAAAGACCGCTCGAATGATAAGAATAAACAACTATTAGTACGCTTCTAACTATTCATCATCATCACTATCACCACTGTAGAGTGGTGATGGTGATGATGATGAACTTGACGGTGACACTTTGTCCCATTACAAAAAGCCTTTTTCCTCAATTTTCTTTTTTCATTTTTCTTTGAAAGAACGTCGCCCGCCGACGACGCCGCATTAAAATATTGAGTATTGAGCACAACGTTCTTTACTCGCAGTGCTGCTTTGACGGAGGCTTAAAATTTCTCTTGTGCGTCAGTGGGGGCTCGCTACCAGTGAAAAGCACTCTGGTATTGCTTTGAGGTTTACAAAGACAGGCGAATTCTAAAATATAATAGCGTACATTTTTATATTCAGAGACAGAATGCAAAATCTAGGATAATTTCAGATTTTTCAGTCACCTGGAATGTTTAGTAGCGTATCCTTTATTTAGTGTCCATAACTTACAAAGTTAGTTTCAGCCAGTCTGTCTTCTAATTCGACACGTATATTACATATTACAGAAATTACAAAAACTGATCAGAAATATTGGACCACATCATATTCTAAGGCACAGCGTAGGGGCAACATAATCCTTATTTGCCAGAGCACCAATATTTATGGTCTACCCGAAGGTTATTTATGGCGCGGCCCATAATCACAATCATTTTGAGGTCTTTGATCAGGACCTGTATATAAACGATATAGAACGTTTCCTGATACTGGTTGGATATATTCTAAACTCAGAAACATACGAGAAACAATAATCCAATTATTAATATGATTATTTATTATTATAAGCAATACGTAATTGTATATCTTATCATAATGATAAATTATTATCTCTGTTGTATTTTGTGCATTGCTTATTAGAAATGAACAACTTCCGTATAGTGAAATTAAAAGGATTGTGTGGTTATTGTAATTATTCTTAAACTTCGTCATTTTAACGTTAATTAAATGAGTTGCACTAAAAGTTGGATAGGAGAATATGGAAACTTCGGAGACCCAAATTCACTTAAGCCCAAGTTTAATAGTTTGAAATATTAACTAAAATTTCTGCAGCACAGTTTAACGTTTCATATATATACAAAAAGAAGACTAGTTTATTTAAAAAAAATATAATTGATTGAATCTATTTTACAATGGTAAAAACTCTAATAATATTTTTAAATTACATATATAGAAATTTACATTTACATAAAATTACATAGATTTTATATTTATCTTGTATCAATTTTTTAAGTAGTACATATTAAAAAAATAACTGCATTTAGGTCCTTCTCCCTTACTAAGGTAGGGTGCCCTTGATGTTTTACACGTTTTAGTATTTCTGTTTAAAAGAAATAGAGTAATATGTACTTAATAAATTGATAGAGATAACTAATATGTATATAATATTTCGTTTGGTCGTACAGCAGCAGCTAGAGACATTACGATACAAATAAAATTGTGGTAGGTTATCAGTCTTGGGATTCCTCAAGAGACCGATGTCAGGTTTGATAAACTTTTTCGAGATCTTATAACATTCCAATTCACATTCACATTCCATTTGAGAGCATTCTTCATATTTGCCTCTTGATACAGTGTGATGCCTTCGTAATTATGTGTAAAAACTATCTGGAGAAGTCTTCTAGGTCTGACCATCAACTCGAATTCTTTATTCTTTAATAATTGTTATTTTATTTGCTTATCTATTACAAAATATAAGTACGCAGATCTTAGTGTATAGCGAACGTGCATTTTAATCACAGTTCTTTTTCTTCTTTGGTTTATGTATACATATGGAAGTGCAATTGAAATCTATGTTTTGTTGTTTGTAATGAATATTTTTGAGCTTAGTGTACGAGTATAATCTTGAAATCACCGACGTTCTGCAAGACCAATCTTGGAAGACCTTATTTAATCATTACATGGCATTGTAATCTAAAACTAAAAACGCTGAAGAATAGAACACATTTCTTATATCGCTGATACTATATTATGATTTCTATGTGTTAGATTTGTTCATGCCAAAGGGTTTTAACTTGTAATCGGCGGCTTATTTAAGCGATTCTCGTAATTACTTATAAAGGTAATAATAATAAATTGATCCAGTCTCGCAGTTGCAATGCAATCTTAATGCCCAGTATTCACAAATAAGTCCGTCGTAGTCGCTGATGGATGTTGCTTCTTATGGCGGCTGCATTATTGTCTCTATATTTTAGTACTCAACTGTGGTTGTGGGAATTTCTGTTGTATTATGATGGTCAGTGCAATTGCTTACACCAGTAGTAGTTGTGGGTACGTCTGTTGTGATATAGTGGGCGGTTGTAGTTGTGGGAGTGTCTGTTGTATTGTAGTAGTCAGTTGTGGTCGTAGGAATGTCTGTGGTGTTGTAATAGTCAGTCGTAGTTGTGGGAATGTCAGTTGTATTATGGTGGTCAGTGCAATTGCTTACACCAGCAGTAGTTGTAGGTGCGTTTGTTGTGATATAGTGGTCGGTTACAGTTGTGGGTACGCCTGTTGTGATATAGTGGTCGGTTACAGTTGTGGGTACGTCTGTTGTGATATAGTGGTCGGTTACAGTTGTGGGTACGTCTGTTGTGATATAGTGGTCGGTAACAATTGTGGGAGTGTCTGTGGTGTTGTAATGTTCAGTCGTAGTTGTGGGAATTTCTGTTGTATTATGATGGTCAGTGCAATTGCTTACACCAGTAGTAGTTGTAGGTGCGTTTGTTGTGATATAGTGGTCGGTTACAGTTGTGGGTACGCCTGTTGTGATATAGTGGTCGGTTACAGTTGTGGGTACGCCTGTTGTGATATAGTGGTCGGTTACAGTTGTGGGGACGCCTGTCGTGATATAGTGGTCGGTTACAGTTGTGGGTACGTCTGTTGTGATATAGTGGTCGGTTACAGTTGTGGGAGTGTCTGTGGTGTTGTAATGTTCAGTCGTAGTTGTGGGAATTTCTGTTGTATTATGATGGTCAGTGCAATTGCTTACACCAGTAGTAGTTGTAGGTGCGTTTGTTGTGATATAGTGGTCGGTTACAGTTGTGGGTACGCCTGTTGTGATATAGTGGTCGGTTACAGTTGTGGGTACGTCTGTTGTGATATAGTGGTCGGTTACAGTTGTGGGAGTGTCTGTGGTGTTGTAATGTTCAGTCGTAGTTGTGGGAATTTCTGTTGTATTATGATGGTCAGTGCAATTGCTTCCACCAGTAGTAGTTGTAGGTGCGTTTGTTGTGATATAGTGGTCGGTTACAGTTGTGGGTACGCCTGTTGTGATATAGTGGTCGGTTACAGTTGTGGGTACGTCTGTTGTGATATAGTGGTCGGTTACAGTTGTGGGAGTGTCTGTGGTGTTGTAATGTTCAGTCGTAGTTGTGGGAATTTCTGTTGTATTATGATGGTCAGTGCAATTGCTTACACCAGTAGTAGTTGTAGGTGCGTTTGTTGTGATATAGTGGTCGGTTACAGTTGTGGGTACGTCTGTTGTAATATAGTGGTCGGTTACAGTTGTGGGTACGTCTGTTGTGATATAGTGGTCGGTTACAGTTGTGGGAGTGTCTGTGGTGTTGTAATGTTCAGTCGTAGTTGTGGGAATTTCTGTTGTATTATGATGGTCAGTGCAATTGCTTACACCAGTAGTAGTTGTAGGTGCGTTTGTTGTGATATAGTGGTCGGTTACAGTTGTGGGTACGTCTGTTGTGATATAGTGGTCGGTTACAGTTGTGGGTACGTCTGTTGTGATATATTGGTCGGTTACAGTTGTGGGAGTGTCTGTGGTGTTGTAATGTTCAGTCGTAGTTGTGGGAATTTCTGTTGTATTATTATGGTCAGTGCAATTGCTTACACCAGTAGTAGTTGTGGGTACGTCTGTTGTGACATAGTGGGCGGTTGTAGTTGTGGGAGTGTCTGTTGTATTGTAGTAGTCAGTTGTGGTCGTAGGAATGTTTGTGGTGTGGTAATAGTCAGTCGTAGTTGTGGGAGGCGTTGTAGGCCGTGGGTAGCCGTTATACGATGTTTTTAAATTCGCAGTATTAATGGATTTTAGTGTTTCTTCGCCGCTGCCATCTGTGAAAAATAAAAATAAATTACCATTGAGCAAATTTTTCATATTTTCTAATATTTCTATATTAATAAATATAATAATATCCATCGGGAATGAAAATTCTGTATGAAAATTAATAGCGCTAATCAAATTACTTGTTTTTACAGAATCTTAACATGTGATGGTATCCACCATTAAATATTTTTTTACTTTCTGTAACATTCAATATATTTGTACCTATACATTCATATTAAATTTCAAAAATTATATGTATTTTAGTTAGTATTTTTTTTATTGCTAAAGTTGACAAACAAGCAGGCTGCCCACCTGATGGTAAAGTGGTAACAGTCGCCTAGTACATGTGGTTCCCACGAGATTCGCAGCAAATCTGCAAACCTCATAAGAACCACAGTGTACGTTGCCAACTTGTGACATAAGATGTAAAGTCACAGTACCCAGTAATTTCACTGCCTATCTTACCCTTCACGCCGGAACACTGCAAAGCGAACCCTGCTGTTTGGCGGCGGAAATAGGTAAGACGGAGGTACCCATGCAGACGACCCTGGTACAGAGTCTACCTCCTAGTAGTTAGTATATGTGTAGTTAATGATTAATAGATTTTTTTTTGTAAACGATATTTATAAAATAATGTAATTTTGCATGCAGTACAAAGCTTGTGTCGCCAATTGAGAATAATTGCGATTATTTTGATCAATTAATTAATAATGGCGCAGAGAAGTATTAGTTAAAATTATGCGGTTTCTTTTAATTTGCCGTATTTTATTATTATATATCTTTTTTACCACAAATGTAATGATGCAGTATTAGTTTACTCAAAGTTTCGGAATTGGCCATCAGTCATCAGTCAAATAAAAAGTATTTGTTGGTCTAAATTGGGAATAGTTTGAAATATATATTCTTTACTTGTACAGTACAGTTGAGCAATTTAATTAAACCACCTAATGTTAATTATCGTATAGCAAACTTATACATATTGTTGATGAAGTTGTACTAATAGTTTATATGTAATAAAAAAGCATAACTTGAATTCCAATATTAGACGACTTCCGGAGCCGAGAGCGATTTGTTTCTAGGAACTAAAGGTGTATAATGAACTGAGTTTGTGTAATAAATACGAGTAATTGCCCTTAGTCGTGTATGTCATGTATATTATTACTGTGCTCACTTCGGGTTAGTTTAAATGGTGTGAGAGTAAAAAAGTATATTATTATTTATGTCTCTATACCACTTGTCTATAAGACATGGTTTTATAGATCCTATAGAAGACTATATAGATCCAATGTGTAGAGGCCGTTTAGCTTTCTCCACGTACTCCATGCGTTTCATTAAATTTACTAAATTATCTTCTTAGCCAAGTGGTTAGTGCACCAGTTTTAAGGTTTCATCTTTGAGGTCTCGGGTTAGAGTCCAGGTGGGGGCATCTGTGCCTTAGGTATAGCTGTTATTATATATTTATATTTACATATATCTGTTACCCTAGATCCCAAAGCCTTACAGTGCTTACTTTCGGCTAGGTTAATTTATTTTGTGTCTTAGCTGGATCGAATTTCTCACTGGTCATTGAGAAAAGCAGCTAAAGACTATACCGAGCCAGATGCACAGATATAACTTTGACAACTGGTCAAAATGTTTAAAGGCAAAATGTCAAAATGTTTAGAGACCCCATATATATATAATGGATTAACTAGTGGAAAATACCTGTCATTAAGTCCGTTTTTGTGTACAGTTTACAACAAATAATAAATAATTATACTCATTATCATAATGCACATAAAAAGCACTCACCTTTTTTATTCCCATGACTTTCTTTTACTACGCATAAGACAGATATGAGAAGAACAAACTTGATAGCAGCCATTCTATAGTAACTAGCTTCGAGCCCTCAAAGTAGAATAATCAAAATTCTGCAATGTATTGTATTTATAAGTATTGTTATCGTAATTAATCTGGCGTTGGATATTTTTGGTATTCAGTACCAGATAACATGTTTAATTTATTATATACTTGTAATTTTCTCTCTGAATTAGTAATATAAGTATATAAGATCAAGGCCGTAGATTAAGAAAGGTGTAATATCATATCATTTCAATAGCATAAAAATGTTTAGTTATTTCATATTACGTTTTGGAGGTATCCGGGGTTGCAAGTAAGGTATTGGTGTTTTAACTGCATCTTCATTGGTGGGCAGACGCTACGTTCCCCGACATATGCTCGCCATATATGGGTGCATGTAAGTAACATGCCCTGCCCACTGCTAATTTTGACTTGTAGTTCATAGGGTTACGTCAGAGATCTTGGGCACTCTATGATTTCTTCACTATGTTTCGATCGCACGGAGAAACTCTGAGCATAACTTTCTACACTAGCATTTGTTTGACTTTGAGTCTTTCATTCTTCGTCGACCAACCCAACCTGCTTCTTTAATCTTTCATACATTTAATATAAATCTCTTGTTTTCTTCAATATATACTAGTTTCTTTGAGCTAAAAAGGCTAGGCTGAGTTTAGTCGGTAGGTCTGTTGGATCGAGCCGCCTCGATTCACCAGGAGTCCGACATAATCAACGCATACCTGCTTGCCTGTTGCGTTGGTATCCATGAGGATTCTCAGCCTCCTCTCCTGAGGAAAAAAAAAAAAAAAGCTGAAATGCCCCTTAGGGATTGGCACAGTTCATCATGTATTTGCAGGTCTTACGACTTCGTTTAATAGAAACGTTTCCTTCTTGTCTCGAGTGTAAGTCAGAAAGTAGGTGTTGGAGTCGCATTTTTGTAGTGTCGATTCCGATGACAATCTACATATTAGGGACCTCAGTTCTTATTAGATAGTTAGTTTCGAGATGTGTATTCACATTTTCTGCCAATATACATAAGTATATGGTCATTAGATAGTCAAAAAAATTTATGTGACACTTACTCAAACAGGGCTGAGTAGTGGTTTTAAAAACTCATGTACAAACTGGGTAATGGACAGTTAAGACCATTTGTGATAGTGCTATTTCAGAGAACATTTGTAGATAGGCGGCCTGTATAGGTGAAATGAAGTGCGCAAGCGCTTTGCTTGCGAACTTCATTTATTAATTACTTAGTTCATAAAATATTTTTTATATTTCACAAAATTATTTGTAAAGGATTTCAGTATTAATCGGGAGAAAAATAACTTCTCATGTAATAAAATTACTAGTGCTTCACACATAACTTGTTATATATGTATATTTGTACACGCGACATCCACGTTTCTCAGCATTTTTTTTCCTATCACAGGTGGGTTGGAAGATATTTCATTAGAAATAAGCCACACCTATTGTACTGTCTATAATTTTGTATTTTCCTGTTCTTTTCTTTTGTGTACAATAAATCGTTAAATAAAATAAAATAAAAACTTGTTTTCTATTTCTCGTTGAAGATTTTGTTCGTACTATTACTTCATATTATTTTGTGCTGTACAATTTAATGACTGGTTCAAAAGAATGTTATACTTCTCCGATTAAATAAAATCAAAATCAAAATAATCTTTATTCAACATAGACCTTTTTACATTAAAAAAGGTTAATTAATCTTTTTAGAATGGGTACTTTATGTGAGAGCATTACTCCTATTACAAAATATTAATCAGTTTAGATAAGGATGGCATCGAAGGTTTGTTCATTAGAAAATATACCTCGTTTGGCTTTAATCTGCTTTTGGGTATTAAATACATTTGCTAATTAAACAATTATTTATAGCTGGTTTGGAGAATTCAATCGCGGTCGTGTTATTCTCTACTATGAAATTCGTGTAGGTTGCTCGTGGACCGCAGTGAATAACAAAAATATTTATATTGTGCGCCGAATGATTGTTATAGACAATCATTCATGTATCCTACCGTGACATCCGGACATTGGACATAGGCAAGAGTCTAATAAAGTTATCGTACATGAGCATTTGGGTGTGAGAAAGTTGTGTTCTCAATAGATTTCGTACAATTTGACAAAAAACAATTTGAATAAAAAAAGAGATTGCATTGCTTAGTGCTATGCTATGTATGCCAGAGACAAATACATGCTATGCCTGAGAGATAATAACAGGCTATAAAGTTTTGATTTTTTTTTTCCTCAGTAGAGGAGGCTGAGAATCCATCATGGATACCAACGCAACAGGCAAGCAGGGATGCGTTGATTATGTCGGACTCCTGGTACTGTCGAGACGGCTCGACTACACAGACCTACCGACTAAACTCAGCCTAGCCTTTGGTCCTATTGACCCTACTGGCTTTATTGAGAGTATTGATTCATGGTGACGATCTTAAAACGAAGCAGCATTCGAGCACACGGGTCTTTCGACATGTGCTGAAACCAACTAAAATGGTGCGCGTGAAACGTGGCTCGCAGTAGATGATTGCTTTTTTTTTAATAAAATTAGACACGTGGCTACTGTTGTTTTAGACAATTGTCATATAGTGAATAGTGACTGGTACACGGCTATTTGTTTACCGGAAATTATTGACAAACTTCGTGCAAATAACTTTAAACGCCGTATCATCTTACACCACGACATTGCACGTTTTCACGCGGCTAGACAGACAAACGAGTTTTTAAGACGAAAATCGTACAACTTATGAGAGTCACCTAGGACACAGTCCTGACCTGGCGTAACTTACATCGTGTACTGTTCTTAGAAAATACGGTCCAAATACGCGAACAATAATTTTCATCATCAGAAGATGCTGTTGGAGAATTTGAAAATATTTTGGGGAACAACAAATTATATACTAATAATAGTATATACTAAATTATGTTTAAACATCAATACACTGCAGTATTTAATTATAAAATTTAAAAATTTTAGATGAACGTTTTCATCATGTTTTCACATTAGTGAATGAGCATAGGTGGAATCGTGATCATCTCATTGGCTTTCTAATCGGGACCTCAAAGCTCCTACCACGTTACAATGAGTGTTCTAGCTATTCGCATTTAATGAGTATATTTATCCAACGCTCTAATGGTAAAAAAAAAACGCGAGACAACATACATATTCGAAAGAGGTAACTCGATAACATGAAAAGTTTCAAGGGGTACTGAGTACCATGGTCTACGAACGTCAAACATATTAGAGTTATCATAGATAAAGAAATAACATGGAAACCTGTAGGGTAAATTGACAACAATAAGAGGACCATTGTGAGAACTTGTGTCGCAATAGCCTTAGTAAAACCTGGGGTGTCCTATCAAAGGTACTCTATTGGATTTAAAACATAATGATACTGCCAATAATACGTCAGTGTTGTTTGGCGGTAAACAACATATCTGACCACATACAGGCATGTACTATACAAACTTCAAACAGTTGCCATAACGGGTGTATTATCTCACAAAAGATACGTCAAATTGTGACTGTTCCCTCTTGGAGCCACTCTATTTCTAAAACTAGATGGGAAAATAAACCAACAAAAAAACTCAAAGTTGTTATGAAGTCATCCAATAGGCATTTGGTCAGTGTGGTTTATAAAGAGCTATTCAGACTAGTTTTGTTAGGGTAGTCTTGTGCCCCCCAGCGACACATATGAACTGTCACATATAATATGTCGATGAGTTGGTCAGTTGTATATTAACAAAATTTATTAGAAGTATTTTTACACGTGGCATGAGGTAATATGTATATGTGTCGACGTTAGATTACTTCGATAAGTCGATAAAAATCACCTAAATAGCAAAATGTATGACAATGACGAGCTGTTAAGTGACTTATATTTTAAGCGATAAGCGTATATAATTACACTTATCTATGTAATTACTTTCAATGTTTCATAATAAATTAGGACATGAGTCAAATTAATGCTAGAAAAGAAGGGGTTTCTCCAATTAGACTAGTGCTTGATCAAGTACTAATCTAATTGGAGAAACCCCTTCAATAGCATGTGTCGACTATAAAAATTGTGCGAAAGTAGCACGGAAATATAATGCTAATCCTGTGTTTCATAAAACACAGGATTGGCATTATCATTATTAATAAAACGAAATATCTGTCTCTTTAATTTCAGTCGTGCCTCATTCATTTCAGCCTAGAGTTTGCTGGACATAGGCCTCCCTCTATAATCTATCCACCGATTAGCTCTGCTCTGCTAGCCTTATCTGTCGTCTTTACCAGATCTTCGATTATTTTGTGAGGCGCACACCATACGTTATTTCTAACATGGCCTGAAATTTAGTATTACATTTTAACAGTCAGATGTTTTGCTATTTAGTGATTATGACCTTTTAGCAACAATTGCTTTGTACTTTTCATGTCATTAATTTAGTATCGCTATACCCTGTATTACTCTGACAGTGCAACACGTTTCGCTTCTTTTTCTCATCATTTTACGCAACTAATATTGGATAGTATTCTATAATTACGTTGCTCATCAAGTGTTTTGTGGTCGCAGAGCCTGTGCAAGTGTTGGTGTACACAACAATTAACCTTTAATAATATATTAAACATCATCAGCTAAATATTTTAAGACATTGATATTTTTTTTTTTATTAGAGGGTATTTGCTAGATTAATAACTGCGCCCTTTTATACGCAACGACTCCGATACGATTCCACGCTATTGCCATCAGTGACGCAACCTCCTTATTTTATCGAAATGGTAAACTGTGGAGCTTGTGGAAAATTTCTCGCCATGAATGGAGCTGCTACGTGTGCTACTTGCGGTGTGAAATTTCACCGGGCATGCTTGGCATTACCAGACAAAGCTAAGCTCAATAAAGATTGGGAATGTCCTAACTGTAAGAAGGCCACGCGGCGAGGTGATAACAGCCAGACGCCGGTAAGAGGTATTTACGATAGTGATGATGGCGGGGATATGAAATCAAGTGCGGAAGATTGTGCCAGTATAGCGGGTTCGGCGGCTCAGTCGGGCGCTGTCGACCAACTCAGTTTGTCTGAGATGAAAGTCTTGCGCAATGAAATCCTAGAATGCGTCAAGGGAATGCGCGAATTTAGATCTGAGATGGAGTTATTGCGAGCTTCCTTTGCATCTGTATGTGTGCGCATGGACGGAATTGAGCAAAGACTCCAGGCATTGGAACAAAGGAGTCCCGATTTGAGTGACGATAGGGTGGCTTTACTTGAGCAAACTATATCGGGCCTTAAGTTAGAGCTGAATGACCGCGACCAGGAAGCGCTGCTCACGGACTTGGAGATTGGACAAATGCCTGAAGATAAAGCAGAAAATGCATTTCACTCAGTTTGTGTGTTGGCGACTCGGCTCGGCGTACCATTAGAGGAGCGTGACGTGGTGTACGCAGAGCGCGTGGGCGCGCGGCCGGACGAGGCAGGCGGGCGGCCTCGCCGCATGGTGGTGCGGCTGGCGCGCCGAAGTCTGCGTGATGAATTGTTGCGAGCAGCGCGTTTGCGCCGTACAGGGTTGGCAGCCGAAGCCGGGCCGCGGATTTACATAAACGAGCGGCTGACACGATTTAATCGCCAGCTTTTTCATCGGGTTCGGGAGGAATGTCGCCGACTACAGTGGAGATACTGTTGGACGAGGCGAGGTCGTATTTTTGCTCGTCAGGGTGAGGGTCGGCAGGTGTTTCAGCTTCGCTCTGAAATGGATATCCCGCGTGTGTTTGGGTCTGATGCGTAAGCGATGGGATGGTTTGCCTGGTAGTTCTTTATATGCTTCTACGTTTCTACGATTTTTTTTCTTTTTATCAATATTGAGTATAGGGGATTGTGTTCAAGACAACTACCTGTTACAATTGCTGTGTGAAGAATCATTCTGTGTAACTTTGGAATTTATTTTTTTTGGCCAATGGATATTGTGTATCAGGACTGCACATTTAGTCGTGCCCTATAAAGGAGATTTTTACTGTACCACCACATTAATACTCTTTTTCATAGTAACTAATAATTATCTATTCGCGTGTTTTGTTTCCACTGAGGACAATTTGGGTAACTTAGGATATATATTTTCAAAGTTGTGTAATTTGTGTGTTTGTGCTGAACTATATTATGCCATTGTCTATAGCTTGACATTTAATTTGTTTCATTGTGTATTGGTTATTCTTACTGATATATTTGTAAGTGATGTTATTTATCAATTTAAACTAAGGAAAATAATATATTGCATATCCAACATAAATCAGAAAGCCATTTTGCACGTTTTATACCGTAGTTTATTACAATTCATATTGATACAGATGCATTTACACAACTATCTTGTAATTTTAAGCTTAAACACTTCAAGCTGAAATGATTGCTAAGAATCTTAAAGTTGGATTATATAATGCTGGTTCACTATGCACAAAACACGATGAGTTAACTATCGCTATTGAGGAATTATCTCCAGATATACTGGCTATAAATGAGACTTGGTTGAGGGCTGGACAGGATGATGGGGCATTG
Source organism: Scirpophaga incertulas (assembly GCA_036419045.1). NCBI lineage: Eukaryota > Metazoa > Arthropoda > Insecta > Lepidoptera > Crambidae > Scirpophaga > Scirpophaga incertulas. Next base: position 9,409,853 of record CM071637.1, on the reverse strand, counting down.
AGAGTACATGGATATAAGCTGATTCATACACCAAGACCTAACCACATTAAAGGGGGACGTGGTGGTGGTGTGGGTTTTTATGTTAGTAGACACATTAACTTCCGTACATGTCAACACCCGAACACAAAAGAAGTGGAGCAAATGTGGTTAAGAGTATCCTTACATAGCAAAATTATTATGATTGGTACAGCCTACAAACCACCATGGCTTGATACAAACATATTTTTAGATGCTCTAACCATTTCAATCACCACATTTCAAAATGTAGACGGTTTAATTTTGCTGGGTGATTTCAACATTAACCTTTTTGACAAAACCAGTGGAAAATATAAATTAGTTATGCAATTTTTGCATAGTTTGAGTTTGAGTCAGATAGTGAAAGAGGCTACACATTTTACTGAACATAGTGAAAGTCTGATCGATGTGATCTGTACAGATATATTTGCAAATCACACTGAAATAAGACATTTTCCTGAGCTTGGTGGACATGCAATAGTGGTAGCTGAGTTACTGTTTAAAACCAGTAAACCTAAACCTCGCTTTATTACCTTCAGATCTCTTAAAGATATTAATGTTGATCAATTCAATAGGGATCTTGATGCCATTGACTTTGATCTCCTATGTAATTCACACTGTGTTAACACTATAGCAAAAAATTTCAATTCCTGTCTGGTCTCTTTATTTGACTTGCATGCTCCCTTAAAACATAGAAAGTTTAAGCTCCCACCACACCCATGGATTACGGACACCATCAAAAGTATGATGCTTATTCGAAATAAATATTATAAAAAATACAAAGCTCATAATAGTAATGTTTACAAGGAATGTTATAAGGAAATGAAATGTTTAGTAACTAATGCTATAGTAATGGAAAAAAAATGCTACTTCAATAAGGAAATCAACTCTAATATTAATAATTCAAAAAAGCTTTGGAATAATCTTAAAAATACTGTTTTGCAGAACAATAGAAACAAAATTGATTTACCTCCCTCTTTTGATGACCCAGACAAAATAAACTTTCACTTCCTGAATGTTCCCGGAACAAACACACTATCAATATCACAGCTTACATACTTTGAGTATCATAGGCACTCTCAAGCTACTTTTTCCTTAAACACTGTGTCAGAAAATAAAGTCCTCAGGGCAATCAGGGGATTACGGTCAAATGCCTCAGGCTCTGATGGAATAAATTTGGACATGCTACTATTATCACTGCCACAGTCTTTAAGCATTATCACTAATTTGATAAATAAGTCAATAACCACAGGTGTTTTTCCCGAGTCCTGGAAAATAGCGACTGTGAAACCACTTCCCAAGACTAAACAACCATCAACTATGCAAGATTTAAGACCTGTTAGCCTATTGTCCTGTATCTCCAAGATCTTAGAGAGAATAGTATATAATCAGTTTAACAAATATCTTGAGGTCAATGGGATATTGCCTAGCCTTCAATCAGGGTTTCGCAAAGGCTATAGTACTGCAACTGCTCTTGCTGATGTTGTAGACCACATTCTCCAAGCTCAAGATGAGAGTAAATTGGTGGCAATGGTGTTATTAGATTTTTCGCGCGCCTTCGATTCCATCAATTCTAGTCTTTTGCTTTCCAAATTAAGGTATTATGGAGCCGATACAAATGCCATCAAGTGGTTTAACAGCTATCTTTCCCAAAGGCAGCAATTTGTGGAAGTTACTAGGGTAGATGGGAGTAGAATGCGGTCCTGCCTTCAGCCTGTCTCCAGAGGTGTTCCCCAGGGTTCAATACTCGGGCCTGTGCTGTACATTCTTTACAGTGCTGACATTACTCAAGCCATAACTCACTGCAATTACCATCTATATGCAGATGATATGCAGCTTTTCTTGCCTTTTTCACCATCTAATAGTCGTTATGCAGAAACTAAAATCAATAAAGACCTGGTACATATCAATGACTGGTGCACTTCAAATAGTCTTGTTTTGAATCCTGTAAAGTCAAAATTTATGTTATTCGGAACAAAGAACAATCTGAATAGACTTTATAAAAATAATGTCCCACTTAATTTGCATATAAATGGGACAAAAATACAGCAAGTAACCTCAGCTAGGAACCTTGGAGTTACCTTTGATAGCCACCTAAAATTCGAAGATCATGTTGCTGAATGCGTACGAAACTGTTTTTACAGGTTGAAATTGCTATATAATATACGGGACTATTTAACTGAACCTGTTCGTATAAGGCTGTGCGAGTCATTGATTTTGTCCAAGTTAAACTACTGTGACACAGTCTTGGGGCCGTGCCTCTTAGCCAGAACAGCAAAATTAATTCAGCGAGTGCAAAATGCATGTGCTCGTTTTTGCTTTTATATTCCTCCACGATCACATGTTACTCCATTTCACAATGCTGCAGACTTGCTTAGGATGGAGGCGCGCAGGAAACTCCACCTTGCAACTATGATGTTCGGAATAGTGAGCACAAAAAGGCCTCAATATTTGTATCATAAGCTGGTGTGGGTTCAAGCACGCTACAGTCATGTAAGGAAAACTTGCGCACCTGTACTTGTATCCCCAAGGTATCGCACTGCCGCATTTCGTGGCTCTTTCAGGTTCGCCGCCTCACGTTGCTGGAATGATATTCCACCACCAATACGAGACCTGAAAAGCAAAACCAATTTTAAAAGGCGGTATAAGAGATTGTTACTAGACCAACAAAAAAACGTATGAATCTGTTTATGTGAACCTCTTTACTTACCTTTTTAATCTTAAGTCTTTGATTGTAGGGACCATCGTTTACATAAATGCATGTTTGTGCTGGCATTCTTCTCATAATAATGTAAAACCTTCTTTTGAAATGCTTCTGTATTATAATATGTTACATTGATTGTTCCTAACGTCGAAATGGTTGCTTTTCTTTTCTTTTTGCACTGATTTTTGTTCATTTTATTGTTTTAATAATTTAATTTGTTATTGTTTTAATAATGTCAAATAATGTCACAGATTAATATATATGTCAAGGTACTTTTGTATGATAATGTCACTGTCATGACCACAGACTATATAGTGTGTTGTACTGTCTTTTACGTCCGATGTCGGGATCATGGAGGCAATATGCACTATGCCCACGTGCATATTGCTTCAATGATCTGAATCAATGGTCCTACCTGAAAACCAGCGCTTTTGCTGCGGATAGCAGTAATAGCATTAGCTGAGGTAGGGGCCTTTTTGGCCAGACTTCGATGTTTTTTTCTATTTTATTTCATTTATTTTTATATCATAAGCATACTGTACAAGAATGGCCAAATAAATATCTTTCTTTCTTTCTTTCTTTCTTTCTTTCTATACTAGATCTTTTTGAATTAAGACATTTCAAAATCCACATTTAATACGAGAACACTTACTGTTCCATCAAGTAGTTTAGCATTCTCCGCTATTGGGTTACTGCCATTTTAAGTTTACATCGTCCAAGTTAAATTGGCTTTTTTCTAACTGGTCATTCTAATAGAGGGTATAGACCACAGATTACTAAATAGTTACTTCGTGTCTAGACTGTGAAGGATTCCGTTACAATGGGTGAATTCCTTATTCTAATCATTTTAAGTTAATATATATAAATCACTATAATTGAATTTTATTTTCCAACAGAAAATAAAGTTATTTAAATACAGACTTGGCTAATAAGGCTTAAAACTGATTTTAATTAGATTCGAGCGGTGCAGCTGACGCGATCCCAGCTTATTTGTCCCGACGAGCGTTGCAATGGAGGTTAAGTGACCCTCTGATCCCGATCAGCCGTCATACAGTTAAGCGGTCGCTGAAATCTTTTTAATGTATGGTGTAAAAATAATGGTTGTTAATTGTGGTTGTCAAGCTATAGGAAGATTTATCATACAGCAACAAGTCATGCAGTTCGTAACTAATTAACATGCTAAACACTTTTTAAGTTGCTTTCTATCAATGCCTCTACAAATTCTTAAATAGTCTACTTGCTTTTTAAGATTCGTTAATTTAGAATACATATAAAAACGCAATGCATGCCCATGAAGCAAACTATAATATTATAAATCGCTATGTCAGAAAGGACTATAACAGCCCAATGAAACGCTTTACGTTGCTAAAAACAACAAATTAATCTTCACTTAATAAGAGAAAACTAAATCTTGTATGTGCACAGAAAAAAATAACTTGAAATTGAGAAAGCTTTCACCAGAAGAGCAGGTAAGACAATTTGAACTTCTGTTTTTTTTTCTGCAATCGTACTATGTTGGTACATCTGTTCCAATGTAAAAATCGAAAAACAAACTTATCTTAATATGACGAGTGCCGGCTTTCAGTTGCTTTGTTTACCGTGTATCATTTGCCAGTGCACTAAAAGTTTGCGTTGCAACTTTAGTAATGGATGCCAGTTTCACGAACTTGGGGGGCTACTACGAGTATGCATTCGTATTTAGTCGTTATCGACAGGAAACGAATCTGCTACGAATATCTTGTGCGTAGTTATTGTATGAACCTACAATTAGTGGTAAACTTTAATTCGTATTATATATTACATAGGTATATCTTTGATACCGTATATGATATTTCAAAGACCTATAAATCAAGATGGACATGGTAGAGTTACTGGAATAGAAAATGGAACGGACATAAATAGATATCCCGCAGAGACTTTATACCATGGTTGTCTGCTTGGATGCCTCCATCTTACTTATTTCTGCCAAAAATAGCAGAGTCAGCAATGTGTTGTGAAATTACTGATTTTACATGTAGTGTCACATGTTGGCAACCTACACTGTGGTTTTTGTGGGGGTGGCAGATTGACTGCGAATCTCACAGGAACAACTATGTGTGCTGTTACCACTTACCATCAGATAGGTAGTCTGTTTGCTTGTCAATATATCTACACTAATATTATAAAGACAACATACAAAAATACAAAACTTTCCTTGTATTTTTGTATGTAACGAATAAACTCAAAAAATACTGGACCGATTTTATGAATTCTTTTTTCATTAGAAAGCTACATTATCACTGAGTAACATAGGCTATATTTAGTACTAGATAACTACAGAAATCTTTAGAAATTCCTATTGAAACCAAACCGAAGGTGTAAAAAAATTAGCCATAAAATGTCTTTCATCGCATACGCTGCGAAGAGTAATGTCTACTCGTGCCAACCCGGGACGGGCTGCTAGTATTATATAAAATTAAATAAAAGGTAACCAAGTATCAACAACCATACATTTTTATCGTTGATTACTTAATATAAGGATTAGGATGATTTTAATTTACCTTAAACTAAACATTACAAAAACCTTTGAATAGAAAAGAAATCAAATTTCATTCATATCAAATAGTATTATCTTCATAAGTCTTATGAAAATAGGTATAATAGTGTTAAAGATTACTTAAATGATAACAATATATAATGATTCAATAGTTACGTTGCTAAATGTAGTAGGTATAGTAAGCAATAAAGTATATAATTTATAAATACAATGGGAACTTGCTTAAATTTGTAAAGGAAGTTAGGTTCAGACTATTTATGAGGCCAGCTTCTACTTATACTCTTATCACGCTTTTCACATTTCTTTACATTTTTTAAATAACAATTTTTAAATAACAATGACATTACCTATTCATTGACATTCGATCTCGACATGACACATCAATATTGCTATAACTTTTGTTCTACCGTGGAACTCTACTACGAATCTCCGATGTCGAATGTTCGTGTCCGAAATAAAGTGGAAAAAACATTTATTTCCTGGAGAGTGGCTAGCATGTCAGAAGTGCTCAATCAACTTATCGATGTTCTTAATTACTTATTTAATTTAGATAAATATGTGGAATTAATGAGTAGTTCATATTTCAATATTTTGTAAAATTAATGCCTTAATCTAATAATCCATCAGTTGTGCGTCCACGAGAAAAACATACCTACATATTTTAGTTTTCTGAAGAGTTGAAAATAGCTATTGTTTCATCACCGATAAATATATACATTTTTATATTTCAAAACAGACACAAAGGAGGAAGTCAAGACACAATACGCTTCATACACCGCTGCTATTTTCCCATCTCACATACTTAGTATTAATAGAGAAAACTCCTTTGAAATGGCCGCCGTCCAAGCAAACTATAATTTCCAGTTTACGGCCCATAAAAGCACACATTTCACGGCAGCTGGTATTGGAAAAACATCTCTATGGCGTTTGCGGAGCAACCCAACAGAGGGTCGAATCAGGTCAGCGATGTTCTGATTTGTGTGGATCGACTGTCCTCTGTCAGTTATGCGCAATATGTTTGGTACCTAAACGCTAGCAATATACCAGCCATAGGTATGTATCTCGTAGAAGTTGCAGCTAAATATTGGGAATACTAGCCAACATTCCAAAGGTATTACGTAGGTAGTCTATTATTTAAAGAGTTCCTTTCTTCACTTGACAGAGTTACGTATTCAATTCTCTTTTAGTACGTAATTTGGTATGATCTAATTTAGTTAAGCTGGCACACAAAGAGACTGATAATCATCTTTAGTCATCAAGCACCTCACGCGGGAAAAACGGCATACATTATTAAAACTACATTTTTACGTTTTGTCATTTCCGAGCCGTGAAACTTCGATAATAGGTTTCTATTATATTCATAGGGCATATTGTAAACGATTTCTGATTAAACTCACCAGCTGTTATCGAACAACGATTTGTTATTGAATTCAACAGCCGTACAACAGTAGTCCCCGGGCAGATTTTTTTAAAACTAATGTAATTTTTTTCTTGACGCAAGTTTTCACTCAACGGAAGACATCCAAGAGAATACGCATTGAGAATTCAACTCAATTTCGTGAACGGTGTTTCAGGAATATTCTGATGACTGGATTATACTTCGGCTTATATCTATTGCGTAAGGCGTCTGCTTTGATATAATAAATTTGTATGACTAATGTATATTTATTGTTTTATTGGCCGATTTCCGGTACGTTTTTGATATAACAGTCTAAGGTGGTTGCGCGTTAGTGAAGAAAATCAAAATATTATTATTATACTATAAATATAGTATATATCCCATAAGAAAAGATTATTTCAAATGAGAATACGTTTTTTTTTCAAAGGTACCTATAGTTTTCATTCGGAAATAGTGCAGGCGACAATTCATTCAACAGTTTCCACGCAACGCACTGTTATGGACTATCCGTGATGATGATGAAGGGAAACGTAATATTATTAAATAATATTATATAATTAATACTATTAAGTATGTAATAAAAAGAACGTACATTTTTAAAAAGAATTTAATAAAACTATGTTTTTTTTTGTATAATAATAGTATATTATTGATTACTTTATAAATATACATATATTACCCTGTAATGTTACAACATTATATAAATGCTAAACACCGATTCGAAACAAATCAAATATTTTATTTATCAAAGTTATTAAATCAAATCATTTATTTGTCAAAATTAAAATATAACCAAATAGTGCAGTTACATTGCTGCTTTACCAAGATAATTGTCACATTGAATGTTAATAAAACAGTAATGTAATATACCACCGTCAATCAGTTTCCATCAAATTTGATAGCATCAGAATCGCGTAACTGTCACAGAGCAGAGCATGATGTGGTGTGCTGGTTCAGAGGTTGAAATATAGCCGTGATTTACCCTGTAATAAATAACGTATTTTACTCACATCGAAAAGATATGCTACAGATAATTATGTTATTGAGATTGGTTTTTAAAAAATAAGGTAACAGACAATGGAAGCCTAAAAGTAGCACAGGTGATATGCATTCTTACGTATACTAGATATTTGTCTATAGGCATAATTTGTATGTACATACACTATTAAATGTATGAAAGCTAAAAACGTCGATTTTCGGGTAGAATCAGTGTAAGCTCTAGCAAAAGATATCAAAAATATAGAGTTTTTGATATCTTTTGCTAGAGCTTACACGTTTAGTATCAGTCATTAAATTAATGAAATCAATATCATATGTAACATATGCTACAATGTTTTCACGATTTGAGCATATATCATAATTCACAATTTCTACTATAATACAAACCATTTAAATTATCGTATATATTTTTGAAGTAATTGATTGCCATCACTTATTTACCGCGTATATAGTTAACTTTCTAAATTTACCCTCAACTTCTGGATTCAATTTAGTGACTGTGCTTCGTCCGCTGCACCGGCAGACAGTAGGTGATATGCAAACTCCGGTCTGAAATCCGAGCTGACGGCACACCTGAGCGCATATTCCCGCTGTGCATGCTCGGCTCGATAGCTGAGCATCTTCAACTTCTACAGTATTGAATGAAACGAAATAGATATCATTTGTATACAATATTTAGTATGAGTTAACAGATGTAATATCACTTACAAATGATTATGTGTTTATAATAATACTATTGTTATTGTAGTGCACACATACGTGGTTTAATATTTATGGAATCTTGACATGACATTACCACAATGACAACCTTGTGATGGAAGTTGGGTTTATTGAAACTATTTGTTCCGAGGCGAGCTTCCAACTTTAGAAACTAAAAAATAATTTGAATGTGAATTTATATATTATTGAGATTCGAGAAACAACACTTACCGTCTAAGAATTTTCCATATTCATTGCTGACTTCTCGAAAAGTTGGCATGTCTTTTACGATATCAAATTCAATATCTTTTCCACCGTGGCTATCTAAGAATGAAAAGTTATATTAGCAATGAGAGTATTTTATAAATAATGAAATGGGACGTTAGGAGTAATAAAATGAACAAACTGAGGAATTGTAAAAATAACAACTGTTACATGCAAAAAATATAAAATACTCGCCCAAAATTGAAACGATACTAGATTTCTCGTTTTTGGATTTGGTCATAAAGTTGTTAAGTTTGATCAACCCTTAATTACATAGTATGTTAAGCTATAGCCAACGACTTCTGATCAGATTTCTCCCTTCAACGTGGAAGCATCAGGTAAAGTTATAAGTGTGTGTAAACAACAACTAATATAGATTCAAAGTGAAATTTGAATCTATATCAGTATTTGACGGGATTATATAACTCTCTACCTTTCAATTCAGGGTTGCCATTGGCAAGTGCGCGTCGCCCGCTGCAGCGGCAAAGAGTAGGCGAAATACAGACTCCGTTAAGGAATCCTAGTTGGCGGCAGAGCTGGAGGCATAACGACCCAGTACAATATCGGGCAGATGACTCTGGAATTGGAACTGCAGCAACGTAGTCTAAAGATAAATCATAAAGAAAAATGCTAGTTGGCATTTAACCGCGTACTAATTCTTTTGAGGAAGTCTAAAGTTTTCAGGGGAAATATACGTAAGTTGATAAGTTACATACCTGAGTCATTAATAGCGTCGGTATAGAATTTCTGTAAAGTAATTCCATTTTAAGTCAAGATGTGAGTCTTCAATGTGAACGAGGAACTCTGTGTTATAAGTGTTATGTCGATTGAATGGATGCTCGATTGACTGACATGATTAACAAATTAAAAGTGAGATAATATAAAAGTGGCTTTATTGACTAAGTAGCAATTCATGGCAAGCAACCGAGACGAAAGTTGATATTTAAACGATACGTCGATAGCGGTCATTACAGTCAGAATTGATTTTACTTTTTTGGGAGACTTATGAGGAATTTGGTAAATAGGAATCTTATTCCCAGAGGTTCAGAGGGTTGTGAATTTCTAACTTGGTAATACTGTATATTGAAACAATACCTTCTTCATCTTCAAGCTCGTCTGTCTGCACCAGTCGGCTGCTGCAGCGGCAGACGGTAGCAGAGATGCACACTCCTTGTTGGAATCCCAGTTGACGGCATAACTGTGTACATATAGAGGCGGTGCATGCTCCGCTCGATCGCGTTCCATCTAATTGTGAGAAATGTAACGAATTTTAACAGGAATCACTTGTAGGCGTACTATTGGCAACTGTAAGCATTTATCATCAGGTGCACAGTCTGCTTGTTTGTCAACATACCATAAAAAAAGCTTTATGTAAGTTTCATAGGTACATACATATTATTAAGAGGGTTCCAAGTACAAAGATTACATTTTTAAAGTATTTTTTTATTGCTTCAAAATGTTTATTTAATTTTTGCAGTAGATTTTAGCTTACATACCGTTATCGACTGCAGAAAAATCGTTATCGCCATCTTCTTGAACTACTGAGTCTTTATCTAAATCAATTTCGAATTCCTTTCCGTTGTCGTTACCTGGAAAAGTTTTTATTGTATTATTCTTATATTCCATTTTACTATCTTTTGAGGGCATGATGTTTTGTTAACAAACATCTATATCTTAATTAAGGTGCAAATTAAGTTATTTAATGTAAAATACAATGAAAATATTTTATTTCGATTTGTAAATAAAAAAATAATAGTATATTTTGTTACATATTAAAAAAACATCGCTCTCCTTAGCATGTAATCGTGCATTGTGGGTGCAGTTACAAACAAAAAATTGTTTGTAAGTTTGTAAATGTGCTCATAATACACGCATATACATCCAAATCGAATCAAATTTCTGTAGGTTATATAAAATATTCGTTCTGGGTAGGAATGGAGCTCATGGTCCGTTACGTGGTAGGTGATTTGACCGCTGCACTAGTCAAATATCAAATCGTCATGTCAAATGTGGTATATTCAGACGGAGAATGTCTATCGTCTACTAGTATAATAAAAATAAAATTATTTTTATGAACTTTTTAAGGCACTGATTTTAATGGTAAAACAATACTTTACTCCTAGTTTGGATTCTAGGATATAAAGGTTCATCGGGAACGAAAAGACGTATTGGCAAAATTTGGATCAGACACGTCTATTGCTCATAGACGTTCAGCATATTTAAGAGCTTAATCGCAGGAGAGGCACCAAGAAGAATGGGCCTATCAAAAAACACCCGCCAAGCTTTTAATGGTCATGGAAAATTGGCTCAAATTCACACTGAGATTGAGCAGAATCCAGGTCCACCTAGTACTAGATGCCTTGACTGGGCTCTTTGGCATTAGGACTTTTCTGCACAATAGGTCATACCAGATCTAAACTACGCCTACGTAGTGCTACGCCTACGTAGTGCTAGGGCCTAGCCTGCAAGAGAGCACTGTACATCGATTGCGCCATTGCCATATTATAGCTTGCAGGAGAGAAAAACAAACAGGCATTGGTTACCCAAATCTGGCAGACTACAGTGCCATATCAATAAAGGATATCATCAGAGTATTAAGTATGATGGATTGGTCTGATGGTTGGAGCCAACCGGTAGGGTAGGTCGGGGCGGTTGGTCCCCCGAGCCAAAAGGGTGGCGAGCGCATTGCATCGCCTGCTGCCCAATCTCGGGGGACCGAGGGATGGAGTTCGCCGCCTGTACGAGGGCATCGTGCGATCCGTGGCCATGTATGGGGCTCCCGTGTGGTTGCAAGACTGCGCGAGGTCCCCCCGCTGCAGAGCTCTGCTACGGAGCCTGCAGCGGATAATGGCCATACGGATCGTACGAGGCTACCGTACAATTTCGTACCAGGCGGCGACAGTTCGACAGTTCTGGGACGCTGCCCCCCATTTGACATCCTGGCCGACATGTATGCGGCGACGTATGCGTCGCGGCGTGTCGACCGGGGGGGCGATGGGGGGAGCGCCCCGGAACCCGCGCACGAAGTGCCTAAGCGGGAGTGGCACCGACGGATTGTGGCGGCCTGGCGTGCGTAGCTCGAATTACGGATCTGCGCGCGCCAGCGGGCCGTCGGTGCCGTACTCCCGCACCTCGAAGCTTGGCTCCACGGGAAGGAGGAGGTCACCTACCGATTGACTCAGATACTCACCGGGCACGGCTGCTTTGGTGAGTATCTGTGTCGAATAGGACGGGGAGGATCGACACATTGCCACCACTGCGCATCCGACCTCGACTCGGCCCAGCACACGCTGGCGGAGTGTCCCGCGTGGGCCTCCGAGTCTTGGTCGCAGAGATCGGGCGAGATCTGTCTCCGCCGGCATTGATTGCGGCAATGCTGGCGGACGAGGGAGGTTGGAGGGCTGTGGCCTCCTTCTGTGAAGCAGTGATGCTCCAGAAGGAGGCTGCCGAGCAGGGTCGGGTGATGGCCGATCCCGCTCGAAGAAGGCGGCGCCGGGCTCGGTAGCATAGCTGCGGCGCCGCCGCGGGTCGCCGGCGGGCGCGAGGAAGTCGCGACCGCTACGGCGACCCGGGATGGACCACGCCCCTTCCGTGGCCGGGGGTCGTCGTCGGTGGAGGAGACCGGGGGAGGTAGTGAGCCTACCCCGAGGAGGGCTCCCCTGTATCGGCGGGGGAGCGAAGACTGGGGGTTCCCGGAAGTGGCTTGATGTTCCCGGGGGGCTTCCTACATGCCTGAGGAAGGCCATCCCTGAGGTTTTTAGTGGGTAGGCCTTCCCCTTCTGGGGACGAGAGCCCCACATAACCGCTGGCCCGCCACAGCCGGGGTATGCAATTTAATGCATTTTCCTCAGGGGGAAAAAAAGTCTCAAGATATATATACGATTCTCATTTTGACTAGTTTAGAAGAGGAGGAGGTACCAAAATTTGTGATAGAAGCGTGTGAGATAATTCCACGAGTACAGTTCGACTTACTTAGCTAGGTTATACAACCTATTAAGAACATGTAACTAGAAAGACATGTAGTTACAGTGGTAGGATTTCAAAGTCATATCAACAGGGATGGGTTAGGATGTAATATGAAAAAAATACGAAATGCCTTTTATTATAATAGTGTCTACTTTCCCACGGCATACACAAATCTTATTTCATCGATTATAAAGATTATCCTTCAATAAGCATGATGAGATGATGAAGTAGGTATCCGAAGTATCCCGTAAAGAGTTTGGAGATATGAGCAAACGAGTTTTCCAACGAGGATATTTTACATCGATAATCGGTGATTCGGGTCGTGATGCTATAGATATATGATGAAATGCTCGCATCACGCTTATGTCTAGACATATACTTTAAGAACAGAGTACGATGCATAAGAGAACAGACTTGATTAAATAAGAGTTACTACTAAACGGGATGAGTAGCATCATATTTCTGACTCCTTTAATCTAGCGGATTTCATATCTAGAGGCCAATATCCTAAGATTTGTGAAGTACAGATGGTAGAGTGGTTTCGCATAGTTAAGAGAAAAAAAGGTTCAAACAATAATAACATGTAGGTTTTTCTATAAATTATAAAATTCTTACCATTGCCATTTTCGTCTTTCACTGTAAGGACTCCAGCATTAACCACGTAAAATAACGTTAACACAACTAAAGTTTTTGTTAACATTTTGCATAAGTTCACTGCGTACCTTATGAGCTGGTTATGATGAAGTGACAGTTTTGTAAGGGCTTTTTATACAGGGATGATAACGACAGGGACTTTACAAACCGCTGCAGTACATAATCAACAATCTATTACTTGATGTGGCCTAGTTTTAATTCTTGGAGAACTCTCCGAGTAGGGCTGTCAAAAAATATGTTTGCGTTGATAGGATTAAATATTGATTGTCTATGATATTAACGTTTATGGTTTAAAATTTATAAAAACTGCGAAAAATAATCACGATTTTTAGTCACTTGCTCGAAGTAATCAAAATATTTTTTTGATAGCTTGAGGAAAATGTTGTGTTGTATTAAATGTAACACGCTTTATTTATAAATGGGGACTATGATAAAGAGGGGGGACGAGATTGAATAATTATGTATGGTGAAAAGTTTTAGTGTTAAAATTAAATAAATTTGTACAATATGGAATTATTTTGTCCTAGACGAAGACGCTTATTTGTCGTTAAAGGTTACAATCAAGTTACAAAGTGTTATATTTCTTTTTAGAGTTAAATTATTTTTAACTTTTTAGTTCGTTTTATTTTTAATTTTTAGTTCATTTTATAAACAAATAATAAAAGCTTGTTTTTAAAAAGGTATTTTTCTTTAATTTTATTTTTGTTATTTCTGCTATACGCAATGTTGGGGTGGTTCGTGACAAGTGTAAGTAACTATGACCACTTAGCTTTCGGCGGACGCTTCGTAAATATTAAAATGAAAAAAGAAATTGATTATTAGTACAACCCTTGTGTGATAAATAGAAAATCATTGAAACTTATCAGGTGTTGACCGTATTGCAGAATGTACTAATGATTGTGCTATCATGATTATTAAATAGGGATAATTTTATCAGTAGCTTTTATTATTTCTATATGATTAATTTGAAGTGACTTATTTTTCTTGTGTGGCCTCAGGTATTTTTCTCGCAAGTATCTTTTTTATAATCCCGTATTTCGTGTCGCATGGTAGTCGTGCAAAATAATATTCATAAAAATATTTACCCCTACATTAATAGTATTTTAGTATAAAATTCGGTCGTAGTCAGTGAAACGTTAATCATATTAAAAGGGATTTCAGAAAGTAATATCTTATTTAAAAAAAATTGTGCATGTTATTGATTAAGCGGTTTTGGTTTTGGTTTGGATTCCGAGAACTGGTTCTGGTAATTATAAAAAATTAAGTCATTAATTAAAATAGGTATAGTTATTTTTTTTAATGTTGTATAAATGTAACAGTAGTAAATTTGTGTAATGAATAAAAATAATAAAATAAATATTTGTTACACTTACACCAATTAACCTAGCCCAAAATAAGCTCTGTAAGGCTTGTGCTATGGGATCTAGGGTAACGGATAGACATACATATATAATACATATATAAATAATTTTTATTGAAATATATATTGTTACGAGCTGGGGTCAGTAAATTAAACGGCGGTCTACCAAAACACTGAACTTTTATTAATTAGTCTAACTAACACTAACAGTCACTAATCACTTCACTAAAAGCACTGAAAGTCGCTTCTTAGTTCTCCAATATCACTTAGATGTTTTCGCACTGTATCGCAAAACAATACTCTTCCCGGCGGCCGGACACAGCCTTATATAGTCCCCTAAGATACTTGCCACTCTTGCCAGAACATTCGCGGACACACTCGAATGTGTAGTCCAATACGTCGCGCGTTCGAGACGTTTCGAGTATAACTGTCTCGATACTCGAATATTCTCGATACACAATACTCGAATATTCCCGTACTATCTTTCTCGAATATTCTGTGTTTGTCTATCTCTTTCTAATGATGTTTTCTCATTCTAATACTTCTCGAATGTTCTAACTATCTCTGTCTCTTTCTACTATTGCTATCTCTTTCACTCCTATTGAAATTTATGTCCTTTTACTGAAGTAGGCTTAATGGCTCATAAGGGGTCCTGAAAACGCCTGAAAACGGGTTTTCAGGTTATTGCGGCATTGGATAGAGGGTAGCCTGAAACGTACTGAAAACATGTTTCAGGCGCCTGAAAACTACTGTAACTTGGGTGTAATTTAGATTTTTTTTAGTATGTGAAAGAGCTACTTCTGAAACGGCCTGAAACGACGTTTCAGCCTGCTGAAAACGTTTCTAAGTCACAGAAAATCACTTTTGAAGTTTTACTAAGCCACCGGCGTAACAATATCAACAACCATGACTAAGGTACAAATGCTGGCATTCATCACACAAACATCTGCCCCCACCGGGATTCGAACCCGGGACCTCAGAGCTGGCGACAAGTAAGGCTGTGTTGTTTTGAAAGTGTAGATTTAGAATGTATTGTCATCCCGTCGTAGAATGAAGGTCATCCCGTCGAGCCGCCTCAGTCGGTTTGGAGTTTAACATAACCATCGTGGCATTTGGCTGCGGTGGTGTCCATGAGGATTCGCAACGTTTGAGGAGTTTATATGCCCCCTCTGGAGAAGAATCCAGAGGGACATATAAACTCCTCGGAAAACAATCTAACTCGAGCAAGGACAGGACCGCTACGGCGACCCGGGAAGGACCACGCCCCTTCCGCGGCCGGGGGGCGTCGTCGGTGGAGGAGACCGGGGGAGGTAGTGTAGCCTCCCCCGAGGAGGGCTCCCCTCTAGGAAGGGGAGCGGAGGCTGGGGGTTCCCGGAAGTGGCTTGATGTTCCCGGGGGCTCCCTACATGCCTGAGGAAGGCCATCCCTGAGGTTTTTTGTGGGTTCCCCCTTCTGGGGAGGAGAGCCCCACATAACCGCCGGCTCGCCACAGCCGGGGTATGCAATTTAATGCATTTTCCTCAGGGGAACATAAAAAAAAAAGGTGTCTTTATCCCATATTGGTTTTATTCATCCATTATCTTATTTTATGCATACAATAGGGTAGATGAAATGGCTAAAAAATTGTACAAGCAACAATATATATCTGTGCTTATCAAATTTGAAGATATAATAACTTTTATGCAGTATTCTTGTGGATTATTCAAAAACGCTACGTTCTACTAATATTATAAACGTGTTTCTAAGTGTGGGTATTTGTTATTATATTTGTTATTCTTTTACGTAAACACTACAATGGATTTTAATGAAATTTTACAATAATATAGCTTACTAATAATATAACAATAATATAGAACGATACATAGGCTAAAATTTATAAAGATAGTGTGTGACTTATTTCAAAATTATTTCATACTTAGCTTTCTGTCCGCGGCTTCGCCCGCGTGGATTTTGGGATTGGGTCTATAGAGGGTTAAGGGCCATAGCTTTTGCCCACGGCTTCATATGCGCGGAAGTCGGTGTATGGCGCAAAAGTTTTATCGCGCTTCCCGTGGGATTATCCGTTTTTCCGAGATAAAAAATACAGCAAAACCTTGCTTAAGAATCACTTTATCTATTGATGAAAATCTGTGCAGTAGTTTTTGAGCGAAGCCTTTATTGCGGATCTGTCGATTTTTCCGGGATAAAAAGTAGCCTATGTTATTCGGGGATAATGTACTTTTCCAAATAATTTTTGAAATCGGTCCAGTAGTTTAGGAGCCTATTCATTACAAACAAACAAACAAATCTTTCCTCTTTATAATATTAGTATAGAAATTAGTGTTGCCCAAATTCACTCTTGGTCTTGCAGTCTTGGTCTTGTTCTTGCGTTTTTGCAAGACCAAGACCAAGAACAAGACCGCGTATTTTTAGCAAGACCAAGACCAAGACTGACCGTGCAAGAGTTGAGCAAGAACAAGACATAGCCTGCAAGACTCTTGCGTCTTGCAGCTAGGACTTAGCGCTATTTCACTGAGTAGTTAAGTGTAACAGTTCGGTGTATAGGTAGGTACGCTTAGGAATTCGATGAGACGCAAAAAACTGTATCAAAGAATATGAAAAACTGGACCTATGCGCATTACGACTAATACCATAAACATAGCGAATAAAAATTTTAGACCCAAGGCATAAGGCTCAGACTTTTGACCTGACAATGTGGGGGAAGCAACTTAAAACAGAAAGTCTGCGCAAGTTCAATGAACTTTATGAAGAATATAAAAAGTCTACACTCACTGACCAAATCTCTGGAATTACCAGAAAAAGAAAATAAAGTATGTGATGAAGATGAAGACGTAATAGACTTTGATAAACTCTATGAATGTCCCTCGACGTCATCTGGATCTTGTCTTCAAGGCTTAGTGATAGACGAGTTGGAGGAGTACCTGAGAAAACCAAGAACTGCCAGCTCGGAAGACATTTTAGATTGGTGGAGGACGCATGAGACAGAGTATCCGATTTTATCGAAAATGGCCCGTAATTTTCTCTCAATACCTGCAACTTCAGTACCTGCTGAGAGGTTATTTTCTAAAGCATCATTAGTAATTAGAAAACATAGAAATAGGTTAAGTGATGAGTCAGCCAGATGGTTACTTTGTATTAATTCTTGGTCAAAAAAAATTATATAAAGTTTCATAACCTAATGATAAAGCTGTTGATTTGTGTTGTATTTTATTTTTTATTCAAATAAATGATAAATCGTAAAACTCTTTTATTAAATTTCTTATAAGTTGAGGGTTCAATCTCTTTCTAGACAGATAAGTATTGTTCTTTAAAATACAGTCAAGTTATTGTAATTAATTTGTTTTTTTACATGTTTTAGCAAATTTAAGCTTATAAATCATTAATGTTTATTAAGAAACAGTTACTTCCATGGAAAACGACATAAAGGCCAGTTGATTTTTCGAATTTCTTATCAAATCTTCAGTTATTTATTAATCTGCTTGATCTTTACTATGGCTATGTTAATTCAAGCTCACAATGTTCCAATTCTAATACGTTTTTCTAAGATTTAAATTAAACTTTAGTAAATAGTAATAGACTAATAGGTAATTGCAAGACTTACAAGACTCTTGCTGCAAGACCAAGACCAAGACCAAGATTGGGAGCGCAAGACCAAGACCAACACCAAGACCAGGTGTATTGGCGCAAGACCAAGACCAAGACTGGCTAAGTCTCGTCTTGTTCTTGCATTTGGGCAATACTAATAGAAATGATTGTTAAAAAATATTTTTGTTAATTTTAATTAACTAATTATATAATAAAAATATACATATTCGATTATAGTCTATCTATATATATATATCATTTTCATCTTTAGTATTCCTCATCCTTTATCTCTATCCACATTCATACCTAAAACTCTTTTTGTGACGTGTGTTACACCCCTCTTCGTGACATGGAGATACAATACTAATAAACTATTACTCTACAATTTCTACGTAATTGGTGCTTTCAGCTTCCTCTAATATATTAATTTATAATTTAGATATATTTAGTCAAGCCGCTTATTATCGTAGTATTCTTAACACTGCCGCATGAAGTTCTTTTAGTCGTCTCTTTGGTTATTCAATACTGCGTTTCTACACAATTTTTCGCCTGGGTTAATAACGCTTAACTACATTCTGTCTACCATGGAGACACATTTATTCTTGAGGAGTATACTCTATTTTTCACAACTACTGAGACTGATATATTTATCTTACATTTTAAAGTTTTAAAATTGAGCCAGTTTTATTTTACATTATATAGAGTGGAACTATTTAAACTAGGGACAGAGCTATATTCACAAATAATATTTATTATTTTTCCCGGAGCTGTAAAATGGTCACGTTAAAAAAGTGCCTAAGTCAAAATCAAAATCAAAATCAAAATAATATTTATTCAACATAGACCTTTACAGGCATTTATTGACGTCAACAAACAAAACAAAAAAAAAGCTTAAATAAAAAAAAAAACAAAAACCTTGTCCGTACGTACGAATAAGGAAAAAAAACACGAAAAAATATATTGACTCGACACCTGTTTGGAAATTGGGAGAGCCTTCTCGAGAAGAACAGGCAAGAAACTCTGAAGGTCTATTTTTTATCTCCTCTTTTCAATGTTAATAATTATAATAATATAATATAAAAATACAATATAGTATAAGATACAATCATACCTAATACGATTACAGTCGTATGTATGTTTACATACACATATAAAATAATACAATATTATAAATAATGTTGTTACCAAACATGGCTCTATGAATAGTGTCCCTATTCCCAAATAGTGTGATCATTAAGATAGTCACTTACTTTATAATAACCTTTACTCATGAGTGTTTTTTTGATATGGTTTTTAAATTTATATAAAGGCAAATCAATGACACCTTGCGGAAGTTTGTTAAACATAGATATACATTTCCCCAAGAACGAACAGCTAGTTTTATGGAGTCTGAACATTGGAACGGCAAGTTTATTTTTGTTTCTAGTATTCACATTATGTAGATCACTGTTTTTATTGAATTTATTATAGTTTCTATATACAAAAACTAAATTATCATATATATATTGGCTAGCTAAAGTTAAAATATTAATTTCTTTGAACAATTCTTTTAGGGATTCTCTAGCCCGTAAACAGTAAATAGCACGAATCGCTCTTTTTTGTAAAAGGAAAATACTTTCAATGTTAGCCGCTGATCCCCATAGCAGCAGTCCATAGGACATAACACTATGAAAGTAGCTGAAATAAACAATTTTTGCCGTTTCAACATTAGTTAAAAGTCTAATCTTTTTTACTGCGTACGCCGCTGAATTAAGTTTGATTGCCTAAGTTTCAATATGTGGATCCCACTGTAGTCGTGAATCTAACGTAATGCCTAAGAATTTAGTATTATTTACCAAGTCAATGACATCACCATTCATATTTAAACGAGTATCAACCTGCCTTACATTGGGCAAAGAGAATTTGATACATTTTGTTTTCTTAGAATTTAAAGACAAATTATTAGTTGTGAACCAATACAGAACTCTCGAGAGAGCACTATTTACATCGTCATAACATTCCTTTTGTCTATCAACTTTGAACAGTAAAGAAGTATCATCTGCAAACAATACTGTCTCACACGATTCTGTAATGTAGTAAGGAAGGTCATTTATATATATTAGAAACAGTAGAGGACCCAATATTGATCCCTGGGGAACCCCCATAGTTATAGGCGAGCTAGCAGATTCTGATCTATTAATAACGATCTATTAATAAGTGTCTCCGTTGAGTTGGTTTGGACTAAGTTGAAATTAGACTAAGTTAAAATAGCCGTACCAATAGCAACACGTGGCCTGGAGACGGATTTTTGAAACAATAGAAAACCAATTCGCATTCGAAATCTTGAGATTCATATACGAATCACCGAATTCACTATTTCTGAACTTTCATTTCGTGCATTGTGCTACGAGTGGTTCAACCCACTCGTTTTTGATTTCTACTAGTAGAATATCCAACGCTAAAGTGACCTTGACAGTGATCCGTTTCACGTGTGGGTCATCGCCGGTTTTTGTGGTTGTGATTTTAAATTTTTCTGCGTGAAACGGAATTTAATTAAGAAATTGTTTTTAATGACCACACTGAATTTAAGTGATTCAAAAATCAATAAAATTGCAAGCAGTAGAAAATAATTTCGCGCACGATTTCCATTCGTATTCGAATTCCAAATTCACGTCTAATGATTCAAAAATATGTCTCCAGGTATGTAACAATAGTATTCTTTGAATCAAGACCGCGCCAAGGAATCACCTGTTTTTATCTTGTCCTAAACTTTTTATATTTCCAGTCTTATTTCGGACTGAATATTATTTAGTAGGTAAGGCAATTGCTATTTGAGCATTTTGTCTCTTTAGTAACTTACAACCCCTGGGACTTCGTATTTACTCGTAGACATTGTTCAAGTATTATATTTAATATATTACTCACATTACCTAGAGTCAGCTCCCAACGTATGCTACATAATCATAATTAAATATAATCAGTGTCCTTAGAGATATGAGAAAAAGAAAAGTGCAAAATTGGTGACCATTGCTGGTGGAACAAAGATGGAAGGTAGATAGATAAATTTGGTAAAAGATTGAAGTAAGTTTCTGGATAGTAATGGAAATGAAATCAGTTTGAAGGAAAGACATATATTCAGTTGACGTTTTTTGGCATAAACGATTGATTTCCAAACATGCAGAATAATACCAACAATAAAAAAAAATATCACCTGCAGTATTTCCATAGGTCTTTTAAACAAAACACAAAACTAAAGCAAAACACAGTAATGGTGGCGATACCGGTTTAAACGCCAGATGGCTCTCAGTTTCATCTGACTCATATATCAGTATTTATGCGCGCCAGTCGATAACTCGCCGACAGTCGGCATTACTATATTCTGACGTGCATTTATTTAGCGAGGTGCTCGTATAAAACGAGTTTTAATTAAGTATTGAGAAGTGATTGGTTTCATATCAGTGGTGTGGCGACAATGAAATTTGACTTTAGTGCTTTCTTTTGTTCTGTGATATTCACGATTTTGTTGATTACACATTTCGGATTTCAAGGTATGAGTTACGATATGTATTGAGCATTCCATTTGTTTATTTATGCATGAGTCCACTTCTTTTCCGCGCTGAACTGTGATTATTTAATTAAACATTACTGTCTTCGCGTCAAATAAATTTAATTAAACAGCTTTTGATGACAATTTTAAATTATAAACGCTGCTAGAAATGTTTTGAGATATTTTCTTCTTTATCTTGAAATAATTATTACGTTAGCTGTTAAACTCATGGTATAAAGTTAGAATTGATAACGTTGAGCAAGAGTTTATTTTCAAACAAAACTATATTTATACAATTATATTTGTTTTACTAAATAATATGTAAATACGAAACTAACCTATAAAAATATTAATTGCACACCAAAACTACGAATTTGCTGTGTTACTAGGTAATTAGCAGTGCCTACATATTTTGTTTTTTAATGTCTATATTTGTCATGTCTAATCGCTTGTCAGATAAAAGATGGAAGTCTAAAACTAACTGACGATAAGGCGATAAGGAAATAATGTGTCTACTTTATGTCGAGGTTCCGCTGGGTCACTGCGATATAGTTTATTACAAAATTATCTTAATGAACGCATGTTTGGCGTTTGTCGTGTAAGTAAAAAGAATTACTATGACGAGTCTTTTTTTGCATGACCTTCGACCAAGATTGGGTCAGACCGGTGATTGACTTGTCCGTAACTTGTAATAAATAGTTAGGGATTTTTTTCTATTGGAACTTGGTCATGGTAGTTTACGTAATCCAAATGTATTGCCTGATATGTATTTTATATCTATTAAATTTCTACTATTTCAATTTGTGTTTACTTTTGACTATGCAGAAAAAATATTCATTAAATTTTGGGTCATGTCCTATATGTATATGAACATGAAAATAGTTCGGTTTCAGCACAGTTTAAAAACAAAGAAGGACGTCGGAACTGCATTGACACTAGGGAAGGGAAGCGTATGTAGTTACATTACCGGTATACCGGTATGAAGTGAGCGTCAAGATACAAATGTCTCGATAGGGAACATTTGTTGTGAACGAGCCTTTATTTTTTTTTGTTTGTTTGCTATGACATCTGTGAAACATATTTAGTATACATCAAGTCATTGAACAGACAACATCATATTTTTTCATTGTGTTAAAAATGTCGAATTTTGTACCGGAAAGTGATGATTTGCGGAAAGCATTCATTTTTTGTTTTCATTTGAAGAAAAATGCTGCAGAGTCGCATCGAATGCTTGTCGAGGCATATGGTGATCATGCTCTATCAGAAGCAACATGCAAAAGATGGTTTCAACGGTTCAGACATAATGATTTTGATGTGAGAAATGAAGAACGTGGAAGACCACCAAAAAAGTTTGAAGACGCCGAATTGCAAACAATATTGGATGGAGATGACACTTTGAGTCAAAAGCAAATGGCAGAAATGTTAAATGTTGCACAACAAATAATTTCTGACCGTTTAGAAGCTATGGGAAAAATCCAAAAGTGTCGAAAATGGGTGCCACATGAATTGAATGAAAGACAGATGGAAAACCGAAAAAACACTTGTGAAATTTTGCTTCGAAGACACGAAAGAAAATCGGTTTTGCATCGGATTGTTACTGGCGATGAAAAATGGATTTATTTTAAGAATCCTAAACGGAAGAAATCATGGGTTAATCCGGGACAACCATCAACATCGACTGCAAAACCAGATCGATTCGGCAAGAAGACAATGCTGTGTGTTTGGTAGGACCAGAAAGGTGTGGTGTACCACGAGCTCCTAAAACCTGGTGAAACCGTCAATACTGATCGCTACCAACAACAAATGATCAATTTGAACCATGCATTGATCGAGAAACGACCAGAATGGGCCAGAAGACACGGCAAGGTAATTTTGCTCCATGACAATGCACCTGCACACAAAGCAAAACCGGTTCAGGATACAATCAAAACACTTGGCTGGGAGCTGCTACCCCACCCGCCGTATTCACCAGACTTGGCTCCTTCCGACTACCATTTGTTTTCATCGATAGGACACGCATTGGCTGAGCAGCACTTTGATTCCTACGAGGAGGTCGAAAATTGGGTGTCTGGTTGGTTTGCTTTAAAAAACGAACAATTTTATTGGCGTGGTATCCACAAATTGCCAGAAAGGTGGTCAAAATGTGTAGAAAACAATGGCCAATACTTTGAATAAAATGTTTTATACTTTCCCATTAATAATTAGTGTTTTATTTTCACAAAAAACGCTCATTTCATACCGGTATACCTATGTATTTAAGACCTGTTTAAGGCGTTTGACTGTAAGAGTAATAAAACGCTTATAAGTAAACTTAAATACCACGGCCTCACAGAAAACCAGCGTAAAATAGCGCTTGCGCTGTGTTTCGCCGAGTGAGTGAGGGTACCGGAGGCCCAACCCGGGGGGTTGGGCCTTGGGGGTTCCCCCTTTATTCCCTTTTAAAAGGCCGGCAACGCATCTGTGACTCCTCTGGTATTGCGGTGTGCATGAGCATCGGTTATAGCAATTCGTGCCATCTATAGGTAACGGCCTGGATTCGCTCAGAGATTTCGCAAAGAACTAATATTCAACTTTAACTAAAATGTCTATTATTATTAATATAAATTATACTATGTTTAATATAAATTATGTATTTCTGGTTAGCTAATAAATGCAAGTAGTTTTTAATAGGGTTAATGAAAATATAATCTTGTCCACAGGCGTAAAGGCAGCGGCCAAACCACTGCATCCATGCTCCATAGACTGTGATCAGTTATGTCAAATTAGAGGCAAAAGTACGGGCTCCTGCATCCATGGCTCCTGCCATTGTAGATCTGCAAGAGGCACGTGACGATCGCACATTGACAACACAACAATTCTTCGTGATTTTATATAGAAGTTGAGTTCTAGTTGTAGTACCTGAAAACTACGGATTCAACCGCTAATATTTCATGGGGAAATATTGACACCGAGTTAAGGCCGTTTTGTGTTGTTGAAGTACATACATACATTGTGGTACGCCCAACGAGACTGAAACCTTTACATTTTTAATGAAAATTTGTATTTAATTATTTACATATCTATAACTTCTAATAGAGTGTGTGTTTGTCTCGTACCTATTATGTGTGTGACTATAGACCTCATGAAGATTCTATATTCTATTTAGTTATATTTTGTTTCAATTCAATTCAATTTCAATTCAATTCAATTCAATTCATTTATTATTCATAAACATGGGTACAATATACATGTTATTTAAAAGTTATGAACAGCCATGATTCGCCGATTTGGCATATGAAAATAATGTTTTTAATTTACATTATATAATATGAGCAATTACAAAAACAGTCAAAATGTCAGATTTTTAAAATTAACAATAGGTTTTTTAACTTGTATGTCAGCATTAAAATTAATATTATAGTAGTACGGATGTCGCTTATAAATTTATACACAACTAACATGGAAGACTATAACAATTTTTTTTTTTTATAATAAAGAACAGCGATAGAAAACTATATAAACTTGTCATTCAAAAATGTATTTAACTCATAGTATGTTTTTTCAGTAAGGAAGCCATTGAGTGTAGACTTAAATCGCTTATTGTCAATTATTGTTCTGATTGATTCAGGAATTTTATTATAAATGGTGGGTCCCATACTATTGAGACTTATTTTACGAAGGGAGCTTTTGTATGGATGGGTCGTCTTTAATTGCCCCTCACGGCGGCTTCCCTTAGGTTGCACCTCGAAGTAGTGAATGTGATTTCGAACAAAATTCGCCACTTCACAAATATATAAACATGGAACCGTTAGGATTTTATATTTTTTAAAGTAAGGCTCACATGATTCATCCGGCATCAGTTTAAACATTGACCTTAGACATCTTTTTTGGGCCTTAAAAACCCTTTGTTTCTCAGTAGTATTACCCCAGAATATTATTCCGTATCTTAAATTTGATGCAATGTATCCGTGATATGCTGTTAAAAGAGTTGCAATAGTTCCAACCTTTCTTAGTTTCGACAGAGCATATGAAAATTGATTTAATTTTTGTACTAAATTTTCAATGTGTGGTTTCCATGTTAGCTTCTTGTCTATTGTTATGCCCAAAAATTTTGTAGCATCAACTTCTTTTACGGGTTTTCCCAAATAGTTTATGTCAGAGACTAGAGAGCAGTTATTCCTTTATCCAAAATTCATTAAATAGGTTTTAGTCAGGTTTATAGTCAAGTTATTTAATGTCAGCCATTTAATTAAGGATGTCAATGAATCGTTTATGTCTACATGTATATTATTAAAATTGTTATTATAGGTAAATAATGTTGTGCTATCATCAGCAAAAATTGTTATGAAGTGCTCAGTGGCATTAGGAAAATCATTGATATATATATTAAACAATAATGGGGCTAAAACGCTGCCTTGAGGAACACCATAAGAAACCGGTCTTTGATTTGATTCATACTTAGTATTTAAGCCATTTTCAAGGTTAACTCTATTTATGCAAGTGACTTGTTGCCTATTAGTCAGAAATGATTCGATTAGTTTGTTAGCATTACCTCTTATGCCATATGATTCAAGTTTGTCTAGCAACATTTTATGGTGAACATTATCAAATGCCTTAGACATATCCATAAATAAGGCTAGGGTCGGCTTACTTTTTTGTAAGTTGTCAATAACTTTTTGTAAAAATTCATGAGTTGCCATATTTATAGATCTGTTTTTCCTAAAGGCGTATTGTTGTTGAGTAAATAGGTGATTTGTTTCGAAGTAGCTACAAATTTTTCCACATATTACACTTTCGATAATCTTTGAAAAAATTGAAAGTAATGCAATGGGACGATAATTGCATAATAAAGTTTTGTCAAGCTTTTTATGTACAGGGATTATAATTGTCAGTTTTAATCTGTCAGGAAATATTCCCTGCTCTATGCAAAGGTTTATTATAAAACACAAAATCGGTGCTATTATATTACATGCTTCTTTTATAATTTTTGTGGAAATCTCATCAAAGCCCACACTGTTCGTGTTTTTTAGGGATCTTATAGTTTTTATTAAATCATCTGATGAAGTCGGTGAAAGAAACATAGAGTAAGCTGGATTATGTGACATATAATTTAGTTTGGCTTTACCGTCATGATTGGTTTCAACTGGATTAATAAAAAAATCATTAAACGCGTTTGCTATTTCTGTCGGGTTTGTTATATTTACATTGTTACTTACAATACTAGAAACATTTTCCCGTGGTGTATTAGGATTATAATTGTTGATCACTTTCCATGTAGCTTGTGATTTATTTTTTGCGTTTTGTATGAAATACTGATTTTGCACTTGTTGGGTGCAATTTATTATTTTTTTATATCGCTTAGTGTAGTTTTTAAATATTGATTTATTCTTTTCTACTTAAAACAGAGAGAACGATGTAATTCATGTACAAATAAGTAATAAAAAGAATTTCGTGAGAATTGCACTTATTTATCTATTAACAATATTATTGTTTGACAAATTAAATCATAAAGAAAAAGAAATACTCAATGAATTTGATAATATTATCAGGATTGTTGCTGGCAACAGTGGAAAATTTTCATTAAAACAACTCAAAAGTAATATTTCTTTTATTTCATTCCTATATTTATTTGTTTATTTGCAGCTATATTGGCATAATATATTTTACAGCTATATTGGCAGACAGACATACTATTTGAAGGCAAGTAGTTTTTCTTCAGTCTTACTACTCTAGTCTACTTATACAATCAGTCTGTTGCAAATCTGTAATCTCCACATGAATCAGACTGTACGTTGCCAAAATGTTAGACAAAAGGTTTTTAATCCATAACTATTTAAGCCGGAACAAAGTGAATTAAGTGTACTTGAATGAATTAAGTATATAGATTTAGCACAGTTTCCTTTCGGAGACGATGGTTATTTAATTCAGGAAATGAAAGACACAAATTCAGATTAATAGATTACCAATTTATTTCAGTGCCATTGTAGTGACAAAAAACTTGGACAAGAGAACTTTTCATTATTTATTTAAGTCATATTTATTTATAGTTTGAGACTATAAATAAAGACAGAAAATCATTTGTAGAAAACTGAATCTAAGAATGAACTTTTGATTATTCGGATACCTTTCAATGTGTTTAATTAACGCTACAAATGTATATAATAAACGCGGCGCGGCGTTAGATTCCCAAGTTTCTCATCTATAATTATAGCGGACTAAACTTCGAGCACAATTTCTTGTTAAACTCTTTACTTAAGCGCTCCGTTTTCATAACCCACAAAAGAGCGGTTATTTTAAGAGCGGTACTTGAGCTTTCTGCATTACCTCTTCTTTACTCAAACTATTTGTAATATTGGTACATTTTTAGACTTAGCAATTATAGGTCATTTGATTTATTTTTGTATGGTTTGTTGAATGGGGTCAAATTGAAATGAGAATTTGATTTGTGTTATAATAATTAACCATAATGAAAAGTAAATCATACAAATGTTATTTAAATAATCAAACTAATAATTCTGACGTATGGTAGCTATTCATAATTGTCCGAGATCGAGATCGCAGTTAGTAAGCGTTGGATGCTAGCAGGTAGTGTTACCATTTATTCGGACCCGTATTTGTTTTTGGACCTTTTTCAGTCGTGTACGATCTGAACTATGCAAGAAGGCGAAGTGGTCGTGTATCACCACAATACAAGCTATGTTTGGCTCATTTTGGTGTAAAAGAATTTTACAGTACCTAAACGGGTCGTTCGAATGGGTGTGGAGATTTTTCGTCCAGCAATGGGCGCCTCTTAGATAAACTTATAAGTAGAAATTGTATACTGACCACGTTGTCACGTCGCTTTCATCTGAATCATGAAGATTTGATGATATTTTGATTCATCGAGAAGACTAAGTTGTCTATAAACTCAGAAGAAATAATCCTCTTAATTATGGCAATAACAAAGTGCATTTCGGTTACTTAATGAAAAGTGGGTGAGGCCTTTCTCGGCTGAAATGATTTTGATGGTGGTAGTTTAAGATCCGAGGAAAGACATAGAACTATATGAAAACATCTTATTCTTATAGGAAAAATCGATACAACGAGAAGGATACCATAGATGGAAAACTATATATTAATTATCAACAATTTGTTTAAGGATAATTATCATTTTTGGCCCAACAAAAGTCGCCGGTCACTTTTGGTGTTAGTATTAAATAACAACTATTTGGCTACACTTTATTTCTTATTACAATAGAGTTATTGCTAAGGCAACATATAAAAATGCCACTACCGTTAAATGTTTTATATTATGATGCAACATCTTCGTTAATTGTTCATTCAACCAAGGAATATAATCTACCTCTAATAAATGGGTCTAATAAAAAGACTCTAATGGCCGTTTTCACCAACATTGTCTTAGCTTAGGCGACTCCTAAGAGACATGCTGTCTCATTCTTTTCAGTTAATACAAAAAGTGACAGCATGTCACTTAGGTGTCGCCTAAGCTAAGACAAGGTTGGTGAAAACGGCCATAAATCACTCTAATCAAGGCTATAGTTGGAAGGCCATGGAATAGAAATATTTAATGTGATGCCTTTAATCTGATGATCTGATCCAAAACGCTTTCGATCTCTAAACCAAAAATAGATTCACTAAGCTTAGAACTAAGTGTTTATTAGGAAAGGCCCAACTAGATAAATATATAATACCTATATCAATTAACCTGCGACATTTCCCAAGCATTTTTCGGAATGTTTCGTCTAAACTACAAACGAACCGCAATTTAAAAGCAGAAGTTTACGAGCGCCATGTCAAGCGAGCACACTGTCGCGGACTCGCGATGTTTTTGAGTAGTTGAGTGCGGGCTTAAGTGTTTGCGCTAATATCTCCATTACCTTCCATTTGCGCGTGTTAATAATTTGCATACGACAACTCAATTAGCCGGTTAAGTAAACATGCCGTTTGATTCGCTTACAAGCTTCTCCTGTTGTGCATACAGCGACCAAAGTTCATTAACTGTCATCACAATCGCATCAGTAATTCCCTAAGGACTATGTAACTTTATGCTCAGCAATTAGATAAGAGAATGAATTGAATGTCATAGTAATAAGATAAGATAATTGGTTAATAATTAATAAGATACAAAATTAACTAATGATATATGCAATAAAAGTAAATTATTGAACACCTGCAGTTTTAGTTGTGCATTCATAGATTAGCCTGTCAGTAATGGTTGCTGTTGAATAGATGTACAATATCATTTTTTTGTATTTTTTCTGTTTTTTGTATCGACAGCTCTACATCAGTGCACTAAGAATACTAAGTAACAATCTATCCCAACTAATTTCTCCTACAGCTAGCTAGCATTTCTTTTGCATAACAACTTTTGTAGCAGTGCCGTAACTAGCTCCTTGAAAATGTCCTAACCAGGCTCTGACAATAAAATGGACAAATGTGCATAAAAATATATCTATTTATTGTTTACTAAGTTTTAAGTAGGTACTTAGTAGATTTCTTAAAGATAATTTGTTAAACATTTAAAGAAAAAGAAAATTGTTAAAAATTAGTATAAAACTTTTTGCCCAAATACAGAAATGACACAAAATACTCGATAGTAAAGACCCAAGGCTATCCTTACTTTAAGATTACTTAAAGATTTACTTTCCGCGCTATTCTCATTGCGAAGTCCTTGATTACATTTTCCTACAACAGAAGCCGTGCTATGTCGCGTTCAATCGACAAAATCGGTGGGACAGACAATCTTTCTTGGCCCATCGTCGATCGCAGGTATGTCTTTATTCATTTGAGCTTACTAAATGATCGCTTAAAGATGCGATACAGATTTAGATAGTACAGTAGGGCGTTTTGGTCATTTCTGCGCCCCTCCAGGGTCTGCGCCCTGTGCCTGGGCACCGCTGGCACCGCCCTATTTAAGGCACTGTTTTGTAGTTATTTATCTGGGAAAGTATTTGATTTTCAGATCTTAGATAAGTATCTAGCTAGTTAAGCTGTCATACGGACATTTTCTTTAAATATTATTTCGCTCACTCTGATATACCTACTTTATATATATTTGATACATTAATTGGTCAGACAATTAATGGGTTTTAACCGCATTAGGGAATCCCGAATGTCAACGTCAGGGTTGTCAGTAGGCGATTGTGATTTTTCTCATCAAAGCATAATGAATTTAAATTGCATGTTTCACGGTTGCTATGACGTAGGTATCGAGTTATCCGCGAAAAGATAAGACAAGACGGCACTGAAGCTATTATTGCCGTAAACAGCAGTTTAGTATTAAAACATATAAGGGTCATACACAAAAATTTTAAAAAAAGCGTTCACTTACTTTAACGCTAACTTAGTATTTACTTAACTTGCTTAGTTTTCTAATTTATGAAAATCACATTTATGTCCATTTAATTATATAAAAAGGAAAAATAAAAATATTCAATTAGTTATTTAAATTTAACTTTATCATTATAAAATTCTCCTCCTGTAGACTGTTCAGATACTGAGTACAGATCTTTGGAGGGCAATAAAAAATACTTTTGTGGTCTTAAAATAACAGGTATTTTTATTATAATGGCATGTATGTATGTAGGTACACACTTAATGAAGATTTTCAGAAATAAGTGTGTTAATTATTCATTTAAAATAAATAAAAATGTTGTTCTAAATTTTGACATCTTTCCTGTAGACTAAAAAATAAACGATTATTTTTTTCGTAACAGATCGCATATTCAACTTTTATTTTTTGTGTTGGTAATACTGAGTCACGCATCAGTCGCCGGTTGAATGCTGAGAAGAAAGTCCTATACGCTTTGATAAAATATTATCATAATTAAATACACAAGTTTTTGTCAAACATCAGTGCATCTTTTCTTAGTGATTTATTGCAAAGTAATTATGACTATTTCTTATGTTAAACTACTTTGGCATTATGTGATTTAAGAACTATTTATAGTTTATAACTGTGCCATTGTTAAGATTCTAACCTTAAAATTTTGATTGCATTATTTTTTTTTGTTTCGTTTGTCTCTCCTGTAGAAATCTCTTCTGCAGATATCATGTCTACAGAAAAGATAAATTCTACAGAAGTGAAATTTAGACTTTTGTGTTCATTCTTTTGATAAGTTGGTATTTAAATAAGCTTTATTATATGTCTTGACTTATTAATTTCAAGTATAAATGTACATAGTTTATTGTTTATAACCTTTTCACTTGAATGCTACTGAATTAATTTTGATGATTTAGAGTATTACCGACAAATAACTATCAACGTTATTCAAAACTAGCTTTGTTTTGCTTTATATATAATTTTCCCGCGAGGTAAGTTGACGTAGGCAAAGTCACGGGCGTGCGATAATATAAAAATTATAACATTTTGAATCGATTGCGTGACTTTTATTTTGTGCGTTTTCTTTTTCGAGTGTTTTGTGTATGACCCATAAATGATTATTTGTTGTTTTCGTTTTTTAACTCTTCGGTAAATGTGAGCATACAGCTCTTAATAATGTAACTGTGGTCGCTTGGTGTCGCTCAGTGGGGACGTATGAATTGCTGGTGAGTTTTTGTCACCTCACTGAAAGTTTTATTTCTATGAGGGACAATGTTATAATATCTCTACGTCATGGAAAGTCGTTGATTATATCTTTCAATAAATTGATAAGTGTAACAGTACAGGAAATATTACTGTGATTTGTCATAGCGATCCTAGGCAGCATAATGCCTACCTAAGAAGGAAGTATTAAAGTTAATTTAGCTGATAAAAATGTCGCTATTAATTAATTAATAAATTTCTTTTTTCTTTTATTGCGGTTTTTAAATAAAACTGTTAGTTTTCCTTTATTAAAAGTAAAACACTAAAAATTTTAATATCCCTTGCCATTAAGTTAAATAAATGTAATTGGGTTTGACATAATTGAGGTTATTATATATGTTACTACAACTTTACTAATTCGCTTCTAACTTTTTAAGTTACGAGTAGAAGCGAACTTTGGTGTATGCGAAAGCGAATTTGATCAAAAATTATATCAAATGTATAAATAAAATGATATAAAATTTCGCTTAAATGGCCTCTACGCGTAGAATTTATATTGGTCTTTTAAAGACGCGTGATATAAACGACAATAATAATAATAAAACTAAATAAATATTTCTTACATTTAAACCTATTACCCTAGCCCAAAGTAATCATTAGGCTTATGTTATGGGATCTAGGGTAACAGATAGATATACATATATTATACATATATAAATGTTTTTGTAGAAATATATATTTACGATCATAACTAAGGTACAAATGCTCGTATTCATCACAACTATATCTGCCCCCAATAGAACTCGAACCCGGGACCTTAGAGATGCAGACCTGAGAGACCTTGAAACCGACGTACTGAAAATTCGGCTGCGGAGGTCGGTATTGAAATTTCATGATGACAAATAAAGCTGCAAGCATGCTCTTTCAGAAATTTTATTCTGAGATGTAAGGGCTAGAAGTAATCTGCGTCTGGATCGCCTGGAGCGTGAACTGGGGCGATGACCGCATACATAATAAGCCAGCTATCTGCATCTGAGATCCTATTACGCAGCCTTTATCTGCCTAATAAGATATAGCTGTAGAGGAAAGCGAGCTTGTTGATATATAAAAAACAGGGATGATCTTAACAAAATAAAAAGGGTTAGTATTATATCTTTTAATTTTATTCTCTGGGTACTTGTTACCAGGAGTTTTTTATTGTAAGGAGTAATTCTTAGAATAGTTCCCGTAATAATTCTCTTCGAGAATAATCCAATTAGCCTCTGTACCAACGTTCTGCATTAATACTCGTTCATTTGTCCTTTCTTGTACAATTATTTCTTCTCTGGTCTGAATCGTTTACTTTCAGACAACAAAAATGTTGTACCAGGTTTTAATTAGTTTAACTTGTTCATTCGAATTATATATTGCATTATTACTTTCTATTGGCTTGTATTTGTATATTTTGGGATACTTGGGTATTAGGGTTTTAAATATAGTTACATCACAATGTTATTTGTGAGTAAAAAAAATCACATATACATTAAAAACAAGTATATACAGGCGCAGAAATATGTCCACAATAAATATACAATTTACAAATTAAAATTTAAAATTACATATGATGTTCGCGTACTTCACTGTTTATATTTATAATAATAAACTGAATTATTATGTAAATATTGTATAATACCTATATGAAATCAAATAGATATTTTGTAAAATATATTTATTTATTTAAACTTTATCTACAATGGAGTACAAAGACTTAATGCCTTAGGCATTTTCTGCCAGTCAACCTTCAGGTGATGCAGAGATAAATATATAAAGAGGTAGATGTACAAAAGACATTAAAAACAGATGTTAATACATACATAGAAGAAACTTATATATATATAAAATTTATAAAAATACCTAATACATAAATAAAACATATATAATAGTGAGCTGCAATTAATTCTACTCGAGATAGAGAATCAAAGGCAGCACTTGCAGGCTCCTATCAAGTCTGGCTCGGCAGAGGGGGAAACACGAGCAGTGAAGGTGAGCGTGGATGCGCATCGAAAGGGGGCTCCCTTAAACCTACACCCGCGTCGCAAGTCCCGGGAGCTGCTCGGAGTTTCTCTCTTTGTCACACGATAGACCCGGCACTCGCACGGTGAATCCATGGATTGCTAAGAGTTTCGTCTCTCTACTACGTAATAGCCTACTTTTTTTTTAATTCTTTTTGATTTTCTGCGGCCTCTTTGGTCCGCACTCTTTTTTGTATGTGTTAGTCTTTTTTTTTTTACTTTTCCTTATATATTATTTATTCTGCAAGTAACATATCATTTGTCGATCAGGAGAAAGGTATTGTTCTTCGTTTTGTGGGAACAGATGGTCTTATCACCCATAGTCATAGACCCATCTATATTTATGTTCTAACTATTCCGATAATAGTCTACTATCACATTTTATAACCTAAGAGTTCCCTCAAAAAAAAAAGTATGCGCAATTTATTTTTAAGGCTAAGCCGGCTTGGGGAGTTTCTCTACAATATAATATAATAGATCGAATGATATAGATACGTATGCTTACATAATTATCTAAATAAATAATATATAGGAAGGTAGTCGACATTAAAACTCACAACACGGGAGAGTTGGTGTGCACACTTACTCGTATCTTACGCAAGCAACATACTCGTACTATGCAACGTGAGTATCGACAAATACTTATCAAATTTTATTTGACTCTGGTATCTTACGTTCTCTTGGCATATATCACAGGGTAGTGTATTATCTCCACTTCTCAGTATCTATAAATTCCATTATGCATTCCCTTTCATGACTCTATTTTGGTACGTTACGTCTAGTGGTACGTTGATTGCTTATACAGATTTAAACGCAATTCAAATTTTCACAGGCATTAACTGCCAATGTAATCCACAATTGGAAAAAAGCATATGGTCTTGCATATATGGTCAATTGAGGTCAAGTAGACCTCAATTGTTATTGGCAGTTTGTGTTATATAAAACGTATTGGCGATATCGTGGCCAGCAGTATTATTTGTAGGAAAAATTATTCCATTCAGCAAATAGTTAACAGGAATAATATCTGATCAGTGCTTGGCAGTTGCTTACTGTAGTGCCCTAAACAGATTCTGAAACTATCTCGAAAGTTACAAAGACTCAATCACCCTTACTTTCCTTACTTGATTATGTTGATGCCACGTGGGTTAATGTGTGGGAAACTTCTTGATAGCTTGGAATGGCTGCAAAATTTGAAATTTGACAATGTTTCTAACTAAGTAGCGCTCTGAACTTAAATTTTACAGCTAGTTATACTTATTATCGTTTCGTATTCGCGACAGTGGTAGAGTTGGTGTGCATGTTTGTCCCATTTATACAACGCATATTGAGTGAAATTTTCGTCAAAAATTTCTCAGGCGCTTGGAGTAAAATGTTTTCCGATTCGGACAAAGAATTAGAGAACGATTTTTTACGTTTATCAATTGTTTTTTAGTTAATCATTCCGTAGAATACGAAAAAGAAAATTATTTAGAAAGAGAATAACTTGCGTTATTTATGTTAAAAATAATAGAGCTCCAATATATTCGTTTGTTTTTTAAATCACAACTAATACTGTGTGTGTTAAAAATTCGGACGGCTAGTGTAATTTCTTTTAGTCAGATAGTAATAGTGTGAAAATGACAACGTGGTTCCTCGCTTTAATTAGTCTTACATAGATGTTTGGCTAGCGCAAC
The DNA here is from genome assembly GCA_036419045.1 of Scirpophaga incertulas. Classification (NCBI taxonomy): domain Eukaryota; kingdom Metazoa; phylum Arthropoda; class Insecta; order Lepidoptera; family Crambidae; genus Scirpophaga; species Scirpophaga incertulas. The sequence continues at coordinate 9,373,918 of CM071637.1, read as the reverse complement.
GCTCCACGCTCACGTGTGCCAGACTGTGTTTCTAGAAACACATTGGGATTACGCGTAGAATGGCGTACGATATTCGATATTTATTCAAATTCAAATTCAAAAATTCTTTATTCAACATAGACCTTTGCAGGCACTTATTGACGTCAAACTCTACCACCAGTTCGGAAATTGGGAGGCCCTAGAGAAGAACTGGCAAGAAACTCTCAGGGTTTATTTTTTATCTCCTCTTTTTTAATCGTTATTTACAATTAGTCATTTATAAAAAAAAAAAAAAAAAATAAACTTAAAGCTACAATAAAGCTAACATACATAATATAATATTTTCGTATGTACATTTACATACACATTAAATGTCAAAAGGAAAAGACAAAAAATAATAAATAAATAATTATGTTGTTACCAAGCATGGCTTTTGGGATACCGCACCTAGCTCCATACAGTGTTATCGTTTAAATAATCACTTACTTTATAATATGCTTTACTAATAAGTGTCTTTTTGATGTGATTTTTAAAGTTGTGCAAAGGCAACTCAATAATGCTTTGTGGAAGCTTATTAAACATTTTTATACATTTCCCCAAAAAGGAACAGCTAGTCTTATGGAGCCTGTACATTGGAACGGCAAGTTTATTTTTATTTCTTGTATTTACATTATGTAAATCACTATTTTTATTGTATGAGTGGTAGTTTCTATATACATAAATTAAGTTGTCAAAAATATATTGACTGGCTAAAGTTAAAATATTAATTTCTTTGAACAATTCTCTAAGCGAATCTCTAGCCCGTAATTTGTAAATGTTACGAATCGCTCTTTTTGTAGCACGAAGATGCTTTCAATATTGGCCGCTGATCCCCATAGCAATAGTCCATAGGACATAACACTATGAAAATAGCTAAAGTAGATTAATCTTGCCGTTTCAACGTTAGTTAATAGCCTAATCTTTTTTACTGCGTACGCTGCAGAACTAAGTTTGTTTGCCAAGGCTTCAATATGTGGGTCCCATTGTAAACGTGAATCTAATGTAATACCTAAGAATTTTGTATTGTTTACTAAGTCAATGACATCACCATTTATATTTAAATGAGTATCAACCTGCCGAACATTCGGCAACGAAAATTTTATACATTTGGTTTTTCTTGAGTTTAATGATAAATTATTGATTTCAAACCAATACATGACTCTGGAGAGTGCACTATTCACATCGTCAAAACATGACTTTTGTCTGTCGACTTTGAATAACAAAGAAGTATCATCTGCAAATAAGACTGTCTCACATGAGTCTGTAACGTAATAAGGAAGGTCATTTATATATACTAAAAACAGTAAAGGACCCAATATTGATCCCTGGGGCACACCCATCATAATAGGTGCGCTAGCAGACTCTGACCTATTTATGACCACTTTTTGTAGTCTGTCCGATAAATACGATTTAATAAGGCAGCCAGCTCCATCTGAGACACCATAATGTCTAAGTTTAGCTAAAAGCGTTTCATGACTCACACAGTCAAAAGCTTTTGAAAGATCGCAAAACACTCCAATCACATCCTGCTTGGCTTCCCAAGCATCAAAAATATGTTTGAGAAGTGCAGTTCCTGCATCAGTAGTGGATCTACCTTTGGTGAAACCAAACTGTTTTCATGCAATAGCCTGTTAGTTCTTATGTGACCTAATAGTTAATTTATTTACATTAATTTATTTATTAGGGCACTACCAGTGCTTGCAGTTATACAAAAGATTTACAATTACAATAATATACAATAATCTGATGCATACGCCTTTGTAAGTGACACAATATTGTCAAGTAATAGATCAAAAAATTAAATAAGCAAATTAATTAGATAAGCATTTATTAATTCATTGCATGCAATGTCACATAAAAATTGTTATTTCTATAAATTATTAATTAAAATTACATTATTATATAGTTATATGGTAGAGTAATAATTAATATAAATAATTAATATAAATTATTAATTAAAATTACATTAACTTAAAATATACTCGTACCTTTGTGAGCATTACATGAAAGAGAAAAAAATAATTACAATGAAGTTGCTGAGTGGTAAAAAAGTCTCATTAGTCGATTCCGAAACAGTTTGCACATTCCATTAAGTACCTATTAGACACTAGATAGATATGTGATGATGAAGGACCGCGAAGGAGTGTTATTAACGAATAGCGATATATTGCAGTGCATACGTTTCATATGTGTCAGTGTGTCTAAATTAAATGTACTGACGTCGTCTCGTAATTGTATTTATAAAAATAACCACAATGTGAGATCATGGAGCAAATAAAAAATAATAGTCCGCATAACAATTTTGTTATATATTATATATTTATATAATTAATAACAATTAATGTTTTATATTTATTGCGTAAACTAATGCTTTTATAATTAATAGTTTAAGGGCCGGTATTTCAATGTTAACTTATCTTATTACTTAAGTTAAGTAGCACATTTAATCTAAGTCTCACTTTTGAGAAACGTAAGTATATTTCAATCAGGATATTCATCACCTTAGCTAATCCGAGATCAATCCCAAGGTTGCAACATAATGAACAAAATGTATTAGTTTACATCAAATTCCGCAAAGATGCTAGCGCTATTTGACGTTTAGATGTCAAATCAAATATGTCAAATAATTGACATTGACAATTTGACTGATTCGTTCGCTTCGCGCTGTTTTGTTTGTGTTTTACAAATTGAAATATTTTAATTAAAATTGAAGTTTTAATAAGTTAATTTAAAATTAACTAATAATTAATAATAATAATTAATTAAAAATAAGAAAATATAAAAAAAATAATAATTAATAATAATTAATAAAATAATAATTAATTAATTAATTAATTAATATTTAATTATTAATTTATTTAGTTAATTTAATTTTTTTTTATATTTTTTATATTTATATATTTTTTTGTTATTTTATTTTTTTTTATATTTTTTTTTTAATTGTTAATTAAAACTTGTTCTTTAATAAGTTATCAATAAATACTCAAATAACATATTTTGAGTAAAATTACCACGAGACAACTTTTTCTGAGGAAGACACACTATAAATCCCAGATTGTCACTTAAGTGGTAGAAATCCGCCACTTAGATTCGGGCTAGTTAAGGTGGACTTTGAGTACCACTTTACTTTAATCCTGTTTTGAAATACACCTAAGTCAAACTTATTTTCAATCCTAACTCAATTCAAGATAAGTTACTATTGAAATACCGGCCCTAAACAAGTTCAATTTAAAATTATTACAAAATATTAAAACGTTTGTATATCTATGAAATTATTTATTAATACTGCTTATAATGAATAATGTGGGTTAAAATTAGAAAATACTAATCGTTATTGTATGTTACTCGGAAAATCTCTCATAACCAGTGTTATATATATAGCCGGTCATCTGAACGGAAAATCACGTTGCCCTAAATAAAAACAAAGCACAGGGGCGTATTTATGTTCATGATACACGACTCTTCCAACCACAAATTATATACAACTGATTTGAACATTTAGATTTCTACTTACTGGTAAGTGAAATGATACAGAAAACAGTTTTTGAGTAGTAGCGAAGAGAAGAGCGTTCCCTCGTCTGGAGATTGAATTTGGTACAGACAATCTTTAGACCCTGAGACAGAAAATAGGCTACATTTTATTTCGAAAAAAAGGGATGAAGGGGTTGAAAAAGAGGTTAAAAGTTTGTATGGGATTTCTTAATTTTAAAAGCTAAAACCATGAAACTTTATATTTAAGCACTTGATAAGAAATCATTAAACATTTGTTCTAGCATTTTTAAAAATTTCGACTAGCTAGGGGGTGTATTTCCTTCCCTCCCCTTCTGGGGAGGAGAGCCCCACATAACCACCGGCTCTCCACAGTCGGGGTATGCAATTCAATCCATTTTCCTCAGCGGAACAAAAAAAAAAAGGGGGTGAAATGAGGGTTGTAAGTTAGTATGTAAGCTCGTCAAATATCACGTCATAAGAAACAAAAAATCGTTTGTTCTAGCATTTCGAAATTTTTACCAGTGTGGGGGTGAAATAGGGGTTGATAGAAGAAGATAAGATCATGAATGTACCTTAGACATAAGGGACCAGAATTGAAAAAAAAAATAATTTCACGCGGGCGAAACCGCGGGCGGAAGCTAGTATAAAATAAGTCAGTGTTAGGATCTTAACAATAACAACATATTTTACTAATATTAATTGGCTAGATAGAACCATTATTAATCTAGCTACACATAACACACCCAAAGAACCAGAGTCTTATCAAGTAAGTAATTCCTATGACCGTGAGAGAGCATTATCGATATTTCTTTCGGTGGTCCATTTAGAGGGTTTCGTAATATACGATTCAGTAATATCGGTCATACATAGTCCAGTAATCTCTGTTTGTTAATTTAGCAGCAAGTAATCAGAGCCACTAAATGCGTAATTCATGTTTCTTGTTAGTACATCAGTCTCTAAGCTTTATGTACGGTCAGCGAGCGTCAATTTATACATTGCCAATATGAAAACCGTTGCTATTACGAGCATATATAAGAGTTATCTCATGATCGACTTGTAAAGTGTGACGTGTAGATTTATGCACAATAAGATATATTTTTTAAAGAATAGTATAAAATGTAAATGCAATAGAGAAGTCTTGAAATAAAAATATTTAGTTTTTGCCTTACACTCTCAGCTTCATCCGCTTTATTTATATTATCGCCTGATATAGACATATTTTCCATAATTGATATTGATATAAACATATTTTTTAATTAGCTTTGACCTTGTCCTTTCCCGGGCTTCCAACTATTACTACACCAAATTAAATTTGAACCTGGAGTTAAAATCAAGTTGATCTTTGTCATAGCGACCTCCGCAATGGCGGCTCCGTCTCCTTCAGTCTTGAGAAAATCGAGCTTTCTTCAAATACCAACAGATTATCGAAGGCAAAAGTCCACTCGCTATAATTTTCTAAATCTTTCATTTGTAATAACGAGTTGTTAGAAGTCATGTCCGCGCGTACTGTGGGAGCACGACCACGTGCAATACGGATATAAAATTGGAATTTCACCACACCAATACAACGCTTCCAAATTTCGGTTGCATAAACCCTGAGTGTCCGATGGTACTCACGCAGCGCCGACTTACATTATGATCTAGACTTTCGATCGAATCTCATATAAAATATCATTTAAGTACCCGCTATTTTGCTAATTTCTCTACCCACTCTAACACATTAGTTCAAAAAATGATAAACTACACTCTCAAAGATAGCGTCTTGGTTAGTTTTCGCCGCCCGAGAAACTTTTTAATCGACCCGCTCGAGCCCATCATCCGCGCTAATGAATGCCTCCTGCTGGCCACCAACCGCATCGCCCCTGACACCACACATCCTGGCATCTCACCGACGCACCGGGTAGATTCTCACCCTCCACTATAGGGCGATCTTGAGCATCCTAGCAACTAGAGGCGCGCTCAACTTGCGTCGACTCTTTGTGACCCGACCCTAAATACCCCGGAACGGCGCCGGGGTCGTTAGAAGGCAAGGCGTCAAACCTGCATCATCGTGCGCCTTTTTTGACAGTTTTCCTTACAGGCAGAGAATCTGCATAGGATACATTATATCACGCACCGTATAGGTAAAGTCGGAGTTTTATTGATTACACTCTTTCTTAGGCCCTTTTTTTCTCGCAGAAGAGAGTGGCTGAGAATCCTCACAACGAGTACGAAACATATTGAGGATACCATCGGAATAGCAATTGCCAAGATGATTATGTGTACTCTACACCGGCGGGAGTGGTTCGACCGGTATGATCTACCGACTAAACTCAGTCTTATTTCAAGTTTTAAGAACTGTCTAGGCAAATCATGAGAGAGACCGCACCGTCAGGAGAGGGAGCGATGTACCTATACAAGGGCCATATGAGCTCAAAAAGCACGGGAAGCCAATCGCCGGCCATTATCATAAAGACTAAAGTAGTTAGGTGTTTTATAGCAGTCTTAATAGTAAAACAGCATTTAAATCTTCATTTTGATTCACATTCATAATCTAAACATGTTAAGAACTTGCTTCACCTGTTAACAATGCAGGCTTGGGAACTTTTGGAACCACACAATCTACCTATTTTCCCCAAGTTCAGTAACACTTTGTTGGGCAACTCGTTTAGCGGGTTGAATATCAAGTAGTGACTTAATTGCCGAATGCGTAAGCAGGTAAGTATCTAATTCAAAGCCCATTCGCCTGAAGCGAAAACAACTTACTTGTTAGCAGGCATTTCCTACTTTTGCTAACGAACTTTCGGTCTATTTTCGAGGGAGATGTTTATATGGTTCACCTTAATTTATTTGGCCTCGAAACATAGCTCTACACAAAATTTAGTCTTCGTATATGTAAATATACCTTACAAACTAAGTTATGTATATATGTGTTTTTTGATTTTCATATGTACATTACTGGTCGCCCCCCCTGGAGCGCCCGGTCTGGGGACTCTAACTGTCGCGTTATTGTACTAGGTTTAGGTTTTTGTACTAGGAGGAGAACCTTTTTGAGACGCCTCTAACTATCCTAATGATTAGTTTGGTTGACTGACAGTCATGTAATACCATGGTAAACTTAAAATCCGTCTCAGGATCGTAAATGAGTCATCAACCCAATGATTTCTCCTGAGGCGAAGTTCTTTGCTCGTTGTCAAGGATTTGGTTAGGCTTCCGATCCCTAATTGGTTTTCCGTTGGGGCAGAGAGGTTTCGGAGGGAGCTTCAGCCAAGTAGTTCAGATCTCACAAAAGTAGCCCGGTAGTAGCGCAGTCGAATGGTATGTCTAATTCGGGCGTTTACATAACAACTATAGATATCAAAAATTATAATTATCCAGCCTTAAAAAAATGTTGGTGCCTCGCGGTCGAGACGAATATGAGCTGTGATGGTGTTGATTAGTTCTTGAGCTCAATGAAGAGACCAGGTATGACTAATCGCATTATGCAATCTTCTAGGCAGAGCTAGCTGAAAGCGTTCATTTTTCAATATTAAAAGTATCAAGAGGAAACGGCTTATTTAATTAGTTGTGACCTGGCATGATTAGTTCTGGGTTTGAATAAGGAGACAAAAGCGTCTCTAATGATATTATTCCATCATAGATAAGTAGGTATAGCTCAAAGCATTTGCCTTTAAATAAAATCGTACAATATATACACTTTTTAGGGAAAAACGTTTACTGACCGGGGAAATGAAGAGAAAAGGATCATGCGGTCCTCCAAGGGTCGCCTAGGGGACATTTTCGCGTGTTTATTTATAGAGTATAGAATTGGGATAAATGAATCGTTATACCTAATCTATTTTATTCTGTCAGTCAGATGAAAAGGCTACCACCTATTTAATGCTTTTATCAGTGTGCTGTTTTGATGATCTATTCGACATTATATATTTTTTTCTTATAATAATAAATTGAAATTACTGATCTTAGTTTATTATTCGCTTAGGTATTTGCCTTCTAATTGTGAGGTTAGGATTCCGAATCTGCATTTTTCAATGTCACATGTAAGTTTTATACTATATGCTTACGATTTGAAAGAAGAGTATTAAGAGGAGTATAAGAAAATAAGAAAATGAGAGTATAAATGGTTGTATTGTCAATCGGTCCTTGTCAAAAAAGGCGCGACTGGCTGTGTATGCACAGCCAGTCGGCCAGAAAAACTACTTCTGTCCAATCTAAAATTTTCAATAAAATCTTTTTCAGTCATGTTGAAAATTCTTTTGCGTTTTTCAAACCTAATTTGCCGTCTTAATCTGGCCTCTTCGTTTGAAGCAGCCCACAATAATCGCAGGGTATGCTTCACAAATAAAATTACTATTTCTTTAATCTTAATCACAAATTACAATTGTTATCGATTGGCAGCACAGACTAGTTAGAGATACTCAGTAACTTTGCGTCAATCTAACTGTAGTATCGTCGGTGACGCTATTTACGTTAGCGTTTCCTTAGCGTTTCTTTAGCAAAAGATGGCATTTGTCTAACAACTAGTATAACAAAACGTTGGGTTCTTGCAGTCGTTATGGAAAACTTTTCTGTAGCGTTTCCGCACTGTGACAACAAGGGTTTTGTCTACCGAATCAGCAGATGGTTACGTGACTTATCACTTGCTAATGTCATCCCCATACATTTTTTTCCGCAGGTAATAAACGCTAACGCTAAGTGGCATTTGTCTAGGGGCCCAGTTGTCAATATTGATGTCACTATCTGTGACATTCAGTATCGTTTTGGAAAATAGCAAAGTTTCTTCGTCAGCATCTATATTGATTCTGAATGAGCTCCTAATATCGATTTGAGCGAATACTCTCCGGAATATTCCTGATTTTTAATTATGAAATGTAGCGTGTGCGAATTCCGGAACGATCGTATACGCACATAAATTTGCATGGAATTCTCTTTATTTGGTTAGAGCAAGAAGTTCGGGTTTATTGACGTTGAACGTAAAGCATTTACAAAACTTCCATGTTGAGTTATAAGAGCTACGTAAGCAAACAAGTTCATCTATTTATATGCTTTTGGTGAGTAAGTAGACCTTAAACTTTATTTATATTTTTTAAATATACTTTCTTGCGCATTAAGAAAAATGATATAGCAAGAATGTACGCTTACAATGGGTTGACATATCTCTAACTGATAATTTTTGTAGTCAACCCATGGCAGTGAAAGTATATATATGTTTAGGTGACACTTAAGCAGCTGCGTGCGCGTCCGGCTAAGCGCGCACGCTGTGGTGAAGTCTCTCTGTCTGAGGGACAGTCCAGGGGTTCTCGGACAGTGCCTCCTTTGGCGGTGGCTTGACCAGCTTGGTCGAGCCGGCCCCGGGCCACATGGCGGTCAAATCGCGAAAGCGCCCCCCGCCATGTGCCCCGCATGGGCCTAGAGAACTCGGGGGGGTTTTAGTGGGTACGCCGGTCTTCGTTTCTATGACCAGAGAGCCCTTTTTTTTTGTTTGTTTTTTGTTTCCCTGAGGAAAATGCATTAAATTGCATACCTCGACTGTGGCGAGCCGGCGGTTATGTGGGGTTCTCCTCCCCAAAAGGGGGAGGCCTAACGACTAAAAACCTCAAGGATGGCCTTCCTCAGGCATGTAGGGAACCCCCACATGACCGGAGAGCCTCACACACGGCCGCGCCTTGCCAGCGCGGTGTCATGGTGCAAAAGGTCGCATTTCCCTCCTCAAAAAAAAAGTTGACACTCAAGCAAGTAAACTTGTCGTTGACGACATCCGTAGTCAACTGGTTAGTACACTGGTTTCAAGGTGTCACTATCTCCGAGGTCTCGGGTTTAAATCACGATGGGGGCAGATGTTTATGTGATAAATGCGAGCATTTGCACCTTAGTTATGATTATTAAGATATATTTTTATCAAAAATATTTATACATGTGTATGTCTATCGGTTACCCTAGGCAACATAAGCCTACAGAGCCTACTTTGGGCCAGGCTAATTGGTGTGATTGTGACGAATATTTATTTATTTAAGTAAGTAATAGTTTTGCTGAGTATATGTTAAATATGAAAAACATATACGCGTAAAAAACTGCGCAGTTTGTGCACTCGATATTGACTCCCCATGGTCCCAACCATTACTTCATCATCACAGTTTAAATACCTTCTCCCCGAGGCTCACGAGCCTAATCGAACTATGTCAGGACGATTAGGGCCTGCGTCAACCACTCTGGTCCAGTTTTTTTTCCTTAGGAAAGGAAGGCTGAGAATCCATCACAAGGAGCACGAAACGTGCCCAGGATACCCCCGCAACGGCAAGTGTCACGGAAGTTATATCGGACTACACGCGGCCAGAGCGGTCTGATCACGTGACTTACCGACTAAACTCAACCTGTGCCTAAGTTCTAAGAACCGAACCATATAGGCAAATATATATATATATACTAGATACATCTTTGAATTTTCCTCGCAGGTGTGTGAAGCTGAAGTGGCAATGGGCCGGCCACATAGCACGAAGATTGGACGGTCGATAGGGCAAAAGGGTTCTTGAGTGGAGACCACGTACCACCAAGTGTAGTGTAGGACGGCCACCTACCAGATGGACCGATGACCTAGCGAAAATCGCTTGGTCTCGTTATATGCAGGTGGCAATGGAGCGGTCGCGCTGGAAATCGATTGGAGAGGCCTATGTCCAGCAGTGGACGGCGATAGGCTGAGACGATGATGATGATGTGTGCAGGTTGCGTCAGAATCTTTTCCTTCACAGTAGGAGCATCAGATAAATGTACATATGACATTAGATAAGCGAAAACCACATTTGTACCTGGCATCATCGATCCCGGGCCTCCCGAATCATTCCATTCGCAGACCAGTGCCGAGACCACAACCAGGAATTTTCGTTAAAGTAGACTGAATCACGCTACCTGGGGCTTGGTTGGCAACATGAACATATAAGATAGTAAAATAATAATATAATTTTTAATCTTCACTCTATGACCTTTAGTCACCCTGTGACCACGAATGGATAAAAGGATTCTACGAGTGTTAACATCTTGTTCTTTAAATAAAATATTAACACTAAATTACTCGAGATAATTTCAAAAAATTTTGTATGCATACAGTAAACAATAATAAAATGTTGGTAGTTACAAAAGAAATATAAAATAATCCTCATATTCAATCCTATTTCATTTTATCCCATCCCAATTATTATATTGTATTTAAGCCCATATACAATATAATACATTAATAAATAATACAAAAAGGAAATACTTCATTGATGAATAGCTAACAGCGGACCGATGAATATAAAATACGTCATGTGTAGATTAGCAAAATGTAACACCTATACTTTTTGAGCTGATATTTAAAGGAAAATATGTATGGACAGTTTTGGATTTGTGTTGGAAGTTTATTCCAGAATTGGCGATACGAAATGAGAAAACGGGAGTTGGTAATAGGAAGTTCATGTTAAACATAAACTTTTAGAGCGATTAAGAGGTGGTTGAAAAATATTTTGTTTGTTTTATTTTGTTAGTTATTATTTCTTCGCTATTTCGTAATTAGTGACACTGTGACAGTTTATGTACAATGGAGAAGTCGTTATCTCAACTCGAGACCTACACACCGTGACGGCAGCGGCTACATAATACCCGACCTCTCGTCAATAAAGTCAGTAGGGTCAATAGGACCAAAGGCTAGGCTGAGTTTAGTCGGTAGGTCTGTGTAGTCGAGCCGTCTCGACAGTACCAGGAGTCCGACATAATCAACGCATCCCTGCTTGCCTGTTGCGTTGGTATCCATAATGGATTCTCAGCCTCCTCTCCTGAGGAAAAAAAAAAAAAAATAATAATAATACCCGACGCTAGAATATTAAAAAGGGTGTCAATTAAATGGTAGCATAGTATTGTTATTTCTGTGAGCAGAAAACGGTGAGCAGAAAAGCTAATTGGTCAGCAACTCATGGTCAGCAAACATTTCAAAATCAATCAGCAATTATGTCATTCTGGATGGCTGTAATTATTTTTGTACAGCATTAATTATATAAGCTGCAATCAGCTGCTCATGTTTAATAAAATTTTGGTAAGCACTCAGAGTGTAAGCAAAAAAATGCATTTTGTGCTGCATATAAGAGTAGCAAAAATACTTTATTTGTCATGCCTAACCTAACCTAACCAATAAAAAAAAAAAAAAAAAAAAAAAAAAAAAAAAAAAAAAAAAAACCCTAACCTAACATACCAATCAAATATACTGCTTATAGACATGTTTTTCTGCCGCTCAATCATGAAATCTTGCCGCTCAAGTAGTTATTTTGCGGACTGAATGTTTATTATGCAGACTCATTATTGTTGGCTGCCTATGTATGATTTAATTTTTGACCATTATCAAAATTAGTTGCGGAACAAGAATTGCTGCCTTTTTTTTTTATTGCAAACAAAATCTTTGTATGTGACCAAATTATTTAAATGCTGCTTTTGGGTGGCTCGCCAAATTTTATAATTGCTGACCAATGTAATTACTTCTCTATTAAAAAAGCGTACAAAAAGCTCAAACCTCCGTTAACGTGACTTCGCTCCGCGGGAACGTAGCATCGAGTCCAACATACATTTTCTCAAAGTTGTTTGTTTAATTGGCGTCGCGTCCCAGCCGCGGGCGCGCAAAGTTGACGAACACATATGCGGGGAGGGAACAAATTAGACGCACTTCCCACCAGTTTTGGTTTGGAAGCAGGGTCTCCAATCGTCCGAAATATCACGAGACTTCTCCTTCTCCGGTTTTTGTCTTATTCCGGGTTTGGTCAAAATTTTCCTTTTTAGTCGTACAGTCTCAACTAATACAAATAAAACGAAAGATTTCTCGACGATGTATGACAGTTATTTACTGCAGTTAAAATAATATCTTGAAAAAAAATTAAGCTATTTATCTATCCAGATTTTTATCAGGAGAATACATTTGAGACATTGTCTGCCTTTATCTCACATACTCGTAGCTGCCCGTAGGCGGTTTTACCACACACACGCCACAAAGGGTTGATTTTCTCCTATTTATTTTTATCGTGCTTCGCTGCTATTGCTCCAAGTGTATTGTCATATCTATATTAATTTTAAATAGGTATATCGACACATACTTCACTTCTTAAGATAATATTTTTTAGTACAGGAAAATATATATTTTTAATGGGATAGTCGGATATAACGTAGCCAGAAGCTTATATAACCTTAATATATAATGATAACCAAGACTTCTCTTGTTCTTCTTACCTCATAACATTGTATTTTATTTCCACTACATATTGAAATGATACAACTTTTCAGATTTAAGACGTGTATTAGGTTCAAAGATGTTTGTGAATCATCTAGTGACGATGAATGCTGGCAAGTATTTGAAACGTCAGGTAGTTAGAAATGTTTGATTCTCGGACAGTCCCGACCAGCCCTAGGTCGAGCCGGCCCCGGAGCACATGGCGGTAGAATCGCGGAAGCGCACCCCGCCTTGTGCCTCGCATGGGCCTAGAGTATTCGAGGGTTTTAGTGGGAGGCCGGTCCATTCAGATAGGAGAGCTCCACACACGGCCGCGCCTAGCCAGCACGGTGTCACGGTACATAAGGTGCATTTCTTACCAAAACAAGTGAATGCCTTTGAATTGTTTAAGAACCACATTTTTTTAAAGTTACCTGTTATCATTTACCACCTGGTGAACAGTCTGTTGGCTTACTAGATTTGTTCAATACAAATATTTTTTATTTTCTAAAATATTTCATGATGGTAACCCTATTTAGAAGTTTCCCTTTGCCGCCTTTGCTCATCCGCGCGGAACACTCCATTGTACACTTTACCGCGTTAAAAACAAAACCTACAATAGCGAAAGAGTGTACGTGATCGTTTTCTGTTTTGATAGCGTCTTACCAAAACCGTTGCATTATTAATTCACGTTGTTAAGCACCTACTTGCAATTATTAAAGTTTCATGTGTGAATCGAGAAATTGATAACCTTTGAGAATTGTTGTGGATAAGTCAAGTAAGCACATTCGTATTATGATATGTGACATGATACGTTTCATATTATTACAGCAGTATCATTATAATTTTAAACCATCCACAGCGTTTGTAGAAGTTTCTTTTCTATGGTTCAGTTATAGAGACCACCGGATGTAGACCGTGAGGTTTGAATTTCAAATACCCAGAGGTTTGAATTTCAAATTCTTGAATTTCAAATACCCAGACGTCGTACAACTCATACCTCGTTGTCCCATGTACCACATCATCCCACCAACTACGGAAAAACTCGGTATTTACATGAATCGTTGCAACATATAATAAATTATTCCAAAAAATTGACCCCTCACAGGATCTAAACATTTATTTATTTCTAATATTAGAAATTCAATTCTGGGCCTTGATTAATTGTAATTAAGTTTTCGTTCAAATAATTTGCATAACGCAGGGGTTCCCTAAGTGTGCGCCGCGGCGCCGTGGTGCGCCGTAGAACAGGGGTTCCCTAAGTGTGCGCCGCGGCGCCGTGGTGCGCCGTAGAAAGTAAAGAGGGGCGCCGTGAGTCGATCCTCTTATTATTGGACACCAAAAATATTGGCGGGTACCATTTTGAGTGTTCGCATAGGAAACGAACATAGCGTCGTAGAATTTTTTTTCGTCGTCGCGTTGCGTTCGTTCGCTCGCTAAAGTGCCTACTCGCTTGAAAGCTTGAAACCGTTGATGCCATACCCCTCCCACGTCTTCACCCGCCCGCGCTCGCTCGCTCGCATCGCAACGCAATGCCCGTTTATTTACCTACAAGTGTGCCACGCGACGGACGTTTTGTTTGTTGTTGTTTTGTTTTCCTTTCTTTTTCTTCAAATATCTCACGCAAAATGAACAGATTTTTGTTAAGTAAACAAGTTGGTAGTTCTAATGGTAGTGATAAAGCATCTACTAGTGGCGGTGGGGAAGCAAAGAAGCGGAAATATCGTAAATACGATGATAGTTATTTGGACTTTGGTTTTACTTCAATAGAAGTAAACAATGAAGAAAAACCCCAGTGTGTGCTTTGTTTGAAAATACTATCATCCGAATGTATGCTTCCAAGTAAGTTAAAGCGACATCTCGAGACAATTCATCCGACTATGGCTGATAAATCGCGCGATTTTTTTCACCGGAAATTACAAAATTTAAATAAGACAAAAAACGTATTCACTCAGCAGGCCTCAGTACCCAAAAACGCACTGTTAGCATCATTCAAGGTGGCATACAGGGTGGCAAAATGCAAAAAACCTCATACTATTGCAGAAGAGCTTATTTTACCGGCTGCTCGCGACATGGTGAATATTATGATGGGAGAATCAGCTGAAAAATTAATTTCCAAGATACCCTTATCTAACAATACCATCAGTCGAAGAATCCATGACATTGCCGAGGATCTCAATCACCAATTAATAGAAAAAATTAAAAGCAGGGATTTTGGTTTGCAACTTGACGAGGCCACTGACAGTAATGATGATGCACATCTTATTTGCTACGTACGCTTTCTGGCTGACAATATCATCGTCGAAGACCTTTTATTCTGCAAAAGCATTACGGGAAGTGCGAAAGCCCAAGACTTGTATGAAATTTTAGACAAGTTTTTTACAGAAAATTGTTTGGATTGGAAAAAGTGTATCGGTGTATGTACTGATGGTGCTCGATCGATGTCTGGCAAGTATGGGGGATTACAAGCGCTTATTCGTAAAAAAGCACCGAATGCTATGTGGACCCATTGCATCATCCATAGGGAAGCTCTTGCATCAAAAGCCATGAGCTCTGAACTGAACCAAGTACTGGAATGTGTAATTAGTTCGGTAAAGTACATAAAAACTAGGCCTCTAAAAGCCAGACTTTTTAAAAAACTATGCATAAATATGGGAGCTGAACATACAGCTCTGCTGTACTACTGTAATTCATGATGGCTTTCACGTGGAAATGTTTTATTTCGTGTGTTTGAATTACGCGAAGAAATTTGCACTTTTTTACAGCAAGAACGTCAAGAAAATGCCAAATATTTTACTGAACCTGATTTTTTGCTAAAGCTAGCATATTTATGCGATGTGTTTGAGAAATTAAACAATTAAAATCTGTCTTTGCAAGGCAACAACACACACATTCTGAAGCTTTCGGAGAAGATTGCGGCGTTTAGAAAGAAATTGCAGTTGTGGATAACAAAGTTGAAGGAAGGCGGCGGTCAAGATTGCTTCCCGCAATTGTATAATTATGCGGCATCCAATGAACTGGTTGTTTCACAAGACCTGATTACCCTTTTCACGGAACACCTAGCGAAGCTCACCGAATACTTTTCGAAGTACTTTGCAGATGATGATGTTGAAAAATTTGCGTGGATCCAAGACCCTTTCCATGCACAAAGTCCACAAGGATTTACATCACAAGATGAAGAGAGTCTCATTGAACTCTCTTGCGACAGCAGCCTAAAAACTAGATTCGCGAGTGTCGATTTGGTGGAGTTTTGGTTATCAATTCAAAATGAGTATCCAAATTTGACTTGCAAAACACTAAACATTTTCATTCCATTTGCAACATCTTACCTATGTGAAGCTGGATTTTCAGCTGTAGCTGCGATAAAGAATAAATATCGCTCAAAGATCAATGTGGAGCAAGAAATGAGAGTAGCAGTGTCAAGTCTTATTCCCCGCTTTGAAAAACTGTGCGGAGATCACCAAGCTCACCCTTCACATTGATTTGACTGAGTAAATGTCGTACTTAATTTTTGTTTTTTCTTAAGTCTTTCTTGTTGTTTTCCGTTTAAATTCCTTTATAATAAAAAAGTCTATTTTATATTGTGGTGTTTTGATTTTCGCTACGATCAACCTAACCTAACTACTATTATTGTAGGTACCTATTTCTTTCGACAATTTTCCTCAAATAGATAACTAGGACAGGGCGCCGTGAAAAAATATTAAACTTGTAACTGCGCCGCGGGATACAAAAGATTGGGAACCCCTGCCGTAGAAAGTAAAGAGGGGCGCCGTGAGTCGATCCTCTTATTATTGGACACCAAAAATATTGGCGGGTACCATTTTGAGTGTTCGCATAGGAAACGAACATAGCGTCGTAGAATTTTTTTTCGTCGTCGCGTTGCGTTCGTTCGCTCGCTAAAGTGCCTACTCGCTTGAAAGCTTGAAACCGTTGATGCCATACCCCTCCCACGTCTTCACCCGCCCGCGCTCGCTCGCTCGCATCGCAACGCAATGCCCGTTTATTTACCTACAAGTGTGCCACGCGACGGACGTTTTGTTTGTTGTTGTTTTGTTTTCCTTTCTTTTTCTTCAAATATCTCACGCAAAATGAACAGATTTTTGTTAAGTAAACAAGTTGGTAGTTCTAATGGTAGTGATAAAGCATCTACTAGTGGCGGTGGGGAAGCAAAGAAGCGGAAATATCGTAAATACGATGATAGTTATTTGGACTTTGGTTTTACTTCAATAGAAGTAAACAATGAAGAAAAACCCCAGTGTGTGCTTTGTTTGAAAATACTATCATCCGAATGTATGCTTCCAAGTAAGTTAAAGCGACATCTCGAGACAATTCATCCGACTATGGCTGATAAATCGCGCGATTTTTTTCACCGGAAATTACAAAATTTAAATAAGACAAAAAACGTATTCACTCAGCAGGCCTCAGTACCCAAAAACGCACTGTTAGCATCATTCAAGGTGGCATACAGGGTGGCAAAATGCAAAAAACCTCATACTATTGCAGAAGAGCTTATTTTACCGGCTGCTCGCGACATGGTGAATATTATGATGGGAGAATCAGCTGAAAAATTAATTTCCAAGATACCCTTATCTAACAATACCATCAGTCGAAGAATCCATGACATTGCCGAGGATCTCAATCACCAATTAATAGAAAAAATTAAAAGCAGGGATTTTGGTTTGCAACTTGACGAGGCCACTGACAGTAATGATGATGCACATCTTATTTGCTACGTACGCTTTCTGGCTGACAATATCATCGTCGAAGACCTTTTATTCTGCAAAAGCATTACGGGAAGTGCGAAAGCCCAAGACTTGTATGAAATTTTAGACAAGTTTTTTACAGAAAATTGTTTGGATTGGAAAAAGTGTATCGGTGTATGTACTGATGGTGCTCGATCGATGTCTGGCAAGTATGGGGGATTACAAGCGCTTATTCGTAAAAAAGCACCGAATGCTATGTGGACCCATTGCATCATCCATAGGGAAGCTCTTGCATCAAAAGCCATGAGCTCTGAACTGAACCAAGTACTGGAATGTGTAATTAGTTCGGTAAAGTACATAAAAACTAGGCCTCTAAAAGCCAGACTTTTTAAAAAACTATGCATAAATATGGGAGCTGAACATACAGCTCTGCTGTACTACTGTAATTCATGATGGCTTTCACGTGGAAATGTTTTATTTCGTGTGTTTGAATTACGCGAAGAAATTTGCACTTTTTTACAGCAAGAACGTCAAGAAAATGCCAAATATTTTACTGAACCTGATTTTTTGCTAAAGCTAGCATATTTATGCGATGTGTTTGAGAAATTAAACAATTAAAATCTGTCTTTGCAAGGCAACAACACACACATTCTGAAGCTTTCGGAGAAGATTGCGGCGTTTAGAAAGAAATTGCAGTTGTGGATAACAAAGTTGAAGGAAGGCGGCGGTCAAGATTGCTTCCCGCAATTGTATAATTATGCGGCATCCAATGAACTGGTTGTTTCACAAGACCTGATTACCCTTTTCACGGAACACCTAGCGAAGCTCACCGAATACTTTTCGAAGTACTTTGCAGATGATGATGTTGAAAAATTTGCGTGGATCCAAGACCCTTTCCATGCACAAAGTCCACAAGGATTTACATCACAAGATGAAGAGAGTCTCATTGAACTCTCTTGCGACAGCAGCCTAAAAACTAGATTCGCGAGTGTCGATTTGGTGGAGTTTTGGTTATCAATTCAAAATGAGTATCCAAATTTGACTTGCAAAACACTAAACATTTTCATTCCATTTGCAACATCTTACCTATGTGAAGCTGGATTTTCAGCTGTAGCTGCGATAAAGAATAAATATCGCTCAAAGATCAATGTGGAGCAAGAAATGAGAGTAGCAGTGTCAAGTCTTATTCCCCGCTTTGAAAAACTGTGCGGAGATCACCAAGCTCACCCTTCACATTGATTTGACTGAGTAAATGTCGTACTTAATTTTTGTTTTTTCTTAAGTCTTTCTTGTTGTTTTCCGTTTAAATTCCTTTATAATAAAAAAGTCTATTTTATATTGTGGTGTTTTGATTTTCGCTACGATCAACCTAACCTAACTACTATTATTGTAGGTACCTATTTCTTTCGACAATTTTCCTCAAATAGATAACTAGGACAGGGCGCCGTGAAAAAATATTAAACTTGTAACTGCGCCGCGGGATACAAAAGATTGGGAACCCCTGGCATAACGTTTATGTAAAAGTAATGGAATTATAGTTGATTTAATTCAAGGTAAGATTGATAATAGGTAGGTAAATGGTTTATGAAAATAAAAAGTAAATTGATAAAATTTATTATAATTTGTTAACATATGTATTGATGTAACTACTAAATTGTAATATAATAGTGTAAATTGCTGTTGTTATCCCAAATAAAAAAAATCTGATCGATTCGGATGTTCTTCAACTAGAGTGAAGATGTCATTCCTCGATCCGATGCTATCTTTGGTTAGCGTAACGTTATCTCTTTCCATACTGTTCTTTCAGCATAATCTGTTTTACATACATACATATATGTCACGCCTTGTTCCCAATGGGGTAGGCGGAGACCACCTCTCTCCACTTGCTACGATCCTGGCACACTTCTCCTGCTTCCTCCACTTTCATGAGCGTCTTCATGCATGCTCGTCGGTTGCAAGTACTCTTGACCCGGCCTTTCTTTTTATTTACTAATAATCTCGTAAAATATTAAAATATAAATGTCACACGATATACAGTTTTTTATTGTCACACGGTATGAACATCTGTCACATATCGTAAAATATAATGGGTAGTCTTCTACCGATAAGGGAACATTATAATTGAGTCATTTGCATTTTCGTGTTCATAGCCTACGAATACTGATAGTTCTTACCTTAGAAACGTGGAATAGAAGATTATCGCTAAGATAATCAAAAGATTAGAAGAAAAAGTACGGGTTAGCGACAACACCTCGTGAATGAAGTGAATATATAGTAGGTACTTACCTACCTATGATTTACGTTACTGTCGACAATTAAAAATCATTTTGTTGGATGTGTCTGATAAATATGTACTTGTATTAAACATGTCAATGATAAATTATAATAATTTTCCGTTTGAAAAATCACTCAACTATTGTCTTTGACGATAGTTGTATAAAATTTTACTACCAAAAAGTTGACATATTATAATAAATGTTACTTTTTTGTTGTTAAACAGATTTGGAGCTTGGCATGATGCTGGAAATTCGTTTAACCCAACAACAGGACAGATGACAATTTAATGAAATATGTAGGTTTTTTGTAAATACCGATGGAAGTTTTCCATCTAGCACAAACTATAAAATTGAAATGTTTATACTTTAATTTTAACAATTCATGAACATTAAACTACCTGATACTGAGAAAGAAAATAAATTAAACTTATTAAAAACAAATATTAACAGTTCGTTGTGCAAATTGAGTAATTGTACAAGATCTATTGGAATTTTAGTTTCTGTCTGTAGTAAACTATCCCTGGACTTTATTGGGTATTTATTTTTATAATCAGATATTGACTTTGCCTAAATATACATTGATACTAGTCGCACCAATATTGTTTATTTACACCAATTTAACTGTTACTAAAGAGTTTCACTCTGATGATTCTTTTACTACAACTTTCCATTAAATGTGAAAGTGACGGAAAAGAGGGGTATCGATACTGAAAACAAGATGAAAGCGTGTCACATATAAATAAATTGGACCTGAAAGCTGCTTTTTATTAAGGTTTTGCCAATAATATGTTCGCTTGTGAAGTATTGTTAGAAATTGGTAATGTAACAGCTATTTCATGCATTACATAGATCTAAATAATATTGTTCGAGAAATTTGAAATTAGTGTGAAAGTTGCTATATATACATACTAGCTGGCCTTTGACTTCGTCTGCTTCGCAAGATCAGGAGACGAATTTTTGAAACAATTCGCATTCGAAATCGTGAGATTCGTATACGAATTAGCGAATTGACTATTTCTGAATTTTCATTGCGTCCGTTGTGCAACGAGTGGTTCAACCCACTCGTTTTTTGATTTCTACTAGTAGAAACCTTGACAGTGATCCGTTTCACGTGTGGGTCATCGCCGGTTCATTGTTTTTGTTGTAGTGATTTTGAATTTTTCTGCGTGAAACGGAATTTAATTAAGAATTTGTTTTTAATGACAACTCTAAATTAGAGTGATTCAAAAATCTAAAAAATTGTAAGCAGTAGAAAATAATTGCGCGCACGATTTGTATTCAAATCAAATCAATCAAATCAAAAATTTATTCTTCAAATAGCATTTTACAATCACTTTTGTATGTCAAAAGTTCGTAAAATTCGTACTCGAATTCCAAATTCACGTCTAATGATTAAAAAATACGTCTCCTGTATTTTCTATCTTTATGAATTTTAGCCTATGTGTTATCCTGATGTATAAGCTATATTATTGTAAAATTAAAATCCATTCAGTAGTTTTTACGTGAAATAGGTACAAACATACATTCATACATACAAACTTTATAACATTAGTACGGATTTGCATCAGATATTTATAGTATAGAAAACTGGCAAGCAGAGGGCCTAGACAAGATACCTTTCGATAATCATAATCGCATCGCTAACATAAAAAAATGTGTGGTATTGACATAACCACTCGAAAAGTCCAGCGATCGGTTATGTCAATACCATACATATTTTAGCGTTATTTAGCGATCAGGTTTACAGACACACTAAGGAGATACAGAGAAGAATCGACAGAATGTAAAAACGTAGCCTGCATTAGTGTAGAAATA
Organism: Scirpophaga incertulas; assembly: GCA_036419045.1. Classification (NCBI taxonomy): domain Eukaryota; kingdom Metazoa; phylum Arthropoda; class Insecta; order Lepidoptera; family Crambidae; genus Scirpophaga; species Scirpophaga incertulas. The sequence continues at coordinate 9,352,415 of CM071637.1, read as the reverse complement.
TTTGAAAAGATTAGAACACAATTTTAATATAGATATTATTGCGAATTCAAACTGTATTTCTTGAAAATTGTGTCACAAATTTTCATATTTCGAAAAACCATTTGACAAAAGACGTGCAGTAATTGGGTAAAAAACTATGGTATAAAGAACTTCTGTTCACGAGTAGTTTTTCTTGGAAACTTCATTATATAAAATCTCCTCTGGTAAAACCTAATATGTAAGTACGTAGGTATAAGGATAAAAAAACCAGTCAGCGTGACTGATGGAAATATACTTGAGATAGTTTTCTTTTACATTGAAAAACTGCTTACTAGCAAAGTTGGTGCTATCCCACGGGTTCAATAGAAGACTGATTAGGTATTGGCACGGAATATTTCAGTGTCAGCTCCTGAAATTTTTCATGTAAGTAGGCCTTTAGTAAGCTTTGAATAAATATGGTCGAGAATTTCCTACACCTTAACCGTTAAGTGATAATAGTGCAAGAAATTAAGTACGAATTCTTTGCGTAGGAAGTTATATACATTTTTTGTAGTTTATGAAAATATTATATTACCATTTTGAGAAGTCAAATCGAGAAGTATGGATATAACGCTATATTACACTTTGATGTAATTTACGATATTTTCACATTTCATAAGATAGATATACAGTTAATACTCTAATGTGTGAAAAATATTATAATATTTATATAAACTACGATTTTTAATTCGAGTCGGTAAAATGACAAGTGCAACTGTCACTGATACAAAAAAGGGTGATTCACTACAACCCAATACAATAGTGATGTTCGGCAATCAATAGACTTAGACATTTAGTCATGCTTTATTTTATTAGGTATCAAAGCGTTTTTTTATTGTAAATATGTAATACATACCATATTAAATAATATGAGTATTATTTAATATGGTATTATTTAATATGACCCGCGTTTATGCGTGCCTATATAGGTCCCACAGCGGCGATGCGGACACAACTCGATTATTCGAGCACCTGACATTGACGACTGAAAAAGTGGTTGAGCAATACCCCTCCGCAGAGTTGGTGATTTTAGGGGACTTTAATGCCCATCATCTACAATGGCTCAGTTCTCGGTCCACTGACTACGCAGGAAGGTGTGCTCACGAATTTTCTCTGGCCTATGGTTTCTCGCAACTGGTCAATTCTCCTACAAGAATACCAGACATTGAGAACCATACAAGCTCTTTGCTGGATCTTCTGCTGACCACACGTCCGGAAGGATATTCTGTCTCAGTGGATGCACCTCTCGGCTCTTCCGACCACTGTCTCGTCCGGACCAAAGTCGCATGCGCGCGGTCAGATCCACCTAGGCCATCTTGTTTGCGTCGTATGTGGCAATACAGGTCAGCAGATTGGGATGGATTGCGAGAATTCTATGCATCGTACCCGTGGAGGCAACTATGCTTCACATCAGATGATCCTGACATCTGCGCAGCCGCTGTCTCTGAGACGATCCTAGTGGGTATGGAGTATTTTATTCCTAACGCACTAGTAACTGCGGGGGCAAAAAAACGACCGTGGTTTAATCGGTCTTGTAAGGATGCTTTGTTTCTTAAGCAATCTGCTTACGAGGCTTGGACTACGGCTCGTAGAACACATGACCCCAATGCAACTGATGTGAAACGTAAATACAATGCGGCCTCGAGAGCCAGTAAGAAGATTATTGCCAGAGCGAAATTCGACTTCGTCGGCAGAATTGGCGAGCGGCTAGCAAGCTACCCTTCGGGTAGTCGTGCTTTCTGGTCGCTGGCCAAAGCTGCCGAAGGAAACTTTTGTCGGTCGTCCTTACCACCACTCCGAAATGCCAGTAACAACTTGGCCCATAGTGCTAAAGAGAAAGCCGATATCTTGGGTAAACTCTTTGCCTCAAACTCGACTATGATCGACGATGGGAACGCCACGTCACCTACCATCCCGCGGTGTGGTTACTCCATGCCGGAAATCCGGATAACACAAAAGGAAGTCCGGCGGGAGCTACTTTCTCTCGACGTTCAGAAATCGAGTGGGCCAGACGGTATACCTGCAGTGGTGTTAAAACAGTGCGCTCCAGAGTTGTGTCCTGTACTAACGCGACTTTTCATGCTTTCCCACCATTTAGGGCAGGTACCGTCTTCATGGAAGACGGCAAATGTACACCCGGTGCCCAAAAAGGGCGATAGATCAGACCCATCGAATTACAGGCCTATTGCTATAACCTCCCTTCTCTCAAAGGTGATGGAGCGTGTGATCAACACTAAGCTTCTTAGATACCTTGAAGAACACGATATGATCAGCGACCGCCAATACGGCTTTCGCAACGGTCGCTCGACTGGTGATCTTCTAGTGTATCTCACCCACCGTTGGGCATCTGCCATTGAGACCCGAGGTGAGGCATTGGCAGTTAGCCTGGATATAGCGAAGGCGTTCGATCGGGTCTGGCACCGGGGTCTTCTATCGAAGTTGCCATCTTACGGACTCCCCGAGGGGCTATGCAAATGGATTGCTAGCTTTTTATCCGGGAGGAGCATTAGAGCCGTTGACGGCAGCTGCTCTGAAACTCGGATAATAAATGCTGGCGTCCCACAAGGCTCTGTGCTATCTCCAACACTGTTTCTGCTGCATATCAATGATATGCTGTCGCTTGGCGGCATCCATTGCTATGCGGACGACAGCACTGGAGATGCTGTTTACACGGGTCGTGCAAATACCCCTCGTTCCATTGTGGAGGAAAGTCGTGAACAACTTGTGTTTGAAATCGAGAGTACACTAACCAGAGTCTCCGATTGGGGGCGGGACAATTTAGTCCGATTTAACCCCTCCAAGACACAAGTTTGTGCGTTCACCGCTAAAAAAGCCCCATTCACTGTAGCCCCACAATTCCAGAACACAACCTTGAACATCTCGAAGAGTATTGGGATCCTCGGTGTCAACATCTCCAGTGACGTTCAATTCCGAAGTCACTTAGATGACAAGGTCAAGTTGGCTTCTAAAAAACTAGGTGTGCTTAACAGAGCTAAGCGGTACTTCCTTCCGAGGCAACGACTGCTATTATACAAATCGCAAGTCAGGCCCCATATGGAGTACTGCTGTCACCTGTGGGCGGGAGCACCTCGATACCAACTTGATCCTTTTGATTCGGTCCAAAGACGCGCTGAGCGTATCGTTGACGATCCTATACTCACATGCGGTATTGAGCCCTTAAGTCTGAGAAGAGACTGTGCCTCTTTGTGTGTTTTCTATCGCTTATACAACGGGTTGTGTTCCAAAGAATTGTTCGACATGATGCCCACGGCCACATTTTACCATCGCACCGCTCGCCATCGGCAGGGTGTTCATCCTCACATGCTGGAGCCTAAATGGTCACGCACAGTGCGGTTTCAACGTAATTTTCTTCCGCGCACGCTCCGATTGTGGAACGAGCTCCCTGCTGAGGCTTTTCCGGGGGATTACAGTATGGGGTTCTTCAAAAAGGGAGTAAATAGGTTTTTAAAAAGGTCGGCAAAGCGTTTGTGATGCCCCTAGTGTTGCAAGCGTCCATAGGCGACGGTGACTGCTTACCATCAGGCAGGCCGTAAGCCTTTTTGCTACCGTTGTAGTATAAAAAAAATATGATTTGTGACACATGACACTGGAAATGTCATTTTACTGACTCGAATTAATAATCGAACTTTAGAAATCTTATACTTCTCATCACAAAAATCAAAACACTTCCGTTATTACAGTAGCTGTCCTAATTTAAAGAGATTTCATTCCATGAAAAATCCACATTATTGTATACCTAGCAGTTGTAGTAAGCGAAGTTTTAAATTTAAAAATATGATTTAATTTTTATATCTATACATGAAATAAATCACTGTTTGTGTGCTTAGATTTGGAGTAGATCCTAAAAGTTTTATCTAAGCCTGTCATCTGATCATAAACTCTATAAATCGGGAACCTGGTCTGGCAGGAGTTCTGCCATTTCTTTAAAAAACTATATTGAAACAACTTCTTTACAAAATCGATTCTTCAACGCTTTTAAACTGCAGCAGTAGTTTTATGTTGTACGTAGGCTGTGACTTTACAATTAAGTTAAAGCAATATGGATTGGTACCCTACAAGCCAGCAAATGGGCCGAAATTAATTGCAAACCATTAAAGCGTGCCTTAACTTTGCACGTGAGCACAAAAATTGGTCATTCCTCCTCTGAAGCAAAGTCCTATTTTATGATGAGTTCAGGTCAACTGTGGTAACACTTCGGGGATGGTTTGATTAGGAATCAGCTCCGACAGTAGGACACAGCTTGCCTTCGCGTTTGGACCACGTTTGCCTGCACTAAACTGTCAACGTTACACAGGTACTATGCACATTTTATTGGTAACGGCTTCATATTCATGGAAGACATTGCCACAGTTCACACTGCAAGCGTCGTACGAAATTATCTTATCGAAGTCAGTATTCCATTATGAGATGGCCACCAAGAAACGGATATGAATAATATTATTAAATATATTTAACATTTATGGGATGAATTATCGAGAGAAATTCGTTCAAGCTTCAGAAATACTTAGCTGCAATTAAAATGCAATAGATATGGAATGGAATGCCTTTGATCGTGAGTCACATGCAATCTATGAAGAACTCTTTGGAAGCATTAATAAGTGCTCTGGGAGAGAATACACTATATGAAATAAACTTTTCTTTGCCTTTTGTTTCATTTACGTGTATTGTTTTATCCATTTCATTCATAATCCATACACGGCAAAATTACTAAACTAAATACGAAACCTATAAACATTTAATTTGAATTTAGAATATTAACGTTAGGATTTGAAACCTCGCATTATTAATAATTAGAAATAGAAACGATATTGACATATATTTCTTGATATAAGTACACTTTTTTCTGATAAACTTTCCAAAACATAAACTTACAAGGTATTTCGATTTTTCTGATGAGAAGTGTATATTAGGAGCGTACACATTACCGTACCATCTCGTACGAGGCGGCGACGGTTTTGGGACGCTCCCACCCATTCGACATCCTGGCCGACATGTACGCGGCGACGTATGCGTCGCGGCGTATCGACCGGGGGAGCGATGGGGGGAGCGAGCTTGAATTACAGATCTGCGCGCGCCAGCGGGCCGTCGTCGTCGGTGCCGTACTCCCGCACCTCGAAGCTTGGCTCCATGGGAAGGAGGAGGTCACCTACCGATTGACTCAGATACTCACCAGGCACGGCTGCTTTGGTGAGTATCTGTGTCAAATAGGACGGGAGGGATCGACCCATTGCCACAACTGCGCATCCGACCTCGACTCGGCCCAGCACACGCTGGCGGAGTGCCCCGTATGGGCTTCCGAGCGCCGAGTCTTGGTCGCAGAGTTCGGGCAAGATCTGTCTCCGCCGGCATTGATTGCGGCAATGCTGGCGGACGAGGGAGGTTGGAGAGCTGTAGCCTCCTTCTGTGAAGCAGTGATGCTCCAGAAGGAGGCTGCCGAGCGGATCCTGGATATGGCCGATCCCACTCAAAGGAGGCGGCGCCGGGCTCGGTAGCACAGCTGCGGCGCCGCCGGGTCGCCGCATACGCTGGCGCAATTTCCTCGCGCCCGCCGGCGACCCGGGAGGGCCCCTTCCGTGGCCGGGGGGCGTCGTTGGTGTTGGAAATCGGAGGAAGTATTGTAGCCTCCCCCGAGGAGGGTTCCCCTGTATCGGCGGGGGAGCGGAGGCTGGGGGTTCCCGGAAGTAGCTTGGTGTTCCCAGGGACTCCCTACATGCCTGAGGAAGGCCATCTCTATGGTTTTTAGTGGTTAAGCCTCCTCCTTCTGGGGAGGAGAGCCCCACATAACCGCCGGCTCGCCATAGCCGGGGTATGCAACTTAATGCATTTTCCTCAGGGGAACAACACAAAAAAGGAGCGTAAAAAAAAAGGAACCTACATAGGAGGCTCGTCACAATAGATCTTAATAGGTCGCAGTGATGCATATCAGCCCCGATTTACACACGAAATTACTAAATTACCCTTAGTGTGGTGATACCCATAGTTCTAAATATTATTTAAAACTATGCAAGACCAAGCGCTGATAGCTGTTGTTAGCTCTTGCTTTTTATACTTAACCCTGTATTACAGGTCGAAATTCAAACTCAAATTTCCGCTTAAGATAATTTACAAATGTCCCTTGGTAACATTGTATGTTTGTTCTTATTGTGTAAGTTCTAACTACGTATTTACGTGTTCTAATGACAAATAGTTAAGCTAAATAAAATTAAGTATTTTAAAATATGCACTATATTTAAAATCACTAATCTTGTGTTGTTACATTTTACGACTAAGATTAGGCAATTGTTTCATTACTGATAAATATGACTTTTTGAGTATCTGTTTTGATTACATTTTATCTGTTCATCGCATATATAACAAGAATATAAGCAATAGTTAACAGTATCAGTCTTACAAAATGTACAATCAAGTTATCGTGACGATCTGTCTTTTGTTTTCAACAAACATTGTTTTGAGCTTGGGAAATGGTAAGTAGACACCCAAAATTGCTTGAGTCAGTTTGTCAGTTTTTCTTCCATCGATCTTATATTGTTTTTCAATTCGGGCCACCGAGTAACCAATTTGATCAAATTGAAACACTGTTTGCCCCCAGATGAAAATGGAGCACCAGACAACGAAAGCGTCCATAAAGCCTACAGGCTCGGCGTCGACATGGGAATAATCAATCCCGAAAAATATTCACTGGAATCGTTTGTGAGGGACGAACAAAGCATCTTCAGAGACTTGTATAGGGAATACAGTTCATTGAATGGCAGCGAGCCGATTCATTATGATGAGTGGCTCGTTATGAACAACTTCGGCCTACTGTCCGATACCCAGGAGTCATTGTTCGCGCGCAAAATCAGTAGACGCAGTACGGCGGACAACAAGAGGCGATTTGTCAATACGGTGAAGAAGGGGGATGTGCTGATAACGGGTCGGGGGATAGGCGGGTTGGTGGGGCATGCAGCTATTATGACGACGGATTATTGGGTGTTAGAAATGCCCGGAGGAGAAGGGTGGCAGAACGGAATAAAAAGCAACAACCGGCAAATAAGCAAATACGATTGGTTCGATCTGCACAAATCAGATTGGACGACGGTATACAGGTGTCCCAATAGCGGTGCGGCAGCTGGCGCAGCGTCCTGGGCCGATCGTAACTATTACAACCCAAATGGCGGCACCAAAAAAACCATACACATCACGTACCAAATAACCCCGGACGTATGGTCAAAGAATCCGAGCTACTGCTCGAAACTGGTGATTCAGGCGTACTATTTCGGAACTGGATCTAAGAAGGTGATAAACCGCGACGTATCCCTACGCCGCATAATAATTCCATCGACAATCCCATCTTACTTCTTGGCACCTTACAAATTAACGAATTTAGGAAAATTTTGAGATTACTAATGAGTACATGTGAATTGTGATAACAGTGGTGATTAAGCGGTGCTACAAGTACAATAAACATATAGACGTATTGTAAATATAATAATATTTTTTATACAATAAATATATTAGACCTAAAATGTGCAAACTTAAGTAAAGTTCATGGTAATATGATAATTTCGCGACTGTCCCCTTTTTGTCACAAAGACCAATCGTAAACTCTACTAAGGTATTCGTTCAATATATTGTATTGCCATGCATTGCTGTGTAAATCTAATACAAAAAGAATCAAGGTGATACAAAGATAGTAAGAAAAGAGCCAAAGGAAATAATATAATCTTCTTTTTCGATGTATCCCTGCGAGACTAGACTCAAAGGACTGGTGTTAAGTGGACCGGCTCCGGTCGAAGACATTCTGTGTTGCAAATCATATTAAACTTCAAAAGACGAAAGAGTTTTTATGTTGAAACAGCTAATGGACGATGGCTGCTCTGTCTTTTTTCTTTGTGTTTAAATTGATTTCTAGTTCAAAAGGGAAATTAAGTAAAAGTTAGAATAGTGATTAAATGTCATAGAACAGCTGTCTATTTAAAAATATTTAAGTACAAAATTTCTGATTGAATTTGTTTATTGAATTATGTAATGACTACATAGGAAGTAAAAGCACCGATTAACTGATAAAATCAAATCATTACAACCAAAAAATATATATACCTAACTTAAGATAAAAAATCATTTAGAGTTGACAATGATACAAATTATCTCAGATAAAAAATATCTTAGCAAATAACGCAATAGAAGTCGATGTTATTAAATAAATATTGTGTACATTAATCAGGAGTAAATATAATAAAAATATACTTCTATTTATACTAGTGAAGTTTTTTTCTCAGCGTTGTTTATTTAGTGATAGGTTGTTTTAGTAAATTTTATTCAGAACAGAGTTATAATTGATTACTGATTTTAAATTAATGTAAAGTTAGTGAAATCCTTTTTTTACAATTACGGAGTTGTATAATAGTATCGTTATTGGGGATTTCTTTGCTCTGACTCTACCAGTAGCGTGAAGGGTAAGAAAATTCATTTGATGGTTCTCTTGGTTATCTTATCAATTTTATACATCCTGATTTGGATATATATAATTTTTAGGATTGATGAGCTGTGACTGTAATTAACTAAACTATTTTTTTTAATTAAACATAATTATTCACTTTACTTTATGTGCTATCTTTTAGTGGAAGGCTACGGAGAGAAGGAGGAGTAGAGATAAAATAATAACAGCATTAGAAAAAAAATACAGCAAGTACAAAAGTATACAAAATTAAGCAGCGATGTCTAAATCAGGCTTGTTAAGTGACATGGTTTAAATACAGATTAACGAAAATCTCGGATTTTTGTCAGTTCTATAAAAAGAAATGATATCATGTTTTATATTTTTAATAGTAATAATTCTCCACTTTCTTGCTTTATTCTCATTAATAATAGCGCTGTTGGTTCAATTTTACATTAAATGCACCGACTTTGAAACGCGTTATCTTAGATAAACACATTTTGTAAGATTATTTCATGTAAATTTGATTCTTAAGATAATATACGTACAAGATAAATAAAGCATCATTTTTTATTTTAATTAGTTACTAAAGCCCATAAGCCCTATAATCTTATATCTATAATCTATCATTTTCAATAAGTGTGATTCTGTTAATAAAATGACGTAAGTAATCTTCCTATCAGTATGCATATTGCGTATTTTTTTAATATTAAGCTAAAAAGTCATAAAACAAGGTAATTAAAAAGAATGACCGAATGGTTTACTTGGTCTTGGATTGTGTCAATTTTGTGAAACCAGTGAAAAAAATTTCAATGAAGTTTACGTGATAATGTCAAAATTAAAAGAAAGGAGACGGTGTAAAACAGATTTTCTACCGTAGTTTTCATATTTCTGGTTCTAGACCGCGATCTAAAGTTTAAGTACAAATGGACGTCATTTTAAGTTAATTAGATACCTATTTAGTAGTTATGGAGTGGGTTGTATAGATAGAATTTGACTTAAAGCTGTTTTAACTTGGGATTACACGTAAATGTATGTGATTAAATTCTGGCCTATACAATGGCGAAGGCCTTAGCAGAAAAATCAAGTTAAGAAGTTTTTATGATACCAGTTCCTTTAAAAAAAATTATTGCTGTTTAAATAACGCCAAGGTAGCGTCAAAGTACTCACTGCAACCCAGCATTGCTGACCATCGATTATCCCTTAGCAGAATAAACTGACCGACTACATCATGGATTTTTTTTACATGATTGTGAAGATTAGCCTTCATTTTACCAAATGGTAAGTTACGCTGATTGATGGATTTGAGCTTCCAGATTCCTTTGACAATGCTTTAACATATGTATTATGGCGACAAATTTAGGTAATATGACTAGTTCACCCCATCCATCACATATCACATCTGTGTCCCACAGAAGATCCGATCCGATATTCAACCTTCAATTAAGAATTTTAAAATGTATAGTACCCCTAAACATTAGGTCAAAATATAAGGATAACTATCAGGAATTATTTAAATATTGTAAAATTATGCCTATACATGTAAAAGTAAATTACTCCCTACTAGTTGAACATTTTTTTAATGAAGATTTTAAAATAACTACCGCTCATTCTAAACTGACACGTAATGTAACCCACCAAAGGTTGGTCATACCCGCCTTTCAGAACCTATATGGAAAACGCCGTTTGTGCAACATGATGCCTTACCTTATAAATCAACTACCAGAAGGACTAATAAAGGATATTAACCGCAATAACATTAAATATAAATTAAAACCAAATTTCATTAAATAAAAGCATAAAATACGTTTACTGCGAATATCGTATGTATATATGTTTGTATATGTATGTGTATATATGTATGTGTGTATATGTATGTGTATATATATATGTGTATGTATGTATATATATGTATATATGTTTATGTGTGTATTGTAGGTGTACTGTATATGCATATCTTATTATCTTCCAAACAAAATAATTTGCAAAACACTCAAACAAAACACGAATAATCACTACTAGGTAAATTAAGATAACATTTATGATTACCATCCTACTTTATAGAGCATCCTGTCAATTATATTCGTAAACAACACGCACAGCCACCTCACAGCACACTACCTCACACTGACAAAAATATAACGAAGGTACTGCAAAATTCTAATTATATATACCTACCCACCTGCGCACAACATTAACTAAATTAACTAAGTTCTTGCTGCTATTATGTGGGTTCCACCAGGTATTAGTTGCTAAGTACTAGTTTATAAAAGCTATTAAGTATGAATTCTTTGATTTTTGTATATGTACGCGTGAGTTTCCGATGAATGGAATGTACGGAAAAATCCATCGGATTTATGTTACATTCGCTGAAATTAATTATGTAATGTTTATGTAAAAATTAATGAATAAATAAAATAAAAAAAAGGGCACAGGTCTACCTACATCATCTGTGTTTAGATCTTGGTCAACCACAATAGCTTAGCGAGCGTTAAAGCTATGAATCTGTACAGAACATAGCGCGGCAGCGGCAGATTCGCTTGAATCTCATGAGAGGTTCTTGAAGTCATCTTATAGAACTATTTACTAAAATCTTACACACATATACAAAAATACACACACTTAACATCTTTTCATCTAAATCTATTAGAAAGTCATATTTAAAATCTGAAGGGATTCACTCAATCCAAGATTAGGATGTATAATATTTTACTTCACTCCAGTCGGATTTTTCGATTATAGATTTTTCGATATTGGACTCGGATAATTCAAAACCAAATTGAACACCAGATATTGGAACGCTTGGGCTCAGGACATTCAGCTATCAATTCTCTTACTTAAATATCACATATATCAAATATAATGAAATAAAGAACAGTAACTGATGCAAACATTCATTAACCATATTTCCTTTTGTTTCACCCAGCCTTTGTTTATGTGTACGAATTTGAAAGACATCCGGCTGGAAGGATGAGTTACGACGCGGAGCGATAATATCCCCCGACAGCGCATTGATGTATAGCTTGCGCGCGAACACAAGTCGCGCATTCCGAACACGTACCCCTTGAACACTGCAAACTTCGCTAGTTGAATATTAACGATTCGATGTTCGCTTGCCCTTTAAGTAATGAAAACAAATTTTCGTTGTTTTAATATCGGCACGACTTACAACTTCACCCCAAAGCTGGCGAGTGAAATAAGCAAAATACACAGCGAAATATTTACAGGTTATAAAATTAACAATATTCTTGAGATAGTGTTTCATGCTACCTGCCCTATTTCGTTTATTTTTTTAAATACTTAAAGTGTAAATTCTATGGTTTTCATTTTACTACTAATAAAAAGTCTATTGATCTACCCACTATCCACTCATATTGAAAGCTTCGAAAATAATGTTGTTTCTCAGAAAACTTTCTTTCCCTTTACACCTTCCTTTGTACATTATTTTTTTTTCTCTGCCCCATATCAGGGCGCATGTGGCGGGGTGCGCTTTCGCGATTCTACCGCCACAGCACACGCTGCCTTCACGGCAGTGTCACTAGGCGGGTAAGATTTCACTTGCCCGCCTTCACCTGCCATCTACCTACGGTACCAGGAGCTTATGTTTCCATAAGCTCCTGGGACGACGACGACGCCGCCGGGGTTGTATACTAATCTATGGCTTAATATGTTTTACTAATATTTTATAGTATATATTAACACGGACCGTAGCAAGTGGAAGGACATAATCTCTGCCTACCCCCGTGGGAAAAGGGCGTGAGTGTATGTATGTATATATTAACACAGAATAGTCTGATGTGAGTTAAAGACATAATTTAAAATTATATCGTAACCATTAGACACACTTGCTTACATTTCTTTTGAAAATGCTGTTGTTACACAAATTTTATATAGATACTATAAAAATAGTTCAAAGCTTAGGTTTCATTTTCTATTTTTAAGGGAATTGCATCGTTTAAACCTCGCAAATGCTGTTGAATTGAATTTGTAGAAGCTTGTAGAGTTATTTTGTGCAATTATCAGGCTTCAGCATATGGCGACTCTAAACTGGTAGTACAGCGCATTCATATTTCAGACATAGAGAGCTTTCACCTTTATGTCTGCCTTCCTGTTGGATCTACTTCTCACTCGACTCTTCTTCTCTACACGAGCCGCTGGATACAGGCTTGTGGTTGTGACACACCTTGAATCATGAGATCATTGTTTTATTCATATCGCCAGATTTTTCGAACGCAAGTCTACGGCAATCAGTTTTATAGTATGAGTCGGCAGACTGAAATGGACTCGGAGAATCTTATGGCCCACCTGATGGTGTTACTTTTAAGTTAAGTTAAACAAAACTATGTTATATATAAAAGAAATAATTACTTATAATAAGTATATATAAATTATTTTCGTTCGTTTATCCTTATATCAATTGATATCTAATCATTTTCAATGTATGAGGTAATTTGTTGTGTTTCAATGTTTGTGTATTTTATTGCATACTCATATTACACATTTGTGTTATTCAATAGATATTGACAATGTAGGCCAGTGTTACGGGCACGGCTGCTTCGGAGAGTATCTGTGTCGAATAGGACGGGAGGGATCGACACATTGTCACCACTGCGCATCCGACCTTGACTCGGCCCAGCACACGCTGGCGGAGTGCCCCTCGTGGGCCTCCGAGCGACAAGTCTTGGTCGCAGAGATCGGGCGAGATCTGTCTCCGCCGGCATTGATTGCGGCAATGCTGGCGGACGAGGGAGGTTGGAGGGCTGTGGCCTCCTTCTGTGAAGCAGTGATGCTCCAGAAGGAGGCCGCCGAGCGGGGTCGGGAGATGGCCGATCCCGCTCGAAGAAGGCGGCGCCGGGCTCGGTAGCACAGCTGCGGCGCCGCCGCGGGTCGCCGGCGGGCGCGAGGAAGTCGCGACTGCTACGGCGACCCGGGATGGACCACGCCCTTCCGTGGCCGGGGGGCGTCAGCCTCCCCCGAGGAGGGCTCCCCTCTAGGCAGGGGAGCGGAGGCTGGGGGTTCCCGGAAGTGGCTTTATGTTCCCGGGGGCTCCCTACACGCCTGAGGAAGGCCATCCCTGAGGTTTTTACTGGGTAGGCCTCCCCCTTCTGGGGAGGAGAGCCCCACATAACCGCCGGCTCGCCACAGCCGGGGTATGCAATTTAATGCATTTTCCTCAGGGGAACAAAAAAAAAAAAAGGCCAGTGTTAAAACTACGGTTTACATTTACGTTCATTATTTATTTTCGGTGCTATTGTATTACACACATAGGAGGGTTCTGATCTTTTGACTTACCTGATAGAAGTGATGTTGAAACCTATTATGAAAACTAAATTCAACTAGACTCCTCGCAATCTGACGAATCATATCTCTAATTGTCGCAACACTATAATGTTTTTGAAATGAAACGGCTTTCCCGATTTATCTGTCGAATATTTTATTTAGATTTTAAAACATATTAATTTACTGGTTAACCTAACGTTTTGTACGCTTTGTAGCAGTCGTGATCACGGAATGATTTCAGATGTTGGATGTTAAAGGGTGAACATAAATATCAAATTTATTATTTCACTACCGTTATATACAGAGTGTTTCACGGCGAGATAATATTTAGTTGTGTGTATCCATCAGAAGATCAGAAGCAAAGACAGACACAGAAAAAAAAACATAAGAAGAATTAAGGAAAATGTTAAATGTGCTCGCGATAGAAAGTGTAAGAGTAGGATTAGAAATGAATCCAGTTAAAGCTAAAGTAAAGTGGAAACAAATGGACCTGAAAACTTTATACATTTAAGAAGTACCCTAATCGAATACACTAATGAATACAATTGTCTGGGTCAGATTATAACTCAAAAAGATTCTATGCGTAAAGAATTGCAAACGGATGGCGAAGATAGTCTTAAAATAAGCAATGAAGGATAGAAAACTAAACATAAAACTAAAAGGCAAATTATACAACACCGACATGCTACCCATGTATGTGGCCAACCCTCCGCGTTTACTCAGGAAATGGCAAATAAACCCGCCATATTCCAGTATGCAATGGAAATGAGTATGTTGCATATCAGTAAATAAGTCAGAATGAAAAATATTTTTATCTACTCTAATATTATAAAGAGGAAAGATTTGTATGTTTGTATGTAACGAATAAACTCAAAAAGTACTGAACCGATTTTAATAATTTTTTCTTCATTAGAAAGCTACTAGCTATTAGTAACATAGGCTATATTAAGTAATATATTACTGTAGAAATCTTTACAAATTCTTATTAAAACCAACCGACCGAAGGTGTAAAAAATTAGCCATAAAATGTCTTTCATCGCATACGCTGCGAAGAATATTAGTGATAGGACGAAAAAAATTTCGACAATATTATAAAATATATCAATATCTACAAAAAACTTCGCGAGACCATATGTCTAACTATTATAGTTACGTCACTATAACTACTTTTTTAAATTTAATTATCTATAAAATAAGTAGGAATAAAAAACTGCCACTTTACAAATCTTTTTGACGGGACGAAGTCTATCGAAAATAAAACAAAAACTATAGATGTCGCAACGAAAATAAGAATACTAAAATGGAGATGGGCAGGGCATATTATCAGAGGTCACGAAAAATGTAGTAAGAAAGTCACAAGAAAGTACCCCAGAGAAGGCAAAAGGAAAAAGATAGACAAAAGATACATAGGAAAAAGATACACAAAAAAGGTAAAAAGATGACACCCGACAGGTTGCTGAAGTGATGTGGAACAGAGTAGCCCAAGAAAGGTCAGACGGGAAAAGGTTGGAGGAAGCTTTTGCCGATTGGCATATGACGAAAAAATCTGCAGAAGATGAAGAAATCTCAAATAATAGAATAAGATTAATATTAATTATGAATATTTTCCTTGATGACCTTGAGACCTGAATAAATATGTGAAGTGAAGATTCTGTAGAAAAAAATATTAGCACTAATATAAAGTCTATATAAAACTTAATAAAATTATTCTTGCAATAAAAAACAGTTTTTAGTTCAGAAGCTCTACTACACGCAAAAATAAGCAAATAGGAAAATCTACAGTCCCCTGAGAAATAAAATTTCGCGCTTTTTAGATACGTTTTTATAGATACGAAATGATGGATTGTATTTAACTTTCTTCAATAATTTAGTAGAATCATATGTTTCCTTAGCCTATCTGTCTTAATAAGGATAACAGTCTGTGGAAATACAGACTGGCATATCTTAACGAATGCAGGAAATAATTTGAAACATCAAAGTATAATATAAGATTGCAGATTCAAATTAGATGTCAAAAAGGGCAACCGCTCTAATAATGCCACGAGTAGCAGAAAGAGCATCAAAGTCGGGAACAATATAAAAATCTTCTTTCATTCACTGTAATTTTTCAAAGTGCCCTCTCTAAAGAAAACAATGTCTGTGTTTGTCGTTAATGTGGAGTCTGCAAGACTAAACATAGTGGAGATATTACAAGTACTCGTACTTTATTCTTGTTTTACGATACATCTGTCCAGGATTTTAGAATTATTTCTGTTTCCTAATTCTTCTTTTCGTGTTATTACTTGATACTCGTACTTGGACAGAATATTGTTAATTTTAAATGAAAATTTTATTTTTGTTTTACTATTCATTTGATTGACTGATCAAAATTTTCAAGTACGGAAATTGTAAGAGCCAATGTTATTTATTAGTTTTTTCATTGGGATGGACTAGATATTTTGTAAATAATAAACATAATTAAGGTACAAAAATAAAAAATACCATGCTAACGTAAGCATGTGATTTGCATTGACTGTTACTCTAAATTGGAAAATGTGTCGAATTCATCAAAATCAACCTCATCCTCATCCGAAGAAATTGGATTTTATTGTAAATTGAGTTTCCAAAGATGACTTTCGATCTGAGAAATATTATTTCTATATGAACCGAGTTCCGAAAGAAAGAATTCGAAGAAAGAAATATCGAAATAAAATATCTTTTCGCAATTACGTAATTCGCGGATATTTTAAGATTTTACAAGTTAACTTTGTTTTTCCGACGTTTCGAATTATTTACGAATACGCTAAAGCTGTTTATATTAATGTTGAGTAGTCGTGAAAATAATACACAATACTATTATTTAAATTTGAAATAGGTATTGATCTGTTTTGTCCAATGTGGCTGAATTGGCCTTTATTGATAATTTAAAAAAAAAACAATTACAGAACAACAGCAAAAAAAATATTATGCGAAATTTCTCTAAAAACTAGCAGACATTGTCTATTCTTTTACCTTTACTGTGCATTCGAGGAAGTTCGACTTAATTTATCAAAGGCTTGTTATTTGCCAGCGGAGAAGGTTTAGCGGCTGGATATTGTCTTATCTCGCTAGTTGGGGCCAGTCACAGCGCAAGCTAATGTTATTAGGGCGAAGACACCGCGAGCTTGGGTTTTATTGTAAACAACAATGTTGCATTTAGAGCATCGGTAGCTTCATTAATTTCTATAAAATTTGTGTGTAAATAAATAAATAAGGAGACGTAGCAGTGTACAAATATAGATTGGACGTGAATATGTCTGTGTTTAGATCCTTTCAATGGAAAATGCTCCGAGAAACTGTTGGACTTTTTTACCAATATCAATTTTCTATCAGCGTATCTCTCACTACAGTTCTTTCTGTCCGGATTTATTAGAAGCAATAACGTTCTAATAAAAGATTCTAAATATCTAACTACGGGATGGGCGCACATTTGTCAAATATCATTCTTCATTGTTAGTTGCAAAACTATTTTATAAAATACTAATTTTAAAACAATGTTCTTGTTTACTTTAAATTTTCTTTGTTTTTCAGGCAGGTTAAAAATACTTTTGCATCTATTGAAGTTTAGTCAGGGTGTCAGTTTCTTTATGAATTACTAGCTGACCCGTGCCCACTTCGTCGGGAATAATATTAAAAATCCCCGAAGCGAGCACGAACGCGAACCGTATTAAACCCGAAACCATCGCGAGCCGTCCGTTGCCCGTTTTTTCTCCGATTCCCTTTGCAAAACGGACTACCACGTAACAGCCTTTTTAGTTTTCGGTTTTTTATATAACCTATGACACTCGGCAATAATGTGGCTTTCTATTGGAGAAAGAATTTTTAAATTCGGTTCAGAAGATGCCGAGATTACCCCTTACAATTTAACAAATATACAAACACACAAACTTTACTTCTTTATAATATTAGTATAGATGAATCACTTGCTTTGTAATAACTAGTGCTCGGAATAGCTAGGTTTCATTTTATGTACTTGCGATTTTGTGACATCAATAGTGTGGATATGCCTGGGAACGTACTATTTTCCGAGATTGTAAAAATATTATATGGAACTTTCAAAATAGTATTTCGTCTTTTAGCTTATTGTTGTAATAATAAGGTGTAAACATAAAATTTTACAACCAAAGCGTAAAGAAACGAATAGCAAATAAAAACAGAAAAGGACATGGACATAAAGTGGGTCTCAATCATGTGCAGAGACGTAAGATATATCAATCGATAGGTAATTTTATGTTCATTAATTTACAATTTATTGTATTTTTTTTAAATCCCCCGTTTTTCTGTAAATGATGTTTGAAAGTACCTTGATATTCAAGTAAATACATCCCAAAACGTGGTTAAAATGTTTTAATTAAGTATATAAAATGACAATTTATTTAAATCTTATTGAAAAATGGTTATATAGTGAAAAAAAGAAAAGTAATTTAGTAATTATAAATTCATGAAGTTCTAGACATGTTGTGTTACTGACCACCCTAAATGTACATAGTCTGTGAACAATGGTGACACTCGTCCGCTGTCAATGCGACTTTGACAGCATGTCTTGCGCAAATTAATAAAAAGAAAAAAAAAACTTAAAAAAAAAGACTTTTCAACACACTTCCTCACAAAGTGGCTCTAATCCCATGGCAATTAGGCACATAATGACACCTATAATCAAACTGTGACTTTTTCATTACTATTATTCACGAGTGAGTAATAGTTTTTTTTTTAATATTATTGGTTGAGTTACGCTTACATTTGCGCTAAAAAGCTATCCGCGAAAAGCCCAAAAAAAAGAAACCTCATTTTTTGGTCGATGGCCGATGCGCGCGCATAGGAAAACTAATTAATTTTTCCCGCCATTACGAAATTTATTAGTCTATGGCCGATGCGCGCACATAGGAAAACTGATTAATTTTTCCCGCCATTACGAAATATTTTTCACAACTCGTCTCGTTTTCTCTTTTGAAGTTATTTAGTTAGTTATTAATTAAGATGTCTGCAAATACAATTTATGAAGAAAATGGTTTTTTATTTTAGTATTATTTTATTCAGAAGTGTGTTGAAAAACATTGTATGATACACGTGTGTATTGATGATTACCGTCCTCGGCTCCTTAAGACCCTCGCCTGACGGCTCGGGCCTCAATGCGCCTCACCAACATTACACACTTGTACCATAATGTACTATTATCAACTTGCTAGTATTAAATAATTTAAATTATTAATTACAAAAAAACGGGAGATATATAAAATCTAATCTTCATCCAGATGATCTACAATAATTTATACTCTTCTCTGGTAAAGTTTCGTCGCATTAATCAGGCCCACCTTCCATACAAATTTTGACCATCACCTTTTAGGTTTATCCCTGTTCCGGGACACATGGCGGTCGAATCGCGAGAGCGCACCTCGCCAAGTGCCCCGTATGGGCCCAGAGAACTCTGGGGGGTTTTAGTGGGTAGGCCGGTCTTGACCGGAGAGCCCCACACACGGCCGCCCCTTGCCAGCGCGGTGTCATGGTGCATAAGGTCGCATTTCCCCCCCTCAAAAAATAAATGTTTATCCATGTTACGCATACATTGACTTTTTTTCTGCAAGTACATACAATTAAACTACCTATTCCGAGCACTAATAATAATTACTCAGGAGTATTTTCTTAATATGATCTATGAACTTAGTAATAGTCCGTGGACACTACTTAAATATGGATATGGATATACGCTTCCCGAAAACGTGCAGCTACTTTTATGGAGCCTGTACAATGGAACGGCAAATTTATTTTTCATCTTAGCAGCTCAAACATACTGTGATCCCTGCTTAAAAAGAGTGAGGGAAATGCGTTTTCCCTCACTGAGTGAGGAAAATTGATTTGAATTTAGAATGCTGCGAATTATCGTTATGTACGAAACACGTCATTCGAAATTCGATTTATTAAATGTCAAAAAATAAGTCGTTCGGAAACTAATAAACCTTTAAAATGAAAATTATTCGGTAACGTTTTAATTAAATATATAATTAAATTATAAAATGAAATGAATACACTAAAGTAAAGAAAAAAATAAACAATATGTTTAACAAAATAATACACAAATAATTTATAGTTTTAAAAATTCGCTAAGAAGCCGCACCGAGTCGCCAACGTTTACTAACAGTATTGTCTCGTCACAGTCCAAAGAAATAGAAACCGACTCCACGGTGTCACTTCCTAAACTATAAATTTTTTAAATGTAACTTTTAATAACTGTAATTTTAAATTTTAATACATACTTAGTTTTTGCAAATATATGTGGTTTCATTTTAATTCATATTGTTTCATTTATATCTCTAATAATGTTCTCACTGCTAAGATGAAAGTTGTATGTGACGCTCAGGATTCTAATGTAGAATCACTCGCTAACGCTCGTGATTCAATTATTAGAATCCTTCGCTTACTCGGGATTCAAAATTAGCACTCGCTTGAAAAAAACAACTTTCCTCTCTAGTTGAACAAATAACTATTTACTACTTGTATTTAGATTTTGTAAATCACCGTTTTTGTTGAATATGTGATAGTTTTTATATACAAAAACTAAATTATCATAAACATAATGACCAGCTAAAGTTAATATGTATTTGACTTTAGCTCGTATATTGTAAATGGCGCGAATTACTTTTTCTGTAACAGTAAAAGTTTTTCTATATTAGCTGCTAAACGTCATATTAAAAATCTTTATTATTATAACTGCTTACACCGTCAAACTATGTTTGTTTGCCAAGGTTTGAATATGTGGATCCCTTTGAAGCGTACATCCAATGTAATATCTAAGAATTTTGAGTTATTTACTAATGCAATTACATCACTATCCATATTCAAATAGGTATCAACTTGCCTTACATTAAGTAAAGAAAATTGGACACATTTGGTTTTCTTAGAATTTAAAGGCAAATTATTAGTTTTAAACTAATACACATCTTTTGAAAGAGCACTACTTAAATCACCATAAAATTTCCTTTGCCTGTTACTTTAAATATGAGTCTGTAGTGTATTATTGAAAGTAAGTGATATAAATTAAAAACAATAGAGGACTCAATATTGATCCTTGGGATACCTCCATCGTAATAGGTGAGAGGTAGCAGATTCTGTCCTATAGGTGACCATTTTCTCTAGTTCGAATGCTAATAATGATTTTATTATGATACATACGATTTTGGAGTCTCAAAAATTTGTGTAACAGTAGGGTTGATTCTTCTATAACGCATTGAATTATGTTAGTTGATAATTTGATATACCCAGCAATTATTCGTTTCCTTATTGTAAAGTAATTTAACATTACATAAAATTAAATATGTTTTTTTATATTTAAATTATCGAGAGTTTTGTGTAATGTTACGAGGTTTTGTAGAAAAACAGCCGCAAGCTCTTGCTTGATCATAACAACAAAAATCAAAGATTTAATTGGTCTAGCTACATGTAAGCTTTTCAGGACATTTTTAATATGCCTCCTAAAATTTTCGGTATACTTATCTTCCTCCAAATATTTGGTATTAAGTTACCGTCCATGCTGCTGTGCCATGGTTCATCTACGAGGACTCTTGAGTAGACATATTCAAAGAGAAACGAAAACAGTAATTTTTGTCCAGATGCCAATAGCATAATTTTATATATACTATTTTATGTAAGCATTATTGATTGCGCACATTGCAATTGATTATTTATTAGTGCGACTATTCTCGTTACATCCTTTACTATTCAAGAACATTTTAGAGAGTGCTCCAAGCGGTTTTTCAGAACCGCGGAAGAGCACATCAACCCGCTAATCCGTGAGTCAGTGAACTACCCGTCAACACCGCCTTCAGCGGACACATCCCACGACAACAGTCCATATTGGCAGAGGACACGCAGACCGCGACATGTCTTAAGCGACCCCCCTAATCAATTAACGCAGGACCTTCTAGACCTGCGAGCGGCGGCGTCTGAGCCGTCGCCTCCCTTGTCTCCCCTTATTCGGCAGCCTTCTGCTACGCCACGAGTAGGTTCCCAGTCAATACAGGCCGGTCCCACTTTGGAGAACCGTGCCTCTTCTAGCGCTTATGCCCTCACCATGGGGCAGCGCCAACCGTACCTCTCCTGAGGTGCGGCCCCTTTCCATATAAGCCAGTAGGGTCATTAGGACCAAAGGCTCAGGCTGAGTTTAGTCGGTAGGTCTGTTGGGTCGAGCCGCCTCGATTCACCAGGAGTCCGCCATAATCAACGCATCCCTGCTTGCCTGTTGCGTTGGTATCCATGATGGATTCTCAGCCTCCTCTCCTGAGGGAAAAAAAAATCGTTACATCCTTTAGGTTTGATTAGTAGAAATTTCTCGTAGAGTTACCCGACATTTTATTTTGTAAAAAATCTTCGTTTGTGCAATATATTTTCTGTGTTTATAATGCGATATAGTAGCAAAATATCCTACCAGTATTACAAACGCGAAAGTTTGTATGAATGGATCTTTGTTACTCTTTCACATAATTCACTAACTCATACATTACTGAATGGATTTTAATGAAACTTTACAAATAGACTGCAGTTGATGAGGATATACGCCATCTTAATATGAGGTATTCGAAATACTGCGCAGACGAAATCTTTTTAAATATTTTTGTGTTGTTATACATAAAACAAAACCTGTTCATTGCACAAAATACTTTTAATTAAATGCGTAGTTTTTTTTTGTGTACACAATTTCCATATCAAAAGATACGATTGTTTATTGATGTTATTCAAACAAAATATTACAAAGAATAGGGTTCCTTTCCGTTTTTTAAAACATGGGAGAGCCTTTGCGAATTAAGAATTAGTAAGAAATTCGATAGATTAGAAACCAATGTAATAAATAGTAATTGAACGAATGTTCAATTACAATTTGTGATGGTAACGTTGTGGTTTAGCACATTTAATTTATTAAATAATATACGGTGAGTTTAAGGGTATTTAAGGTATTATGTGGAATTTGTTTATTTAATTCATTAAGTATATTTAACATACTAATTGATACCACATAATAATTATCTTAGAAAATTCGAACTCAACAGCAAACTACTTGTAATACATGTAATATTGCATCTAATATGTTTATTGAAAAAAACCTGTGGGATCCGTTTGTCAGTTTATATAGTTGTTGTCTGTTTGAGGGGATACCCATTTTCTTAACAAGTTTCTAGCGCATTAACTACATCAGTTGCTATGCATCTAAGGAACCGCACGGAAACTGTGCATCATGCGTCATAGTTCTGAGAAACACCGATGTTTACTTTGTTATCTATGATTAAAAGCATAACATTATTTCGCACGTAGCCTCAAAATATGTATGTATAAATGCGACATCTCAAGCATTATGTTTACAGTAATACTGATAACATGAAGATCTTTGTGTTTCTTGCCGTTCTTGTTGCTTCTGCTCTTTTGGTGGCTTCTGAAAAGGAAGCCAGCTCATTAACAGGTTGGTATTAATATAGTCCAACGTTATATTAATATTGTTATAGAATTTAACACGTTAGAAAATTAATTGTTAAAATTTATTACATGTTATTGAAGATTTCTAGTATAATTTTTAGTACTTTGGTTCAAGGTTTACTTTGCTTACGGCTTATTAAATAAAGCCACAGAAATAATTTTGTGAAACAATTCTAAGTAATGACTGAATAAGGTAAACAATTATAATTTCATGATTATTTAACATTTGTGGTACCACCTATCTCATTGAATTGTTTTTCTCATTCGGTGTAAAATCAAGTTAGTCGACATTTGCAGCAATGTATTTTGCTGGTGTATTTTGGCTGATCTAAAGGAGAGGAAGCGATGTAGCGCTGCCTTAGATTTATATCATCGCTAAATATGATGTCCTAGTTCAGTTAATGTAGTTGTTTTTTTGTCTATTTACGAGCGGAGTTGGGCTGTTTATCTATAGTCTGTATGGGTAAATCAATCCTGTTTATTTCATTGCAGATCACGTCACCTCCAAGCGTGTAGCAGGCTGTGTTCTCTCGAAATGTACCCCCTGGTGTCGCAGAAGGGGGTATGTACGAGCCGTTTGCATCAGGTCAATCTGCCAGTGCCGCTCTCGCAGGAAGCGTGCAGCTGCCGACATTGTCGAACTTAACTTAGGACATGCTATTCATATATAACATGAAGATCAACTATAGCAGTATTATTGTAATATTAGATCTAGCACAGGGCTGGTCAATTTTCAATATCGAAAGAAGTTTTATCGAAATAAAGATTATAAAATATGATTAACTTTACGTTTACGCGATTAGAAATGCTTATTTTACAACTTAATAAAATGCCATTTAATAAAATGATAGATTTTGTTATTTACATTACGTCGTTCCGATGTTATGATTTTTTTTCCTCGAAACCTTCCCCCGTAGTATGAACATCAAAATGCGATACGACTGGTTTAAGTCACTTTGAACTGCTAAAATACAAGCGATGAATTTTAAGACGGCGGCGGTACGATAAACGCTTCATCACATCTTGTTTCGTCGCTCATGGTACGGGGGATGTGGAATTAACTGTCACAATTGCAACTGTCAAAACATAACTCATAATATTGTTATTATCTCGCCAAACTTATCCAAATATAATTTGACTCTGCTTAGAAGCTTCATCATTAACTTAATCTTTACATAGTATAAAACAAAGTCGCTTCCCGGTGTCTGTATGTATAAATGTAGCTATGTATGCTAAATCTTTAAAACTATGCAACGGATTTTCTTTAATAAATAAGTATATTCAAGAGGAAATTTTATATGTATAAAACATGCACAATGTAGTAGTGGAACACTATCAATTTTTGAGATTTCTAATGTGATGTCGTAAATCAACTCACTTTTTTGCGGTTATATTGCAAACGCTGGCCAAACCCTATGAGATTGGTCAAAATGATGTACTACAGTATTGTACAACTTACAAAAGTCCACAAAAAAGTCCGCCATGCATTTTATATTTTACTTTTTTATGTCGCTCTTTCAAGAGTAACCTCCAAAGAAAACATGTATGTATTGTCTAACGACTAACAGCTGTCAACGTGGTATATAGAGACATTCTTGTAATTATGTAATATAGGTAACTATTCATATTAGCATGCCACCCGTGCGAAGCCGGGGCGGCTCGCTAGTTAAATATAAAAACTTCTCTATTTATTCCAGTGTAATCTTGAGTCCGGATCAAAACCCGGCGATTAGAATGAGTAACGTAGAAGCGGTTTATTACTTTCAATTAATAGAGGAAGTAATAATAGTTTTTTTTGACGTTTGTTAGTAGTGTTTTAACAAGTTTGATATGATATTCTTAACTCAATAAAATGTATTAAACGTAGGAATTAAAATAGCCTTTTATAGAGTTAGGAATTTTATAGAGCATTCATGAAAGCTTAAAACAAAAGTAATACGCAAATTAAATTATACAACCATCATAATAATTTAACGCCGTATATGAGTTTGGATGAAGTGATAAAATGTAACAAAATACATTGTAGTACAAATCAACGTAAATTTTAAATCTTCTGAAAAGCAGTATTAGTCACAGAAAATGAATCAGACAAAGCCGCAGTCAAAGGCAGACGCAGCCAAAACACAGATATAAATCCTAATTTTGAATTTGATGCCGATCTTCACGAGTCCTGTTAAACAAATGAAAACTGAACGGGTTTAGTTACGAAAAACACTTTTGCGGATTCCTTTGTATTTGGAGTCTCATTTCTAGCGCAAACAACGCGTCTGTATCCGGAAAAACAATTTAAGTTCGTCAACAGCCGGTTTTGGTGTAGGGTTACCTAAAAAACAACAGAAGGCTTACTTTCTAAAGCAGATTTAGCTCCCAAGCTATGTAACTTAGTTAGTGATCAGAATGCGATTTAGATTGATGATCAGTATGAGTTTCTCTTTGATTAATAAATTAATACAATGGAATTATTGCGCGATAACTTGTTCTTCTATATAATGTTCCATTTTAAACTTTTGTTCGTCCTAATATATTACATGTGAAAAAGAAAAGTCGCACTATTAATCTAAAAGTTTATCCTATCAATAAAAGTGAGGAATTTATAAATTTACAATTTGTAACATTTGTAAAAATAATTTTATAAACGATATTTATTACTCCTGATTGTAAAAAAGGTAAAAAATCCCAAAGATGGCGATAAATATTAGTGTCTCTTTGATTAATTAAGTGCTTGTAGCGATAATATCAAGCATCAATGCCGGGAATATTAACCTTTTTTATCTTTATATTTTACTTTTTGACTTTTTTATAATATAACATGTTCTTTATTTGAAACATGGCACGTCTCAAATAAACAATATAATTCATTATTTATTATTACTATTACAAATTTCAAGAGATCTATATCATCAAATCATGCTTTTTTAGCATGCTGTGTCCAGCAAATTTTATGACAACTTTTTTTAATATAACATGACGTGAATTTTATTGTAGCCATATATTGACAAACTAAAGATTCCTTACAGGTGTTACCACTGTGCCAGTGATATTTGTAGCGCACTTGCAACACCCAAAGAATCCTATTATATGTTGCCAACTTAGAATTTGTATTATGTGTAAATGTTAAAATTATATATACATATTTACTTTCACTGTCTATCATACTTTTAAAACAAGAAGATAGTAACGCAAATGCTCTTGTTTTGTGACAGAACTAAATAAAAAGGAGACATCAAAGAAGGATATAGGAAGGAAAACTTATATAGTCTCCCGCGATTCGGCTAGAAGGACTGTTATCCGTTAATTTATTACTTGCTGGAATGTAATCGAAGAATACACGTGTATATTGTTCGGCTTCAATCGTTACTGAGCAATGCCCTAGAAAGTAGGTGCTCTCTATCGGATATTTACCGGAATCAATATTTATTGAAGCGTCGACTCCTTATCTGAATACGCCTCGTAACCGAAAATATTTTTTGGGTATTCCTCGTAATATAATTATAAATTTACTTAGTAATTGTTATGAATACTCTTTTAGATCAAATGAAATAAGAACTTGTGTAATAGATACATATAATAATGAATGTTTATCCGTTACATTAATTATAGGTACGAGTAATATAAAGAAGATGTAGTGATAAAATAGATAAAGGACTGCTTGTATGTGATATGTATTTAAAAAGGACGGATGAATGGTAACTGACAGGGGAAAATATAAATGAAGGCGAATGAACTGATAAGTGACTACAAAGATGAATTATAATTGGACTAATTAAATAGGAGAACATGAAGAAAGATCAGATCAAGAGGACCCTTCATCTACGCGAAAGAATGAATTAAACATGAAACTAGAAAAGTACTTATGTACATACTATTGTAAGTGGAAAATTAAGATTTGTCTATCTCCACGAGAAAAGACATGAGTATATGAGTACCCTTAATCAACAAAAGAATAAAAGAAATAATTAAAGAAGAAACTAAAAAAGTATTTAGATATTATAGCAAGTGGCAAACTTAGATCTCTGCATATTCTTACAGAAAAAGAGGCGTGAATATATTGTATGTAGTATATACGAGTATATTGTTAGATTTTTAGTGGCGGCGAATGGTTCATTCAGCAAGTAGCGAGTCACCATCTACCATATTTTAATAAATCAACAGCTGATGAGAATGCAGGTAACCAGAATCATTTCATTAAGTTCATAAAGACTATAAACGTTGAAATATAGTCTTTAACTGAATTAGTTATTATGCTGATAGAGATTAAACCTAATTGATACTTCATGTTTCTAAAAGTTGATTTTATGTTAAAGATTTAGATCCATTAATTAAGAGATTGTCTTCAATAATGATGATAAATAATAGTGAATGATGATCACAATAATGTCATTATCAAATTTGGATTTTTTAAGAGCCGGGATATTTCTCATAACGTAAAATTTTGGCGCACCACGGATTAATATTGATTAGTAATTTCATTTTACCCGACTGCCGAAGAAAGAAGTTTGTATGTATCTACGTATGTCGATTTCTTTGTCACGCCCCACAGCCGGAACGGCTTGACGTATTTTGACAAGCAAGGTGTCATTTGATTTCTAAGAAATCAGAATGGCTGAATTTTGGCTTCAAAAATATAGATTTAAACAGAAAAAGGTATTTAACTCATTAAGTGGGGTATCAAAGTGAAGTGTTTTGAATGACAATCTAAATATTAATAAATATTAAATATAAAAAAGTCTGAAACAAAGTAAATTATAAAAAAAAAACAATCTATAGATATTTTGTAAACTCGCATAACATTGCATATTGCGCTGTTCTCGCCTGCAATACAAAATCAGTAAAAAGCTTAAACTTTAGCTTTTAAGCAAAAGGAAATCTCACAAATGGAATGTAGAGCTTGCTTTTAACTGTTTAGTTATATTTTTACTTTGCTATTTTATTCTACCGGTCGAGTTTATTGTTTTTTATTTTTTTTTTAATTAAATTTTATGTAAGCGTAAGAGAGTAATTTCATTTTCGCTCCTTTACTTTTTTGCGAGTTCCATAACAAGCAACAGATTAAGGATATCGCTGACAAGAAATTTATCAAATACACCACCATTTCAGAAAAGCGTAAAGCTTTTGAAGTGTTGGGTTTCATTTCAAATATCTAGTTAAGAACGCCGCTGCCTCGAATTTTCACTTAAACACCTCGGCTGTCTTCCTGAATTTAGCTCGCATTTCGTTCTGTTGTTCCCGTCCAAATTTAACTTACACGTTGCAGTCTACATTTCACAATGTGTATCTTCGGAGCGAAGACTAACAACAGTATTTCAGCGACAAGAAATTTCTAGATACACTTGTTTGTCCAGCCGGGGCTCCGCTTGTCTGCTAAAATAACCGTCTTATTTTGAATAAACATTATCTTCGCTGTTTTAGTACCGTGCTAACTTATATATATATGTCTCGTAGGTTTCTAATAGTATCACTGTTCGAAACTTTGCTACGATGCATCATTGTTGCATACATTTGGTGCAAATTATTGTTACGTGATATTTATTTTGTTCACTATTTCTATCCATATTAACCGTTTAATACATATTAGTCCAGTTGATAATTGGTATTGAATATCGAATCGATGCGATAGTTCCGTTTGTATGAATTTAACATGGTATATATATATATATATATATATAATATATATATATATATATATATATATATATATATATATATATATATATATAGCATATTGTAACATGTTATTTTGGCATATTTGTTAGTTGATTTGACTAATATTTCAATACCGATTTTCAATCTAATTTAATTATCAATATCGATCGATCGATTTGTTATAAAAGCGCCATCCTGTCTAGGTCCCCGTTTTGTAGATCGTTTACCCTTTGTCTTATTAGTAATTTTTAATTTCTATGATTAGTTGGAAATTTCACAATTTCGTTCTTCAAAATTTTATATATAAATTCTTGCTACCATTCTGCCTACGTTTTAACTGATATTTCTAAAAGATACATATATCTCCCCCGTTGTAAAAAATATTCTATGCGTCTCAAGCAATTCCCATACGAAATTACAACAGAATCGGTTCAGCTGTATCAGATTAAGTCATAAGAAAGAAATATTTTCCGTGGTAATGTCGTAAGTCTCGGGATTTCAAACTCGTTTTGTTGTATTATTTTAGTGTAAATTTGTTACTATTTATAGACGTTTACGTTTTGGGAAGGATATAGCCGTATTATATTCCTACTGTTCCTGAAATGTTTGATGCTTATACATAAGTAAGGATGAAAGTGGTCCAAGAAGCCTCCTGCCGTTAACTTCTAGCTTTCCAAAAAATACAGACGAAACTTGTTACGCGGAGGAACTGAGATGCGTAATTAAAGCGAGCGATGGTGCTTTAGTAAACGATGTCTATTTGCAGGGGGAGTTGGGAACAAGACTAAGTTGCGACGGGCCCACCGCTTCCTTCCTGCAAATGTGTAAAGAGCGGCCTGTTCGTAATGTGCGTGGCTTCCACGGCAACTGAGAAGTCGTTTAAAAATCGTTTCTTAAACAGTTTCGGGAAACGTTTTGTCATATATAAACGTGGTTGCGTCATTTCTTTGAGATTTGCAGACTGCAATTTCTTATAAATAAGTAATATTTTTGGGTCACAGGAGTATGTAGTAACTGTTTAACGTTCCTCAACGCTAAGGGGCACTTGTTATATGAAAATAAAACATTACTAATTATTAGTGCCCGGTATAGGTAGTTTAATTTTATGTACTTGCAGAAAGAAAGTCAATGTAAGCGTAACATGGATAAACCTAAAATCAGCGTGATTTGTTCTGTTTTTATTTGCTATTGGTTTCTTTACGCTTTTATTGAAAATTTTATGGTTACAACTTATTATTACAACAATAAGCTATGAAATTCTATTTAGAAAGTTAAGTATATTTTTTTTATAATCTCTGAAAATAGTAAGTTTCCAGGCATGGGCACGGCTGCTTCGGTGAGTATCTGTGTCGAATAGGACGGGAGGGATCGACACATTGTCACCACTGCGCATCCGACCTTGACTCGGCCCAGCACACGCTGGCGGAGTGCCCCGCGTGGGCCTCCGAGCGCGTCTTGGTCGCAGAGATCGGGTGAGATCTGTCTCCGCCGGCATTGATTGCGGCAATGCTGGCGGACGAGGGAGGTTGGAGGGCTGTGGCCTCCTTCTGTGAAGCAGTGCTGCTCCAGAAGGAGGCCGCCGAGCGGGGTCGGGAGATGGCCGATCCCGCTCGAAGGAGGCGGCACGGCGGTAGCACAGCTGCGGCGCCGCCGCGGGTCGCCGGTGGGCGCGAGGTAGTTGCGCCCGCGGATACGGCGACCCGGGATGGACCACGCCCCTTCCGTGGCCGGGAGGCGACGTCGGTGGAGGAAATTGGGGGAGGGTATTGTAGCCTCCCCCGAGTAGCGCTCCCCTGTATCGGCAGGGGAGCGGAGGCTGGGGTTCCCGGAAGTCGCTTGGCGTTCCCGGGGGCTCCCTACATGCCTGAGGAAGGCCACCCCTGAGGTTTTTAGTGGGTAGGTCTCCCCCCCCTTCTCCTGCGTGGGTTTGCCGTCCCATACCAGGCGCGTCCCCAGGTGGTGGATAGGGGAACGCCCCCCAGATATGGGGGGTACCGGCTTCGGCCGGCGCGGGCCAAAAACGGCGGGGAAGGGGCGAAGTCCCCCCTCTTTCTTAAGAGGGGGTGGAGCTCTCGCTCTTTGGACCCTTTATGGGTCGTGGGATGGCCGGGTGCTACCCGGCGGGCCGCTTCCATGCGGCCAGCCGCTTCAGGCGGAGGGGCTGAGGTCCCCCCTCTTTGCTGAGAGGGGGTCGGAAACCTCGCTGCTTGGACCCGTTCAGGTCGTGGGATGGCCGAGTCCTACTCGGCGGCCGCCGTTCTGCCGGCGGCGTGACAGGTGGCGCGTTCGCGCCTTGGTGCTTTCGCATTGTTTGTGGGGCCCCTCTCGGGGGGCAGTGGCCACCTTCGGGTGGCGTGGTACGGCGGACCTGCAAGGTCCGCGGCGCGGCGGGGTCGGCGGCCACGGGTGTGGCTGCCGATTAGGTCTTTGGACCCCCGTCGGGCAACCTGTGCGCTCCGGTCGGTGTCGTGGATCATGTCTCGCGGCCGATCGGAGTGTGTAGGGGCCCTGCCTTAGCCGGCCGGGCCGAGTGGAGAAAACCACGTTAAAAAACCGCAATTCCCTGCTGTTGGAGACCGCGGCAGCAGGGGGCCTTCGGGTGGTGGGCGGCGTACAGTCCACCAGCTAGCGCCAACCTGGGGTACCTCCCGACCCCCCAGTGTATATAGGGTTACCCGGGTGCAGGGGGCACCGCCCGGGTGGACTATCTCATCCCCCATACTCGTGGGATTCATCATGAAAGCTCTACAAAAAAACAAAACCGAGGAGAAGGAGGCGAGTGCAGGGGAAGTGCCTGCTGAGAAGGAAGTGGCGGAAGTTCCGGCGGCGGCCTTGGCCGTAGCCGATGATCCCGCTAGGAGACGGCGTGTCCGATCCCTACACCGGGAAGAGGACGGGAAGGCGAGTGGGAGGTCGCGATCCCATTCACGGGGGTCCATCTCAGGGGTGGAGGAAATTGGCCGCGGCGGGGACATCGTCCTGTCGTACTTACGACCGGACACGCCGCGGCCGAGGATGTCCAAAAACACCAGGACATCGGTGGCGGTGGTTGCGGGCGACGTCGACAGCGATAGCTGTATGTCGGTCGCAACCACCGATAGCGAGACGCCGCGGGCAGCGCGTAAGCGTAAATCGCTGCGTCCCCTGAACGGCAGGGGGAAGAAGGGGCGGGCAGATGGGGACGAGGACGTCCCCTCTAATGACGCTGCCGCGGAGAGGGTGGCCTCCACAACGGACATCGGGGCGGGCATGTTGGCATGCCTCTCCGATGTCGAAAAAACTGTGGAAAAGGCGAGGAGCACGAAGGCGGAGGTGGTGGGCGCAACGAGAACCGCGCTCACCACCCTCAAGACCGGGACGACCGAGCTGTGCGAGCGGGCAGAGAGGAGGGACCGGGAGAACTCCCAGGTCACCTCTACCATCGAGCAGCTCTCCGCTCGAGTCCTGGCCCTGGCCGAGGAGGTGGCCTCCCTAAAAAGGGAAAACGAGGCTCTAAAAAAGAGCCTCCGGGCCAGACCACCGGAGCCGTCTCCGGGGAGCGGGGCGCTGCGAAAGAAGGGAAAGGCGACAGGGGGTGGGCAGAAGGGAACGCCCGCTCCCGCAACATCACAGTCGCCCCAGGAGGAACCAGCGAGGCCGGCCTGGGGAGAGCTCTCCTCTTTAATGGAGAGAGAGTTCGCCCGTTTTCAGGCCGACCTTATGAGCCGGTTCTTCCCCGAGATGGGAAGACGGCCCCCGCTGGCGCATGAGCGCTGTCAGGCGGAGGAGGCTCGTCCCGGCCCGCCTGCCGCGCAGGAAGGGGGCGGGAAAAAGAAGAAGAAGAGGGGGGGGAAGAAGAAGCATAAGGCGGCTCCCCCTCCTCCCAGGCCCGTCACGATGGCCCCGCCGGCGGCACTTTCAGCGCCGGCGCCCGAGATCCCCGGGGTGACCACCTGGGCCACCGTGACAAGACGCCCAAAGAAGGCTGCCCCCGAGAGGGTCGCGGCCCCAAAAGTGGCCCCTAAAATAAAAGTGGTGGAGCCCGGTCCCCGGAGGCTACCCAAACCACCAGCCTGCGCGGCAGTGGTTGTTACGGTGCCTCCGGATTCTGGGACCACGTACGCCGCCGTCATGGGGACCGCCAAAGCAAAAATTAGCTTGGCGGCCCTAGGGATCACCGGCGGCGTACGGACCAAGAGGGCGGCAACCGGGGCCCTCTTATTAGAGGTGCCGGGCCCGGAGAGCTCCGCAAAGGCTGACGCCCTGGCGGAGCGAATGAGGGAGGCCCTGGAAGGCACGGGCGCGAAAATCACGCGCCCGTGCAAGATGGCGGAAATGCGGGTGATGGACCTCGACGAGTCCATCGCCCAAGCGGATGTGGCATCAGTCATATCCGCTGCCGGCGGGTGCTCCCCGACCGACGTTAGGGTCGGGGAAATACGCGCTGGGCACGCCCGCATGGGGACCGCCTGGGTCAGGTGTCCGCTCGCGGCCGTCAGGAAACTGACGTCGGGGCGGCTCCTGATCGGGTGGTCCTCGGTCAGGGTGCAGGCGCTCGAAGCACGCCCTCAGCAGTGCTTCGGGTGCCTCGAGAGGGGGCACGTTAGGGTTAATTGCCCTAACCGCCAGGTGGACCGGAGCACTCTGTGCTACCGGTGCGGAGAGCCGGGGCATATTGCCCGTCTCTGCACCGCGAGTGCTTCCTCCTGCCCGGTCTGCAAGGACCTGGGCAGACCGGCAGGCCACCGGGTGGGCAGCAGGAGATGCTGCCCACCCAAAAGAAAGGGGGGGTCGCCCAACCTCCCGCCCCGGCCCCGGGGGCGAGCGTAGCGATGGACGTCCAATCTTAACATGGACGTCCAAAGCACAGGGTGCAGGGTGCTCCAGGGTAACCTCAATCACTGCCGCGCGGCGCAGGATCTTATGATCCAAACGCTCGCGGAGGGTGAGGTTGCCCTGGCGGTCGTCGCAGAGCCCTACTCTGTCCCGAACCACCCAAGGTGGTTTGGGGACGACCAGGGCTTGGTCGCCATTTATTGGGCGACCGACCGACCGCACTGCACCCTGCTCGCTACGGGGCCGGGTTACGTGGCCGTGGAATGGGGGTCCACGGCCACGATAGGCTGTTACATCTCCCCGAACTGCGGCCTCGCCGCATTCGAGGCATTTCTGGACGGGGTAGCGAACTGCGTTCGCTGTTGCGCTCCCCGTCCAGTCTTCGTCCTGGGTGATTTCAACGCCCACTCGCGAGAGTGGGGCGACACCCGGGACGACGTAAGAGGGGAGACACTCCTGGAGTGGGCGGCCGGACTGGACCTCCGGCTTTTAAACCGGGGGTCAGTCAGCACCTGCGTGCGGTGGCAGGGGGAGTCGATCGTCGACCTGTCATGGGCGACTCCCTCTGCGCACCGCATGGTGTCAGGTTGGAGGGTGGCGGCGGAGGTGGTTACACTCTCCGACCACCGGCACATCGTGTTCGACGTGTCGGTGGCCCACCGCCGCCCTTCCCGCACACTCCAGGAGGACAGCCGTCCGCGACGTTGGTCCATCAAGCGGCTGGACCGGGATGCGGCCTTAGCCGCTGCCCACGTCGCGGACTGGGCGGAGGAGGCACGGATTTCGCCCGACCTCGATGTGCATGCGCGGGCTGCCTGGCTCCGGGGCACGATGACGTCGATCTGCGATGTCTCCATGCCCCGAGTCAGGCCGCCCCGGCGGCGCTCTGCGTACTGGTGGAACGAGGAGATCGCGCGGCTACGGGTTGTTGTAGTAGCCGCGCGCCGCCAGTACCTCAGGGCCCGTCGAAGACGGCAAGCCTCAGTCGACGGAGTCCTGAGCGCCAGAAGCGCGTACGGAGCCGCGGTCAAGGCGCTCGGCGTCGCCATCGCCGACGCCAAGGCGCGGTCCTGGCGCGAGCTGCTGGGGGGACTGGAGAGGGACCCATGGGGGCGCCCGTACCGGATGGTACTGGGCAGGCTCCGACCGTGGGTCCCTCCGCTGACGGAGACCCTGGACCCTCTCGTCGTGGGAAGAGCGGTGGATACGCTCTTCCCGAGGGTCCAGGACAGTCCCCCCGCCGCCCCGTCGCCCGGCCCTTGGTCGGACGACCTCCGGGTGACGGAGAGCGAGCTCGCCGGGGCCGTTTCGCGGCTCTCTGCGCGCAACACTGCCCCGGGACCGGACGGGGTCCCGGGAAAGGTGCTAGCGCTGGCGCTCAGGGCGTTCGGGAGCACGGTGAGGCAGCTCTTCACGAGCTGTCTCCGCGAGGGCGTGTTTCCCGTCGACTGGAAGTCGGCCAGGTTGGTGCTCCTCAGGAAGGAGGGAAGGACCGGCGACGTTCCATCTTCGTTTCGTCCGATCTGCTTGCTGAACGAGGCGGGGAAACTCTTCGAGAGGGTTATCTCCGCTCGTATCAGCGAGCACCTGTCGCGTGCGGGTCCCGACCTATCGGACTGCCAATTTGGATTCCGGCGGGGACGATCAACGCTGGACGCTGTCCAGCGTGTTCGTTCCCTGTCGGAGTCCGCAGTCCGATCGGGGGGGTGGCATTGGCGGTGTCGTTAGACATCGTCAACGCCTTCGGTACCCTCCCCTGGCAGGCCATTAGGGAGGCGCTCGTATACCACGAGCTGCCTCCCTACCTGCGGGCCGTGGTCGGGGACTATCTGCGCGACAGGACGATCGGCGTGATGGGACGGGACGGGATGGAAACGTCGAGGAGGGTCGAATGCGGCGTTCCGCAGGGGTCGGTGTTGGGACCCCTGCTATGGAACCTCGCATACGACGCGGTCCTTCGCACCAGCCTTCCTCGCGGCGTGAGTGTCGTCTGCTACGCTGACGACACTCTCGTCGTGACGACTGGGGCCGACTTCGGGCCGGTGCTCAGGCTTGCCGAGCTTGGGGTGGCATGTGTCGTGCGGGCGATCCGCCAGCTGGGTTTACAAATAGCGCCTCACAAAACCGAGGCGCTATGGTTCCACGGCCTTCCGAGGCGCCGGGAACCACCCAGTTGCCGGATCCGGGTGGGTGACGCGGTGGTCCCGGTGGGGCCGTACATAAAGTACCTGGGCCTCACCCTGGACCGCCGCTGGAGCTTCGAGGAGCATTTCGTGCGGTTGGTCCCCCGAGCCAAAAGGGTGGCGGGCGCATTGCATCGCCTGCTGCCCAATCTCGGGGGACCGAGGGATGGAGTCCGCCGCCTGTACGAGGGCGTCGTGCGATCCGTGGCCATGTATGGGGCTCCCGTGTGGTCGCAAGACTGCGCGAGGTCCCCCCGCTGCAGAGCTCTGCTACGGAGCCTGCAGCGGATAATGGCCATACGGATCGTACGAGGCTACCGTACAATCTCGTACGAGGCGGCGACAGTTCTGGGACGCTCCCCCCCATTCGACATCCTGGCCGACATGTACGCGGCGACGTATGCGTCGCGGCGTGTCGACCGGGGGGGCGATGGGGGGAGCGCCCTGGAACCCGCGCACGAAGTGCCTAAGCGGGAGTGGCACCGACGGATTGTGGCGGCCTGGCGTGCGCAGCTCGAATTACGGATCTGCGCGCGCCAGCGGGCCGTCGGTGCCGTACTCCCGCACCTCGAAGCTTGGCTCAACGGGAAGGAGGAGGTCACCTACCGATTGACTCAGATACTCACCGGGCACGGCTGCTTCGGTGAGTATCTGTGTCGAATAGGACGGGAGGGATCGACACATTGTCACCACTGCGCATCCGACCTCGACTCGGCCCAGCACACGCTGGCGGAGTGCCCCGCGTGGGCCTCCGAGCGCCGAGTCTTGGTCGCAGAGATCGGGCGAGATCTGTCTCCGCCGGCATTGATTGCGGCAATGCTGGCGGACGAGGGAGGTTGGAGGGCTGTGGCCTCCTTCTGTGAAGCAGTAATGCTCCAGAAGGAGGCCGCCGAGCGGGGTCGGGAGATGGCCGATCCCGCTCGAAGGAGGCGGCGCCGGGCTCGGTAGCACAGCTGCGGCGCCGCCGCGGGTCGCCGGCGGGCGCGAGGAAGTCGCGACCGCTACGGCGACCCGGGATGGACCACGCCCCTTCCGTGGCCGGGGGGCGTCGTCGGTGGAGGGGACCGGGGGAGGTGGTAGCTTCCCCCGAGGAGGGCTCCCCTCTAGAGAGGGGAGCGGAGGCTGGGGGTTCCCGGAAGTGGCCTTTGTGTTCCCGGGGGCTCCCTACATGCCTGAGGAAGGCCATCCCTGAGGTTTTTAGTGGGTAGGCCTCCCCCTTCTGGGGAGGAGAGCCCCACATAACCCCGGCTCGCCACAGCCGGGGTATGCAATTTAATGCATTTTCCTCAGGGGAACAAAAAAAAAAAAAAAAAAAAGGTCTCCCCCTTCTGGGGAGGAGAGCCCCACATAACCGCCGGCTCGCCGCAGCCGGGGTATGAAATTTAATGCATTTTCCTCAGAAGAACAAAAAAAAGGCATATTCATACTATTGATGTCACAAAATCGCAAGTACATAAAATTACCTATTCCAAGCACTACTAATTGTACAGAATTACTAAAAACATTATTAAAAAATATATATTTAAATTATACACAATATTAACAGCTCTACAAAAATTAATTTAAAATAATCGATCTTTGTTGTACGAATATGCCACTTTTTTGAGGTTACATTCAAACTCTCGATACGTCAGAATAACGTTGTTTTCTTTTTATTTTGAAATGTATAAATAATTTTATACAACTTGGAGACTTTTTGGCATCAATTGAATTTAAGGTTTATAAGAACATAAAGATCTACTTATACAAAAATTGAAATTAGGAGATCTTTAAAACTCATAAGGCCTATTTTTATTTCCGTTTTTCATTTGTCATGTACAATATTATAATACGTATCTTGATTCAATCACGTTATATGTATTACATTGAAAGTGGGAGAGCTTTAAAATTCATATCTATTTTTATCTCCGTTTTTCAATCGTCATTTACAATAATTTAATACATATGTATTTTAATTCAATCACGTTGTATACTCAGTCGTATGTATGCATACCAACTATACTTCGTTTATTTAAGCAAACGAATAAATGTAAACAAACCAGTTTTAGGGTTATCACAACTCAATTCAAAAAATCGTCAATTATCTTGTCGTTATCTTGTATTTGTAAAATGTTTTTCATGACTGATCCATTATAATATTTTTTTTCTACCCCATACTACTACAAACAGTTAAGAAACTTTCACATAAATGAATTTATAAAATAAAAACATAATTAATTTTACTTGATAACCCTATAATCATGATGACATGGGTGACATTCAGATGTAATAAACATTTTCGGTTATAGTCGGCACTTTTATACTCTCAAATTTTGTTTTATTATTATTACTTATTATTTATTTAGCATCTTATTCTGTTTTAGTAATTTTTCTTGTACACAAATATTACCAAGATGAATATATTCAACTTATAAATGCACCCTACGGGGTAAGAACCATCAAGACCCTCTAGCCTGGTGAGACCTGACCTTATTCCTAAAGCCTGTGGTGGCCCAGGCAGGCTTCCGGGCGTAATATATGTATATAATAGCTTTCTTTTATAGTGTACTAGTGGTTTGCACCATCTTCGCACGGTGGACATAGATGTTTTCCCGTGGTAAAAATCATATTATATTGGAATGTTCTTAAATGACATTATTGTATCTGGCCGCAATGCATATGAACATATTAATAACTAGCTTTTGCCCGCGACTTCGTCCGCGTGGAATAGTGACTTCCGGCAGATTTTTTATTTCGACCAAATTTGGTACCATAAAAACGGTCATTGTGACTAAACCTTAAAAGATAGACATATGCCGTCGCGGACTTTTTTTTAGATCATGTATAGAGGAATAATTCTTTCATACATATTTTTTGTGTATCTTGAACCGTTTTCGCAGCGCACGCAAAGAAAGCCTTCAAAAATGAATAATTTTCCCCGTTTTTTACACATTTACCGCTCTGTCTTTGCTCCTATTGGTCATAGCGTAATGTTATTTAGCCTATAGCCTTCCTCGATAAATGGACTATCCAACAAAAAAAGAATTATTCAAATCGCACCAGTAGTTTCGGAGATTAGCGCGTTCAAACAAACAAACAAACTCTTCAGCTTTATTATATTAGTATAGATAAATTCTCAGTAAAGAAGTTTTTAGTCTATATTACCCAGTTTGAATGCAGCTTTCCAATAGTGAAAGAATTTTTGAAATCGACTTAGTAGTTTTTGAGTTTATTAATTACAAAAATACAAATATTTCCTCGTTATAATATTAGTGTAGATATACTAGCTTTTCGCCCGCGGCTGCGCCAGTCATATATTCAATTTTCCTATGGTAAAAAGTAGAATGTCTTTTCCCAGGTCTCACAATACGTACCTCTGAATCAAATTTCATCCAAATCGGTTCAGCGTGAAAAGGTAACAGACAGAAAAACAGACTTTCGCAATTATAATTTTATTAGGGATCACTCAACAATCTGACTGCGACAGTCAGTCAGAAATAAATTGTAAAATACTACTACGCTATAATATTAAACAGGTAAGTAGGTATCGTGGTACCTACTTACTAATTCGAAAGCAATAAAACTGTATTATGATAGAAAAAGGTTATTGATATATGCCTGTCAGTGGTTGCTAGGCAACACTTTGTTAGTAAACATTCGTTCGCTTATTTGGCTCAACTATAGAGAGTTATTAATTGCTTATCCCATAGCAACAATCTACAAGATTGAATATACACACTAAGAAAATATCTACAGTAAATCAACATAAATTTTGTGGTAAAATCTTTATTAAACGTACTAAAATTATTACCAGAATGGCAAGTGAATAACACTGAATAAATAGAAATCGCATAAATATTTGCACCAAGATAGGAAAATGTGGATTCGCGGAATGAAAACAATGTGTGCATGTAATGCGTAATAGAAATTTCCTGTTACAGTTACAGAATTTGTTCGGCTGTTATTTCATTGCATGTGCTCATTTTAATGAGATAAAAAATAATATGACAGCGAAATTACTATTATTATTTTAAAAGAACCTGCATTTTGTCACAGTGCCTTCATACAAGGAATGTATGCATGTCGAGTTATTGAGTGTAAGAGATCATAAAGTTTCCCAGGACATGTAGTGCCAAATAAATAAGAATTGAATTCTTGCTGAAAGTCAAACGATTCATTGCTCCGGTTTGTTGATCTATGATCGCAGCTTTAGATATATTTAGATTTTTTATATTTGATATTAATTATTTTTACTATTCTTGATTGAGAGGAAACCAACAAATGAGTGATCATTTACATTTGGTCATTGAGTTATATGTCATGTGATTAACAAGACTTTTATTATGAGTAAGTACAATATGTTTAATTTCAAATATTTAATTTATTGTAGTTAAGACGAGTTATTATATATGTGTATTATAGTTAAGAACTTAAGAAGTTTATTTAGAGAAAAAAGAAGAAAATTTAAATTTTACGCAAAAAAAATACACCAAAAGAAATATTTATATAATAGTACTTTTAGGAACCTTTTGGTTACCACCAGTCATAATTTGTGAATATGACTTATCAATAACAAATCAGATTTAGTTATCGAGTTAATTGTAATATAGGTACTTATTTTTTAAAAGTAATTTAATGTTAAATTTTTTGTTAAGGTAACCTTATAATTAATTTATCCCACATGTAGTTGCTTTTGATTTTTTTACTTACGATTGGGAACTGTTGGCTTCATCTCATGTGGTAGTAACGATAATAAGGACGAGGGAGCGTAAGTGAGCACCTGTACTCGTCCATAACTATTAGGAAAATTATCTTATAAAAAGGATGAAGTGAATAATTTCAAAATTTAATATTTTTTGTTAAGACGATGATGGTTAGTCAGAGGGGCTCATAGCGCCATCAATCTAACATATGGAAAAATATATCTCTATCTAAGAGGAATCGAACTACGGAAATTCTGGTCATCATTTGGTTGTCACAACTACCACAAGTTGGCAAAGAAATCTCTATTAGAAATAAGTTGTAAACATACTCTCTATTACACAATACCTATTGGTTTATAGTCTATAGGAAGTACAGTCAGCAGAACATCAAGGTGAACAATTGAAGTATGAAAACAGTCATAATTACGTAGAAAATATAGATGGTCTCAAGGTTAATATGTGTATTCAAACTCGCAGTCAACAAGTGATATTTAATAATAAATAAGGTTTATAGTTGAGAGGTTATCAAATTTGTTTTGAATAAAAATGTCATCAAATGTATACTTACTTAATATATGCAATGGTTGCTCGTCTGCGGTTACGTCTAGTGGAAACATTTATCCATGCCAGTCCATTTCTATTGATCTTAGTTTCATGTTATATCATAAATAACCTTCCGTCTTAAATGGTCTATTCCAAACTAAAAGAAGCTTTCGGTTCTAATTAGTAGAGTTCGAGATTAAATTAATGATGA
The DNA here is from genome assembly GCA_036419045.1 of Scirpophaga incertulas. Classification (NCBI taxonomy): domain Eukaryota; kingdom Metazoa; phylum Arthropoda; class Insecta; order Lepidoptera; family Crambidae; genus Scirpophaga; species Scirpophaga incertulas. The sequence continues at coordinate 9,311,126 of CM071637.1, read as the reverse complement.
TGCTATCAATTTGGGTCCGTTGACCTTGAGATTAGACACTAGACTTCTGATTTCGAATTCAAAGTCACTGACCGCTCAACAGCTGCCGCATATTGTATTAAATGACACGACCATTATTTTCGTCCAAAATTTAACTACGATCAGAATCCAAATCAGAAGGAGAAGTGTCATAGGTAGTTGGTGAATCGAAATTTTGCGCCCCTTGTAACAGGCAGCGGGCAATTATACTTTAAAATTATCATCAACTCCACACAAAAAAAATATTAGATAGAACTGGAGTATGTCAATGTTGTTTTCCTATTTTAAAGCGCAACCGACTGAATTTACCAGAAACAGTCCTCCCAGAAAACTCCAAAACTTTTTCTTCTAGTGAAGTCGAAGCAGGAAGACGTGAACAAACTCTGGGGAAAATTGATACAATAAGAACATGTTATTCATATATTGATATTGTCACATCACTCCCTGGCCCGGCTAAGACAAGGCAGTGTTGCGATCAGAAAATAAAACTAGTACAAGATATTAACGAAATATATTTACAAGAAATTTAGAAAAACACAACAACAGACAACAAAGAGTTAAGTGTATGCTTCTTTAATGATAGATACGGTAACTTTAATAAAAACCTAGAAACCATATCCATCATCTTTAAAAATAAATTTACATAAAATTATTATATACATTTTTTTTCATTACAAAGTATTGAATTAGTTCTGTGTCAAAACTTCAAGGTCGAACCCTAGAGTCACCATCCGCTCCGTCTTTTGTATTATTAGTGTAGGCTTATTTAAAGAGTCACCAACCGCTCTGGTGTAGGCTTAAAAAACCGGTTGCCCTGTCATATTGGCACAAAATAAGTCAATAACTATGATTGACAACCTAGTGATGAGTATCTAAATGTTACTCACACGCAGCGTCACACACTAAACAACATAAAAATTTACAAAATTTACATATCTATAAAATTTATGTGCATAACTTATATACTACTACTTAACCTAACAAACTAAACCTAAACTCTATATACAAAGAAAATACTTACAAAATATACACGAGGATATGAGTGGAGCATCGGCCCTTCGAACTCATACCTCATGGTCAGATCCCTCATGACCAGTCCCTACTGCACAGATGAAAATATGCATCCCCAAAGACATTACTCGCCTTTTACGAGACCCGTGTAGGGGTGGTGCTATTCTACTCCGGAACCACACAGAGAATGTAGACATCAATAGGTAAGTTAGTTAGATAACTTACAGGCATTTAAGTAATAAAATATATATCCATCAATAGATCAATTATCAATAGATCATTTATCTAGATAACAAAATAATCTTAATAATCAAGATAGAGTTATATCAATATCAAAATAATCCCTCCTCAGCCTCGCCTAAAAAATACGAAAACACATGACGAGATATAACAAAACACAACTATATGCATACTACCTTTATAAAGAAAACAAATGCGCTTACCCATAAAAAAGTAATATAATACAAACATCCAGCTTAGATCTTCGTATACAAATTGGTGGTACATACTGCAATTATAATAAATTATGTGTTAATAAATACTTATAAAATATACAAAATAACATAAATATATATGGTTTTGTATTTCTATGAAAAATATATAAACTTACCCGATCGACAAGTTACAACTGTTTTGAGTATTAATTTTTATATAATTAATATTGCATTTATCTTATTCACTATAAAATGCTATATTTTTATTGTATTAATATCGTTTTATTGAAAATATTTATCATTTATAAACATATCTCAGCAAGCCGCTGTAAAAACGCCAAATCCCCGCAAAAAAACAAAAAAAGATCGAAATATTTTCACCAGCGCCGGGAAACGCTGTCACCGCGTATGTGTCTAAAAATATTGATTAAAACCTACAAGGAGGTTTTAATCAGTAGAAGTATTTACGTGTTTATTTACTATGCGCCTATTTGATAAATGTATCTAGGTATGGTTTATTGACTATATTTATTTATAAATACAATAAGAATATGTCTAATATAATAAGTAAGATTAAATACATAAAAGTAGGTAGATACTTTATATTATATACACGTATGTAATAAAAATACACCGTTATAATATGACAAGTACATTTATAAACAGGAAAATCAACATTTGCAACAACTTAGTAATTATCTTTGCTTAGAATTTCAAGATAAGTTAACACTTGGAGTGTTCAATACTTTCTATAGATGGAATCGGGGAACCACCTGCTGATGTAAAGCGAATGCGGTAAGCCGGATTCTGAGCGAACTGTTTAATATAAAACATATAACTGCATTAGCAGAGTGCTTGATGCGTCATATCGGTAGTTTCTCAGTAATGTACAACACATTCCACGGTTATTAGTAATTTCACATGGGTAACATTGTACCTATACAGTTATTTTGTATCGCGGACAATGTATGCTATAAATGAGATACTCGGCGAGGTGTCGGCACACAAATATTTCAACCCTCGCCATGAAGAGTCTAGTAGTTCTCGCAGTATTTGCAGCTTTGGCTGTTTTGGTTTTCTCTGATGATGGACGCGACGTATTTCAAGGTAGGTATTTGTAACAAAATAATTTATTTTTAAATATCTTTTAATTATACATATATAAAATAAATATATTGGTGGGTGTCGATTTCAAGCATTTCTCGACTTTTTCTACAAGTGGTAAATTAGTATGCGGTTGATATCATTAATAATTAGTGTATCCATAATAACTTGTGCGTGACCCTAAGGTCAACAACGTTCCTACAATAATACTATTATTGGCGTTCCTATTTATATTAAAACTTTTTCAAATGTCGATAGATTAAATTGACATTAACATTTATTTGCTTTTTATTGATATAAACGTTTATGGTTTCAATTAATTAAACTTATGAAGTAAATTAAAGATTGTTCAGAAGATGATAAATACAAAACGCTAATGCATACAAATATTTACGCCAACAAAATAATCACATGTCCCCCTTTTGATGTGATTCCAGGCCATTCCATTGTCAAGCGTGCTGGTGGCTGCGACCCAGCAGGTTGCACCAAGTTTTGCCGCAGTCTAGGCCACGCACGCGGCGTCTGCATCGGAACCTACTGTCAGTGCCGCATGCGTAGGAGACGGTCGCTTGAAGATGCCGATTTAAGCATAGGTAACCATTAGATAACTAACAATCGATTCAAGCCGTAGGGCCCTTATGTCCAAGGCTTAGGCTGAGTTTAATTGGTAGGTCACGGGGTCAGACCGGTCTGGCCACGTGCAGGCCAACATAACCTCCGTGACACTTGCCGTTGCGGTGGTATCTTGGGTAGATTTCGTGCTCCTTAGTGAGGATTCTCACAGTCTCTCTCCTGAAAAAAAAAGATAACTCACTGACTAATATAGTCTATCACTGCTGGATGATAACTGACATGTTAATTTAATTAAATTAACTTAATACATTTATGAAATTGATTTTTGTTATTGCTTATTTTAAACAATTTTATATGCCCCTGCCCTATAAGATAAAGTGATTTATTACTTTGAACTGTCATAGTATTAAGGATAAATTTCAAGATGGCGGTTGTTGCACGATAAACGCTTTATTATATTCTGTTTCATTCCTCATGCTACGGGGGATAATCGCAAATGAAAATGACAAGTCGCCTTTAGAACTTGAGACAGATTTTTGAAATCAAATTACAATTGGTATTCGATATCGAAAAATCTTATTCGTATTTACAAATATTCAAATTTATGGTCTTGTACTAGTTTCTGTTACTATACTCTTTTTCATTTAACTTCGATTGATTGTTAAATAGTGAAATGAACGAATTTTTGTATAGACGTTGATTGATTGATTTACGTGATATTCATCGTGGCTTTTATAAATTAATCTGTTGTTATTGTGCATCAGTTTATTTGACAACGCTGAATTCGAAGGATTGAAAATTATAAGAGATCTTTCATTATTTGATAGCACATTTATATTAAGGAAGGCAATAGGTGATATATCATAATGCTTTGATCCATAGTTTAATGTTTCTAAGACGCGGGAAAATTATTTCATAACCAAATTGAATGTTAGTTCTGTTATATGTCAGTGCTAATATAAATTATAATCAAATTTATACGCGGGCAAAATCGAGGAGTTAATCGATTTACAAGTGAGAAATAGTTATTGATTTTATAACTTTTTTTATTTAAGCATTATAGGAAATATATATTTTTGCATTACTTTTTAACTAAAGTGTAAGTTTTGGTTACAATTTAATCTCCGAATTAGGATATTTAAAACTAAAAAAATATATTTAAAAATAAAAACAAAGAGTACTTAGTGTTGTTTTGTTTATATATATTGTTTTGTTTATATTGACTACACTTTATGACTACTAATTTGATATCCTTCAAAACTATGTTATTAGTTATTTTAATGTTTATGTTTAAAGTTTATGTGTAAAAATTTCGTAAAGTTTGCTCTTTTGCTTATTAAATAAATAAAGAAAAGTTAGTATGAAATATGCCAAATTCTTTGAAATCACCATACAAAACAACAATTTCATACTTTAACCCTAAATATTTTAGTATATCAGGACGCGATTTCGTAAATAATTTGTTGTTGTTGCTTGATTATTCGTTACTTGATTGTCGAAATTGAAATCTGTTATATCCTAACTATAAATTAAAATCTGTAAGCAAAATATATCGGCTTAATAATTCTTTTGTGGAAATTTGTATGATTATTTTTTTTTTTTCCTCAGGAGAGGAGGCTGAGAATCCTCATGGATACCAACGCAACAGGCAAGCAGGGATGCGTTGATTATGTCGGACTCCTGGTGAATCGAGGCGGCTCGATCCATCAGACCTACCGACTAAACTCAGCCTAGCCTTGGCCCTAGTGGCCTTATGGCTTGTACGGAAATTGTATGATTATTAACCCATTTCTTTTTTAACAGAGGAGTCCCATGTCATTGAGAAGAGGGACACAATTCAAGCGCCCTTGCCTTTCCCTCCATGCGTATTCTATGAGTGCATCGCCAAGTGCCGTAGGAATGGATACAAAAATGGAGGATACTGCACGATAAACGGATGTCAATGTGTTCGATGAAGAGGAGAATACTAACTTATACTTTTTAGTTGCTAAATCGGAAATGATGTTTGTGATAAATTTAAACAGAAAGTTAACTCCATGGATTTGTTGTATTAAGTATTAAAGGCTTCTTTAGTCGTATAAAAGTCTGATGCTTCGAACACTAGTGTTGTTATTTTGTAAAACTTGGAATGTGATAAATTGGAAAGTAATTAAAAAGTTTTCCTAATCCGTTTATTTTTTTTATTATACATAGTTAAAAATCAATTGTCTTATTTATGGATCATTAATGTGGGATAAAAACTTTAGTACAACAAACACTAATAATACTAGCAACCATTACAAATTGCTGCCTTTCTCCGTTGACACTTGATAAATTGCGTGTTATAGTGATTTTTCACTTTAATATTTTACTAATAGTGTAACACTGCAGCTGCATCATATAATATTGACGAAGACTTAAAACGATTACTTAAATTAATAGGTAAAATAATCAACTACGATATTAAAAAATATGTTATTACATTTTACATTTGTATGCTAGCTGAAGCTAAATGTGAGAGCCTTTCCGCATATAATATTACCAACATAGATATAATACCACTTGTAATGTCAATTTTTTTTTATTATAATGTGTTTGCTTATGTGCAACGGCTCAGAATCATTGCATGGCTATGTAAATAGTATTGTTGGCTCAAAGAGAATTGTTCAGTTCCATACATCAGGCACCACGCAACTTAGTCAACTTATGTGACGTTCTTCATATAGTACAGTCAATCTGTAGGTTTAGTGGTGAAAAATTACCTCAAGGGTAAGGCTTGTTTTTTCTGTTGTAACATGACGTCACTAAGCTACATTGGCGATGGGCATGTTCAACTCGTAGCAGTTTTTTGAAAAACTCAAAATAACCTCAAAAAGGAATTTGTAATGCATTTTTCTCGATTTGTATTTTAGAAACTTTTTTTTTACTGTAATTATAGAGGGCGTTAAGTACTACAATTTAAGTCATTGTTGCAATGTCATACAACAAAAAAGGTGGCGCTAAAGTATCAAAAAAAGTGTTTTTTCACTTTTTCACCCTGAAAATATAATTTTAATGAAAATCTTTAAATGGAAAAGTTATTTCTTATGTTATTCTAAACAACTTTTGTAATAACAACTTTTTTGTATAACTTACCGTTTTCAAGATACAGTCTATGTAACACAACACAGTGCTACCAACGGCAAATTTTTCGGTCCTATTGAGACTTTCTCCGTTAGCGTCGGCACAGTTCTGACAAAAGCAAAACCGCATTATTGGAATACCTGCGCAACCTATAACTTGACCTAGAACTTGAACCAATGTAGCTTAGTCATACTTAGACGTTATTTTGCAACAAAAAAAAAAAGACTTACCCTTAGGGTAATTTTTTCACTAATACGATTTATTTGACGACATATTGACTGTACTAATAGAATAAGTGAAGAATACGCGTTATAATCCGCGTCCACGTCGCGCTCGCGCCGCTGTCATTTTCTGTTTGACACGGATTAACTGCTTGCGCTGTCTCGTTCGCATACAGTATCGCTTGATATGGCTCATTGGTGGCTTAGTTGGTTATGGTGTCAACACGGTTTGTCAATGTCGAATACTGGCGGTCGCACGTATCGAAAAAAAAATTATTAAAATAATAAAAAAGAAATCTTTATGGCTTAGTTTCTATAAATAAACCGATATATACTAACTTTCGTAAAAATGAATCCAGTAAGTTATCAATTTATTACTTACAAACATATCTTATATTTGCGTATATACCTTTTCTAGTATAAGCAAATTGGCTCAACATATAAATAAAGAATTTACAAACTTGACTACAGTATTTGATTTGGTTGGAGTTTAATTTTTTTGGAAACATCACCTGTCATATTTGGGCGCCGCCCAATTTGTCAGCGAGCAATTCGCGTGTCGAAACGAAACCCGTCGCCATTGACATTCAAAGAAACTTCACAACAAAGATATTGCAGCCCGCTCGGTCTGGTAGTTTCATTGTCAAGTCGAGTAGATAATTCCATGTTAAAGGCAGTTGCTCAATTTAAATTAAATAATAAGTATACAAGGCTTGATTCTATTTAAATGGGAAAATACTAGTACGCTTCCCAATAACCGTTGAGACGCGAGAAAATTTCATTATTAATTTAACTTCGGCAGAGTCCTTTGATGTGAAAAGTTAAATGATTCTAGAGATCTTATTTTATGTTGGACTCGTACAAAGTTGAACGATATAAGCGATCTGACGCAAAAGTCTTTAATAACGTAATTATTAACAAGAAATTAATTCTATTTCAAGTCTTTTTACTAAACGTTTACCTAATTGAATTAAACTTTTATGCAGGTCAACATTAACTATAACTTTTATTCTTCGTATTATTTACATTGATAAATTAAATAAAATATAACTGCTACGTTAATGTCTTGAGACGTCATTTAATGTTGATGTATAATTAAGTCACGTGTCATCTTATATTATTGCTATGGAATAGAAAGAGGTGTGTAAAATAAAATGACCATTCACATTTTAAAGGCATCAAAGGCATAACATTTGTAATGTTACGCCTTTGAGGTCACTTTATCGATGTGCGGCAGGGAAGTTCTGACATCCAAATCAAAATATGTTGTTTGTCCCAAGTTCTGAAGAGTATATGCTCGAAGTATGGCCGTGGTGATTGATATACAGGTTCATCCCATTACTTAAGTCAGTGCACCTAACAGTTTTCTATGTCTGCTGAATATTTCAAAAAGTTACTTCGGAAAATCGTCTTATCATTCATTAAATGTCGAAATTGCTAAAGAGCGTGTAGTAAATGCGAGAAATTTTGAAATTGTTATTGTTTTCATTTTGTGTGATATATCTATTGACAAACACGTAGATAGTCCACCTGATAGTAAGTGGTGACAGTCAGTTATAGTTCACGTGGTTCATGTGTGATTTTCAGCAAATCTGCAACCCCCACAAAACGTACGTTGCCAACTCTTTTGACGGAAATATATATTTGTTAGTTGTTTTAACTTGTATCGGAGCTTGGGTTCAGACTGTGTATCTGAAGCCGGCTTCCAACTGACGACTCAATGATACAGGGAGAAAAAAAAATTACCCTTGCCGGTTTTCTTGCTGATTCTTTTCAGTACAAGGTCTCCCGCCGTAGACTTGTGAATCAATGGCGTAGCATCTTTAACATTCAAAAGTGATTGTAAAATCCTATTTGAAGAATAAATTTTTGATTGATTGAACACATGACATAAATGTAAAGTAAGAGTTTCTAGTAATTTCACTGGCTTATAATTTGTCACAGTGGTTTAGTCTCCTGACTTTTATGCTAGGTCAAGCCTGTATTACAAAAGTCAGTGGTTCGGTAACAGAAGTAGCATTTGTAAACTCATGTACGGTGAGATAGACGTGACACGGAACATCTGAGACTTAAAACTAAAACAATAATAATAGAGAAAATATAAAAAAAATAAAGTTATGATAGAAAAATTTGTAAATAGATATTCTTGTCACTTACAATATTTTTATGTCTCATGAAACACCTTATCCAAATTATATATGTATATATATATATATATATATATAGTATTTAAATTAGTAATACAACGTAGCGCGTAATACAACAGAACGTAACTCAAACTCAAATCTCTGCTCAGTTAGAAAGAGATGGTGCTATTGATCCCATATAGCGACATCCCTTACTAACTGTATTCGAGATTTGAGTTTGAGTCTCGTTCTGTAATACGGGTCTAAGATCCGAAAACTCCTTACCTTATGCTGTGTAAAATGCAATATTAAAAACAAAACGAACTATAACACATTGATAATATTGTTACAGAGATTTTTCTTATTCTTTTTTTGTTACAAATTAAATAAATTATTTAATGAGTGCAAGATTCGAAAGTCGGAAAGGGTACGGTGTATTCTCCGTAGCAATCCAATAATCGTTATTGTGTCTACAGCCAACTAGTATCTTGTGTCTTAACTCCTGACTTTTCATTTTTAACGAGGTGGAATGCTGTTACGCATCGTATCTGTCAATGGCTAATTAACAGGTGTGTGTGGGACTCACCCGACGAGAAGCAGGTCATATCCACTGAATCACCTCGATGTCCATTCTGTCCTCATTTAGGTGATCTGGGTACTGGAAGCTCAATTTCTCCAGATCACCCGCGTGCAACCCGGCCAGCTACGGGTTGGGTATTAACGCCTGTGGGGGACTACCGTGGACATGGAGTTAATACCCAGACGGGGAGCTTTTGCATGCGCGCTTCAGGAGTCACCTAAGCGCACAGGCCATAGTGGCCTTGGGTGGTCATCGAGGAGCTATAAGTACTCGCCCTCTACTACTCAGCCATCTGCGTCGGATGTGAGGGGCGTAAGGGTCGTTTTCCCACCCCCTCTCCGCTGCTTCATTCTGAGAAATAATATTTTCACAGAAGGAGGCTACAGCCTCCCATTCTCTCCCGCTTTCCACCATATATTAACTCCTGACTAGGGATGTCAATTGAAAGATTTTGCTTGCATTTCGAAATCAGTTATCTCTGAACGTATTAAGTTACAAGGTCTCAGTCAAGCACCTAGGGTCCATCTAATATCTTATAGTGTATAACTTAAAATATTATTTCGCAGGCCCGGAAATAGTTTGTGGAAATATTTTAACGTTATCGTTTTTGTAGTTGCATCATTCAATTTGTCGATAATATCACTGGAAGAAGATGAGTTTAATCTACCTATGAAGGAATCTCACCATTCCTCGACATCGGCTCTACGTGTGGAATTCACTTAATATATGGACTGAATGAGCATTCGCTCTGCACGTCTAGAAACGTTCTCTACAAGCCATAGAGCATAAAATACAGTAACGCGGACGCGTAACTGAAAAATATTGTAAACATAATATACACTTTAATAAACTTCTTGTGTGACATCGTCTTTGTCAATTGATTTTCATAAAGAATCTGCGTTAAGACCTGGCAATCTCAGATTCCGGATATTACAAAATATGAGCTGAGTATTCAATTTATACCGTGTGATTCTAGTACGCCTGTAACCTACGTGTGGACCTTCATCGAAAATGTTGGAATAATAAATCACTATATCTTTTCAACAAAATCTTGTTATGCACTAAAAGTTTTACGTATTTTTTGAAATCATCTCCGTTAAGAATAGAAGAATATCTCGAAGAATACAAGAAAAACGTAGGGAAAAATACATTTATTTATTATTTAGTTTTGGAAGTCCACCGTCTTGCATATTGGATAGCTAACGTTTATTCATTAACAATTAGGCGGTACGCCGTTCGTCGAGTTAGCTAGTTGATACAACTAAAGTTATATGAAGGTAAGATATATGTAATGTAACTAAAACAACACGTCAACCTTTATGTTTGTAGTATGAAAACTGCCGCTAGTAGAAACTAATTAAGAGTTGTCTCAAAGTCATTATGTAAAGTTTATCAGGATAAGTCTTGAACAAGCATGTGCCGAGAAAGACAGTGTCAATAAGCCCGTAAGGTAGATCTTTAAGCGTTGATCGTTAATTGTTCTATGCAGGCCCGATCAGTGTAGAGATTTGAAATGATGATGATGTTTTTTTCCTCTTCCCTGTGGAGGAGAGGGTGAGAATCCTCATGGTGTCATCCTTATCCGCAACCAAGTGTCACGGTGATTATGTCGGACTTCAAATCTACCTATTGACTAAACTAAGCCAGATGCCTCTGCCGTAAGGGTTTGGATGAAAGGATGGTAATGTTGATGTTGATGATTCGTTTATAAGGAGAGAGTGAACAGGCATCTTTTGGTCAAGTATGGTCAAGTATCGTCAGCATCAAAAGTAGCTTAAACATACATCGTAATAAATTGTTTGATATCTTCATAAATGACATAGTGACATTATGACATGTTACTAAAGTATTAAGGTAATTGTGATGCTGCGAGAGTACCATCATAGATGGACACCGTCTTTATTAATGAGACAGTCATTTTTATAATTAACATGATAATTTCATGAAGAAATTCAATACCAGTTTTACTAAGTTTGTGAATCTTGAGTATCAACTTGCACCATTCAATCAATCACTTAGCCAATCATAGTCCATTGCTGGACATAGGCCTCTCCCAATTTGCGCCACAACACCCGGTCCTCCGCCTTCCGCATCCAGTCCCCTCCAGCGACCTTCTTCAGGTCGTCAGTCCACCTGGCGGGGGGGCGTCCTACTTTACGGCTGCTGAGTCGCGGTCTCCATTCAAGAACTCGTCTGCTCCATCGGCTATCAGTCCTTCGGCAAACGTGGCCAGCCCATTGCCACTTCAGCGAGCTTATTTTGCGAGCTATGTCGGTTACTCTGGTTTTTTGTCGAATGACCTCATTACGAATTCGATCCTTCAAAGAAACTCCGAGCATAGCTCGCTCCATAACCCGCTGCGCGACTTTAAATTTGTGGACTAACTCGACCGTTAATGTCCACGTTTCGGCGCCGTAAGTCATAACCGGTAGGACGTAGTAATATATATAGTTAATAGTTATGGTGAAAGAACGTATCGGATATCGTAATATTATTATCGTCTCCTTTAAATTTCTTTACTCCAAGGCATATCTAATATCGGGCGGAGCTCCAGCGCGACAAAAAGCCTATCGATCAAGCCACACTTCCACCTGGGTTCAGCTGGCAAGCCCATGCGTGATACGCGTTAAATACCAACGAATCGAGAAATTCTACATGACAGTTTCAACCCAACATTGTTAACATTAAAGTTCAATATTGAATAATAGCTGCGCCAGGATATGTGGTACGCTGTTCGTTTTGTCTATTCGACTGCTTTTAGTACAGTATTGGTTACGCTAATGTTATTGTTTTTCTGTACAAGCATATCGTTATGGTCATGTGATCATTTTGGTCATGTACAAAAAGCCTTATAAGAAAGCTCAAAATCATATAGTCTGAAGAAGCAAATTAAGTGGCAATGGACAGGGCACATTGCACTTGGAGCAAAAAACTCAGCAACCAATTGAGATCACGACGCAATTTAGTTGCACAAGAACCATTACTCGTCTTTTTTCTTTTATATAAAATAAGTTGCAAGCAATCAGACGATGCTCGATGTGTCAAATTGACAAATTTTGTCAAATTGTTATGCTAACGAATTGAAGTAACGCGTTGTTAGATAGGTCAGTGCATTTAGAAAACTTAGAAATGTTTTGTATAAGACGGTATGATGCTAGATTAAATTGATAATAGTTATCATCATAGTCTACTCAAAAATATGCATATCACTAATTCTGACATAAATACTAAACTGAAATACGAGAATATAATGATAGTTGTGAATTAAAATCATGTAAAAATCTAACTATATTTGGGCTTAACAAATCTAAATCTCATTTTGTTTTCAACCTACATGAAAACGCTTTAAATTGTCTGTTATAAATTGTGCCAAATTGATTAAAAACGCTTCGTTTTCTAACATTAATCAACCTTCCATTCCCTTAAAGAAACATTTTGGCCGCGTTTCTAAATTACGCAACAAGTTCCTTGATATTGTTTGCACTTTTTTTATCCGTAGTATAAACAACGTTTCCTTTTTCTGTTTATATATATTATATTTTTTAATATCTGTCTGTAAAGATGTTCAGCAGTTGTAGCTTTGATAATAGGCATGTCTACCTGAAGCTTTTCCGGGCTTTTAGTCACTGTCGATATTTAACCAATTTCTTTAAAATCTATCTACTGTTATTGCTTTATCGAATAACTGTCTCGCTCCTGCCTTGGTAGTTTTGCCTACGTTTTTCTATTTCGTAGAAAATTTTGATAGCATTGGTGTGCCTCGGAATCGGTTTATTAGTTATTGAGGAATATAGGAGAACATTTTCAACTGTATTTACACTTATTGTCAGATGAGATTAAGATAAAGAAATTCTTCGTTGAACATAAAAAATATTAAAACGATATGCATTACTATAATAATTATCATTATAAATCTAACTATTATTACAGCTTAGATTACAGCTTAGTAGAATATTTACATTTGTTTAGTAATATTCTAAATCTCTTGAATCATCCTTATCTTCTTCATTATTCGTTTATTATTATTTTTCATGTAATATAATTTCCACTTAATATTGGATCAGCGTGGTTCACTATGGTATTTATTTAGTCAGAGTAGGCTCAAGTCCCTTGGTGGGGCCAAATATGAGCTTATTTAATATTTACTCAAGTAGTCTGCTGTATTAGAACTTCAAACATAAAATTATCGTGTGATATACAAATTAAATATTATATTTTATATAAGAGTGAGGAGCAATTACCTGCAATGTTTCGTTTATTTTTTAAGGACATAAAATTTGTGAAATGCATTTCGATGCGGCACCCGCGGAATTAAAAAGTAGGTTGCGTTTCTATTTAAATTTTCTTCTTGATTAATGCAGGAAGTGATTATTCACAAGTTTCAAGTTGCAAAATGAGTAATACCCGAAACGAAAGGTTTCCTCGAATGAAAATTTTGTTCGCAACGAAATTGAATTTGGTTCACATTATCTTTCCTTTGAAAACGTCAAAGTTAAAGAAACCGTAGAAACGGTTCAGGAATGAGATAAAATAATAAAACTGTTTGTGTGTGTTTATGTCGGGCTTGCAAATCTATCAGAATCGATTAAGAATAAATTATAAGGCTTTTTCTTTATATAATCAATTTTATAAGAAAGTAGGTGTAACTTTAATTGTAATGGTGAGTTTATTAAATATATATATATATATGTAAAATATATTTTATTGCACTTGGTCTTATAGTTTGTTGTTGCATTACATCCACTTTCTTGTACTTATATAGTGCGACAAAATACAATTAAATATTTAACAATTGATTCTACACGCTGCATTATTAATTCTACTACGGCCGAAGAGAGCAAAAATTAAATCAGTTAAATCGATGTACGTGACTAATGTTTGATATTAGAAAGAAGGGTATTTCCGCGTTGCTGCATGCCGCGGCGTATTGCGGTATTACCACCACCTCGTGCCAGTTCGACGTTTCCAATAATTGTCGCATTTATATTAGCTCTCAATTAGCAAAGCTACGGCGTGGTCACACGTAACACGTACGTACACACTCCGGGTTTACTTTCTTATATTTTAATTCCAAATATATTAATATTGGGTTGGGTTCCTTCAAAAGAGGCGTGAAAAAACATCTTTTGGGCCGGCAGCGATAGTGCAGGTAGGAGAGTGGAGTGTCAGGGAGTATGAACGTACCCAGTCATTGGAACGCATCCATATCTCTCAGAACTTCATCTGTCCATTGTGAGCTATATAGTCTGTGTGTGCAACAATTACGCAGCAATTATTAATTTGTATATAACTCTCAATTGCCATGTTCTTACATTGTATGTATACTTACATAAAAATATAAAGTAAACTAGAATCAAAGAGTGTTCCTCATTTGTTAATCCATACCAAAGGTTATACATGGAGTAACCTCCCTATTCTATCTGTCATCTCATTTGGGCCTCTTTCACCGCTTAACATCAGGCGGGAGGAAGTCATCTGCAGGGCCTAGCATAAAAAAATAATATTTGCTATGCATTTTTTAAATAGCAAAATTAAATCCTAATATAAACGCACCGTTGATAATTTCCGAAAAACAGAGAAAATGCTTAGCGAGTGTGACTTTTAAGGATCAGTCATCTTTATAACTAACTAGCTTTTGCCCGCGACTTCGTTCGCGTGGACTTCAGGTTGTGTTTTTTTTTACGACCTCACATTAGAAACCTCGAAAATTGTAGCCTATGTGTTATTCTGATGTATAAGCTATATTATGGTAAAGTTTCATTCAAATCCATTCAGTAGTTTTTACGTGAAAGAGTAACAAACATCCATACATCCATACTTACAAACTTTCGCCTTTATAATAGTAGTAGGATAGGAAGCTTGTTGTTTTAAAGACTATTTATCAAGCTCAATGTTCTGAGTAACAAAACAATTCGATGACCTTTGTTGGTCGAGTGGTCAGTATACCGGTTTCAAGGTGTCCCCATCTCTGAGGTCCCGGGTTCGAGTGGGGCCATATATTTGTACCTTCGTCATGGTTGTAAATATATATTTCTATCAAAACTATTTATATTTGTATAATATACTTAATGTTTGTTTATCTGTTACCCTAGATCCCATAACACAAGCTTAATGTTTACTTTGGGCTAGGGTGTAAGTGTAAGAAATATTTAATTATTTATTTAAATGACGAAACAATATATAGTAGTCAATTTTAAATAAATAAATTCAATAATTAAGTTTCGTATTTAGAAAATGAAATAAATCTACTATATAAAAATAAGCCGGGTTTTCCTTCCTGACGCTATAATTCCAGAACGCATGAACCGATTTCCACAGTTTTGCATTCGTTAGACTCACTCACTTGCACTGCAGAGGTTGGGTATTTCGACTTGGTAGCGGTGTGGATCTTGGTGCGGTAGTGGTCTGAGTTTTTTTGGTTATAATAATAATAATTATTATTTTTAATTAATATTATCTAACATATTGATTTCCTTCAAGGAAGGCTTACAGCGTGGATGGTAATAGTATTAATGGTAAATTACTTGTATTTATTTCATATTTATACTAAATATGCTACATGTATATATGTATTTGACTTGCACATTCCACACACACGCGTACACACACTCACACACAAACTTTCGTTCTGTTCTCAATAGCACGGCTGCCGGTGCCCGCGTTATTTCTGGGTGACGGCTGAAAATCGGTGTCTGGCGTAAGGCAATTTTACGCCGAGCCTTGACCCTTCTTGCTGCTGCACACACGTCCATTACTATTAAAATTGTACGTCCTTGTAATATATTGGCTATATAATATGTATGAATGTGTGTGTTGATGCAAGCTAAACTTTATATCTATCTATCTTGGAAAGGTCTAGGGCTCCGTGAGGTTTATAGCAAAGAAAATTCAGGAACATTTGAGACATTTGACAGGACGACGTCTGTCAGGTCAGCTAGTAATCTATAAATATTTTAAGTCCAAGCGCATAATTATTATTTGAGGCTTGTCGGAGAGACGTCGAGATTCGGAAAAAAACACGAGGGTTTTGATCTGAATGCATGCTTAGTGTCAACCTATATTATCTATAATCTATAAAATTGACATCAACAATAACTGTATAATTTATTTCAGGTTGTTACAGCTAGTCGTATTAGCTAGAGTAAGTATTATTAAATCCTTCATCATCTCAGCCTATCGCCTTCCACTGCTGGACATAGGCCTCTCCAGTCGATTTCAAGCGAGACTACTCCAGCTAGTTTACACCCAGCTATTTTCACTAAGTCGTCGTTCCTTCTGGTAATTGTAATATATAAAAAGTGGTATTAGGGACAAGTTTCACATCGCTCCGGAGTAGTTTACCGGATTTTATATAAAATAACTAGCGACCCGCCCCGGCTTCGCACGGGTGCAGTGAAAAAATGGTTATGGTGGGTTATCCCTAAGAGATAGACATATACCATCGCGGACTTTTTTGTGGATTTTTGTAAGTTGTACAATACTGTAGTACATTATTTTGGTCTATCTCGTAGGGTTCAGCCAGCGTTTGCAATATAAGCGCAAAAAAACGTGCTTATTTACGACATCACATTAGAAACCTTTAAATTTATCAGTGTTTCTCTACTATATTATGCATTTATTATACATACAAACCTTCCTTAAGAATCACTCTATCTATTAAAAAAAACCGCGTCAAAATGCGTTGCGTAGTTTTAAAGATCTAAGCATACATACGGATATACAGCGAAAGCGACTTTGTTTTATTACTATGTATTGATAATTAAATTTAAATCTTAAAATGAATCTTGACCTGCCTAAATCTAACGATTTAGTGTAGAAAATACTTGAGGAAAAATTGGAGAAAATCAAACCAACTGCCACCAGAATTAATTAAACATTTTGAAGTATTGGTCCGGAAACCAGATTAATAATGTCCGATGGGCTGAAACTATATCTCGATCGATGTAGTGTAGAGTGAGGCAGGATGGTTTGACCTCTCTAACACTTTTCACCCTGTATGTAAATGACCTAATTACTAACCGAAACCGCAATAGTATTGGTTGTTGTGTGGACGCCATATGGTTAAATAACATAGTTACGCAGACGACATGGTTCTGTTAATCATTTAGGGTTGTGGCTTAACAAAGATAGTGAGCATCTGTAAATCATATATTTTTAATTATAAGTATATAATATTTAAGTGATGTCCAGGTCTTTGACGTCGGGAGAGCCAGGCTCGTTTTTATATCATCTGTATGTTTTTGTGCAAGTTTGGTTATATTTGTTGTGCAAGTAAAAGATCATTACCGCCAATAACTTGTCATCGATTCTTTTTTTTTTTTTTTTTTTTTTTTTTTATAGCATAGGGCAGCAAACGAGCAAACGGATCACCTGATGGTAAGTGATAACCGTTGCCCATGGACACCCGCAACACCAGAGGAGTCACAGATGCGTTGCCGGCCTTTTAAAAGGGAATAGGGGGAATAAGGGGAATAGAGGGGAATAGAGGGGAATAAGGGGGGTTGGGCCTCCGGTACCCTCACTCACTCGGCGAAACACAGCGCAAGCGCTATTTCACGCCGGTTTTCTGCGAGGCCGTGGTATCACTCCGGTCGAGCCGGCCCAATTCGTGCCGAAGCATGGCTCTCCCACGGTAAAATTCTTGTCCGGTGTCTCAGAACGAGAAACAGAGTATTGACTTCAGGCTGCTAATCATATACGTGTAGTAAATCGTGGCGATAGAATCGCGAAAGCGCAACCCGCCACACGCTCCGGTATGAGCTCAGAGTCATCGGGAGGTTTTAATGGGTAGGCCGGTCCCTTAGACCGGAGAGCCCCACACACGGCGGCGCCTTGCCAGCGCGGTGTCACAGTGCAAAAGGAGCATTTCCAACCGAAAAAAAAATACGTGTAGTAAAAAAAAGCTGTATGGCCGAGAAGTGTTTTATCTCACAAAAACAAGGTTTAATAACATAGATGAAAGAGTCAGTGAAAAACTGACAAAAGCCTTTTGTAAACAGAGAAACAAACTAGAACGACAATATTTACCAGGTATTTTGTCTGTGACAAACATTCCGGTGAGCTAATCAACTTACAGAGCCCTGTAATCGGCGCGAAATTTTCACTACTCCATTAAATGGGTCGTCAACGATCGTTGCGAAGCTAATGGAAACATTTTTGATAATAAATTACAAGCTTGTTTCAACGTAACCCTATTAAGCCTTCCATTCTAAAATAACACGGGTTGCGACTGAAATTTTATTTTATCAATACAGACTGTACGTTTTGTACAATTTTCTTATATCTATAGTAATAGCGTCCAAATTGGTCTATTCGTAGAGGCTAGCAGTGTGTAGAATTTGATCATCGTTCTGTCGGTGGTTATTGGGCTATCAGCGATGTGTCAATTAGTCACCTCCGGGCAGTTACTCTGATTAATGTATTGTGGATCATGGCCGCTGTATCGAGCGAATCTGAGCGAGACAATGAATTGACTTCAATATATTATTCCTAGCGCACAGCTTGCTTTACTGATTCTGTTTTTTGTTCCCAAAAATAGATTTATCAACCAGATTTAGATACCAAAATTTTGTATAATTTTCCATACAGAGATTTGTCCTTTGACGTATATTAAATTTCACATCAATTACAGGGATTTAGCAGGACTGTTGGGTTGAAGAAGGACACAATGATATGGGAAGTGATTGATATAAGAATATCAAAAATTATATTTTAATGGATTTTCAGACAAATCCTGAGGATTTTCGTATCCTGAATTAAGTGTTTAAGGGATAAAGAGTTATAAGTTTTACAAGATTCTGCAATCGATCGTTTTAGTGGGTTAGATTAATCGTACGGATAGTCACTTAACTATGAGTTAATTGATTTAACTATATTTTGAACCATTTGATTGCTCAAGCTAATAAGTCTTTGTTTTTCTTGGTTATAACATCAAAATTCAGTATTTAATTAATCTAAATTAAAACAGGTTTAAAAATTAATATAATAAGAGATAATGATCTCTATTAGCAGTCGATTGAACTCGTGAACATAAAAGAAAACTTCAGTAGTTAGGCACTTTTTCTTAGCGCATACCTCGCTCTCTTTTACATGGAATCGCACTTCATTCACTTTAATATGCACCGGGAGCAGCGACTGACTCCAATCGACGTAGTTTGGAGCTGGTATATCTATGTTTCATTGGCCACTTAGATCGACCCAATTTTTAAGCATGTATTTCTTGACACGAATCCCGTCATTCTTGTTTAGAATCCCTGTTTTCTACTAAAAAAGATTTAGTGATGGTTGTAAAACAGTTAATCATAAAATTTTAACGAAAATTTAAATATTAAGCATTTTCAGAAATGTGGTATTATATCCTAAATACACGGTAGGATTATTTAGATATCGAGAAAGGTGGTGTGCCTTCATTGCACCAGGCCTATTATTCTTGATGCCTCGACAACTCGTTCGTTCTGTGATGGGGAGCAGTTGATATGATAGATCAAGGTTCCACGATAGTCATTCTAATTTTATGTGAGAGGTGCTGGACTTGAAATGAAGAGATGGAAACTCTCCCATGGAACTCCACATGAATGGCCCAAACAAAATCCCAATAGCCGTTTGTCCTAACAACAATTTGTCCTACTCATTGGCAATTAAGGTTCGTAATTCTTCGGAAATCCTTAGAAAAACCAGGGTGACTAATAACCCTGGCTTTTCTAAAGATGTGGAGGAACACATTAAGTGCTTGTAGAAAGACTGTACCACAATCGTTTACTTGAATGTCAACCTTCTAAAGTTGCATAGCGAAGATATATCTTATGTACTCCTCAATATAGGTGTAATTTACTTTTCATCCCACCACCTCGGAAAGTGTAATTTTGCGCTTCGAAATCTGGCTGGAAAATTCTATTTTATTCGCTTGAGCGGCAAAGTAGATTTGAATTTAGAACATCACATATAATGAGTACTCAATATAATTGTAAATTCAAAACGTCATTAAACCTATTTAATGTAACCTCTATGGTGCCAAATTTATGATTACAACTTTTTAAATTGTGAAAAAATTTAAATTTGGAACCTTCTTGGTTTCTTTGTTTTATTTGCGTGCTTCGCGCCATTCTAGTTTTTCACGTTTTATTGCTTAATATAATTTGTCATTATAAATTGTTTTCTTTTTCATTTTGTCATTTCCTCGCTGAGGTGGGATGAAAAGTTACGTATTGCACTCGAGTGGAAAGATTTTTCACCTTGTGCTCGTTTGTTTCCCTCGCTGACGCTCAGGATTCTAATTTAGAATCATTCGCTTGCTCGGTCATCCAAATCGAGCACGCGGTTAAAAAGGAACTTTCCACTCTTGTATAATAAATAACTATTTACAGTAAGGAGACTCCTAGTAAGGAGACTTTAGATTGATGCGACAACATTAAATATACATCTTAATTATGAGTTTAGGTATATCTAAATGTTCAAGCTTAATTGTTTTCGTAAATAGCCGATGAAATAGTGGGAATGTTACACAAATATACCGCGAAATGACATCAAACCTAAATGAATACAAACAGATAAAGGGACAACTGTTAAAGCGGAACTTTAATACGAGGAAGAAAGCTGTAATGCACCGTAAGGGGTTAAATAATTTGGTGAGGAACGTGTAACTTGAGAATGTTCTCACTAACTTTTATAGGACTCCAAACAATTTCCAAGTCTAGGGGTACGAATGTGCGTTTATCTTGAATGAGTACCATTTTCTGCTTTTAGTCCTTTTCGCTCGGGATATATTTACTTTCCTCAAAGTAATTATGGAGGGTCAGTTTAACTTCCTTCGAAAGTTTTATGTCACGTTACAACGTACAAATATGATAAACTATTACTAAAAGTACGTTGTAATCTAAAAATATTTCTTACTAGTTTAGAAGTTCAATGGGTCTTTTTGAAATAATTATACAAAGATATTTATAGTTGCATCAACAACTAGAATAACAACCGCATCGGCTATTTGTTTGGATAAAATTTCTCATCATTGTAGTGTGTTTAATATTGTTCATTGAGTAGTTAATATATATATATATATATATATATATATATGTATATATATATATATATATACTACGGCATTTATATATAGTAATTGTTTTTAAAAATATAAATAATAGAAGCGTCACT
This sequence comes from Scirpophaga incertulas, assembly GCA_036419045.1. Taxonomy (NCBI): domain Eukaryota; kingdom Metazoa; phylum Arthropoda; class Insecta; order Lepidoptera; family Crambidae; genus Scirpophaga; species Scirpophaga incertulas. The sequence goes on along the minus strand of CM071637.1, from coordinate 9,289,810 downwards.
ACATACCTATACTACATACAATGCATACATTATTAAAATAGATATGATAAATTAATTTGATACACGCATACATGATTATAAATATATAAATATACATACATACACACATGTAATTATGTGTACACAGAACACACAACGTACACAGAAAAAACTTTTAATAGAAATTGAACTGGCAAAACTTAATTTTAGTTACTTTACAGCTTTGTGTCCTATACATTTTCTGGCGCAGATAGTAAAATATAGGTAAGTAAAAATAAAAGTTGTTGTAGTTTAGGAATTCATTAATGTTAGTTCCAGTTAGTTGATAAATTCTGTTACATTGATAATATTATTTCTACATAGTGTGATAAATATTACGTTTTGTGACCGCACTTTATACAGAAGAAGTATTTAATAACTTATGTCTGGGAACAATACTGACATTTAAAGTATTTGTAATCTACTTTATTTAATATACTTATTTAAATTTTATTACTAATAATCAATGACTATTCCAAAGAGATAATCAAAAATAGAACTTCTGAGTTTCTCCTAAATGTTGCCTTCCTACTTTCCGAACAAATGTAGAGCTATTTTTTTTAAATTCAATAAATAAAAATGTATTTACAAGATTAAATATAAATCACTCAAGGTGTTCTCTTAATTTTAAATTGATATGAATGTTGTTGTCTAATAATGTCGCATAATGGTTTTTAAATATTAATACTTTTTGTTTAACATTTGTCCAATAAGTTTGACTATGAGTTTGACAATGAACATTGCAGATGTTCCTGAAAAATATTGAGTTTGATTGCTTCCTATGTTATTATTAACATCTATTTTCTTATTTTTATATTTCAGATTAGAGATAGTTAAACTTTAAATCTTACAATGACCTATTCTGATGATACATAATGAATTGCAGTTACTAATTATTTCGCAAAATTTGCCATTTTGAATTTTAGTGCAACTAATGACAAAATCGTATCGTCATTGTCAAAGTGTTGTATTATAAATCTTATAGTATAATTAGCTGCAAGTTTTATTTCTTAGTTTGTAGCATAATATGCTAGAATATATGAGTAATTGGTAGATTAAATATATACTCTCTCAGCGTCTGAAGTAATTGTATCGAACTGAGAAGCGAGCTAATTGACATCCTTAACAAATCCGCTGAAGAAGGCTGCCCTATCCTGTGCGGGCGGGCTGTGTTAGAAACTATTGAATCTTTCCACTTAACAGGTCACTGGTTTGTTTTATATTCGCAGTAAGTTTGAATATAATTATAAATCGATGATTTCAAAATCAACTGTAGCAGTAAGAGTTATTTAAAAAATGGCACATTCTACAATCAATGTTTTAAAACATCCTTTCATTATCAATTTTAACTTCTACTCACCTGATAGTACGTATTTTGATAAAGGGGAGTTATACCTAGAGCACTGGGTATACCTTTACATATGAGAAGTAACTGTTGTAATGCTAATAACCATGTTATTATAGTTACTAAGTTACGTAACCAGCGGGCCTCTTGTCACCTTAAGCCTGTGAGCCTGCGACTAGCTCTTCTTTGCGGCAAATCAAAGTCCAGAAAATGTTATATATATTATATTACTAGCGGACCCGACAGACTTCGTCCTGTCAGTTTTTTGTTCCTAATTATTTTATAGATAATGTCGCATAGCCAACCAAATCGCAAAAAAAGTCTAAATGACCTATTACATTTTGTGCTATTCAATTTTGGAACGTGACATTAAATCCTCCAACGATGTATTCTGTGCTCCAACGCACGCACGCACGCACACTGTTTTGATAGATATGATTGAATTTCAACTATATGTAGCGTTAATAAAGCGCAAATTGACTCTTTGATGTTAGGAACACACCTTCATTGCTTAGACAACAGTGAGTGCTTGCAATATGTACTTTATACAATAACAATAAAGCTCAATTCGACTGTACGTTTTAGTTAGAAAACGTTTGCATGGGAATTTTCCATCCCAATCCCAAAAAGGGCTGTTTTTAGGGTATTTCCGATAATTATTCGAATTTTCCTCATTGTAAAAACCCTCCTTGAACTTCAACGCACATTAACAAAAAAGAATTGGCCAAATTGGTCTAGGTGTTGTTGAGTTATGAGCTTACCAACACATTTTGCGATTCATTTTTATATATAAGATTATTAAAATATTCTTTACAATTTTTTTATTATCCGATCCAAAAAGCTCTCTCTATAACTCTTGTCATGTCAGAAACACCGTTCAAAGTATTTTTCAAAAACCATAAAGCACAAAATGCGACCTATAACGGTGCTCTTGTGTGCACCTACCCTGTGAGGAGTTGAACCTGCGAAGGTGAATCTTTTATCAATTTTCTTGGTTTTAACCACTCGACCACGATCTCCGTAAAAAAACCTTTTAACCATTCATTCAATTCTATAATATGTCTAAGAAAGTTGTACAACTTTCTCAGATATCTTATGGAATCTCCTACCATAATTGAGTTATACATTACAATATTTAAGTTACAGGCAAATAGTAGCTACAAATGCTACAATAGATTCATTACAGCAATTGATTACGTCAAGTATCACTCCTCCTAATCAAATATCAACAGCAGAAGGAAAATAAGGTCTCGGTCCAATACATTCCATATGAGCGCCACTTAGCGCTGCTAACGGACGGCGCGTGATCCATTGGCGCTGACACCCCGCCCTTTGTCAAGGAAACAATAAGCGCGAATGTCTTCACACATATCCGCTGATAACTCACAGGCTCTAATGTGAGAGTGTTTTCTATTTCCGATATTTTTTTTTATGGAAGACCACTCGAAATGCAGGAGCTCGAGCATTTGGTTCCAATTGATTGATAATGTTAATCACTGTTGTCGTAACGTTAAAATCTTGATGTGACCATTACGGTAGTTAAGATTAAGATTAGATTAAGAAGCCGGGGAGAAAAAGAATTCCTAAGCCATTGGAATAAAGCTTTATTTTGCTTAACAACAATTTGAAACAATTAAACTGTACGCATTCTTTTCGAATTAGAGGTTAGACTGTATTTCAAGCCTCCAGCTTTCTAAATCGCAACCGGATTTGATCATACTTAAATTAAATTATTATTACAGTTCCTTTTATCCAAATCTTAGGGGTTTAGTCGGTAGGTCATTCGGGTCAAACCACTTCGATCTGTTTGGACTTCGATATACTGATAATCCACGGTAATGATTGCCTTGGTTGCAGTGGTAGCCATGAGGATTCTCAGCCTCCACTTTCAAGAAACTTTCACTTTCACTTTCAAGGAAAGTGTAGAGTATTATAATATTAATACTTTATATAAACATGTACAGGATCTTAGTTATCTAATTTCCTCTCATACCAAGAAATGAATAAAACAATAATTTATGGATTATTTTAGCGTGTCTATGGAGAGAATGTGTTGTTCATAGATTTCAATCAAGTACGAGTAAAATCGTGCGACTCTAATAATTTGTCATAGGTAGTTTAGTCATTCGACCTGGTGACCTAATCAATCTAATGTCCTGTAACAAAAGGAACATATTTGTTCGATTATGAAGTGGTCCTTTTGAAATATAAGATTTAGGCTATTATGTATTAGTGTATTATAATATGTTTTTATAAATGTATTAGGATTATAAATCTATTATTTATTAGTATCAATATTGACTTGTTTTCTATCTTTTTGGTACATCTACCACATTGTATCTCTGCATCACCCGAAGGTTGACTGGCAGAAAATGCCTCGGGCATTAAGTCCGCCTTTGTACACTTTTTTTTAAATTGTGCATGAAGTATAAATAAATAAATAAATACTACGGCAATGGAAGCTGCACCGTAAAAGATTAGATAATACGTTACTTAAGTACACATTAGTTCGTAGATATCGGACGATACGTAATCAAGGTATCGTGTAAAATATCTAAGTTCTAACTGTTGATCCACTATAAATAATATATTAAAGTTTTGGTTTAATATTTTCTTAATGACAATCCACATGACCAGCGTAATATAAGTAAGTTTATGTCTATATGTGCTGGTGAGTGTAAGAAAGATACTAGCTGTTAGAGTAGATATTTTTGCGCACAGACTGTATCAGTCAGATATCCAGAACAAAACATAGTGGACGAATCTGATAGATGAATAAGTTAATTGCTACATCACACTTATAATAGCTATGTTCGGAATAACTAATAAATTTAAATTGTATATAACAAAACTGCAAAGATAACAACAGCAAGTAAGGTCAAGACCGAGCGTAGTATTTGTCCAGAGACAAAATACTGATATTCTGCCATTACCAGAGATAAGCGCGGATGGCAGAAATTATTCTACAGCTGAAACAAAGATGTGGCAACTGTTTTACAGTTATTAGTCGAATTTTGTTCAAATAATCATTTTAAATAGTAATAAATTAGTGGTTAGCTTTTTAATGGGTAGCGACAAATCATTCTAGCACGTAGTGGTTTGATATTAAAAGATGTTTTGGGATGCTACAGTATGGAGAGAAAGAACTAAGTTCTTAAATATTTTACGGAGAATTATCATATTTGCATTATACTAGGTTTATTTTCTTTTCTCTTGTTTTATACTTATTTTTTCTTATTTTAATAATTTTATTACAGTATTTTGGTTTGGTTTATAAAAAATGTATTTAAAGGGAATCCGTGAGATAGACTACCTCTTGATTATATTGTGTACTAATTAATTTCCGATGATGACTTGGGTGTGTGGCGTCTCATATTCCTAACTCTTGAATTTAATTATAGATGACTTACATACTGTGGAAAAAAATATATCTATAAAATTATGGTTGTAGTACTAGAGAACCAAATATAGATTAAGCAACGTGAGTGGTGTTGTACGAAATATAAAATTGTAATTCTGAGAAATACACCTAAGATATATTGATGATTGTAACGAGGAAGATGAATAACGTAGAAGTGCGACAATAATTATAGCCTATATTCACTGCAGGTAGTCACTTTTGTAACATCATAAAATTACTTGAATAATATTGGAATTAAAAGAAATGTACAAACTGGTATTGTTTATTTAATTAAATTAAATGCATCAGTGATTAATGATGAACAGTATCAATTTATTATACTTAAGTATACAGAAATGTTGGTTGTTATATTAAACCCTATAGGCAAATATATTAAATATGAAAACCTTCTGCATATTCCGTAGTGTAATAATAAAACAACAAAACCTAAATGCCTAAACGTCCTGGCCATCATGGGCCTGTTTTAAAGTCGCTTTAATAGCACTTCGTACCATAATCTCGGCACAGTGAAATTAAAGAGCGAGTGTAAACGACCAATTCGTCGTACCTGTGAACCGAAGGTCGGCAGTTACTTGGCGATAGTGCTGCCCATTGAAGACCAAGTAAAAAGTCAAGATAATTTTGGTCTTACAAATATACATAGGTAGGCTTGGACCATACAATTTTAACGGAAGTTAACGTTATCCGATAACACGTGATAAAGATTGCGTGTTTTATATTGTTAAGATAGTAATATAATAATAAAAAGTGTTGATTTGTGTCCTGTGTAGCTTTGTACAGCAATCTCTGCGGTAATGTAATTGTACTCTATTCTCATATTAGATCAATCTATATTTGATATAATCTATATTTAATATTTGATATACGTAAGTTATAGAAATCACGTCAACATGATTTCTATAATTTACGTATATCAAATACCATAGCAAATTTATGTTATAGTCACTAGAACAAGAAAATGTCTATATAATTTGATTCCGCCTCGTGATACGTACCGAGCGTGACTTTTGATTGGCCAAATGGACTTGTCAAAACATATTTTTGGTACGTTTTTGGCAAATACTAGCGCAACTGTAATAATCCACGGATTCAGTTCTGGGGAAATTTTATATTGAGTTTTTCAAGTTAACTTGAAGAATTTTTAATTAATGATTTAAACTTATCTATGTAAATTGCGTTGTGAGCTATTGTGTTATCAATTTAATAAATGTGATGAGCGTCTTTAAGAAAATAGAACAAACTAATAAATTTTTAACGAAATAAATGTAAAATTTTCAAATTGCTAACTGTTAAGTTGCAGATTTAAGGGGCCGTTTGATAAATATTGTTATTGGGATTTGGCACAATAGACAGTAACCTAGCGCTCAATTTTGACGACCGCCGTAAGTGAGTAGTTAGTACACCGGTTTTATTCAACGTCATCCTGGAGGTCTCGGGTTTGAATCCCGGTGGGGGCAGATGTTTGTGTTATCAATGCGAGCATTTGCAACCTTAGTCATGGTTGTTAAAATATATTTCCATTAAAAATATTTATATATGTATAAGTATGTTTATCGGTTTACCTAGATCCCATAACACAAGCCTTACAGATGTTATTTTGGGCTAGGCTAATTGGTGTAAAAAATATATAAAAAAAATGGATTCATTTCTGTATTGGAATTTCAGCGAATTAATAAAGTTAATTTACACAAGATTCTTCTAAACTGGAATAGGGGTCTAATAAATAGTACGAAATATAACAATATAAATGGCAAACAATCGGAACTTGTTTCAATTGGTATTCTTCTTCTTTGGATTTTGCATAGCTCAGTTTTAGGTAATTTGGTTTCAATGCCAATACGACTGCTCCAATATCGGTATAAAATCCAAAAGTGAAATTAAATTACGAATATACGCATGATTTAGTGCTGCCCAATGTACAGTCAGCAATACAACAAGTTTAACATTTAAACTATGAAAACAGTCGCATTTACTAGCGACGTAATATTGATTTGACAAAAAATGTTAATATTAAAAATATCATTTTGGATGTATCATAATTCAGTTTTAATAATGTTTATAAAACTATGTTTTATTTTCTTATATCTTTGAAATAGTAAAATGTTTTTTCCTGGTTATATACGGTGGACTAGCTTTTCATGTATTTATTGATATTAACATTTCTTGTAAATGTGACAGTGTCACACAATTTGTTTGAATGGTATTTATTTAAATTCATAATATTTTATTTGTTATTCATGAACAAGTCAAGTCAAGGAAATGTTATTTTAATTGAATTATTTTTTGAGGAAATGTGAATATATTACTTTTGCAATATAAATGTATATAATTTTTTTTTTCCTGCGACAGCAGAAGTAATCACTAATCAGTCACCCATAAAAGACTTTGCACACTTAGTGTGGCGCGTATAGCTCGCTTACTCTCAAATGTTCATATACGCGTCTTAAATAGGGTTGGATTTTTTTTCTACATGTGATCTAACTACAACCTATATAGTTTTAAAGCAAATTAGCTTTGTATTGGATTTTTGCAAGTAGATGGTTTAAGTCTTGCGAAATATTGCAATCAAGACTGACTTTCGGCAACCCTATTCGCCGGCACCGGGGAAACATTTGACTGGCCGTTATCGCGAGTCTGATCACGCGCCGGGCACTTATCGCGAGATGCGCTCGTAAAATGGAATAAATTGAGGCCGCGACTGCTCGCTGCGCAGAAGTGACCACCCATCAATGACGTGACGAATTGCCCGTCACAGACAAGGACAGCTTTGGGGAACTCGAACTGTTTATGACAATGGCTTAAATGAGATTGGTGATATTGTCGGTTTCATTACTGGTGAACTCCAGGTATTTTATGATGCTAAGGAATCTACTACAATAAATATCTAATACATAACTTATGTAATATATGCGTATGTAAAACTATTTGTCGTCGGTGGCGCTGTGGTTTCAGTACTGATCTACGAATCGGGACCCGAGGTCGATCTTTCGATATGAAGCTATTTTGCTAGTGTTCTGCTGTATAGCTATATAGTGTTTTGTGTATTTATTCGTCCTCATCATCGTGCTTGTCATCCATCGCGGGTACGTACTGCTTGGAGTCAGCCACTTTGTGCTACTTAGTTCGTTCTCAGTTAGAGTTTAATTAGGTAGGAGCGTCGATGGCGCTCTAGTCTTGGTACTGATAAAGAATCACATGGTATCTCAGAATCACATGATTCGAGGGGCCCGTAGTTGAGCCTGCCATGTACCAATATGTTTATCGTTTATCAAATTTCATATTTACATTTATCTGATGCTTCTACGGCGAAGGAAAACATCGTGAGGCAACCTGCATACTAAAAGAAATCCAATGATGTATAGAGTCAACCAATCAAAAACCAACAAATCAAAAGCCAACCAAAAACTAAGTAATTAATGGTAAATTAGTAATAATAGGCATATATAATTTAGTAAGGAAGGTTTGATTTCAGGCTAGTTTTTCGTAGTTTGTTTCTCTTGACTACATAGTATAAAACAAAGTCGCTAATCGCCGTCTGTCTGTCCCTATGTATGCTTAGATTTTTAAAACTACGCAACAGATTTTGATTTTGATTCAATAGATAGAGTGATTCTTATGGAAGTTTTATATGTATAATAACATCCATCAAATAGTAGAGATATTCTGTTATTTTTGAGGTTTCGAATGTGATGTCGTAAATAATTCCTTTTTTTCTGCTTACGTTGCAAACGCCGGCTGAACCCTACGAGATTTATCAGAATAATGTACTAAGTATTGTACACATTGAAAAGGTCTACAGAAAACTCCCCGATGGTATATGTCTATCTCTTATGGATATCCAATAAAAACATTTTTTTGTCATTTACTTTTTACGACAAATAATGGCTAATTTTAGAAGCAATTTTAACCAATACAATCCTTATCCAATTAAATAAATACCTTAATACATGTTGATGTAATATAGATCTATATGGCTGATTTCTGTAGTGTATTTAGTTAGTGTCAGCATTGCACCCGCGCGAAGCCGGAGCGGGTCGGTAGTTTAATATAAATGTAATATACAATAACCTTAATGGATAATGTTGTCTACATTTCTAATTGTTATATGTATTAGATAATAATATTTTCAACACACTTCCTCATAAAGTGGCTCTAATCCCAAGGCAATTAGGCACATAATGACACCTATAATCAAACTATGACTTTTTCATTACTATTATTCACGAGTGAGTAATAGTTTTTTTTTTAATATTATTGGTTGAGTTACGCTTACATTTGCGCTAAAAAGTTATCCGCGAAAAGCCCAAAAAAAAAGAAACCTCATTTTTTAGTCTATGGCCGATGCGCGCGCATAGGAAAACTGATTAATTTTTCCCGCCATTACGAAACATTTTTCACAACTCGTCTCGTTTTCTCTTTTGTTTTAGTTAGTTATTAATTAAGATGTCTGCAAATACAATTTATGAAAAAAATGGTTTTTTATTTAAGTATTATTTTATTCAGAAGTGTGTTGAAAAACGTTGTATGATAAACGTGTGTATTGATGATTACCGTCCTCGGCTCCTTAAGACCCTCGCCTGCCGGCTCGGCCCTCAATGCGCCTCAGCGGTAATCACCAACATTACACACTTGTACCATAATGTACTATTAGTTAAGTGACAGTGTAATAATGATACTTATGATGTTAATGTACCTAAATAAATAAATCCGCGCTGGGCCAACGTGGTTGACTAAGGCCTAATTGCCCTAACATAGTTTAGGGTAGAACCGCACCCCTCGTGGGGACGTCTATGGGCTGCAGTGATAAAAACTACTTAGCGCTAGTGATTTAAGTCAAATCTACAGTTCAAAGTTTGGTAGAAGCTTATAAGATTAATGAGCTGAGATTGTGTTATTTACGTTTAAAGAATTGTCTATGGTTAGCTGGTTTATTATATATTATATAATAATATATTATATTATTAATGTTAGTCGGTTACATAGTATAATAATACCAGTAATGAAACTTGACCTTCATGTTATTGACCACCACATACTATAAAATTAAAACAATAAAATTGCTAGCTGTGTTAAGGCATTTCTACTTAGAAATTCAGCACTTTATTTGATACGTTATTTTAAAACAAGAATATGAAAGTGTCTGTCGAATAAAGCTGGCATTCATCACAAACTTACGTGTCTCTGAGATCCCTTGAAGTATGTGCTGGGCAGCGGCTAAGTCAAAGCGATTAGTCACGCTCGCCCGACGACGCAGCGTTCCCCAGCACTACGGAAAGCATTCTCGAACTCTTTAGAATCCCCTTTCTTAGCCTTATCGCCGCTCAGCTTCAGTTTTATTGACTCTAAATGAAAATTTACAACAAATTACTTTAGCTTTTCACTAGCCTTGTCGTTTCTTTGTTAGATACCTACCCTGGAGCGAGAGCCAGACAATTTTTCATGTCTAACTTTGGGTGTTATATGGTTTATAAATGAAATAAAATTGTGCAGCTTGTAGGCCTTAACTAGATTACATTACAAACGTGTTTTAAAACTAGCCGTTTGTGCAAATAACTATTGTGAGAGAACTGAAGCCTTAATGATCCATATATATATATATATATATATATATATATATATATAAAAAGGAAGACATTGTGTTGAGCATGATAAAGAGCGAGGAGGTGGAGCGTGTGTACGTGTAGTTACAGATACAGTTCGGCTACTAGATTTTGGTGTTAAACTGTTGACTCTGGCGTGATCTCTAAACATGGAACTAGGCTGGGCGGCGGTCTATCCCTGTCATACTCTATACAGAATGACGGGGAGGGACTGGTGTCGGGTTTTGGTTTTGGGTTTGGGGAGATATGCCGGAGTCGACACCTATGATTAATTGTTAAATAAGTTTACCTAACGGCTCACTGGCGCACGGAAAAACTCGCGTAAACTTTTTGTAAATATATATATATATATATTTACAAAAAGTTTACGCTTAGTTTTAATAATAATGAAATCTATAAATATCATATAATAACGTACATACACTATGTTTTGCCATTTTTTCACTGTGTAGCTTCACAATTTTGTACAAAACCGCACCCTTTTATTAACATTTTTAATGGGATAAGGTAATTCGCGTATGCCCATGTTAACCCCACTATCCACACATCAACGGAAAAAATTACGCCGTTACAAAAGACGACAACTTTTTCCATTTCCCCTAACGATGTTCCCACTGAGACTTAACTCGCTCCGAAGCTCTTACTGCACTAAACATAGAGATGCGAATCGGATTGAAAAATTGTGACAACACCATAAACTGTCCCGGAGGAATTCAATAGAGAGAGCACAAATGCTGATGGCGCAAAAACCATTCTCATAGTGTCCCTTAATATCGAATGCCCTATAAAATGCGATAGGAGCGTTGCTTATCTCAGTGTCCCATGGGCGAACTAAGTCGACCTCCGCCCGACAGAGACAGATCGAACCGCAACAAAAGAAAGATATCTTTGATTTACGATTGTTTCGCTGTTTGATTTGTCGGCGTCTCCGCTATTAGGAATCCTATATTCGTCGATCAATAAATTTTCACTTTAGATACAGAAAGTGTTTTAACCAATATACTGTCACACTACAAGAAACGAAAGTTATCTATATTAAACATAGTCTATGTCAAATTATATTAATGATAATATGTTGATTTTACATATTTTGTATTAATCCTTATCCATACTAATATTATAAATGGGAAAGTGTGTCTGTCTGTTTGTCCGTCTTTCACGGCAAAACGGAGCGACGAATTTACGTGGAGATAGTTGAAGGGATGGAGAGTAACATAGGCTACTTTTTATCCCGGAAAAATCGACAGATCCCACGGGATGCGCAATAAAGGCTTCGCTCAAAAACTACTGCACAGATTTTCATACGGTTTTTATCAATAGATAGAGTGATTCTTGAGCAAGGTTTTCTATCTCGGACAAACGGATAGTCCCACGGGAAGCGCGATAAAACCTTCGCGCCATAAACCGATTTCCGCGCATATGTAGTCGTGGGCAAAAGCTATGACCCTTAACCCTCTATAGAACCAATCCCGTAATCCACGCGGGCGAAGCCACGGGCAAAAAGCTAGTATCTTAAACATCAGAATAACACACAGACAATTTATAAAGATATACGCCACGCTAATATAAGCTACTCGTAATATGAATCTTGCGCAGACAAAGTCGCGGGCACTAGCTGGTAAGTAATACAATGAACTCACTTAACTCATTCAATTTCATTTTATCTCTTTGACACTAACTTATCTTGTTGTTGTTATTGCGGGTCGTATAAGTTTGTCTCAATCACTTTCTTGTATTGCACCTGTCTAGACTTAAATTAGTACAATTCCCAAATCTCTTTTACTAGTTACAAGAGCAATTGGCGATTCAGTTGGAGATTTAACAACACTTTTAATTCTAACGGTCCAAGTTATTATAGGACAATAAAGAGCAAAAGGTTACGTAATAATGTCAGACTTACTTAAATGGTTTTTAATTTTAGAGAAACGAGCCGCGAATTTTAATAAGTTTCGTCGGGCCACCTGCGTTTAACTGAACAACTAAAATTATCACATTGTTAAAGGAAAATTACGTCGATATATTTCATTTTCATTTGGTGTAATAAAATTTTAATTCTGAACAAGGCACGTGGTGAACATTCAAATTGAAATTTCGGTATGAAAGCAAAAATTCATCCATTTCATTGTTTTGCTTAATAAAAATTTTGTTTCGTGAACCTATGTTTGATTATTAATTACAAATAATAGCGCTGATGACTACTACAGTCTGACGCATAACAGATAGAGTATATGTGTTGCTTCCAGCTTATGTTGAGTGATTGGTATAAAAAAAATATTAAGAGAATATTAGCGTATAGGTACTCGTATAGAGTGTACCCAATAAGTTATAAAATCATAAAACATTAAAAAAGATTTTTTGTTTATATTATTTGTTTCATATTTATATGTGAAATTTGTAATGAATTTTATATTTTCCTCCGACTATACCCTGAATCGTGCACAATTTACGATTTAATTTCTCGTAGCCTCGACTGTACGTCTCGAAATAAAACCAGACGCCAACCTGTGTAACAAGTGGTATATAACATATTTCCCACTTTTATGTCTTTTTTATATTTTTCAATATTATATCTACTTCTTCAATATATATTTAATATATAAACTTTTATATCTTAATATTTAAAATATATACAGAAATCTTATTTACGTTAGCCATTGAAGCTTCTGTGAACTTGCTGACATATTAATTGCTGATATATGGTCCCGTTTTTTATTAACGTGGGACAAAAATATATTCAAATTTCCTTTATTTCAAAAATATAAGAATGCAAGTACTTTAAAAATATTCAAAGTACACAGACATAATATTTGTGAAATTGTATTCACTTCCCATTAGCTTGGATTCCGAACGCAAATTATTAATGATGAAACGCATCACGCACGCGGCTTACTCTTCGCTATGCTACACAGGATCGGGTGACGTCACAGGGGGACCCCCTCCATGTCTCCTACTCAGTGCCCTCATCACAAATTCAAAAGCTGTTTAGTCATTATCACGTAACACCTGTTGTCGCCCAGAATTTTAACGTTACTCAGAAACAACTCTTAAGGCTAAACGCTAAACGCACTGCGTTATGGCGGCGCTTGCTTGATGCTTTTACGAAGGTAATTTAATCCGACACGCATATCGAATGTAGACGAACGATTCCAATGTTCTTAAGCTTCCTGTCGACTGTTGTTATTTGAGGATCGTTTGGGGTTAAGTAGAAACAATATAAAGAAAATTGTCTGTTTTATTATTACAAGCTGTGTTTTATTAGACTGTGTTTCAAATGTGCTAAACAAATAAGTTAATCAGATGAAACTAATCTTTGAACATTTTTGTACAGTTTTTGTTAGTTATTGATTCAGACGATCGAGATATGTCATTTACACGTCATTAGATGAGGTATAAAAATAACTATAATTATATAATATAGTTGCCGAATAGAAAAAAATGTAGTTAAATAATAACTAGTATGAATACTAACAAAAAATGTTAATTCTGTCATACTGCTATAGTTGATTATGACATTTGGCGCTCAACGTGGAACATTTTCTCTGTAGAGAAGCTTTTCTTTAATCCACTTCTACTTCTTTGAATTTATTTTGATTTGGTTTGTTAGTTACAAATTGTATAGAGTTTATGCAGGTATGCATAATTCAGAAAGGCATGAAGTAGTATGGCCAGTCACTACTCACAATAGTGTCTAGTACTACGCCCATTGGCTTCCCAGTGCGCTTATAAGGTACATTATCAGTATATAACCCAGTGATAGGATCATGAGAACTAATTTATTATCACAGCTCATATATACTTCCACCATGAGGAACGAGTTTACCTTAATTATATTAAGGCGATTAGGCCCTAGTCAATCGGGCTGGTCCGGTGTACATCGGTTGACATTCACATATCTTTGAACTTCTTTGCAGATGTATATATTAGATGTATGCAGGTGAACTCATGATATTTTTCTATACCGTAGAAGCATCAGACAAATGTACATATGAAATTCCAAAAACGAATAAAACATTGGCAACGAATACCTCGAATCACGTGATTTTTAGATATCATGTGATTCTTAGATCAGTACCAAGACTAAAGCCCCACCGACGCCCTAACTAATTAAGCTTTAATTGAGAACTAATTAAGTTGCACAAAGTCGCTGACTCCAAGCAATACGTATCCGCGATGGATGACCACGATAACGAGGATGATTAAATAAACAAAACATTATATAGCTATATAAGAAAACACTAGCAAAATAGTTTCATTTAAAATGCTTATAATTGCACCGCGTTATTCGTAAGATTTAAAATGCAATATATATGTACATAGATTCGTACGTACGGGAGCTCCGTAAAACTTTATATGAGGCATATCGCCTGGACGTGTAACAGCAGACACTTAGCACGCCTTGTTTGTGACGCCTTTAGCCCATTATAGCAAACACGACGTTCGAGAGCGGCAATTTCACAGAGAATGGTTGATTTTTCATACAAAAGCGGCGTTCTGATACATAATGTAGCTCCCTAAGGAGCTCCTCAGCAAAAGCTACGCGGAGATTAAGAGGCGACAAGCCGTCCCATTTGTTTTGAACGCTCAATCAATTCTATACTCTGGCTAGGCGGAAAATGTTATTCTGCATTGCAGTGATCTGAAACTTGTTCGTACCAATAGCCAAATTGAAAATGATATAAATCAATTTTAATTAACAGTGGGTGTTAGACTAAACAAGTTTGAGAAACTCTAATTTCAATCTTCCCAAACTTATTTGGCCTACATCAAATTTTTTTCAGTGTTCGTCAATTTTGTTACCTCAGAACTACAATAATATTAATTAAGTAAATTGATTTACAACAATGTTTTTATGGGCTCTTGCTGCCCTACTTTTTAGGTCTTCAGCACCCACGAGGGAGTAATACTGTTTTGATTGAAAATATACTTGCAGAATCTAATTTAAACTTATAAGTCTTTCGGTTTCCTCACAAATATTGTATAACACTAGGTTGCATTATAAATAACTTTTTTACGTAATACAGTAAAACGTAAGGCATGTAAACTTTTAATAAAAGAGGGAGGGGGAGGGATTAATAAAGGAGGTAGAAACCACAGAGGCACTACACCGTGTTAGTCGCCTTGAATACCTCTGTCCCACATATTTCTGCCGCAAATCTACTCCTGAAATTATTGGGTACCGCGACTTTACTTCTTATCGTTAGTTCACAATATACATTGTGTTTCTTGTGGGGGTTGATTCGATTCGATTCTTTGAAAATCGCAAGTCAGCCGATTAAAAGACAAAATGTAATTTTATTTTAATTGATATTACATTAAATTGAAATCCGTTAAGACAGTTAAATTTCGATAGCTTGATATATCATTGACCTTACTATAGCGACTTTAACAACTTACCTTTATGTAGACAGTTTGCTTGTTTTTCAGCTTAGAATATATTTATTTATTTATTTATTTATTTATTTATTTATTTCTAACTTAGCCTATCATTACAGGTACACCCAATGCGATAGACCAGCACTACAATAGTACACAAATATTCAAAATCTGTTCTAATCCTACATATAAAAATTAATTATAAAACATTTATATAGAATATTTTACATTCATTATATACATTATATACATATTATAATATACATATTTAAAAACAAAAAAAAATTCCTACATGTAACTTATTTTATAATGTGCTACTTTTGTGAATTCGTTCATAGAGCAAGAAAAAATGTCCAAATTGTCAGCAATGAGGTTCAGAGTGTGCAGCGCGCGCGAAAGAGGTGATCCACGCAGGAGGTTAGTGCGCGCTTGAGGCACTGCGAATAAATGTGGTCTAATTCTTCGCCACACATACCTGTCCGGAACCGATAGATTCAAAGTACCTAGTAGCTCCGAATTAAAAATCTTGCCTCTCAATAATTTAAATAAATAAGAGACAAGAGCAAACTCTCTTCTAACCCTTAGCTCACTATAACCCCACCATTCCCAACACAAACAGCGTTGGATACTTTAATGGAAAAAATGGATACACCCCGTACAGTTTCTTGTATAAATATCTGACAAACTTATTTTGTATTTTTTCTAGCATAGAAAGATATTTCACTTCATGTGGATATTATAACATAAAACACAACAAACCCCTTGGGTAATCTAAAAAAAAAAATAAAGTTTAAGCAATAAACAGTTTTCACACAAAAATACTAACAATTTTGTATTTACGATAATACCATCTCAGTAACAAAAGCTTGAGCTTTACGCATTATCAGCGTAACGTAATTCTGATCTTTCAACATTGGCGACGCTTTACATCGTCCTAGTTCATTTATATGGGTGCCTGGGGAGTAATCTGTGGTCGATTATACGGCAGATATAGGCAGCTTCCAGAATGATTATGTTGTAACCAGCGGTCGTACTTGGTGGTTTGGAATCACCGTTGATTTTATCGCACGATTATGAGACAGAAAATATAAATTCAATTTGTAATTCTTAATATACTCACTATACAGGTGTTCTAGAGCTATTTTTTTTCTGTACAAACTAAATAAATGATTATTGTTCATAACTATATCGAAAGTCCTAAAACCAGGTACGTGGAATGCAATCTATTGAGCATCATCGCGTTTAAAGCTTTTAAAGAAATGCTAGCGAGCTTGGAAATAACACCCCTAGTCGGCTGTTAACACAAAAGTATGTTAATAACTAACTAGAGGCGTCAATTAAAAGTTTTTGCTTTAATTTTGAAGTGTTGCAAAGTATTTGACTTTCAGGTTTCATACTTAATTTATGGTATATAAATTAGAATATACATAACAGTTTTCTCTGTTGGTAGCTTTCATTGCCGATGTAATTTGTTTTGCCATTTTCCACAATGCAATATGGTGGAAGGAGAATGCGGCTGATAAATTGAAAACTTGAATAGTAAAGATAGCGTGTACTTCGGATTTATATGAGGTAAATGGATTACACAAAATAAAAATTATTTTAAAACTACACATAATGAATGTTAATGACCAAAATATCAGCTAACATCCATTATAGAATATTTTTTTCACAACTTTATGTCAATTCCTTGTGTACACATAGTAAGGTTTATTTTTGGATTGTCCTAAAGACGATTCTTGAAAATGAGCTTTGATTATACTCGTACTAAGCATAAGAATTTCGCATAAAGTACAGGTAAATACATCAAACAGCGAGTTTGTTGTGGTTATTATTCTTTTTTGTATACAGCACAACAAACTTAAAATCAATAGACTTTGAAATCACAATTGCAGCGTGCAGAAGAAAGAAAATATTTCTTCATAAGAAATTCGTTTACTATCCTATTGCAATGGTTTATTGTATTAAGCATCAAATTATAAAATTTAGGTGCTCAAAACTAAAGAGTTTCAACCTCTATAACTTTAGCCTTGTCCTTTGCGAGCAAAAGAAAGTGAATTTACTAAAGGTAAATAAGCGAGCGCGGTTGAGCTCAGTTCTGAAGACACAAAGGCAATCTGCAGTGTATTTGCAACAGATATGGAACGGATATTTCTGTTATGTGCACGGGTGAAGTCTTGTGGAAATGTAAACGAACAGAAATATCTTGCTGTTTTGTTATGATTTAAATTTCTTTTATATCTGTTGATGCATATCTGAAATGTAATTTTGTACGCCATATTAGTGACTCTTCGTGTAATCGTAACAGAACAGATTTGATCAGACTAATCAGTTCAGTTTCGAAAGTAACTTATCAAATAAATTATTTAACTATTTGATGATGAGTAGGTTTTATTATATGAATCAAAGAGTTGAAAGAATTAATGGTAATTTCCGTTTATGTTTTCAAAGAAGCTTTACAGAATATAAAATAAGTACTGGAACATTTCTGGTAAATTTAAAACACTTCTTTGGACTTTTCCCCACTTCTCTTTTCGCAAAAGCAAACTTACCTCATTTTGCAGTTTGCGCTTATTTTCACGTTAGAAACGTTGACAAAGTCGTCGGTGCCATTAAGTTTATGTATATAGCTTGTTATTTTACAAGAGGTTGACCAAAAAGAGCTGTATTTGTTCGCATGAACTGTTAAATTCACGTGATGTTTGTAGAAGTAATGTAAAATAAGTAAGACTTGAAGCTTTACATTTGAATGAATTTTGTCTTTTGGACCACATTAAGTCAATTGTGGGCGCGTCTTTACACTATTTTGGCATTATTGACTCAGGTGAGCACACACGTGGAGCAAATTTTTTGAATTTTAAAGTTAGTTATACTGGTATTATACGAATACAATAGTGGCGCTTCGATAGTTTTTTATTTCATTATTTTTGGTTCATAATGGACATTAGTGGTTTCTAATATCACCGTAGCATTTAACACTACGATTAGTCGGAAGTTTTGCTGACATGACAGTTTCTGGTTAATTAACCAACGCGGCACCGCACGAGTGAACGTTTCAGGTCTTGGAAATTGAGAATTTATTTTCAACTATGCACAAGCAGGAATGTACCTTGATGTGAATTTACTTTGAATAATGTTTGTATTGCAATTGTTATATATATATATATTGATATATATATATATATATATATATATATATATATATATATATATATATAATATATATATATATATATATATATATATATATAGAGCGTCGGTGGCGCTGTGGTCTCGGCACTGGTTTGTGCGCCGCATAGAATCGGGAGACCCGCGGTCTAATCCCCACCGTGTACCAATGTGTTTTTCGTTCCGAATTTCATATGTACATTTATCCGACGCTCCTACGGTGAAGGAAAACATCGTGAGGAAACCTGCGTACATCTGCGAAGCGATTCAAAGGTGTACGTAGTCAACCAACCCGCACTGGGCCAGCGTGGTTGACTAAGGCCTAATCACCCTAACTAGTTAGGGTAGGCTCGAGCCCTTCGGTGGGGACGTATATGAGCTGTGATGATAATATATATTGTAGTTGATATGTAGAATTGAGTATCATTGACATAAGAATATGTTATTTGCAGTGATGAACTTGGCGGATAATATTTGCTATGTAAAGAATAAAAATAGGTGGTCCTAATAAAGAATTCTAGGAAACTCTCAGAATGAGAACACATAGTTGACACTTGAAATAAAATTATTTTGTAAGTCCACAAATACTTGCTCGAATCCGTAAAAAATAATTACGTTTCAAAAACTGTAAACTGTAGTTTGCTTTTCATTTTACCTCACTACTGCCATAAAGGCCGTTTGGATATAACTGGAAAACCTATACTTCCTATGTTTGGATTTTCCTGCGAACAGACTATAAAAGGCGTTTAAGTCTGAATCATTTATTTCGTTACATCCCTTAAAATACTGGATGAGACGATTTTAATATTATTTAGTCACTTAGATTCGTTGATCTCATTAGAACACAATTTTCCTTAAAGAATTATATTCAATCAACGTTAACTTCTTCTTATTAACGTTGTATAGCTTTCATTTTTACGAATTCACGTGTTAACAATCAATTTCGAATCTAAACCAAGCACCTGAAGTTTGAAAAAGCCTTTGATGACATTTGATATATTTGTACATCATGTCGTCTTGCTTACTGTACATGACCGACATTCAACCTGGGGATAGCCCAAAGAGACATGCAGATATACACTGGTGCCTCTAATCGGATTATCTATTCCACGTTTGTCTAAAATCTAGTTTTGATATAGCATATAGCATAATGGTTAAAAGCGAATTCCAAATCGTGACCATTTAGGAAGAAACTTTTGATATATGACAAAGATAATTCCTTTCGTTTTTAGTTCTACAGTTTGTGTGATGATGCAAAGGAAATTATAAAATTGATTTTTTTCTTCAATTATTTCTAGAAATAATATAATATAAACATGAATATTTCTTAAACTTACACCGATTAACGTAATTGGTGTAAGTATAAGAAATATTTATATTGAAACCATAAAACAGGTGTTCTAATCACTCGATTACGGATTACTATAGCAACGCATTTGGAGAATCTTCATCGTTACGGTGAACCAGCTCACCAACAGCCTGTTGTAGGCGGCAAAGATTTTGACTGCTCCTACTGGGTAGCACGCCCACATCGTGCCCACGGTAATGTGGTCCTGTCGGATCTCTCCGACCCGGACCTTATCGACTCGTCCGGCTGAAGGGACTCGCCCAGACCGGTGTAGGTGAATTAAAATTTAAGTTAACAATTGAACTTCACTTTTGTGTTAGTCAAATACCTGTTGAAAACGATAGCAGAGTATTCTTATTCATTATATATTCACGAAGTCACGAAAACGGAAAACGAAAGTTTGCGTAGACGCGATCATATAAAATGATAAAATATAAAAACGCCTGAATTATCAAAAAACTCGTGTTTCTTGTAAACTTTCGTGAAAGTAAAATTCGTGTTAGTTTTGTTCTTATCGTTCGAAATGCACGTTTTCGGCCGTTGCCATTAGGTAATCTTTTGATTGTCTAACCATTATCCGAGGATTATTATATACCCCAAGAACTCGATTTTTCGGTTGCAGTCCTCATTCACTGGGCAGTTTTGTGGGTTTCCAATACATAGCATTTTGTACTATTGCTCAGGTCTTCGTCAACTTGTACGTTACATAGGAGTTAGAAATGAAATTTTGTATTTACCGAAAACTCACTCAAACGTCGCTGAACACAAACAAACCTGTGAGTGATTCTTGTATTTCGAAAATTTGTAAAAACATAATCGTTCCAACTTCACCGTGCTGCCAAATCTATATTAGAGTAGGTAAGTACGAGAATATCTTCTAAACTCTTCATTCTCCATTAACACTCCCATTCTCAAAACTGTAATGTCTTTTTAGGATTCGTATGTTCTCGAATATTGTATCTATTTTATTCATATATATTTTTCTATATTCATATATATTCTATATTTTTCTATATTCATATATCTATCATCTATATAACTTTGAATATTTTAGATATAAATCTGTCCAACTTACCGTTTTTAATTTTTCAGCTAAATATCTATGCTTTATACTATGTATTGTTTAAAGTTCAAGTTATTAAATCTTATATAGAGCTATTTCACGTTTGGTTGTGCCCTCAAAATTTTAAATCATTTATGAAATACATATATAGTTTATATCATGATTTATTTTTTTTAGCTTCTCCCTATTTTTTGCTCCGTCGCTATCCGCTGCGTGACAAAGTCTCGCCTTTGTTCGTATTGTTTCCGTTTTGTGTAAGTATTTCGTGCCCGAATCAAATGATTTTCCTTCACATTCCCGAAGTCGCTAGTTCACACGCTGTAACCACAATGCGTACACGTCAATTTTGTCCGCGAAAAAGTCTACAAATTAGTCGCACGATCTCATGAAACATTGTAGAGTTAGGATGTGTAGAATTGGCAGCTTGTCTCTACAAAACTTTAATAACATTTGATAGTGTTGGTAACGTGTTCTGAAGTTGCCATTTTACATGAAAATGTTTTTGGTGGGATTTGTTTATATAAACTAGAACTATATGTTTTTTCAATATGAATTGCGCAATATTTCATTTCCTCTTCAAGTTGTAATATCTTTTAAAATTACATTAAATTGATGCAGTTGCAATTATTATGAGAATTTTTTTTATAGATATCCCTTAGCTGATACTTCATAATCGTCACCTTAAAGAATGCATCGCTTCCATTCTTTAAGGTGACGACCGCTATCCTGATTAGTCGGATGGGAACCTAGACTTAGGCAGATTTGTTCGTTAAGAGTCCGAAATAACCCATTCGAATAGGCCGAATGGATATCCGGAAGATTCTATTTATTCCTTCCGTGGGTAAAAAAGTACAATAATGATTTGATGGAACGGGTCTCATCAATATTTGTCACAGAAAGGGTCAAATTATAACTCATTTTCATGTTGATAGATTTTGTAAAAGAACAACATACTCGTAACAGACAAAATAATTTATCGCTATTGTGGGGTATAAAAATATACACGAAAGCATTTCGATTTGTTAAACCAGTTAGTGACTTTTATTTATTGCGAATTCAAATTTCAATTATTCCAAGATAGTTGTTCGTTTGAACTTTAATATTCTTTGTTAATGAAAGTTCGTTTCGAAGAAACAAAGTAGGTCTCCAGGTTTCAAAAAGGCGTTATATTAACTTTCAGACAATCTGTTTTTTATGTTCTATCTTAATGGTATAGTCTAAATCTTGTTGTTAATAATGTGATAATTCATCACCAAAAGGTGATGAATTACCACATTATTACGATTACATGTATTACATTATGCGATTTCGGTAGTAGGTAAAAAAATCGTTTCCCTATAACATTTTAACGCCGTATCATAACGTAAGTTTTTTATATGACAATGAAAATCTATAAGTTTTTAGCCAGCCTCAATAATATGTGATTAACAAACCTCGATTACGTAGAACTAAGAACACTCAAGAACCAGGTTAACTTTGGTGAACTCAATTAAGCCATAGCTCTCAACGCCCTGAACAAATGTGTTCAGAATGAAACAACAACAAGACCGACAGTCCATTTAGTAGGGTCGAGGCCCAATTACACATGTTGTATTGTAAATTAATGGATCGCTAACCAAGGCCGCTGATAGGGTCGTACTAACTTTACCGGCTTCTTCTCCGTGTACCAATCTGTTTGTTTGTTTATTATTATAATGTATATAAGTATTTGAGTAATTTGGGAGCCTAACAACCAGTATTTTGACGGTGAGCTTTTTGATTGACGCATGGCTAAATAGCTTGCGTACGAAAATTAATGTCGCACCGCAACGAGACACTTAAAAATAGTTGTAACCTGTGGCGTTGAAAAAAATAATCTGTGTTATTACAAAATATCGACAAATCAAGGATATTGTAGTTATTGTAATATCCTGCGTTTCGCCGTAATTTTTGATGGTGCCTTTGAGAAATGACTTTGAAATCTGTAATTTTAAAAGTGTTTGTAAAGAAACTACCCAAATAATGTTCATACGTTTCTTTAATAATACGGGATATATATATATTGTATTAGGATCAGAATAGCTGGATGCTGCAGGATGTTAAATAATTCGAATCTAGAATAATGATGCTAACGATTACGAAAGATTTCGTGCACTTTCGTCGTTCGCGAATGTTACAAATTTCAATGAGGAGATAAACGTAAATTTCTCTCACTAGGTGTCGCATGAGTAACTAGATACCTTGTGTAGTTGACGTACATCTCAAATACTGAATTTTTATTAGATTTCATAAACATCTATAATATTTATGATTTTTCAAGGATGCCTAACCCCGCCATCTACATGTCTGACCAGCGTAGATAACAGTGAATCGAATTTATTGAAATTTATTATAATCTTAT
This sequence comes from Scirpophaga incertulas, assembly GCA_036419045.1. Lineage (NCBI taxonomy): Eukaryota > Metazoa > Arthropoda > Insecta > Lepidoptera > Crambidae > Scirpophaga > Scirpophaga incertulas. The sequence goes on along the minus strand of CM071637.1, from coordinate 9,266,094 downwards.
AGTTTACTAGCGATCCACCCCGGCTTCGCCCGGGTACAATGTTGATACTAAATACACTACAGAAAAACTGTTATCGTTGTCACAACATAGTGAAAAACATAGTCGATTTCTCTGTCCCTATATCCCTATGTATGCTTAAATCTTTATAACCCAATGGATAATGATGCGATTTTTTAAATAGATAAAGTGATTGAAAAGGAAGGATTTAATAGATGTTTTACACATAAACGTTCCTCTATAATAAATACATACAAACCGCATCAAATTCCGTTTGTTTGACGGCTTTGTTTTACACTATGTAGTGATTCAAATATAGCTCGAGTAGTTTCCTATTTTTCAGTATTTTTTATATAATACTAAAGTCGGTTTCAACTTCAACGTCGATTTGTCGATTAGACGTAAGGCTGTATGTTTATTATGGGCATAGGTACTCCGACTTAAATAGTGAATGCTCAGTTGCAAAACAGTCGAGCTACCGCTGTGGCTTGAAATATTCGCCTGTATCAGCTGCAGGGGCCTACGATTTGAATTTATCGTCCAAGTTGCGGACGGCTCCTAAGGGATTTATGGGTGTTGTGGCCATGTAAAAACTGGTAACCAGACGTAAAATAATACGCTGACCGACATCGGAAGTACTCGTTTGGAATCCTATAAAACGTGCTGTTTGTTAAAGCACAACGATCTTTGAGTTCAAATATAGTCAGAAGATAAATGATGCTAGATGAAAGTTCTTGCAATACATTTTAACAACATAAATATATAGAATAGAATGGATTATATTATCTTCTTTATACTTTACCTTAAGAAGTATGCGATGTTTTCTAACTTTAAGCTTCAAAAGACTTTACAAATTGTAGAAAAAAAAAACTTAGTTCTACGTAGATTGTTTTTTTTCTAAATAAAAATATATCAACTGACTGATATGGATAAAGTAACACTTGTTTACTTTGCTTACATGAACATCATGGCAATGCTACCGACATTCAGTAAATTTATGCTACAGAAAAATGTTTTTTATTGCAATTTATAACCCAAAGAGGCTCCGAAATTATAGATATTACAGTCCGTCACAGTATAATTAACACTAACACTAAGTAAAATCACATGCTGATTACAAACAACTAGGCTGCAAAAAATTCTATTAGCAGTCTGTGTGTGTTTCTACATTATAATTCCAAGTAACATACGGGAATTTGTTTAAAGAAATTCAACTCTAAAATGAAAGATGTGCCTATTACAAAGTATGTGATTATGTGTTTTATAAACAAATGTTTTGAGTTTATTATTACTCTTTGTATGTCTGATTTGAAAAACTGTTCCAATTGTTCGCTACACTTTTTATGTTGCAATACATGTATGTATTAAGGTAATGTTGATATTAGGAAATAGAAAACATAAAAATTACTGATTTATTATTACTGAGTAGACTCTTCGAACAGGTGATAGAATCATGTTCCTGAGCATGTATTTGTCGTCAATAAGTGCTTGCGAAGGACTATGTAAATTTTTTTTTTGACTTTGACTCAATGACGTGAACTATATAATAATAACGTGAACTATATAATATTGACGTGAACTATGTAATAATACAACAAATAGATATCCATTCACATAAATACATTGCAGTATCTGATGGAACTACTGAGCACTTTAACTCCCTAGGTATATTTTTGACGGCTTTTTAAATGGCAGACACTACATGAAACTCTTAGGGCTGGTTTCACCGGTTGCTGATAAGGTCTCTGATAGCATAACTTTCTCTTATCTGTCATATTAAATGCAATTTTCGGTTTCACAGGTATCGGATAGAGGTATCTGACATATAAAGTTGCCTGTAACTTAATGGTCACATGAATTGGCTGATAGCGTTGTTATCTGTAAGATCTGTCAAGAATTGAAACTATTAGAAGAATTGAAAAGTGGCGCCAACACAGAAATGACAACAGTTTATGTCATCAATAGCGCGTTTCGTTCTTATTCAATAAAGTTTGAATAAAAATATATTACGTATTAGAATTTTATTAGCACATAGTAAATATTCACAATAACAGTACAAGACTAATCTAGAACATACATTTATTAATTTCGATAACAATATGTTTAAGATATTAATATTTATTTAGTTTTTTGAAAACACCGGTAATTAGGTTAGTGAATCGAAACGTTAAAAAGCGACGTTGCCGTTTCGTGACTTAATAACCTCTCGGCAAATTTATCTATCATTTATTTTATCTGTCAGTTAGATGGTGAAACGAAAAAAAATTTTCAGTAACCTTTATCTATCGGATAGCGTTATATGTCAGACAACTATCTAAGAAATTATCAGCAACCGGTGAAACCGGCCCTTAGTAACGTGTATTAACTTGACATTCGACGATCACCGAGCATTTCGACCACCAAAAAGGTACAGAGAGGTGACACCAATTCACACTCACGGTACTCCTCATTAGTATTTATTACCACAATTATGGCATTACCAGAATGCTAATAGTTCTTATGCATTATCCCCCGCTTTAAAGGGCGGGCGCATTAGTTCAAAGCCGATAAGTTGTAGTATTTAGTTGGTAGGCTAGCCTTCTGCGAGAGTCTAACATAGACTGGGCGCGGATGGCATCCGGTGTACGGTATCCGAGCACCAGGGGGTATTTAACCTGACTGCAAAAGTAACGCACCCCTTATGAGGATTCACTACCATCCCCCGTAGGAAAAAAAACAACGACACCGCAGAAGACAAAGGTAAAGGATATCGAAGTTTTGAGAAAGCGTCTGCACGCTGTGGGTTGTAAAGAGTAACCGAGCAGGTTGCTCTTAAATAGCCTACCTGACTAAATAAATTGTAGAGAAAGCGAAGAAAAATCATATGAAATAACTTTCGATCTATATCTAAATGAAATAAAATTTGATTATATACTATTTATTCAGTCAAGAAGAAGGAATGCATGGAATGCAAGGAAAATAGATTGCATACAGATGAAATGAGAATGTTACGATGGATGTGTGGTGTGACAAGGATGGATAAGATAAGGAATGAGTACATAAGAGGAAGCCTGAAAGTAGCGCCAGTGGTAGAAAAAGTGAGAGGAAGTAGATTAGTATGGTTTGGACATGTGATGCGGAGGGATGAAAGTCATGTCACAAAGCGAATTTTGAATATGAAAGTGGAGGGATACACGGGCAGAGGAAGGCCGAATAAAAGATGGATCGATTGTGTGAAGAATGATATAAGAATGAAAGGAGTAAGCATGGAAATGACGGCTGATAGAGAGGAATGGAAGGAAAAGATCTACTGCGCCGACCCCAGATAATGGGAAATGGGCAAGAGGATGATGACTATTTATTCAGTTTTATATTCAATAGAAATCTTGTTAAAAACATAACATTTAAATTTATTTATAATAGGTTGTACATTTAATAATACATTAAGAAGCTTTTCGCAATAGCCGACTTTTCGCAGAATTTTAATAATACTGTTTGCGTATGAATCTCATTATTTTTTTTAGCTCTCAGTGGCCGTTTTCGATAATTTTGTGTGTTCAATTGCTCCATTTTACTGTGCCAAATTAAAATTATCAAATTATCGGTTTCAGGATTAGACAATGTAAGTTTATGTCTAACAAAAATACCATTATAAGATCGTAATTAACAGGTAATATTATTTCGCAGTATCTTTAGATCGTTTGGTATATAGGTCGTTACTAGGAGTTTAAATATGTAGTTAAACTTAGCTGTTTGTTAGTAATGTATGTAATGTACATACGAAAAGTACACTAAGAAAAAGACTCATATTTTTTTATTTTATTACATATTCTTTGGAGATAAAAGTATAATATATACGTGTGTACTTAGAATTCATTTTGGTATTTTTTTTACTTGTTTTTTCACTGCTTACTGCTAAGCAATAGGCTGTCTTTCTTCTTTCACAGTTCCTTATTCAGGTCGTCCATTTGTAGGTTTTAAACGTTATCGGTGGTATTTGAAATGTTAATAATTTCACAGTGCAGAACAAACACTATCGACGTATAAAGATAAAATTCTCGTTACTTAATATTTCATCTAAGAATAAAAAAAGATTGCGCATTTTACTGAAAACCGAGTAAAGTAAATTACTTCAGAATACAAAATACGTGAGAGTAAAGAAAGCGTGGACAACGAGTACGTGGAGAGTAAATTTAAGCACCAACTAAGTCTCTAGGGAATAATCCAGAACTGTGTCTTAACAAGTGGAGGTCAGTAGAGGAAGGAGTGCAAGGAGTTATTTTTTCAGTGTTATTTGACCTAAGTTAGTTGCCTTAGCAATACAATTTAGTGTAAATCTTGGAGCGATAATAATAAATTCAGATATTATATGCTTTATTTAATCATTATGTTATAGTATTTGTTTTTGTATGAATGAATGTATTCGTATCAATTTGGACAAGGCGAAATCTTGAAAGACTTAGATAAAGTAATAAAGCAAGTATAGAGAACCTTATAACGTATTTTTATTTAATTTCAGCTTTAAAAGTAATTATTATATATAATATAATATTCAAAATGTTTAATATATTATAATCAATATTGTCATTGCTATCACAAAAAAAAACAAAAAAAGTATTTGATTTAACTCTTAAGTTCTTACGGTATTAAAATATTCTAGATAAAAAAACGAAATTAAAAGCTAACTAGTCGTAACACAAATTAAAAAAAAATCTATTAGAGTAAATACTCATCAAGGTATCACCCTTACGTTAATATAATAGCGTATATAAATAACTAAAATAAAATCTCACTAGATATAAACAAAACAATACTTTATACAAAGATAAATAAATGAGTAAGTGATGTTATTTTTAAGTTTTTATTAAGTTTCTCCAGTGACACTTCGGCTTACACAAAAGGCTTGACTTTAGAAATTTGCATTCGCCAATACAATAGACTTTGTTTTACACATTATTACGTCAATTTACGATTGATGGCGGTGATCACTGAACGCGGCAAGGAAATAAGACGGAAACAGCCAAAAGGGGGGATGCAAGTCGAATACATTAATTACTTTGACTAACTTTGATTTGCTATGGTAGATAATATCTGGATAAAGTAATACATTTTCAAATTGATGAAAATAAGTCATTGTATATAATGACCGGTCAATATGTAAAATAGCTATTTAATGACTATGAGTGCAATATGTACTTACATACACACACACACACATATATGTATATATATGTATTTCACTATCTATTGGTGTAAATTAAAAACGTGTGTGTTACTCTGGAAATAAGAGTTTTATTGATAATATTTAACGTTATTTAAAAAAACAATATTCAATTTAAATTGAATATCTCACCTGGAAATAACGACACTTAACGTTTTTATATTATTTTGAAGTTAATATAAGTATTTAGCTAATACAATAGACTTTGTTTTACACATTATTCCGTCAATTTACGATTGATGGCGGTGATCACTGAACGTGGCAAGGAAATAAGACGGAAACAGCCAAAAGCGGGATGCAAGTCGAATACATTAATTACTTTGACTAACTTTGATTTGCTATGATAGATAATATCTGGATAAAGTGATACATTTTCAAATTGATGACAATAAGTCATTGTATATAATGACCGGTCAATATGTAGAATAGCTATTTAATGACTATGAGTGCAATATGTATATACACACACACACACATATGTATATATATGTTTTTCACTTATCTATTGGTGTAAATTAAAAACGTGTGTGTTACTCTGGAAATAAGAGTTTTATTGATAATATTTAACGTTATTTAAAAAAACAATATTCAATTTAAATTGAATATCTCACCTGGAAATAACGACACTTAACGTTTTTATATTATTTTGAAGTTAATATAAGTATTTTCGTTGTATTATTTAGCTCTGACTTTTATGCGGATTGACGTTTCGTCAACTGCTGTACTGACATTTCGACTCGCATCAACATGAATGTTATATAAGTCGCTTTCGTCGTCTTTATATATATATATAATATATATATATATTATATATATATATAATATATATATATATATTATTTCTTTCATGCATGAAAGCCAATTCGGCTTTACCAAAGGTAGATCCACTACCGATACCGGAACTGCACTTATGAAACATATTTTTGACGCATGGGAGGGCAAGCGGGATGTAATTGGAGTGTTTTGCGACCTTTCCAAAGCGTTTGACTGTGTGAGTCATGAAACGCTTTTAAGAAAACTTAGACATTATGGTGTCTCGGATGGAGCTGTTAGTCTTTTAAAATCTTATTTATCAGACAGATTGCAGAAAGTCGTTATTAATAGATCAGAATCTGCTAGCTCGCCTATAACTATGGGGGTTCCCTAGGGATCAATATTGGGTCCTCTACTGTTTCTAATATATATAAATGACCTTCCTTACTACATTTCAGAATCGCGTGAGACAGTATTGTTTGCAGATGATACTTCTTTACTATTCAAAGTTGATAGACAAAAGGAATGTTATGACGATGTAAATAGTGCTCTCTCGAGAGTTCTGTATTGGTTCACAACTAATAATTTGTCTTTAAATTCTAAGAAAACAAAATGTATCAAATTCTCTTTGCCCAATGTAAGGCAGGTTGATACTAGTTTAAATATGAATGGTGATGTCATTGACTTGGTAAATAATACTAAATTAGGCATTACGTTAGATTCACGACTACAGTGGGATCCACATATTGAAACTTTGGCAATCAAACTTAGTTCAGCGGCGTACGCAGTAAAAAAGATTAGACTTTTAACTAATGTTGAAACGGCAAGAATTGTTTATTTCAGCTACTTTCATAGTGTTATGTCCTATGGACTGCTGCTATGGGGATCAGCGGCTAACATTGAAAGTATTTTCCTTTTACAAAAAAGAGCGATTCGTGCTATTTACTGTTTACGGGCTAGAGAATCCCTAAAAGAATTGTTCAAAGAAATTAATATTTTAACTTTAGCTAGTCAATATATATATGATAATTTAGTTTTTGTATATAGAAACTATAATAAATTCAATAAAAACAGTGATCTACATAATGTGAATACTAGAAACAAAAATAAACTTGCCGTTCCAATGTTCAGACTCCATAAAACTAGCTGTTCGTTCTTGGGGAAATGTATATCTATGTTTAACAAGCTTCCGCAAAGTGTCATTGATTTGCCTTTATATAAATTTAAAATCCATATCAAAAATACACTCATGAGTAAAGGTTATTATAAAGTAAGTGACTATCTAAATGATCACAGTATTTGGGAATAGGGACACTATTCATAGAGCCATATTTGGTAACAACATTATTTATAATATTGTATTATTTTATATGTGTATGTAAACATACATACGACTGTAATCGTATTAGGTATGATTGTATCTTATACTATATTGTATTTTTATATCATATTATTATAATTATTAACATTGAAAAGAGGAGATAAAAAATAGACCTTCAGAGTTTCTTGCCTGTTCTTCTCGAGAAGGCTCTCCCAATTTCCGAACAGGTGTCGAGTCAATATATTTTTTCTTTTTTTTTTTCCTTATTCGTACGTACGGACAAGGTTTTTGTTTTTTTTTATTATTTAAGCTTTTTTTTGTTTTGTTTGTTGACGTCAATAAGTGCCTGTAAAGGTCTATGTTGAATAAATATTATTTTGATTTTGATTTATATATATATATATGGTGCTATTAAGTCCACATAACTTCATCCTGTTCTAACGGTACTAAAGCAGAGATTTATTCCTCTAATATGGAACTATTAAAACTGAGTGTAATAGTCTTGATACTCAACGGCGATGTCGTTATGTTGAAAATTCCGTATAATTTTTTTAAGTATTTTGATTTTTCTTTTACAACGATTTGAAATTAATTTCCTTATTTATTAAATAATCGAGATCACAATTTTTTTGAAAATTCCACACACATATCAATAGACATCGATCAAACTTAACTAACATAAGATATTGTCAGAAAGCTTCAGCCGTTAAAGTACAAAAAAAAACGGAAAAGGTTCTGAAATTCAAGAGCCGAAATAAATATTTTCAATAACTCTAAAATAAAAATTTATAAAGTTACATATACAAGGGAAAAAATATAAAACCTATATAACTGCGGTAAGCTCGCTTAGTAGAGTTTAACGACATCCGAGGAAAGAAATGAGATGCATTCTTATTTCTTTCATTCATTAACGATACCGTTAGTGCAGCGGTCGAGTGATCGGCTACTATATCACGGGTCATTACGTGTTCGATTCCTGTACTGGACAAATATTTTGTATGACTTGCTCGTGACCGTGAACCGTGAAATTTGTTCCGGTTTGGGTGACTGTGCATATGAGACTCTATATTTGTAACTGGTTTCCTTCTATTTTGAGCGTAATTATTATAAGCCCCGGAAGGTGTATTTACGGGAAGCTAACATTCCAAAAACATCTGAAAGGAGTTAATTAGGTCCCTTTGAGGTACTTAGTCTGAGTTCTTGTTTTGTGTTCTATGTATTAGATAAACGATCTGATATAATTGTTAGCTACCGTTTTCAAACTGCTTTCTATTTTTACAAATAGCTGGTATACTATACGCAACTGTTGCCCTCAATAGTAATATATTTGTGGCAAATTATTTTAAAGTTTTATTAACTTTAAATTATTATTTTGTAAAATAAACAAACAGAAATAGACAGAATAGGCATCAGATATCCTCTAATATATATATATATATCTATAAGATTTGAAAGATTAGACAATAAAGATAATTCTGTGTATTCTTCTGTAATTAATAAAAAAAAAACATAATACAGCTTGAGGAAATAAAAATCGACGTGATACTTTTTGTCATGGTTTTCTCCAACAACCTAATTTAGGTTAATTAATGCTTTACTACATATTACATTGTTAATCGTACAAAAACATTTAGTCTGCATAAATCTATTGATATAATAATAAATTCATCGACCTACTTATAACCAAATCTATGACACTAAATATATTAAATAAATTACATATTCGTCTTTTGGAATAGTTTATCTACCTCCACATATTTAGCGTCAGCCTTCCGTACACTACTGTAACCATATTGAACATGACAGGTCAGAACCATAGATGTTTGGATTGTTGATTGATGGAACTATTAGTCGATAAGAGTAGTGGGTATGCTATTTACAGCTACATTTTTAATGGGATTAATATAGTCGTATGTTTTTCCCTGTAACAATGTCTGATTTGTACTACCAGTCCGATCTCCAGATTTACATAGATACCTTCTTTAGGGTTGAAATACATGAAATTGTATAGAACACCCCTTTACATCAAACGCATATACTTTACATTGTTTGCTGATAAAGTCTTCGTTATTAAGAAAACAATAACAATAACTAATATGCATGAAGTCCACTATAATCATAATAAAATTAATTGTAATGTTTCATTATGACTGAATGTGGCAAAGTACATTTTTACGGTCAACAAGGGACCGCAGCCATAAGAGCGCTCCATAGTATACTTATAGTCTAGGGTGTTATAATTTGTCATGGCGGTAGAATCGCGAAAGCGCGGTAATAAAGTCGAACTTTAGATGAGTCAACATAATGGTAATAATCAAAGTGTTGTTAAATATTGATGGCGTCGCTATACAAACAAATAAATTAGATTAATAATGTCATGAAATTGGCAATTCTGCCCGCTCACTCGGATCTCACGCTGATGATGGGTGCAAGCGATTTCTTTTTGTGATTACTGAGTTTCACGATTCTTGGAGACATGTCTTATTATGTAGTCTTAGAATGTTTTAAAGAAATATTTTTTAATAGTAATTAGTTCTAATTCAAATTCGCTATGTATATAGTTTCGTAGCTGTACATCGTCACACCAAAGTGTGAAGGGGTTCCGAAATACACCTCACAGCACCTATGCCAGCCTCACCTGCTCGCTGTTCAATCTGTCAACTATATAAGGACAGGCGCTCGCCACGAATCCGCGCTGGGCCAGCGTGGTGAAACAGCGGCCACACTCCAAATTTTCAAACAGGGAAGGCTCCAAGTGCTCGGCGGAGGTCGAGCCAATGGCGACGGCCGTTGGCACAATGTAGGTGTTAGGGATATGATTCCCCAGGTGGCGGGAACATACCGTCATACGACTTTGACCCTGGTAAGCTATAACAATCTAGATTAGAATCGATTATTCAGTTTTTATCCGATTTAAAAAGATATTTTCGGACAGTAAAGATTATTTTGTCCCTTTGCGGATCTGAAACTATAAATAAACAGAATAGTGCGTAAAAATTTTTTTTGCTTCTATTTAAAATGAACCTTTATACCGTAAGATTAAGATCACCGAAAAAAATGTTATAAGTAATTCTAGAACCCTCGAAGTGCTCATGAATACAGTTCTGAACATTTTTTAATAACAACAGTTTTATAACAACGATGAACGTCATCAGCACTACGTCGAATGCGTGTTTAAATTGGCGTGTCGTTTGCCCAGTTTGTTCCAGGTGCGAGATAATTACACGAGTCATGAATCTCAATCAATCCACGTCAGCATCCGCTGATGATGAAGAAACTTGCTTATCTATTGCAGCGATCCACAGTTCATTTTTAGATGATAAATTAAATAGGTTGCTGTCAAATTAAATAAGCCGCTGTCTTCAAAATTTCTATATTTTGTTATGTTTCTGCTGTTGGTGGCATTATTGTATTGTTTATCCACACTACAACAATCCACCCGTGGGTTCGTTCGCATTTTACCATTTATTTTCCCGTGGTAAAATTATTCTATACCCTTCATAGTAAAGTACTAGATTTTATTAAAATTGGATCATACCCCAAATATAAAAACTCAAAAGGGCTTATCTGTTAAATATAACAGTCAAGTTCAAAAGAAATTGGAAAAGTTAATCTATGTGGGACGATGTGTACATTAAATATTAAACTATTAAAGCATATACTCTTAGATAATATAATACGAATACGTTATTACGAAAATACTACTTATATAATAATAATAGTACATATAAATTATGAATATATTTGAAACTGAACCCCTCCTTTATGGCTGGATCGATTTAACTCTTTAGTTGTAATAAACTCTTTAGTGCTAGTGGAATCGGAATTATTTTTAAAATTTTAAGTACAGGTTAAAATCTATCGGGTTCGCTAGTATTTGGATAAAACAACAATTACTTCAGATCAACGTATTAATCTAGCAGATTATCGTTGTTAAAATGAGGAGAAAATAGCATAGAATGATAGTCTTGAGTGCCTTACGAATATTGCATCTAACACCGGTGTAATGTTATAGTGGTAAAATTGTTCTTAGTCGATCCTTAAAAAATACTTGAGGACTAACGACACGTATCCCAAACCTGCTTAACTAAAACTATTTAACTATTACCGGTATAATAATAAATAACTAAACAAGAATGATCATTTCATTTTATATTCAACTGAAAAAGTATTGAAATTGCTTTAATAATTTCCAGCAATTCAAACAATAACTTACGATATAAATTATTGCAATGTTGTTTCGGCATTCGACCAGAAATAATTAATTGTGTATAATAAAAATAACTTTTTAAATTCTGCGCAATGAGACAAATTTGTGTCGGAAATAAATTAAGATAGACAATTTCCTTCTAAATTTGATTTTGAACTCAACACCAAAAAAATTGGATTAAACTGAAACACCTGTGCATCAGACGTGACGTAAGGAACAGACGTAAGGAACTGTAATGTTTATATTATAATTTTTATAATCATTACTCATTTAACTATAGAAAATACTAATTGCAATTAAAGAAAATTATACTTTATAACGTCAGCATTAAGGTATGCAATTTGAAGACTAAAGGTACGCGAGAGTTGAATTAGATCGTCTTTACGAGTTATGAGGGTCGGCACAACCATGCGTCACAATCACTCTCTGTCTCAGCCCTACGCCCTCTCTAAATATTGTTTTTATAAGGTTTACCGGCAAAACATGACCTTTGGCCAGACTAAATTGGGCTTTGATTAAAGGTCGATAAGACTTAAAATATTTTGTTCTACGAGTTTCAGATATAACGTTTGTACCATTCATAATGTGGAGTTACTTTTATGGTATTTGACGTAGTTTTTATATGTACGGAAAGCTTTTCGTCGCCCTGCTGGATTTTTGCTATACTAAAAACAATTGCCGTAACTCCAAATGTTTTTATTTCTCGCAACTCATATCTCTACATTTTCAACAATAAAAATAAAAGATGCCAGTTTTAGGAAAAAACATTCATAATTGCATGATAATATTATTATTTGAGAAAAATACATTTTGTTTTTCTACAAATATGAATGAACATGCTATAGTCTTCAATTTTAAATAAGTACTCTTTGTATATTTCTTCCAGATTACATGTTATCAAATATAACATGGAGGGAGAGGCTGAAAATCTTCACCAAGGAGCACGAAATGTACCCAGGATAGCCCCACAACGGTAAATGTCACGGAGGTTATATTGGGCTCCACGCGGCCAAAGCGGTCGGACCATGTGACCTACCAACTAAATTCAGTCTTAGCCTTGGCCATATGTGGGTCCTACGGCTAGAATGGAAGATGAAAATATAACAACAAGACCTCAGAGTTAGCATGCTCGTGATTAAAATGAATCTTGAACCATGTAGGAAATATCACCATCGCTATCATTGCAACTGAGATACGACTATTGTTAGAAATAGGCCTCCCCCAAAAATCATCATATCCATACCGACCGATCGTGCGCTACTAGCATCCAGCACCGTCCTGTGATCTTCAATAGATAGGGTTTGGTGAAGACCACAGGTGCACCTTGTAGCAGGCCTTCCAATGTTGTTGTTCTAAAACAAAATAATATTTAGTCAATATAACCTTAAAATTAAAATAAATTTGAAGATAATTTTGTACATAGCAAGCATATGCTAGCCTTCAGACTTTTCCACATCAACGGCCGTCAATTTTGCGAATACTGCGATTTAAGATTTACAATTCTTCAACCTGTGACAGCGAACCCGATTTTTCTGCGCAATTCGCTGAAGAATCGGGTCAATCATTTCTGATTTGTTCACTTACATGATTATAGCCCTGTCCATTGCCATTTGAGTGACTTTGAGCCGACTTATAAGGCCCGGCGTAGTGACCAGTCTCAGTTCCATATGTTATCATTGCCAAAACGAACGAATTAAAAACTTTCGTCTAAGGTCTTTGAAACTAATTTTGAAAATAACTAATGTTAATGAAAACGGTGAAAAAGGGAACTGATAGCTTTAGATTAGGCAAAAAATACTAACTAACGCTAGTACTCCCCAAAATGGATTCTGCTATATACTGATATCATGTTAAAAGCCTATTCTTCAATCACTGTTATAGTCAGTAAAATTTAAATAATGTAACTTCACTAATAGTCGTTTATGCCAGACTATAATAATTTTAGAAAACTAGAGAATAACTTACGTAGCATTAATTTTGACCTGTGTACAATTCTGACGTTGCGGATATTTATATATTGTACTAAATATGCTTATTTAGTACAAAAGCTTATTGTACGTTGCTACGTACAACAAGCTGTATTATACGATGAACTTTCGCTCAAGCAATAAAAACTAATATATCAAACCTTAGATTACGCCAGAACTTATACGTTATGAAAGAACGGGGACAAACTTCATACGGAGTGAAATCGAACGCATAAACTGTGTTCAGTAGACGTCTTCCAAAGGGTATTAAGGGAACTGTTTGTAATGATCTATTCAAACAAGTAACATCATATTATACATACTTCTCGGCAGTCTTCAGACAGTAAAACAGTTTAAACAATTCTTGATAAACAAACATACTGCCAACCATGGTACTTAATTATGTATAGACGCATATAGTACATGTAGTTTCTTTGAGATTGGCAGCAAATTTCAAACTACAAAAACGTAATTATTGAATTATATTAATACTGATTGAACTATAACGTAATAATATAAGTGCAAATACAAATCAATTAGGAGGCTTTGAGAAGGTAGTGACCGGAGTCTCTTCCGTAGCCCGGTTCTCATTACCACCAAAATCGAAATGAAAATCGAAAATAGTCCACAAATGTTTTGACCTGTAATAACAATAGTTTCTGTGCATCTAACTGGGTATAGTCTTTAGCTGCATTTTTCATGGTGCAGATAGAGATTAGACCCAGTTGGTACATTCCACGCACACTTTCATAAATGGCCTTTTCGCTTAAATGGCCTTTACGCGTTGGATCTGTATCCCCGCGCACGCCTTATAAAGGACCTTGTCTTGATATAAGCGACAATATAAATACTTATTTAATTTATTTTTTTTATTATTTTTTACCTCATAAAAGGGCACCGTAAAAACATTGCGATTAGTTGAAAGAATATATAGATTAGTGTTAAGGATGTCTCTGTTGCATTACTTTTTTTCGTCTTATGCACCTTCTATATTTATAAGTATTGTCAAACTTTGAGGCAATTATATTGAATACAGTTCTCAAACAGCACACAGTTGTTTGGACTATAGAAATGAATAAAGAAAATATAAAAAATTGCATTAAAAATATAGAAATTGATCGCGCTTTCTTAAATAATAAAATATCAAATTATCTATTCTATTTCACTTATTTAAAATTAAGCTAAATAGGCAGATAGATAGACATCCAAGCCGTAAAGCCTTTATGACTAAGGGGCAAGCTGAATGTAGTCGGTAGGTTACTCCAGTTGAGCCGCTTCGATCTTCTTCACTTGATGGTAATGATATCCATGAGGACTCTTAGCCTGTCCTCTCCGACCTCTTGAGAGAGAGAAAAATAGCATAAATCGTATATATAAAAATGAATCGCAAAATGTGTTGGTAAGCTCATAACTCAACAACGTCTGGACCAATTTGGCCAATTCTTTTTTGTTAATGTTCGTTGAAGTTCAAGGAGGGTTTTTACAATGAGGACAATTCGAATAATTATCGGAAATACCTTTTATTTTCCCATGCAAACGTTTTCTAACTAAAACGTACAGTCGAATTGAGCTTTATTGTTATTGTATAAAGTTCATATTGCAAGCACTCACTGTTGTCTAAGCAATGAAGGTGTGTTCCTAACATCAAAGAGTCAATTTGCGCTTTATTAACGCTACATATAGTTGAAATTCAATCATATCTATCAAAACAGTGTGCGTGCGTGCGTTGGAGCACAGAATACATCGTTGGAGGATTTAATGTCACGTTCCAAAATTGAATAGCCACAAAATGTAATAGGTCATTTAGACTTTTTTTGCGATTTGGTTGGCTATGCGACATTATCTATAAAATAATTAGGAACAAAAAACTGCCACTGTATAAATCTTTTTGACAGGACGAAGTCTGTCGGGTCCGCTAGTATATAATAATTAAGTTCCAATAGAGCTTATTGTAATGTATAAGTCTCTAACTCTCTTATGTTAGGCGCCTAATCTCTAGGTTGGCCTTGTTTGTTTACTTATTAATTTTGATTTGGTGTAGGCATATTTTGTGCCATGAATCCATACCCCGAATTTTCACGTAACTCCTGCTAGAAGTCCTCCTTCATAAAAATCTTTAGCGTGCTTATAGTATACACTATTATAGTACCTGCCATAAAACTTAACCCATATCTTATAACGATACAGAGAAATTGTTGTTTTTTCTAACTCGTTGTGTAAGACATTTAATATTTCACTTGATTTGTAACATTACACATTTAAAAAATGTATACATTATACAAAATACATATAATTAATTTATTATTGTCATTAAATTAATCATTTGTGTCGTACATTATCATTAACTCGTCAGTTCGTACGTGTTCGTAGATGACTGATTTACTATTGATTTTCAAAACTCTCATAGTGACAGTATTGAACCCTAATTGAATTTCTGATGAAAGGATTAGCATACGAATTAATTAAATTGCTCTTTTAGAACTGTAGTTTTGAATACTGCATGAATGCAAGATTTGATTTCAGTTCGTTTTGTATTACAAATATGACGAATGTCTATAAAGTCTATAAAGAATCCCAAATTCACACAATTTCATGTATCCCTTTAGGATTGTTATGTACGAGTTGTGGATTTCATCAGTCTTGCTTCACTTTCTAATAAAATAGTACAATTTTTGACACAATCGAATCTTACAATTAGTTTGTTTATAATGTATAGAAAAATGTTTCTATTTTATACACTAGTCCCTTATGTATAAAAGAATACCTATATATGTATAATAATAAGAAAACTATATTTTTTACTTCTGTTGCATTAGTGGAATCTTAAAAAAAAATGTTTCATACTCGTTCATTAATATATGTGTATAACTACAAGTAATATAATAAAAATTAATTACAATTTTCAAGGAGATTAATATACCAATTTCATTGATATACCAAATCATTTTATTATATAAATCAAATTTTATATTCATAAGAGAATATGCTGTTTCTTCTACAGGTAATTGTTAACTTCGAATGAAAATTAACATTAACGCATTGATCTGGGGGCGTATTCTTAAAAACGATATTCAATATATCGTGAACTTCGTCGTTTAAAACTATCGTTTAAAGCATTCCACCGAACGAACGTTATTAATTTTGACATAAGAAAGCAGAAGACAAAATAAACGTCAAATTTACGATGATTACAACGACACCTCAAACCGTATTCGCAAATTTGACGTAAATTTTGCGAATGTTCGTCTGTCAAATTCAATTCATCGTTGTCATTTGAGGCTTTCTGTGTCAAAATTAATATCATTCGTTCGATCGTCCGTTGAAATGTTTTAAACAATAGTAACTAAGAGTAGGATATGACACGATATTATCGAACATAGTTTTTAAGAGTACACCTCCTGGGTTCAAGGAAACCTACCTTTACGATTTGTACAAAACAGTACAATAGCACTATGCTTCACTTAATTTACAGATAAGCTAGTAAAGTGTGTATTCTATGGCGCATGACGTTACGTATGCCGCTGCACAAGTTCGGAATAACTTCGGCGCCCGCTCTATTTACTTAGCTCTCGAACCACGAATCTCGCTCAAACTGTTCACGCCCATAGATTAATAAACTTTGGACAGAATCGACAGGGTTAGAATCAATTGGAATTTCAACTTAGACAGAAGGCTTTTTTCGACCATTGGATACTGAACTAATTTGACCCAGCAATAAAAAATGTTAATGTTTTTAACCGCCCATATTTCATTTTTTTTGTCTAGTATATACAGTAGCTTAATGAAGTGAGTGAATTTTTATTATTTCTAATGACTTTACCTATTAATTACATAGGCTCATTGGTTAATTTTCTTGTCAAAATTACAATACGTATTACAATATTTTTATTATTAATATCTCTAGTTTTTTTTTAACATTCTTAGGATACATCTCGCTGTCCCGGGACACATGGCGGTTGAATCGCGAAAGCGCACCCCGCCATGTGCCCCGTATGGGCCTAGAGAACTCGGGGGGGTTTTATTGGGTAGGCCGGTCCTCTATGACCGGAGAGCCCCACACACGGCCGCGCCTTGCTAGCGCGGTGTCATGGTGCATAGGGTAGCATTCCCCCCGCCCCCCCAAAAGTATATATCTCGCTGTACGATTCAATAATGTATGGTCTTATTAATATAATGCTAAAAATAATAAATTAAAATTTGTTCATGTATGTATATACATACATACATATACTAACGCCTCTTACTATTTGGGCAAGCAAACATCACAAGAGATCTGGCTTCTTTGACTGTCATTAATAAAAATTTTATTTAACATTTAAAATCGTCGATTTCAAAAGTTTATTCAATAATTAATAATATCTCTAGTTCTTTTATCTTATTAATTAATTAGTATATTGTTAAATATTAATAAAACATAAAAGGTACTAAAATCAATATATGTATACAATATAATTTAAATAATTTGTTGCTTCCGAAATTTTTATTTTATTACAATATTCACATAAGTGTTTTCTATTTGTAGAATTGTTATAAGATTAATCCTTTTATTATTTTGTGAGAATATTATTATTGATATAAGGCACTGATTTGAGACATTGAAATTATTGATATCGTTCACGTAGACGGTAGTAACACATGATACGGAATTATCTAATGTTGTTTATGCTTTGTACATATTTATTCTTTGACCGAAATGATTCTATAAGAAACCACTCCGAAGCTGTGAATAAGAAATTGGCTCATCCCTGCATGTGACATTTCTTTTATTTTATGTTTACAGGACTGCACTACTTTAAACTTAATACCGTTTCAACTTCATGGCGTTAAATTTGTTTTGTTGGACCGTACTATGTAGTTTTCAATAGTTATCCAGGGCATTTGGGAAATCGTATAGACATGCTATTTTAAAACGGTATGAACTTATATTGTAATAAAAAAAAATGCATATTATTTCTTTATCATCAGTTTAAGTTAGTTGCAATATGAGAGCTATGAGTAGCTAACTCAATTTCACATTGAAACTTATTAACATTGAAAAGAGGAGATAAGAAATAGACCTTCAGAGTTTCTTGCCTGTTCTTTACGGCAAGGCTCTCCCGATTTCAGAACAGGTGTAGAGTCAATATATTTTTTTTTCCTCCTTCGTACGCACGGACAAGGTTTTTGTTTTTATTAAGCTTTTTTTTTGTTTTGTTTGTTTTGACGTCAATAAGTGCCTGTGCCTTTATCTTGAATAAAGATTATTTTGATTTTGATTTTTGATTTTGAATTCGAACGAGCTTCTTATATGGAGAAAGCCCTTTACTTTGCAGAAACACAAATTACACAATTTTGATACAATTGTGTAATTTGTATTTTTGCCAGTCAGAGATTTTCTGCACTCTAGGTTAGAAGACGAGATATATTTCTTAGTTTAACTTGAAATTAGACAAAAAATAATTTGTGTTAAGGCTAGTCAAATAGCAAATCATTATTTGTTAAATGACAACTTACATACGATATTACATATTACTTAACTTCTAATTAGTTCCGAATTTAATAAAAGGTTTGCGATTGCAAAAATACAATAAGCAACGTTGGCTTACTTTTGAGCAAATGTCGATTTACTCTTTAGCAAAACTTTACTCCAAACTTATATGCGTCGGCAGCAACCCTTTTTTTTTAAGCGCGGCCGTGTGTGGGGCTCTCCGGTCAACAGGACCGGCCTAGCCACTAAAACCCCCCGAGTTCTCTAGGCCCATGTGGGGCACATGGCGGGGTGCGCTTTCGCGATTCTACCGCCATGTGCTCTGGGGCCGGCAAGCATCGGCAGCACCCTTTTTTTTTTTTTTTTTTGTTCCCTTGAGGAAAATGCATTAAATTACATACCCCGGCTGTGACGAGCCGGCGGTTATGTGGGGCTCTCCTCCCCAGAAGGGGGAGGCCTACCCACTAAAAACCTCAGGGATGGCCTTCCTCAGGCATGTAGGGAGCCCCCGGGAACATCAAGCTCCTTCCGGGAACCCCCAGCCTCCGCTCCCCCGTCGACACAGGGGAGCCCTCCTCGGGGGAGGCTTACTACCTCCCCCGGTCTCCTCCACCGACGACGCCCCCCGGCCACGGAAGGGGCGTGGTCCATCCCGGGTCGCCGTAGCGGTCGCGACTTCCTCGCGCCCGCCGGCGACCCGCGGCGGCGCCGCAGCTGTACTACTGAGCCCGGCGCCGCCTCCTTCGAGCGGGATCGGCCATCTCCCGACCCCGCTCGGCAGCCTCCTTCTGGAGCATCACTGCTTCACAGAATGAGGCCACAGCCCTCCAGCCTCCCTCGTCCGCCAGCATTGCCGCAATCAATGCCGGCGGAGACAGATCTCGCCCGATCTCTGCGACCAAGACTCGGCGCTCGGAGGCCCACGCGGGGCACTCCGCCAGCGTGTGCTGGGCCGAGTCGAGGTCGGATACGCAGTGGTGACAATGTGTCGATCCCTCCCGTCCTATTCGACACAGATACTCACCGAAGCAGCCGTGCCCGGTGAGTATCTGAGTCAATCGGTAGGTGACCTCCTCCTTCCCGTGGAGCCAAGCTTCGAGGTGCGGGAGTACGGCACCGACGGCCCGCTGGCGCGCGCAGATCCGTAATTCGAGCTGCGCACGCCAGGCCGCCACAATCCGTCGGTGCCACTCCCGCTTAGGCACTTCGCGCGTCTTTGAATCGGGAGGCCCGAAGTTGATCTTACCATGTATCAATCTGTATTACGTTTTTCAGAATTGCATATGTGCATTTATGTGACGGTGACAAATCTGCCGTCAGTCAGCGTGATTATTCGCCGTAACATGGCAAATAATACCATAAAATGTAATATGAGTAAAAGTTTGGTATTTCACACTATATTCTTGTTAGAAACTGCTAGCTTTTACGAAAAATTTTCGGTATAAATTGAATTTGAATAAAAAGCTTCCAAATTTCTAATTAAATCTCGGAGTTTCAGTTTGAAACATTTAGCCTAATTATAAGTAATGAGATCGTGAAACACGAGTTGAGAGTCTTTTATTTTTAATGTGAAGCGATTGACAAATTTCCCAGCGTTTGTAATTTTTCTTCGTTTTTGATACAGTAAAAGACTGTTGTTTAGGACTAATTAAGACTCAACAAGGAAGAAATATTAAATTCATAGTTATTCAAATTTTTGCGAACTGAATCACGAACATTGACATTGCTGTAGCTTGATTGCACTGACTACGGACATCTATACTATATTATATATCTATCTATACTATACTAAGTAAATATTAAGTTTAATACATCGCTTAAATACGGTACTTTTCAGCACAAATTATAAAAATGATAAACAATAATAATTGTCCTTGGTCCTTTTGGTGATAAATTTAAGATATTATAAGCGGATACCCCCATACGTTGCGTAATGTTACCGACCGTTGCCTATAAAAGCCGCTGCGGTTAGCTAGCGACTCACTTATCATCGGGCATTCGGAGCGGGTAGACCGGTCGTAACATTATTACGTGTTGCGTTGCGTAACGTTGCGTAATTCGTAAAGTAGGCGTTAGGCTGATTTTGTTCCTCTGTAAAATTATTTTGTTGCCAAATTTTTGTGTTTATAAGTGATTTGTTAAATTGTTTATTTTTTTAAGGAATTTCTCTTCTGATTCCTAAAATCAGAATTGGGATAAGCAACTCTTAGCCCACAATTACGAGGAACAAAGTCTTCTGCGTACTTTAGTGTTCATGTTTGTAATAATGGCTGGCGGATCCAGTCGGAGTGACCGTAGGTCGCGAAGTCGTTCCCGTGATAAGTCGCGGCACCGTTCACGTAGCCGTCACGAAGTGTCCACTAGGAACCGCCGATCGCGACGTCGGTTATATAGTAGGACGCGTAATGAAAATTTCACACCGTCAGAAAAAAACGCCTAATCGTGATCGCCATCATCGTCGCTTGAACAGATCGCGGTCTTCAAGCAGGTCACATACCCCGGATTTGGCTATTCATTCCACATTGAATTCGATCGTGGACCGTCTTGCGTCGATCTTAGCAATATAAGTGAAGGTCAGGTTAGGCCGAGTCAGGAGAAGGTTAGAGCTTTGATTTTTTGAATTTCAGCTGAACCTCAAAATGTTAAGCAGGTAAGTCAGTTTATGGGCTTAGCCAGTTATTTTCGGGGGTACATACGACGTTCATAGGATGAACGCGTGAACCGGCAACGACACCCTCCACGGAAATTTAATATAAATGACTGCGTTTTTGTTATAAAGTTTTCGCAGAGCACAGGAAAACTTGATCCTGGCATGCGTGGCCCGTACAAAGTAGTCAGGATCCTGCCGAATGGTCGCTACGAGCTACGCTTGCTGAGCGGAGCCTACGGAAAGACTACGCAAGCTACAGCACAGCATATGGTGCCGTGGCGAGGGGAGTGGTGCCCAGAGACTTGTGCAGCGTTCTTCGAAGGTAAATATGACTGCACATGGGCGTTGTTAAGTGTGTCTTCCGCCCGTAGCGCTAAATAACTTTGGACGTTGTTAAGTGTGTCTTCCGTCCATGGGCGTTGTTAAGTGTGTCTTCCGCCCGTAGCGCTAAATAAATTTGGACGTTGTTAAGTGTGTCTTCCGTCCATGGGCGTTGTTAAGTGTGTCTTCCGCCCGTAGCGCTAAATAACTTTGGACGTTGTTAAGTGTGTCTTCCGTCCATGGGCGTTGTTAAGTGTGTCTTCCGCCCGTAGCGCTAAATAAATTTGGACGTTGTTAAGTGTGTCTTCCGTCCATGGGCGTTGTTAAGTGTGTCTTCCGCCCGTAGCGCTAAATAAATTTGGACGTTGTTAAGTGTGTCTTCCGTCCATGGGCGTTGTTAAGTGTGTCTTCCGCCCGTAGCGCTAAATAAATTTGGACGTTGTTAAGTGTGTCTTCCGTCCATGGGCGTTGTTAAGTGTGTCTTCCGCCCGTAGCGCTAGATAACGACGACGAGAGATGGAGGCGATGCGATCCCGACTCCATGCCTTGGAGAGGCGGACGCTCGCCATGGACGCCCACCGGTCCGTGAGGGACCAGTCGTCAACATCACCTCGGTGCCCGAGCCGCGGGCACATGCCGCCATCATCTCGCCGCAGCGCCGCGTCGCTGTCAAGGCGATCGGAACGCGCGCACACGCCGCCGACTATGCGGCGCCCGACTACGCGGCGCTCCGTCTGCGCACCCGCTTCATCGGCGCCGTCTGGGCGCGCGACGACTGCGAGGCCGCTGGAGGCTCGCTGTGCGGTTACGACGCCTGCGCAGAGCCAGGGACCGTCGCACACGCCGCCGCACGTTCCTGTGACGCCGGTCGTGCCGTCGGAAGGCGCGCGCGACGACTGCGAGGCCGCTGGAGGCTCGCTGTGCGGTTACGACGCCTGCGCAGAGCCAGGGACCGTCGCACACGCCGCCGCACGTTCCTGTGACGCCGGTCGTGCCGTCAGAGGGCGCGCGCGACGACTGCGAGGCCGCTGGAGGCTCGCTGTGCGGTTACGACGCCTGCGCAGAGCCAGGGACCGTCGCACACGCCGCCGCACGTTCCTGTGACGCCGGTCGTGCCGTCAGAGGGCGCGCGCGACGACTGCGAGGCCGCTGGAGGCTCGCTGTGCGGTTACGACGCCTGCGCAGAGCCAGGGACCGTCGCACACGCCGCCGCACGTTCCTGTGACGCCGGTCGTGCCGTCAGAGGGCCCGCCCGAGACTGCGCCGGAGGTCGCCAACAGTGACGTTAGCGTCACAGCCACGGTAACCGAGCGTATAGTAGACGCGATACGCTCCATCAACAGCACGGTGAGATCCAACCAAATATTTTATATTTCTAGTTTCGATCCTAATTTGCATAACTTCAAAGATTGGTGTGAAGAAGTCGATCGTGCCAAGTCGATGAATAACTGGAACGGTTACGAATGTCTTTCCAGAATAGGCAACTGTCTAAAGGGGGACGCTTGAATGTGGATGACTGAGTGGGTGACAACCCCGAGGCTCGTGTCGAGGACGACACTATGTCAGGAGAGGCCGTATAAGCGGATACCCCCATACGTTGCGTAATGTTACCGACCGTTGCCTATAAAAGCCGCTGCGGTTAGCTAGCGACTCACTTATCATCGGGCATTCGGAGCGGGTAGACCGGTCGTAACATTATTACGTGTTGCGTTGCGTAACGTTGCGTAATTCGTAAAGTAGGCGTTAGGCTGATTTTGTTCCTCTGTAAAATTATTTTGTTGCCAAATTTTTGTGTTTATAAGTGATTTGTTAAATTGTTTATTTTTTTAAGGAATTTCTCTTCTGATTCCTAAAAATATATTTACACACTGTTAAGTTCTAGTGTTAATTACTGTTTTATATGACTATATAAACATCACTGAGAGCACGTGTCGTCATGAAATTGTAAATTTTTTTTCTTCCCCAAATACGCTTGGAAATATGAGCATTATTTTGGCTACCTTTTTCGATATAAATCGAAATTGCTGTACTGGCTAAATAAATGCGAGCAGCGACCGGCAAACTCTGTATGAAAATCCATATCTATCTTGTTTTACAGGCCAAACAAATTACTATTTAAGCTCATATCTGCCGTGTATTTTAAAAATGGAACAATTTTTTACTCCGAAACCTGGCAACCAAGAAGTTAACTTATCGGAAACCTGTTTAATAGTGAAATGAGAAACAAAAGAACACTTTCTCGTATTTGTTAGTTGCAGAATTTATGGCTTAATTAAGTTATGCCTCTATGTCTCTAATGAACACAAGCGTATCTTTAATATAAAGTGTTTAGGCCTTTGTCAACTAGCTAGTCTAGTAGGATTAGCCCACTGCACCCGCAACCGCATTTTCAGGGAAATCGCATTGTGTTATACTTTTCTGACGTTAGTCGCGATTGTCCGTCAATTTGTATTGCTGTGTCTATAATGCCTACTATAAAAGTTTCTCATATCTCTGGGTAGAGGTGAAATACTTGCAACAAATAACTACACAATTTAATATGGTCAGGATAGGTCAATTAGGTAGGGTGACTCGTCTTTAGAATCGGGATGTATACAGAATAGAAAAATATAATATTTTCTGAGTTAATGTTTTAATGGTTGTTAAATCATCTATGATTTTACCTTCTGTTAACTAAAAACATTTTGGATAGTTCATTTTCTTGATGAGTCAAACAAATTTAGTAAAATTTTAAAACATAGTTGCAATTTTTATAAAAAGAATTATTCCTTCAATTAAAAATAAATTGTTGACGAGGTTCCTAGATTCTAATGTTATTAATGCTGGATAGGTTGATGTAATAACACAACCTAAGTTGCTTGAGTTAAATAATTACATTCACGAACATTTGAAAAATCAATTACAATCAGACAATTTTCGGACGGAAGGGTTGTGATTTTGTAAAGTTATTTAAAATTTCATTTAAACAGCGCCAAAGTTTTAGCCAATGACTGCGTCGTTCTCAGCGAGATGTTT
The DNA here is from genome assembly GCA_036419045.1 of Scirpophaga incertulas. Lineage (NCBI taxonomy): Eukaryota > Metazoa > Arthropoda > Insecta > Lepidoptera > Crambidae > Scirpophaga > Scirpophaga incertulas. Next base: position 9,241,193 of record CM071637.1, on the reverse strand, counting down.
ACGTTCGCCAACTTTTATTTGGTGGGGCGAGTTTATCTTTTACAATTTGATGGATTGGAAGAAACCGACGAATTCGATCTTGATTAGAATTTCTATTCGTACATTGACAGAGATATACATAAACATATACTGTTTCAATTTGTTGATGAAGTTGTTTAGTATTTTCTCTAATGTGTGGCGGAAATTATGCGCACTAAAGAATTTTTACTAATATGGAGTGGAAATTATGCGCACAAAAGTATTTTCACTCATATAGAGTGGAAATTATGCACACAAAACTATTTTCACTAATGTGAAGTGATGCGCATAAAACAAAGCTTTATCTTTTTGGTTACCTACGAGTAGTATATTTCGATAATCATTCCTCCATTTATCATTATTCAATTTCGGACTTATGGTTTCTTTTTGATTTTCTTCTTCCTTTCTTTCACGTATATCGTAATTTGCAAATTTTTTTGCCACATATGTATTTAAAATCCAATAATTTATTTAATGATGAAATGCGCAGAAGGACCAGAGTCACTGACATACTTTAAAAAATCGGAAACGTTAACTGGCGATGGGCAGGACATGCCAGGAATGTTCGCCGCCTGTACGAGGGCGTCGTGCGATCCGTGGCCATGTATGGGGCTCCCGTGTGGTCGCAAGACTGCGCGAGGTCCCCCCGCTGCAGAGCTCTGCTACGGAGCCTGCAGCGGATAATGGCCATACGGATCGTACGAGGCTACCGCACAATCTCGTACGAGGCGGCGACGGTTCTGGGACGCTCCCCCCATTCGACATCCTGGCCGACATGTACGCGGCGACGTATGCGTCGCGGCGTGTCGACCGGGGGGGCGATGGGGGGAGCACCCTGAAACCCGCGCACGAAGTGCCTAAGCGGGAGTGGCACCGACGGATTGAGGTGGCCTGGCGTGCGCAGCTCGAATTACGGATCTGCGCGCGCCAGCGGGCCGTCGGTGCCGTACTCCCGCACCTCGAAGCTTGGCTCCACGGGAAGGAGGAGGTCACCTACCGATTGACTCAGATACTCACCGGGCACGGCTGCTTCGGTGAGTATCTGTGTCGAATAGGACGGGAGGATCGACACATTGTCACCACTGCGCATCCGACCTTGACTCGGCCCAGCACACGCTGGCGGAGTGCCCCGCGTGGGCCTCCGAGCGCCGAGTCTTGGTCGCAGAGATCGGGCGAGATCTGTCTCCGCCGGCATTGATTGCGGCAATGCTGGCGGACGAGGGAGGTTGGAGGGCTGTGGCCTCCTTCTGTGAAGCAGTGATGCTCCAGAAGGAGGCCGCCGAGCGGGGTCGGGAGATGGCCGATCCCGCTCGAAGAAGGCGGTGCCGGGCTCGGTAGCACAGCTGCGGCGCCGCCGCGGGTCGCCGGCGGGCGCGAGGAACTCGCGACTGCTACGGCGACCCGGGATGGACCACGCCCCTTCCGTGGCCGGGGGGCGTCGTCGGTGGAGGAGACCGGGGGAGGTAGTAGCCTCCCCCGAGGAGGGCTCCCCTCTAGACAGGGGAGCGGAGGCTGGGGGTTCCTGGAAGTTGCTTGATGTTCCCGGGGGCCCCCTACATGCCTGAGGAAGGCCATCCCTGAGGTTTTTAGTGGGTAGGCCCCTTCTGGGGAGGAGAGCCCCACATAACCGCCGGCTCACCCGCAGCCGGGGTATGCAATTTAATGCATTTTCCTCAGGGGAAAAAAAAAAAAAAGGACATGCCAGGAATGGTCCTGCAGTATCAAGCATACGCCGGACACCGCAGCGTTGGTAGGCGTCCCATTAGATAGACTGCAGGAAATCTTTGCAACTTAACATGCCAGGACAGACAGTGTGTAGAGACCTTGGGAAGGCCTATGTTCAGTAGTGGGCGTCTACTGCCTGAAATGATGATGATGATTGATGATGAATTTATTTATTTATAATGTAGATTTTTTTTATTTGGTCTCAATTTTTAATGCTAGTATCAAGACTTCTGGTTTGATACACGGTTATTGGTATCCCTTGCACATTATCTGTTATTTAGGAATTATTTCTTTCAAAATCTCTGAGTGCTCAAATGTATATGTATATACATATATATATATATTATATATATATATATATAATATATATATATATATATATATATATATGTGGGAATAATGGCTTGTGATTATAATCAAACCAAGATTGGCACCGGTAACAGCGTTTATTTTTCAATCTAATCAAACTAATTAAACAAAACTTCGAGAGAACGTCGTAACTACTTAGCATCTTAACATCGTATGTCCTATATCTCACTCCTTATCCATCTTAGACTAAGTGACCGTCTTTTCATAACCTTCATTCTTCACACTCATTCATCTCTTTCTGTCCCTTTCACACACACATCCTAACATATTTCACTAGCTCGTTCAACTTTAACTTCCTGTCGTGCATCATTCTTTCGATCTAACAATTTTATCGTTCACTCTCATAGATTCAAAATATAACACATAGATTACACACAACATTTATGCGTTCCGAAACTTGCATCTTACAATCATAACTCAATCAAATCATCCTCCCACACTCGGTCATCCTGCCCTTGGTCTGTCCCCAGACCATACAAAACATTCACATAGTTTATCTTTTGCTAATAAAACTTCTACTAATGTTACTTTAATAACTGAAACTCATCTATACAAAACTAAAACTTTCTGCTAGCTAACCGATGCCTTATACAATATCAAAATCTTTATTTTACTACAAAATCATCACTTAAACTATTCTAACTATATTAATCTATTTTTATGTTTATATTTTTAAATGGTAATAAACAAGCATTAACAACTATAGAAATTGAACTTAAAAGAAATCATTTTTACTACAAAATCATCACTTAAACTATTCTAACAATATTAATCTACTTTTATGTTTATATTTTTAAATGGTAATAAACAAGCATTAACAACTATAGAAATTGAACTTAAAAGATATCATTTTTACTACAAAATCATCACTTAAACTATTCTAACAATATTAATCTATTTTTGTTTATATTTTTAAATGGTAATAAACAAGCATTAACAACTATAGAAATTGAACTTAAAAGAAATCATTTCAAAATATGTATTAACATGTTGTAAGTCTACAATTACTTAATCTTAATTTATGACTATAATTTCATGCGAACCTCTTTTTCTCAATCAATGGTAAATACAATTTATTTCAGATACAATATTTTATCATTTTCTTTTTTACCAGTGTTATATTTTACTTTATAATGAATTGCATTAATTAATGAAGTTTTCTTGTTACTACAGATAATACAGATAAAGTGATTAAGGTTTACATCTTTGTGTTTATTTACACATTTTTTCCTACTCGTGATTCATAACAATGCAATAGCTCACAGTTTTCAATTGATAGCCACATGTTTGATAAATATAATATACAAACAAAATCCCCTTTTTACTAATTAGTTAATTGATAGCCAAAACTATGACCATGGTCTCATATGATCCACACCTGTAACTGTTTTTTTGGGTCCCTCTTTGCTGTTATCAACTTTTTCAACCTCATATCTGTCTATGCCACAACTCTTCAAAACTCTGTAGGGCCCATAATACTTTGGTCTTAATTTCAGAGCACTTCCATATTGTGTTCTTAGTACGGCTACAAGGTCTCCTGCCTTATATATCCGCCCTGGTTTCCTCTTCTTATTGTAATTTTTCTTATTCTCTTCTTGTATCTTAAGTATTTGCTTCTTCGCCTCTTCTCTTAGTTTCTCCCGTCTCTCCATAAATTGACTTTTATTTTCTTCTTCCAACATTTCAAATATTTTCACATCTTCTTTCTGTTTTAGCTTCGTGCCAGTTAACAACTCAAATGGAGAAAGGTTTATTGATCTCTGAAAGGTACAATTGATAGCACGTTGAACTCTTCCAACATGTTTATACCAATGCGTTGGATCTTCTACACACAGCTTGGTTAAAACTGATATAATGATGCGGTTCATTCTTTCAACTTGCCCATTCCCACGTGGCATGCCTGTTGTAATTTTAATATGTTCAATTCCTTCTTCTTTGCAGTACTCTTCAAATTCACTACCCGTAAAAGCAGTTCCTCTATCTGTAATAATGCGTGTAGGGTTGCCAAAATCTTTTTGATGAAGTCTCATCTTTTCCACTGTCTCTTTTGCAGTTACATTTTTTGTTGGATAAATCCACACAAACTTCGTATAGGCATCCATCACCGTAAGTATGTAGTTGTACATCTTTTTTGTGACATCTAGTGGACCTAAATGATCACAGTGTAATGTCTCAAATGGCATTTCTCCCTTGTCGATAGGATTTAATAATCCATCCTGTCGTCCTCCTTTCTTTTGTGCTAAAATACATGGTATGCAACTTGCAATAACCTTGTCAATCTTTTTATCTAAATTTTTAATAAAGTAATTTCTTTCAATGTATTCAAATGTCTTTTTCTTCCCAAAGTGTCCAACCTCATGAGATTTTCTTATAATTTCCAAGTCTAATTCATCAGGTATAACTAATTTTCTATCACTTCCTTTGTAAATCAAGTCATTCACCAAACTGAAATCTTGATAATCCTTTTCTTTCAGAATTTCTCTGATACTATTTAAATAATCATCATTAATTTGTGCTCTTTTAATTCTGGCTTGCAATTCTGTTTGTATCACATTAATACATGGATTGCGGCTCAACGAATCAGTGTGTCGCATTCTGGATCCTGAACGATGTTCAATGGTGTATTCAAAATCTTGCAAAAACAAAACCCACCGAGCCACTTTTGCTGACACTTCCCTTTTATGCAATGTTTTCTGAAATGCTGAACAATCAGTAACTATTTTGAATGGATTTCCAAACAAATACTTTCTAAATTTTCTAACAGCTTCTATAACAGCTAAAGCTTCAAGTTCATAACTGGTGTAATTCCTTTGTTGCACTTCATTCGTTTTTCTACTCATGTAATATACCGGATGCATCTTTTTGGTATTAGGATCCCTTTGCATCAAAATAGCTGCATAGCCCCACTTTGAGGCATCTGTATGCACCTCTGTCTCTAAGCCAAGTTCAAATATTTTCAAAATAGGTTTACTACACAATTTCTTCTTTAAAGTAAGAAAAGCTTCTTGTTGCTCAGGGCCAAAACTAAAATGAATATCTTTTTTCAATAAATCTGTTAGTGGTTTTGCTATAAATGCATAATTTTCAATGTACTTTCGAAAATATGAAGTTAATCCTACAAAACTGTGCACCTGTTTCACATTCTTTGGTTCAGGAAATTTCATTACAGCAGCAGTTTTCTCTGGCGAAGGTGTGACAGTGCCATCTTGAATGACATGGCCGAGATATTCAACACTTCTTTGCAGCAATTGAGTCTTCTTCCAATTTATCTCCAAGCCATATTCAGATGCAACATTCAACACTCTTCTTAATTTTTCGACAGCTTCATTTTCATCGCTTGCCGGAATGATCACATCGTCAACGAAAATAAGCATAATTCCAGCAGCAACCAGATCACAGAATATAATATTTATATAACGCATAAAATACTTAGGGCTAATAGAAAGTCCAAATGGGGCACGAGTAAACTCCCATTGTCCTGCGGGATTACTAGTTACAAAAGCTGTGTACTTAATAGACTCTTCTTCAATTGGCAGATGAAAATAAGCATTCTTCAAATCCAAAGTAGTGAATATTTTTCCTTTGCATAACTTGTCAATATGATCTTCTATAACTGGCAGTGGATATTCATCTTGTACAATTTTCTGATTAATCTTCCGATAATCTACACAAACTCTTGTGTTCCCATCTTTCTTCTTCACAAGTACCAGTGGGCTGGCGTATTCAGAATAACTAGGTCTTATGATTGCATCATGATGCCATTCTTCTATTTGCTTTCTTACAACCTCTTCTTCTTTAAGGGCAAGTCTTCGGGGACGCTGAACTACAGGTAAGTCATCTTTAAGAATTATTTTCATTTTAATTGGTGCTTCTTTAATTTTCTGAGGATGGTAATCCTTGATCATCTTCTGAACAGCAGGAACAATGCACTCAGGCAACTCACAGTTGTTTACATTTGATAACAGACATTGTAGGTATGAATCATCATAATAACACGGCCTAATCTCAACTGATCCCTGTTCAATGGTAGTAATAGTGTTAATCAAGAAAGGTTGCCCCAATATAGCCTCATAAGGAATAGTTACACGTGGAACCACATAAAAACATGTATCATAACAATGGCTATCAACTTGTAATTGTGTAATTAACTTACCCAAAACTCGAACTTTACTACATGCAAGACCTGATAACGTCATTTCCACACTACATAATGGCAATTTTAATTTTAAAAACAAACTTTCACTTATTAAATTTACTTCACTACCGGTGTCCACTAAACTTTGTACACATATGTTATTTATCTTTACACTTTTTACGTATTTACTGGCACTGTTAATCATGTTGTCATCGTTGACGTTCAGCAGTCGCGGTTCCTTCATTCGTTGCGTTCGTTCCTCGTTGTCTCCTTCACTCATGACAATTGTTGAGACCGTAGCGCCATCTAGCGTTGAATGGACAATCTTTGTTAGTGAACGACGATCGGCATGATCGATCTCGTTCCGCTCGTTCAATGAAGTCGAAACCACTGCGCCATCTAGCGTTGAATGGATAAACATGGATTTTCCAGAATTTGAACAAGCTTTTCCAATATGGCCGTACTCATTACATTTAAAACACTTGATGCCCCTTACGCATACATTTGCCAAATGACCCTTTTCTCCACATTTGAAACAGCGAGCTACCGTTGAAGGCGCGATGATTTTCGTTTTAGATGCTGATGCAGTCTGCACATCCTGCTTAACTGGCATAAGACGCGTCGTTCTTTGTTTGGCTTTCATGTGCTCGTAAATAGCAATTTTTTCTTTTAGGGCCGAGTAGGTTGTTGAGCCATATAGAACCGACTTTTGTATTTCACTATCTTGTATGCCGTCGATAACATATTGTATGGACACATAATCAGGAAACTTCGCTCGTTTTCCCAGCTCTTTCATAACTAACATATATTGGTAACATGATTCGTCACGTCGCTTTTTCCGAGAACTCATTAACTCGTGCATTTCCTTAATGTTGAGTACTTCGGGAAACTCTTTCTGTAAAGCCGTTCTAAGTTCTTCATATGTTTTAAATGTTTTCTCCGACCTTAGCCACAACTCTGCCGTATCAACAAGCGATCTTCGGGCTATGATCAGTTTTTGTTGTGCTGTCCACCCGAAAATTGTAGCATTGTCTTCAATGTCTTGTGCCCATTTCGCCGAGGAATACGTTTTGTCATCGCCACTAAACTTGGTGATTATGTCCGCCATGTTATGTGCATTAATAGGTTGATAACTGTCTCCGTTTTTTGATTCTACACTTTGATCTTCGTATCTCATGATAATCGTGCTTGAGTATAATCTCACGTCTTATTTTTCCTTCTCTTAAGTGTATTTTTTCGTCTTTTCTTCGTACTTTGTCGTAAATCACCATGTGGTACCAAAATGGCGTGCACTTGATAATAATCCAAACCAATCCCGGACGAGCCCCCAAAATTGTGGGAATAATGGCTTGTGATTATAATCAAACCAAGATTGGCACCGGTAACAGCGTTTATTTTTCAATCTAATCAAACTAATTAAACAAAACTTCGAGAGAACGTCGTAACTACTTAGCATCTTAACATCGTATGTCCTATATCTCACTCCTTATCCATCTTAGACTAAGTGACCGTCTTTTCATAACCTTCATTCTTCACACTCATTCATCTCTTTCTGTCCTTTTCACACACACATCCTAACATATTTCACTAGCTCGTTCAACTTTAACTTCCTGTCGTGCATCATTCTTTCGATCTAACAATTTTATCGTTCACTCTCATAGATTCAAAATATAACACATAGATTACACACAACATTTATGCGTTCCGAAACTTGCATCTTACAATCATAACTCAATCAAATCATCCTCCCACATATATATATATAATATATGCGTTAACAATACTTGCGCCCTTGTTGTATGAATATTAATATCTCGTGCTATGAATTCCGATGATTTAAGTTTCAAATGTATAAATCAGCGGTTAAATTGTCTAGTTTATGAACGTACTACGTGATATCTAAATAACAGACTTAGCATTTAATAAAGTTAAAAAGTTTCCTTCAAATGCCTTTTGAATTGTACAACTTAATTCCAATTACTAGTAACGTATTATCGGTATGGTTAATATTTTAACATTTCATTTCCAATTCGCAAGAAATTAAAAAATACTGAATATTTACTTTGGAAAATTTAAGTGATTCTTTTTCAAATCACATGAAATAAAGGAAATAATCTACCGATAATTATTTAAAATAAAATTTATTTATAGAATAAATCACATGATCGAGCTGGATACTTAACTGCTGCGGAGTTTCGTAAAATTATGCGGTCACTGTCGACGTACTCGTATTACACTAACGAGAGATGTTAACAACACAATCATGGCCTCATTATTGATGATATGGATAACACGAATTATGTGGTATCGATAAGACACTGCTATAAGTCACGTAGCGACCGGAACAATGAATTTATTGCAAACTAAATTTCGCGATTGGACTACTATACGAATTTCTGCTGTTACATGTCTAACTCGATCACGTGACCTGAGGAAAATGCATTAAATTGCATACCCCGGCTGTGGCGAGCCGGGGTTATGTGGGGCTCTCCTCCCCAGAAGGGGGAGGCCTACCCACTAAAAACCTCAGGGATGGCCTTCCTCAGGCATGTAGGGAGCCCCTGGGAACAGAAAGCTTCTTCCGGGAACCCCCAGCCTCCGCTCCCCCGTCGACACAGGGGAGCCCTCCTCGGGGAGGCTTACTATCTCCCCGGTCTCCTCCACCGACGACGCCCCCCGCCACGGAAGGGGCGTGGTCCATCCTGGGTCGCCGTAGCAGTCGCGACTTCCTCGCGCCCGCCGGCGACCCGCGGCGGCGCCGCAGCTGTGCTACCGAGCCCGGCACCGCCTTCTTCGAGCGGGATCGGCCATCTCCCGACCCCGCTCGGCGGCCTCCTTCTGGAGCATCACTGCTTCACAGAAGGAGGCCACAGCCCTCCAACCTCCCTCGTCCGCCAGCATTGCCGCAATCAATGCCGGCGGAGACAGATCTCGCCCGAACTCCGCGACCAAGACTCGGCCAGCGTGTGCTGGGCCGAGTCAAGGTCGGATGCGCAGTGGTGACAATGTGTCGATCCCTCCCGTCCTATTCGACACAGATACTCACCGAAGCAGCCGTGCCCGGTGAGTATCTGAGTCAATCGGTAGGTGACCTCCTCCTTCCCGTGGAGCCAAGCTTCGAGGTGCGGGAGTACGGCACCGACGGCCCGCTGGCGCGCGCAGATCCGTAATTCGAGCTGCGCACGCCAGGCCACCACAATCCGTCGGTGCCACTCCCGCTTAGGCACTTCGTGCGCGGGTTCCAGGGTGCTCCCCCCATCGCCCCCCCGGCCGACACGCCGCGACGCATACGTCGCCGCGTACATGTCGGCCAGGATGTCGAATGGGGGGGAGCGTCCCAGAACCGTCGCCGCCTCGTACGAGATGGGGCGGTAGCCTCGTACGATCCGTATGGCCATTATCCGCTGCAGGCTCCGTAGCAGAGCTCTGCAGCGGGACCTCGCGCAGTCTCTCGACCACACGAGGGCCACGGATCACTCGATGCCCTCGTACAGGCGGTGACTCTATCTCTCGGTCTCCCGAAATTGGGTAGCAGGAGATGCAACGCGCCCGTTACCCTTTTGGCTCGGGGGACTAACCGCACGAAGTGCTCCTCGAAGCTCCAGAAGCTCCAGCGGCGGTCCAGGGTGAGCCCAGGTACTTGATGTACGGCCCCACCGGGACCACCGCGCCACCCACCCGGATCCGGCAGCTGGGTGGTTCCCGGCGCCTCGGAAGGCCGTGGAACAATAGCGCCTCGGTTTTGTGAGGCGCTATTTGTAAACCCAGCTGGCGGATCGCCCGCACGACACATGCCACCCCAAGCTCGGCAAGCCTGAGCACCGGCCCGAAGTCGGCCCCAGTCGTCACGACGAGAGTGTCGTCAGCGTAGCAGACGACACTCACGCCGCGAGGAAGGCTGGTGCGAAGGACCGCGTCGTATGCGAGGTTCCATAGCAAGGGTCCCAACACCGACCCCTGCGGAACGCCGCACTCGACCCTCCTCGACGTTTCCCTCCCGTCCCGTCCCATCACGCCGATCGTCCTGTCGCGCAGATAGTCCCCGACCACGGCCCGCAGGTAGGGAGGCAGCTCGTGGTATACGAGCGCCTCCCTAATGGCCGGCCAGGGGAGATCACGTGACCTAACACCGTATTTTTCGTGCGGTTTTGTTATAAATAGAGCCTATATGAAGCCGCACTGTCATAAAGAGAATTTTTTTTATAGCGTTATTATAGTAAAAAGGCATAGCCTATGGAAGGCTGTATACCAGTGGCATTAGAAACGCTTTGCCGACTTTTTAAGACCCAATTTACTACCTTCTTGAAGAACCCTACACTGTATTTCCCGGAGAAAATCTCGGTAGAGAGCTTGCACTTCTTGTTGGAGTGTGTGCAGGAAGAAATTTCTTAGAAACCGAGTACGGTTACGTAGATCCTCTAGGCCTTGGCGTGTGAAGATGAACACCCTGTCGACGGTGAGCGATGCGATGATAGAATATGGCAATTGGTAACATGGCAAACAATTCTTTGGAACACAATCCGTTGTACAAGCGGTAGAACACGCTGGTGAGTTTAACATAATCATGATTTGAGATTTTGGTCAAAGAATGAACATCTGTAACCGGTGTCGTAACACATTTATCAGATACCATTTTTTACATAATCACAAACTTTTTAATACCATAAAATTTTTTCATTTGTCGGATATTGAGTCAAAAATTAAGCTTTGAAATATACATTCCTTATTCGTCAACGCAAAATATATTATTTATGTAAAAATATAGCCAGGTACAAAAAGGTAGCAAAAACTGTAACTGCGAAAAAGCTAATCTAACTTTTACGAAGCAGTTAATTAACATGTGGTACACAAAAAATGCTATAACAGTTACTGGTTGACAGGTGATCAAAAGCGTCCGCTCGATTCGACGGGGTGCTATTAAATTCTCACAAAACGTTTCCCGTACAAATATTCAAATCAACTTTTGAATTCATTCGATAGTTTTAGTTCTTTTAGAGTTCAGTTACTTTCACGATTTTTTAAGTAAATAAAAAATATTATAACACCTCTTTTCCTCAAAGAGGTTTAGTTATGTAACATTCACATTAATAGAATTCTAAACTGTAATATTGGTGACTTTATTACTACTATCTGATATTTAATTTAAGACTTTTTTTGCAGATACATTTTTATATAGTTCTGTGATTTTTTTGACCAGGTAATCGAGCCAGAGATCTCAGATCACAAATTAGTCACTTAAGTGACTAACTATATCGGTGGTGGTCACCAAACAAAATTCTTCATTTGTTAATATTTTTATTATATATATATATATTATGTTATGTAGATGATAAACATTATTAACATATTCATATTTTAATTAAAAAAGCTACGAATCCAATGCTTTTAGCTTTAAATTTATTAATCCTCTGACTTATGGCCCCGGACACGAAGAAAAATTCAAGCGACTTTCTTAAAATAAAAATAAAGAAGTTCCGCATTACTTAATTTTCGGTTAATAAATCAACGTCTCATATTTATATTCATTATATATTTATATATATTAATATATATAGTAGTTTTTGATAATAATTGTAACATTTAGTTCTGTAGTCTCATTGAAAGTCAAATTAGGAAATAAAAAGATGAGGTACTCGATATATGTAGTTGTTAATTCTTATTATATACAACATCAATAAACACATGGATTATGTAATAACATACATATTACACGGCTTATGCATCTACTGTACAGATACTAATATACTATACATAGATGCCGTGTCTATGTCACTGAAGTCATAAATTACAACCCAATCGAAACAGAACTACTGTGTTTGACCAATCTGAACGTTACATTAACACGTCATCAAACATTTGACAGTCTATCTACGCACTCTGAATGGTTAAATGAATCAGTGCAATTACGATTCAGTTGTAATTTATTAGTACAAGTGGCCCCATGTTTGCCATGGACGTGTACACAAGACAAAGTGATTAGTTAGTGTTACTTGTAGGTATAGTTTTGTCGCAATAAAAAAACCATTCGAATTGAAGAATATGTAGCAAAAATCAAGCTATATTTTTCTTTTACAATCTAATTAATAAATATTTCCATCCTAATTATCGGCTCTACATCACTGTACGAGGAATACTAGCCTTTATTCTATTTAGCCGAAGAATAGACTAAGGGTGCCACTTAAAACTTTTGGTTTTCACTTTCATGTAAGTTAATTAGGAAAGTTATACGATTTTAAGTCTTAAGCAGCTAGTTTTGGTCTATCTAATATCCAGCTAAATATCGCCAGCCTTGAAGTTTTCTATAATCACTTTATAAGAATTTGCTTAATTACCTTTGGACGTAAAAATGCTACGCCATTTCCTTTTTTATAGCCATATTTTGACCAATATACTGACTGATTCATTTGACGGTAACTGGTTACAGACGCCTGTAGTACAGATTTCCCTCAGATTCGTCGAAAATTTTAACATCCACAAAACAAATTAGTATATTTATTGTTTTATATAATTTTTTGGCAATCGTTACTAAGTAATTGATCTACCAACGTACAACTAACACTACTGGGCAGAATATGCTGAAATTTGACACATTATGTTTCATTAAAACAGTAATTACGATAGAGTTACATAAATCAGTTAAAGATTTCTGAAAATTCAAACTCTAAAATTACAACAAAAAGGGTTGTTAAATATTTGTATGCAAGGCTGTTATTTTATAAATTACAAGCATAAAACTATCGATAAAACGAATATCAAAGACTAAATGAAGAAGTTGAAAGTTTCTAGCGAAACTATGCATGAAAATTAGTCTTAAACTAAGTATAGTGTAGCAGGGAAGTAAACAGAAATATTAAAATCAAACAATCTTTGATTAAACATATATTTTTTATTGACTTCTTAAAAGGAAGACGTTCTCAGTTTGACGGTATATTTTTTTGTACGTTTTTATCGCGATCATTCTGCCAATTTGGAAAACATTTTGATGATTCTTTTTTGTTTCATAAGTTATATTTAAGAGGTGGTCGATATAAATTTTATCTAAATTGATATGGAGATCTTTTTAAAGAAAATAACAAAATTTTAAAAAAGAAGAAAAATATAAATTATTACTGATTACTACAGTTTCTTTGCTCTTTGGCTGTTCACAAAGGCGCAACTTTAAAAATAAGGGTCTAAAAATATTAATAATTTTGTACATTATCTTATAAGCTTTGCTCTTGCTTTGAAGTAATTAAAATATTATTTAGTATTTTTAGTTTAAGCTTGTACATAGAGCTATAATTTCGAAGACAGTTTTTTTTTGATAAGATAATAGCCGTTATTTTAATACTACATATAGTACATGACACCTGAAGCCTTGATATAGAGGCCAGCTTTTTGAGGTCATTGTAGACCTACGCAGGCAGTTACTGTGAAATATTAATCCTATTACCCTTTTCGGAGATTTGTTATGCTTCTAGCTATTGGGTCGTTTTCTTTTAAGGTGTTAAGTTTACATATTAATGGAATTGAAATTGCATCATATTGATAAATTTGGTGCTTCTAAGGTGAAAGAAAAAAGTGAGTTATGCTGCATATACCTGAGAAGACATTCAAAGCTATGTTAAGTCAACCAATCTGCACTGAATCATTGTGGTTAACTAAGGCCTTATCATATAACATAGGGTAGACTTATGTCCTTCAGTGGGAGCGCTATATATGAGCTGTGATGATGATAATTGGTAATTTAATTATAAATATAAGATTATAAAAAATACTAGCAGACACATCAATCTTTGTTTATTGATCAAAGAATTAGACTTAAGCCTAATAACCAAGGCTTAAAATTATGTAAGGTTTATGATTCAGTAAAGATTATAGTTGATTGTAAATTTATGTACAGATAGAAGTAATAAATATATATTTTTTTATTTTCAATCAACGTCATTGTACTGAGAGTTCTCGACTATTTATTCCTTAGGCCTAGGAATAAATAAAATTATCGAATAGAATCTGTATTTTATTACTAAATTATATTATATTTATTTAAAAATGTTTGTTCCTGCATGTTGTTAATTAAATTATTAATTTATTAAATTTCTTATCAAAAAAAAGTAATTCCAGAAAACTAATTGTTATAATCTGAAACGAGCACAACAAACAAAGAAAAATCGAATTAGACCAGGGTTATACAAGGGTATATTAGTCACCGGTCTGGACGAGTTATTTTTATTGAAATATGATGTTGAGAATTTTAATCTTAAATACAGAACTCCAGAAAAGAATCTAACATTTCGTTGCTTTTCTCTTCGAAGCCATAAAACCGTTCTCACGTTCCTTCGGCAACTTGTTAAGCGTTTATTGGCGACAGATGTGGCCACGTCTTTACACGATTCACTGCCTGCCGCGTGAGTTTTATGGCGGGGTTTTCTTGAATTATGGAGCAGATGGTATCTGACGATCTGCCAGTGGGCGGTGCATAGTCTTCAATCTACAGTCCATCGATCAATCGAATCATAATCAATAAACTATTCAATCATCTTCTTTTGGATAGATGGCGGTGCCCCAATAGGATTTCGCTAAGTTCGAGTGATGGCATTATTTTTTAATCCGTCAGCGAGACAATTGTTTATTCAGGTCTTGAAACTACAAGTGGGCAGAAAAAAAATAACAAGACAAATGAAGTAATTTACACAAAGAAGCCCGTTTAGATAATTGTCATCCTCATATGGCAGGTGTAGGCTGCGTTTCTTTTTGCGCTAACAGCGATAACATAACTGTTCTATCAGCCAGAGTAGGCATTTGGGGAGAAAGGAGGAAAGAAGACCGTTGTAGTTTTTTGGTTTTGAGAGAACTAAATTATTTTTGACAGATGACAACTGTGAAAAACTTGGATTATAAAAATGAATATTACGGTTTTCCTACGCTTTATTTACCTAACGATTATATAGTGTTTGAAAAATTCGTGATGTAAATAAGGGGAGGATTAAGCATGTTCTTGATGGAAACAGGGCCCAATGGACAATGGAAAAAAATGAACGAGGCGCTAGTGCTCGTCATCATACTGCACTGAGCGTGATGGAAGACAACTGAAATGTCTTTTCTACTTTCAATATCATTGTCATCTGGACTATTAATTTTGCTTGTAATGCTTTGAATCTTTCTTTTCAAAATATTGATTTTATTTCACTTATCTGTCAACGTTATGATAATATCAGTTTTACGTCTACGAGTATTGATATAAGTAATGGTTACGGAGTAATCACTTGTTAATTACATTTCGTATACGTATATTTATAACTTAAATTTTGTTAAAATGCAGCTATTAATGACAAAATAAGGATTCGAGTTGACGTATTATTGCAAAGCAGAGAACTGTGTATTACTATGTCATTTCGACAACAAGGTTATGTTTCAAATGTGAATCGCTTGTTTATAGATGATGGTAAACGTTCAGTATATTAACTATGAAAATAAATAATAAATAGT
Source organism: Scirpophaga incertulas (assembly GCA_036419045.1). Taxonomy (NCBI): domain Eukaryota; kingdom Metazoa; phylum Arthropoda; class Insecta; order Lepidoptera; family Crambidae; genus Scirpophaga; species Scirpophaga incertulas. Next base: position 9,225,478 of record CM071637.1, on the reverse strand, counting down.
ATTTTATGTAAGTCTTTTATAAGTCGTCGTGAATGTAAAAACGGCAATAGCAATATGTCCTTATATATACAAACGAAAACCACAAAATTTTCGTTCAGCAATACGGTTAATCGTAATGGATTCTGTTGAAGCTGAACTTTGGCTTTTAACGAGAATGTTGAGCGCGGAATAAATAAATAAAAAATGTCCTGCACTCGACGGCTGTTACTACAGTGCTGAGGTTGAAGCGTAGGAGTTGCTGGTTGTGTTTTGAAAGGTTTCTCGGTTCCCGAGCGACCTGCGTTTCAATTCATTGGTTTTACGTGTATATTTATAACTTTGAAAATAAGTTGAGAATCACGATTCAGTTTCATACCACAAATAACACCAAAGTTAATAACATTTCGGAATACTGAACGTAAAATAATGTTAAACATTCATCCGTTAACAGGTAATCAAAACTGCATATATTATTGCGATAGTGATCTTCTTATTAAAACTGTTATTTTGTGTTTTTGTTGACCAATAGTTAATTGAAATGTTAATTTTGGTAAATAACGGATTAATTATTTCCGAGTCTCGCTATAACGAAGACTTATCAGATTTTGATGGCATATGTTATTACTGGCAACATACACGAATCAAGTGTCTCAAGAGAGACAGCGGTAGATGAACTGAAAATATGCCGCATAACTTCCCGATCGCTGGCCAGTTGTGTTGGATCCGTCAATTGACCTTTTTTCGGAAGTTGAACTTACCAAGTTGGATTATTTGTCCCTGGCAAACATACTTGTCAACCACTTCTAGTGGAGGGTCTCTAACTTTCACAAGAGTGACGGCTACATGGAAATTGTACATAATAATTTTCGTACTGGTTATGATAATATTAAGTTCCAGTTTCTGGGAAACTCTACTCAGGTCTTTGAGCATTCTGTACAAGTTGTCAGCTATGAATATAACCAGTTCGTTCTTTGAGTTAACTTAAGTGACAACATATTACATAGGATTGTGCAAGGTTATAATAATCTTGATAAACTACGAATTTGTAACGCCATATCTCACTATTGTAAAAAGTATAGTTGTTAATTTTTATACAAAAAGCGATAATTTTCCGCCATTTTTAAAAATAATTTACAATTGTATATATTCTTTATTGTGCAAACAAGGAATTTAATACACTATTAGACACATAGAATAAACACTACAAAAAGCAGACTTATCTCAGACAATTCTATCAATTATAGCAAGATAAAAAGGAATAACAATGTAATAATGTAGATAGATACCTACAGAAGGACAATATTGATTGTGCCTAGGAGAAGTAGACTATCTTCCGTGTACTTTCATTGCCTGCCTGGTAGTTTCTGTAAATTGAAACTAAGTTTTCTTTTTCGGACCCAGAGTGATTTAATATGTTTTTGTCAAGATGGTGACATCAGACATGTTGTGTCGTGTCTCCCCGTTTTGAGAGCACTTCCTTAACCGCCTCAGCCAAAATTGGGATTCTTGGTGTCGACATATCGAGCGTAGTTCAGTTCCGTGGTCACTTAGAGGGTAAGGCTAAACTAGCCTCGAAGAAGCTTGGTGTGCTCAATAGATCGAGGCGGTATTTCACACCGGCCCACCGTCTGCAACTGTATAAGGCACAGGTCCGGCCTCATATGGAATACTGTTCTCATCTTTGGGCAGGGGCGCCCCAATACCAGCTTCTCCCTCTAGACCGGATTCAACGGAGAGCGATTAGTATCGTCGACCACCAGGAAACTTCAAGTCGGCTTGACCCTTTGGCATTGCGTAGAGATGTAGCTTCTCTCTGCATACTCTATCGCATTTATTACGGAGAATGCTCAGAGGAATTATTTGGACTAATCCCTGCAACTACTTTCCGACATCGTTCCACGCGACAAACCTTCCATCCTCACCATCTCAATACTTGGCAGTCCACCACTGTGCGTTTCTCTAGAAATTTTCTGCCTCGCACAGCTAAACTGTGGAATGAATTGTCGCCTGCAGTGTTTCCGAAGCGTTACGATATCCAAACCTTCAAGAAAAGAGCGTACTCCCATTTAAAAGGCCGGCAACGCGCTTGTGACTCCTCTGGTGTTGTGGGCGTTCATGGGCGGCGGTAATTGCTTGCCATCGGGTGATCCGTCTGCTCGTTTGCTCCCTATCACATAAAAAAAAGACATGTGTATCTATTTACACCTGAGTACATACACTTTTTCGAAAGCCACGCCAGCCACGTCATTGTATTCATAGGATTTTTGGCAAAAACGTGAGCTTCCCTCCAAGTTTGACCATGAACAAGCTGTGTCATCCGCACGTGACACGATTTTGCAGTTCGTTACAATTAAGTCAATCTCCGAGCACACTGCCTTGCGACACGCCAGAGGTGATTGAGTTTTCATCACTTATTAGATGTAATAAGTGATGAAAACCTGATCACCACTTTGGATATTTGTAGACGATGTTCTATAGTGGATGTTTATTATCTGTCGTGTCGATTGTGATAACTCCCAAAAATATCATGAATAAAAACCCCAACTCCCATATAATAATAAATTTATGGCCGTTTTCACCAACCTTGTCTTAGCTTAGGCGACTCCTAAGTGACATGCTGTCACTTTTTATATTAACTGAAAAGAGTGAGACAGCATGTCTCTTAGCAGTCGCCTAAGCTAAGACAAAGTTGGTGAAAACGGCAATTAATAAAGCCATGAACTGTCTAGCGGATAGGTCAGAGAACACCCAATCAACACTTTGATTAGCACTTAAGGTCAAAATATCCAAAGCCAATCTGTCACTCATGCTTATAATGAAATCATTAACAATGTTAACGGAAGTAAATGGATCTTCTGACAGTGATATGTTTACGATAGGTGTCATTTAACTCTTAAGGTTAGAAACATTTTATTATATTATAGGTACCCTTTTTGTTACTTTTGTTTGTTTGAAATACTGATCTCTTATAGGCTCGTATCATGTTTTTAAGTAAAGATTTGCAGAAATATTTATACCTTTTATAGAAAATGTTAATAATATTGTTGGTAAGGTTTTGTCTAGATTTAATAAATAGTTTAATCTCTATGTCTGATACGCTAGAGCAAGCCTCGCGTGATCTAAGGTTTCAGAATGCGTTTACTGCTTGTAACAGTGGTGTATTAGATTTAATAGACTAAATCTTTTTATATATTAATAGAAGTTTTTTTTGCTGCATTCACAGCCTCACGTCGCCAGTAGCAGCAGCAGCAACTCAGCAGTAGTTGTTGCTGCCTCTACTGGTAACGGGTAACAGTTTTTCTAGATTATGTATCTAGAACCTTGAACCTTTATTCTAGCTACAGATAATACAAATACGATATTCCATGGTTGATATTTATATTTCGAAATTTCGCATAAAATGTATATGTCATTCATTCATTATTCACAGTTTTATTTTTAATTGTTACCAAAATATCCTTGTTGCCCGACTTTCCAAAGATTTTTAATCTGAAAGTTATACATGAATGATATTGATTTTTTTATACTGCAAATAAGCATGTGTTTATTTAGTTACACGAATGTCGCATGAAAACTAAATGATGGATCATTATCATGATGGATCATGCATCATTATTGAGAAAAGCCAAATTAATTAACGCACCGCGTTGATGCGTTAATCAATTCAGCCAGCAAGCGCTATTTTTTTTAAATCTGTTGTATGTGAGCGTGTATGTTTGTCTATATGAATGTATTATTATAACATTGTTAATGGAGATTTAAAAGAGGAGATAAAAAATAGACCTTTCGAGTTTCTTGCCTGTCCTTCAAGAGAAGACTATCCCAAATTCCGCAGAGTCTGCACGCACGAGATTTTTGTTAAGCTTATATATGTTTTGACGTCAAAGTGCTTGTACATGTCCGTGTTGAATAAAACATATCTTGGTTTTGAATTGAATATTTCAACAGCTCGAGTCGAGTATGTTGTTTGCGTTTTTTCATATTTATAAATTTATTTAACATTAAAAAAATGTCAAGTCACAAAAGTAATAGACTTTCCAATAACGAATCCTTCTCAAGTAGAGCTTGGAAAAATCTCTATGTATAGAGTAAGTGTTTGTTATTAAATAGTTTTTATAAAGTTCCTATCAGGCTCCGCCGGGACGCGGGGTAGCGTTGAGAGCTATTCTAGAAGATGAGTTTTTACTAAGTTGCCAAGTTACAATGTGGCTGTCTTTAAACGACTTGGGACGGGGTCGCGCACCGCATGCTAAGCTCGAGATGGGAACTCGGGAAAACTAAGCACTTATCTACGGAGCCCAGCTAAACATTGAAAACAGAATAATTACCTTGTTAACAACAAAGTAGCTCTGTAATAAAAGTCACGAATTCTGAGAATTTTCTTAGTGTTTGAATTTTTTATGTGCATCCACATTGTGTAATCTTTGTATATGGATAACGCACAAATGATTTCTAGATTAGATCTAGATTTTGCTTACCTACGGTCTCGACTACTCGAACTAACTCGTACTAACCAGTACGCCGGTTTTAAGGTAACGGCAGATGTTTGTGTGATGATCTTATATATTTATTTAAATATATCTATATACATATTTATTTATTAAACAAATATACATATAATTAATCAGCCTACCTTAAGGTAACCACTAGTATAGTGGTTACCTTAAGGTAGGCTAGTTGTTATGGGGAGGCGGCAACATCACTCCTCCCCGAGAAGCGCACCCAGGGGAGCAAAGGCCCGGGGTCCTCAAATGCGACATTCGATCCTAAGGGCCCCCTACAACGTCTGAGGACGGCCATCGCTGAGGTTTTTAGTGGGTAGGCCTCCCCCTTCTGGGGAGGAGAGCCCCACATAACCGCCGGCTCTTCGCAGCCGGGGTATGCAATTCAAAGCAAAAGAAAAAAGCGTAGTTGTTGTGTGTGTAAGAAATATTTATAATTATTTATTTACATATTTAGGCAAAATTCAGTCGTAATTATTTTTTCTGTAGTGAATAATACCTATGCATCATTCGTTCACTATTAACGAATACTGTAAACTTTGTTACGTTCAGAACCTCACCGTCAGAGCATAATGCCAAACGCTGAGAACATAGATGACAATATAACTGGTTAGGTTAGTAAATGCATGAAAAATAATTTTGATGGAGTTGAGTGGCAGGGTATATTTTGTGCTTGTTAACATAGTCGGCGCTGCAGTCGCAAATTAAATTAAAAGTAGTTTTATGATTATCATTTGTCTTCCATTAGTTGTCATTATTTTGTGATATAATAATTGATAGAGTTTGAATATACGAGTATTTTGATGAGTTATGATTATATAATTGTTATTAGTAGTTGGCAAAATACTTAGAACTCACTTCCTGATTAGTTACAAACTTTTAGTTTGTCTATCTTTAAATTATAAGTTTTCTTATTATGGTAAGTTTAAAATATTATTTCGATTTATAACAATGATTTGATGTATTAAAATTACATCAGATACACTGCAGTAGATATAAAGTCTCTAAATATTTTATTTCCGAGACGTATGGTACGATGTTGAAGATGGCGCGGCATACGTCGTAAATTAAAAGGATCTTCAATATTTTCATTTATTGTCAAAGTAGGCAATAAAATTAGAATTAGTGTTTATAAAAAATAGTTTAGTATTTTATAATTAAATAAAAACGAGGCGACATCCGCAATCAAGTTTAAAAACAAAAAGTTAACGTTATAAGTGTTTTTATAAAATTATTTTATTATTTTCCTGGAAACATTAGAGGTCGGACAGTGTAAAAAGTGAGTACCAACTTGTAAAAATTGTTCTATTGTCCTGAAATATTGGTGTTCGTGTAAAATTAAATAACTTGTGGTTCATCAAACTATCTGTGTAAATCATTTGTAATGGGTAACCAAAACGGTAGTAGTAATTTAGGAAATAATGTGTCACTGCTTATCTATTAGGCACACGATGACATACTAAATCAACCCGGCACTATTACCGTTTATTTATACAATTAATATATAAGTTTATCTGCATTTCAATATATAAATAAAATTGTGAAATGCAACTAGACAATAAATTAATTTTATACATTAGGTATGTGATTAGATATAATAAGTGAGAGAAGAAAATAAATAAAAAAGGAAAGTAAATATAAAATGTAATTTTCTTATGTTAAATGTGTTAAAATTTCAAATGTGTTCCCAATGGTTATTAGGAATATCACGTTTAAACGTTACGATTTTTTTAAACAAAAAAGTAGAAGCAATTATGTGGGAGTTTTATTTTCAAAGATACCACAAATCACAGCGCTACATTTAGTGGCGCCATCGCCATCATATAATTGGCTGGAGTTAATTACAGTAAGTTCCGACTGAATCAGAAATGCAATTGGTTGGGTGCGTGCGACCCAACGCGTTTCTGCCTATCTGGAAAATACCATTTTCTGTCTTGTTCATTTAGATTATATTTGAGGTGTGTGAGAGAAGGATGGAGTTCTGATTGACGAGCAATACGCTACGATTAAGTGTAGCACGTGACAGTTCGCTCTGTGACGATTTGTCGGTCCGCATCCGATCCTGTCATAGTATAAATAATGTAGCATGCCTACACAATAATAGGTTGGTTAAGTCTTTAACCATCAAATTCTGTTTATAATAGTTATGTAGTATAGCTAAATAGCATAGTATAACTAAATTGTAGGAGATACGCTGGGATTATTTTTTTCCAAAGGTATTTATCATATACAAAAAAAGCAACGTCCTCAGAAATCCACTTAACGTAATTTCTCTTTTAAAAATGTCTCATGACACGGTTTGTTATGTAATTTTTTTGTATGGAAACTTTGTACAGTGCCCTAGTGGTAACGTAATTATATTACTTTTTATATTACATTAATATTACTTTTATAGTTTTTTTTCGTCAGGAGAGGAAGGCTGAGAATCCATCACAAGGAGCACGAAATGTGCCCAGGATACCCCCACAACGGCAAGTGTCACGGAGGTTATGTTGGACGCGACCAGAGCGATCTGATCAAGTGACCTACCAACTAAACTCAGCCTTGCCTAAGTTCTAAGGACCATATAGGCAAATCCTACGGACGACCGGGCGGTCGTCATCGCCCATCTCAGGAGAGGGGCGATGTAGCGTAATTTTATAGTTTATATCAGATATCTATCGAAAACGATAGGAAAGGTTTGATAGAGCCTGGAATGAAGTTTTGTCTAGTATGAACTAAAATTAACCTTTAGCCGACACATCTACATTCTATTTTATTTCAATCTTATCTTCCAATACACAGAGACTGTCGCTTTTGGTCAAAATACTGCATAGTACTCGTAGCGACGAAATCTTATGGTTACGAGACATATGTAAGGAAACGGTACTCTTATGGAATCATATTGTTGTCCGTCTTTTGTTTGTCTCTCTAGGAAGTGTCCTTTTTCTCGGGAATTCGTATGTAGTCGAAAGTTATATCTACGATAAAGCCAATGAAATATTTTTTTTACACTTACCCCGATTAGCCTAGCCCTTTTTTTTCTGTTCCCTTGAGGAAAGTGCATTAAATTACATACCCCGGCTGTGGCGAGCCGGCGGTTATGTGGGGCTCTCCTCCCCAGAAGGGGGAGGCCTACCCACTAAAAACCTCATGGAAGGCCTTCCTCCGGCATGTAGGGAGCCCCCGGGAACGCCAAGCGACATCCGGGAACCCCAGCCTCCGCTCCCCCGCCGATACAGGGGAGCCCTCTTCGGGGGCGGCTACAATACCTCCCCCGATCTCTACCACCGACGACGCCCCCGGCCACGGAAGGGGTGTGGTACCTCCCAGAAATTATTATAGGCGGAATTAGCGTAGCCCAAAGTAAGTTCTATAAGGCTTGTGTTATGGGATCTGGGGAAATGGATAGCCATACATATATTATACACATATAAATATTTTTGATAGAAATATATACTAACAACCATGACTAAGGTACAATTGCTCTCATTCATCACACAAACATCTCCCCCTACCGGGACTCGAACCCGGGACATCAGAGATGGTGACACCTTGAAACTGGTATACTCGACTACGAAGGAAAGAAAATTGAGTCTTATTTTCTGAGATTATATATATTGACTATGATATATATTGTCAGTGTAGTCAAAATTCATAGGATGAATTCTATAAACCTAGAATCATAAAATTGGACTAAGCAGAAAGTCATACAACTCAAGTAAAGAACAACATTTTAAAACAGATAATATGCTAAAACATCATAAAATATTTGTGGTTACAAACTTGTTTATACGGAAACCTCATTGCAAGGGTCCGATATTTGACCGTCTTTCTTTTATCTTGCCTACTAAACTCCTCTTCCTATTATATTTATACTATGTCCCTACTTTGTTAGTTTAGAACTACAGAACCAGGCGGGTTAATTGAAAGGGTGTTTATTGTCCGGACGTGACACATCAAATTGTCAGTTTACGACCATAACTTCGCCTTGTTCCAGCGATATGGCTTTGGTTGCCTTCTTAGAGTAGTAGGTTTATGCCTAGATCAATATCGAGCTTCAATAAACTTACGCTGTGCTATCAAATCAGAATTGGTGATGAGTCCACCAGAACGTAACTGCTAGTCATTGTAGCAAAGTAGTAATTGCAAGTAAGCAATAACAGTAACATATTTCCGTTCAATATTAACGAATATACCTAATAATGTACTTTAGTTCAGCAATTTGTACAATATTCTTAAAATATGTGGAAACACTATAACATTGTTGATCGTGTTTATGATAATTGAAGATTACTCTCATTCTCTTGCCAAAAATACTGAAATCGATTAAAGACAGTTTCAAAAAAATCCACTGTTCAGCTGCGTTTGTGCATTCATTGTACATTTCTTGTTGTTTTTTTGGCTTTCCGAAATCTATGTAGGGTATTTAACTGTAACTGTAACTCGTAGTTCTACAATCATGAACTAATTAAGCGAATTTATTATAAAATACGGTATTATGAAATTTAAAATATATGTAATGTAATGTAAATATAAAACATGTTAATACACGATAGGCTGTGCTCTGAAGAATTACCTCTTAGGAACTTCATCAGGTTCAATGGCTTTTACCTTAATAAAGAACGTAAATCGAGTACCTTTCTTATTTCAAAACAATCATAATAGGAACTACACCATAAGATCATATAACTATAGACTTCATTAGCTTCTATTTTATGATTTTATACAAGATCAATATTAATCTAAGTTAAGTCTTTCATAAATCACGTAGAGTGGTGCTGGTCAAAATAAAATCTCATGTTCCAACAGTGTACAAAGCGTCTTATAATTACTCGTAACATTTCATCTGCCTACACGTATTACGAGTACGTTCAATATGAGTACTTACAATAGGGAACGACGGAGAGAAATAATTTCGTGGCTGCTTATTGTAAATCCCCAATGGGATCCGTCACATACGTACTCTTATGTTTTTCCTAATTAAATTCGTTGGCCGTTCAAAGTCGGCCGTAAATTTCCCCGGAGACCAGCCCGAGATTGGTCGTTCGATGTCGCTGTTTGTCACAATGTTTGTCCTCGCGAATCAGATGTAACACCGCGTTGTTATTACTTGTTAGGTAATTTTTAGTCCAGAATTTGTTATGTGTTGCCTAAAATATAACCCTTAGTTGTGTAATTAAAGAAATACAGTATACATGTATTTCTGTCGCAAAAACTTAACAATATTAATGTTTCCTAAAAGAAAAGTGCTTCTAGAAATCAAAGCCGATGGTTGTTAAATAATTATTATTTAGGGCCGATTATGCAACTATCAACTATTCTTTTTAGTACTGTGAAATATGTGATAGATTTCTAAAACAAAAGGTCAAACGTCAAGTAACTTATTTATCAGACAGTTATGTGACCAAGTAAAAATCGGTTCTCAAAAATACACTTACTTTACTGTCTGGTAAATTTGATTCTGTCATGTTTCTATCACATAATTATAAAACGCGGCAACATTTGTTTCTACTAATACACATAAAATTATATATCGTTGTCATTCATTACCAATTTTGGCCGCTTACTGGGGTACATACAGATCTCCTTAAGGAATCTCCATGTAGTCAATCGGTCCTGTTCTGTTATTATCCAGTGCTTTCGTGTGATCTTCACCAAATCGTTGGTCAAGCTTGTGCCAGACCTAACAATGTCTTAGGATGAGTGTTATCTCTAGGATGAGCTTTGGTTGCTAATGTTGGAATGTAGTTTTGCATAGTTCACACAGGGGGACTCCGCTGACAAGTGTACTGCATGCATCCGGTTTAATCATTATCATAGGCGTGGGTTATCAAGTTTAGTATTTTCATAATGTCTCTCATACAATCTAGATCTGGAATCTAGATGATTATTGGTAGACTGCTACGGTAAAAGCGAATTTCTTTGGTATTTGTGTGAACAGGCAGATGGCATACTGGCTGATTCTTATTTTGCCTAGGTGTAATTCTTCGATACTGTAAATTACCAATCCCAATAATTAGGTTCAACAATACTTTGATGTTTAGATGTGAACAAAGTTAGTGTCCCTGATAGTTCGAACTGTGCCTTCCTTCGAGAGTGCTAAACTTCACGACTTAGTGGTATCCTTCTAGAAACTAAAAATTCGAAGTGAATATGAAGCCATTTTACTACAGCGGGGCAGTAGACCAACTCGTCCTTGCTTAAGTAGAGACGTATCGAGACGTACGTACACGTAGGGCCTCGATGTTGTATGTGAAGTCGACTAACTATGGCTGAACATGGCTGAACTCGCACATCTCTTACACTCGCACACTTATGCATAATTTAAAACAGCGAGCGTCTCGATCGGGTCGTCTGTGACGGTAACATATTAAAGCTATGATCCGTTATCGTATTAGACAATAATTCGTTATTATATTAGATTTTGAAGAAAAATCCTTGACCTTTAAACAACTCGTTACGCTTGTTGTTGGGTTTATAAAGAGACATTATGTAAATAAACTCACAATGCTATCAAGAATTGTTCTGATAAAGTGATTGTTTTATTTAGAGACGACAAAACATCCTCTCACAATAAAACCAACAAAAGCTATTTAATATGAACAGTTCGCAATTCATCTGATAAAAGGCACGTGTGCCCTTTAGGACGAATGTTTTATTCTCCGAAATAACAAATATTATCGTCGACAAAGAAAGTATTAATGAGAACAATTTTTCTTTGAAAGCAGGAGAAAAGAAGGCTATCTGTACAAATACCTTACATAATCCTTCACAATCAAGATAGGGTTGGGTTTGCTTCGAAGGGTGCTTTTTGCGTATTCATTAGGGATTCGCTGCGACAAATGTCCCAGAATTATGTTCAGGATTATCAGATGGGAAAAACACGACGTGATACGGTATTTCTTTGCTGCACGCTCAAAATATGGCATCGTACTCCGGGCTCTACATCGCAATATAGGCCTAGGAAAGTTATGTAACTATTTGGTACGTAAACATTTGGGAATAGCGCGCGAAACAACATATGCAGCCATTTCTGAGTGCCTCGAATGATATACAAAACGGTGAAGCTGTTTTTGTTGGCAAATGGTTTTGTTTCTTGTTCCGCTAGCACATGTTGCCCAGTTTATTGCGCGTGGTCTATTTGAGTAATGTGAGTAGGTGGACCAACAGTTGACCCTCGCTTTCTATGATGACTTATTTTCTTGACAATATAATACACCTGTTTTCGTCAAACCTATTTAAAAACTGTACCTAAGTAACACTTTAGTACTTAGTGATTTGAATCACTCAATGAAAAGTAAAATAAAATATCAAACTCCAAAAAACAGAAAGAGGTTTTATTTCAGAATAACTTGTAAAGTGCTTTCTCGCTTTTTGTGAATTTAATCTCTAAGCAAGTACTTAAATAGGCAATTACATATAATTTACTTCGTACTTCGCGGTTTTACATACTTATGAAATTTTCTTTTTTGGTTCGAACATATAAGTTCACAAGTTTTCTTTTATTTTATATTTATAGAAATTATTTAGTTTTACATTTTATTGAAACCATACAGTGAAATTTTCGATTATTATCTCACAATTGGTTAATGTAAATGAAAAAAAAATCTAGTATAATTTGTACGTTATTACCTGAAACTCTCTGAAAACAATATTTTTCCTAGAGATTTAAGTTATTATTTAGTTTCATGTTTTTTTCAGTTAAATTTGTTCTTTACGTACTCGTAATCCGTGTCATTTTCCTGTTATTTTTGTCTTATTGATATTCTTATTGAACTATTTAATAATAATAATTCATCCTCAAGTTTATTTTATAGTGAGGCAACTCTAAATAAACTATTTACAACAGTTCCATGTTAAAAAAAGTTTGTTTCGATTTGTTATTAAATAAGATTAAAAAAATTATAAGATAAATTATAATTATGTGTGTTTTGTACTAGAATCAGTAAAGTAAGCACCGACACGAAAAAAATTAATAAAGGCATGACTTTTTCTTCTTAATATTAATACATCAGTAATAAATTCCAATAATTCTTAATCTATTGAGTTATTTTTACCCATAATCACATTTGGACTTATATTCATAAAAAAAATATGATTTCGGAGTGCATATATCGTTAATTAGAGTTATTTAATCGATACCGAACCGGGATACTTTGGCTAGTTAAGTTAATCTTAGTATAAAAGGAGTTTATTATTTTATGATGTTCAGAAACAAATTTTCAAAATTATCGTGTCGTATCTCGGAAATGAATTTTTCCGCAATTACATCTCTGTGGTGTGTTCAGACAGGGCCTGTTGACGGATCCAATAAAATTAGCGAAGTGTTGGTGTTTGATACCGTTTCCGTCAAAAATTTTGGGGCATGATAAAATTTATGTTATTTTCTTGGTTTATCATCACAAGATCAAAACCATGATTAAGTTCGTATAGCCAACAAGCTGTACATTAATCTTCCACGACAGAATATCATTCTCTAGAAATCTTGTTAGATCAGTGAACGTAAATTAAGCTCATTTGTTAGTCGATCAGATATAAGAAGAAATGGAGCCGACGATACTTATCTTTCATTAGTCACTTAGTATTAATATTATTTTATAATTTTCCTCAATAAATACTTCAGATTAGTGAAGAAGCTGGTACTAACTTTGAAAACGCATATCCAACTATCGCTTACTATTGACCGCAAAACAACATAAGCTTCGATGCGAAGTGAAGCGAAAGATAGGCAGTGATTTTACTGGATACTGGGACTTTACATTTTTCCACAAGTTGACAACGTAAACTGTAGTTTTTTGGGGTAGCAATTTACTGCGAAAGCCACAGAAACCTCATGTACTATAGGCGACTGGAGTCATTTACCTTGATGTAGAAAGTCTGCTTGTTTGTCAATATATACCTAACATAAAAATGGCACCATTATCTTTTATGCATGGGGATGTTTGTTGTTACGATTTGCCAACACGATCTTAAATATGTAAGGCGAAAACTTACATATTACTGATGAATCAATTTAAATAACCTCTAAACTGAGCTTCTCGTTCATTGGTGGAGAACACTTCATCATTTTATCAGGGTTTAAATCTCTGACATAATCGTACTCGTGGTCTGACCATCCATCACCTAGCCCGTAGCCTCTGGTGGCTTACACTAAAAAAGCAAAAACAAAGTTAATTTACCAATAAACAATTTCAAAAATGTTGATTATTAAATTACACCAGCAGTCAAAAAGCAAATTTCAGCTATTAGTGGGTGCTTTAGCATGCTGCTTATAATTGCTCGGTTAAAGGCCGGTTGCTAGGAGCGCCAGCCTTTGATGTCGGCCACCGCGAATTTAAAAATATCAGTATATTCGAATTTAAAACGTACAGTGGAAGTTTTATCTCATTTTACGCTTACATCATAAAAACTGCCGTTATTATGAGCGAGAAAAGAACGCTCAAAATGTACATATGACTTTGCGTTTATGGAACGGCCAAAGTTAATACTCGATAAAGGTATGTTTAAACGCTGTGTTTGGCACGCCGCAGTGGCTGCACGCTACTTGTATTTATAGCTCGAGGTGTGCGCAATATATCCCTTTGACAGGGCGATTGCGAACGGTCGATACACTTGGGATTAATATTAATTTATTAAAGGTTGAACGCATACAGAGTATGGCGGATATCTTGAATACTGAATTCAAGCGGCTGAATGAGAAATCATAATGCCTCACTGCGTTTGGAGTGACTGTTTACGATTGTTTTGCTTTACCTAACTTTAGCAGTGGCATTAATAGCATAACGCATGTCATGGCTTTGTTTTTTTTAAAACAGCGATAGTCAATTGTATATGTTCATCGGAATAGATAAAATTACTCTCATTTTTATAATATCTCGTACAAGTATACAGTCGGTTTGGTTTCGTTGTCAAATATTTTTGTGATACTATAATGTAGTGGGGCGATTTAAAAAAGCGCTGATTAGAAATTGCTGTTAGAACCGTATCGAATTACACAAATTTGGTATGGCAATTAGTCGATTGTTTATGTACTGGGCTATTGATAGGATAGGTACATTGAAACTACTTCTATAAAAGAGAAAAAATATTAGGTGTACAAAAAAGGTGGTCAAAACAGAATTCGAAAGGAAAGAATTAAAAAAAAACCTGCCCCGAAAAAACAAAATATTAAAATCTAGCTGGATGAAGCTAGCGCCTACGAAGTTATCGAAACTATTACTTAAGTGGTACGCAATAGGAGGTCAGAGAAAAAAATTGTTTATAGATGAGAAAATTTGAATACTTTAACAATATTTAACAAGCAGCAAGTCGCAGCTCTAACAAAGCTTCCCGATTAGTTAACAGAGTACAACGTGGACAAATCTGACTTCCGTGATTGTTCAGTGGGGTGTTATGTATGAAGAAGTAACTGAGTCTTATTTTTTGTTAAAAACGTATCAGAACATCGGCACAAGTGTATCAAAAATTAGTCTTGAGAAGGTAGCTAAGCTTCTTTATAACACCATGTCCAATAATCAAGAATGGTCCTTTCATCAAGATTAAGCACCTGGTTATAAAGTTCTCTCTACCGAAGCATGGTTGCAAACGAATATTCTGGACTTTAGTAGAGCTGAAGGCTGCAGTTATCTATTGCGGACTTAATCTGCTGAATTTTGATTTATAGAGAGTTTTAGAGAGTATTGCTTAAGCCACATAATAATTTGAGATCCCTAAAGCAATTCATAAAATGGCAGTGAAGAATTTTTATATAAAAAGGGTGCGTGCTTTTATTGATTACTAGCCTCAACGCTTAAAGAACTGAATTGCAGGCAATGGAGATCGTTTCGAATAACCTTTATATTATTTTAATATTTTTGTATTCATGTATTAACTGATATATAATAAATTTGATATGCAATATAAAATAAAACATATTTATGGTAAACTTAGTATAAGGTACTAGTTGGAATTGATTACAAATAAAAATCTAAATAAGATAATAGAATATAAAAGCAACGTCTTAATTGCACGTATCCAGTTACCCTAACGCAGCTAAGTATACGCTATGACCCCCTTCCTCCTTAAGTTATTTATCTCAGAAGTCATTTGTATCAATTTCGATGAGATTTTGTTGGCAAATATATTTCCTCACGTGATGCCAGTAATTTGTATAACTTACATTGATTCATTAACTACTAGTCGATCCTTTATGTAAATCAATGTTATTTTTTGCGACTTTGACAATTGACTTCGAGACATTAACATAAATACTAACTACGTTAAAAATTAAAATGTATTTAATATATATTACAAATTATATATTACACAATATATCATTTACATATTATATATTTAATACTTCATAATAATTCATTTGAATTGTTGGTGTTCCTAATTTTGAACTACATATAGACAATAAATAAAACAATAACAATAGACAATAAAAAGGAGAATAATTTTGTTAGAATCAATTGTAAGGGATGGTGAACCTAAAGGGTTTCCACGTTGTCATGATTATGTTCTTCGATACTTTTATACTACTTATATTTTCATAAATTGATAAAAAAAGGAAAATACGGAAAATGTTAATTTGGGTCATTCTAGTTTTAGAGTTGTTTGAATAGGATCAGTATTACCCACTTCTTAGTACAGAGACTTTAGGGTTGATTAGACTAGTGAAATTGCGTCCAAAAGTAAACAAAACCTAAAAACATGATTGATTTAGAGTATAAGCAAGATTCATTAAACATATTATTAATCAACGGTAACGGTGGAATAAAAACATCTAGAAATGTAAACTCGACTCTATAAATTATTGTGTAACAAATATAAGCTGCAGGGAAGGAAATGGAGCTCATGCAAGTTCACAAAATCGTATCAGTTGAAACGTTTCAAAGTTGGCTCCGGGACTAGCGACACAAGCAATATATTCCTATAAGAAGTGTTGGAAACCAGAGGCTGTAAGTCTTCATTGCTAAAGTCAGAGCACTCCACCCGCGGATTGTGGCTGGCGTGGAGGTACGAAAAACGGACACGCTTCCAAGAAAGAGTAGTCTTTTCTACTCCACAATATATTAAATCTACACACGTAGGTACAGAAAGATTGACGTCTTTGATATAATGGAACAAATCTGAACGTCTTTGATAAAATGGAAAAGAGCGTACTCCCATTTAAAAGGCCGGCAACGCGCTTGTGACTCCTCTGGTGTTGCGGGCGTTCATGGGCGGCGGTAATTGCTTGCCATCGGGTGATCCGTCTGCTCGTTTGCCCCCTATCACATAAAAAAAAAAAACTACATTAAGAAAGTATATGAACCCAAGAACGATATTATTTGTGCATTGTCATAAACTTGTTAAATCTGGTGGCGACCAAAACTGGAACGATTTTTTATTCAATATTTTTGTCTCCAGTGACGAAGATGCAAGGGTAAATGGAATCAATTTATGCGTCGGTCAATCTTTCTTAAACAATTTCCACAAAATCTGTATGAACGCAGTTATTCATTGTGAACAAAGTCTACTTTGGCTTGACAAAGAAAAAGGTCGATTATACAGTTGAAATTTTTGAATGAGTCCCGAGTTTTGTTTATTTACGCGATAACATATTTCTACATTTTCAGCGTTTTTAAATATAAATGCAAATTCTTTTTTAGAATATCGTTCTTAACAAGCTTCGATAAAAATGTGATCCACAACGTGTTGACATATTTCAAATATACCCACATCCGTTCTTAGCACCTCTCCTGAGAGCTGTCTCGCGTCGTAATATCAACTTGGCGTATTGTCGGATACTTCCTTGTTTGCACGGAGAACTTTCTGGAACTTTTGATGGGGTAAGATTAATTAGGAATATTGATGCGAAATTTTACGTAGGGATAGAACAGCGCGCCTGATTTATCGATAAGGTATGAAGCTACGACGTCAATTTAGCGTACAATTTGGTCCGCATCATGCTGATCAAACTTTAGCGGGGGACGGGTTGGCTCTTCCTGGTTTATTCGGGGTTATTATGAACGTATTTAGTAAGTCCACAAGTTCTGCTATTGCTCCGCCATTCTTTTGGTGTATTCTAAGTTTAGGTACAAGTAATTGTTTACTACAAATATTGGCAGGTACTTTTTTTGTTCGTTTTGTAATTTTGGCAAAAGATCAACATTTACAATAATTGACTATTAAGAATTAATTAAGAATACCATTTGAACATATTAGTCGTGTATTACAAACTACGTACTACCTATTCCCTCGTTATGGATGAGTTTTATATTGTATTTACTTTACATCTCAGTACTATTGATTTTAAGATGTTACTTAAACATAAAAAATCGAGCTATCGTCATAGATTTGCAAAATCGCATAACTAACATTGCAGTAAAACCACGTAATTCGAATAAAACAAATTTTAAAGCAACGGAAAACTTCCGACTATTTTATGCTGCAAAATTTGCCAATTCTTTAACATTATAAGACAGTTGTCGCATCTATTTAAGAATGTGAGAATCTTTAAGAATGTTAAGGTTATACGAACATTACACATTTTTTTGTGTGTAATTAACTAGCAACTTAAGTTATAATAGACTTATCACACACCGACGATAATTTATTGATAATGGCAATTAATAAAAAAATAACTATTAGTTATTTTTAATTAAGTAAGGAATATACCACAATAAAACATTAGTTTGATTATTTACAATTGAGATAATTGTTATAAATCCTATTTACTTTAAATTATTGGAACAATAAACTTAAGTTTCTATTAATATAACTCATCTAGCTTACAGTCGGTCAAAGTAAACAGTTAAACAGAGGTAGGTACTTAACAGATATTGGGGACTTAATAAAACATTTCTGAGTTAAATGAAGCACAAAATAGAGTTCCTTCCAGAGATTAGACCCTTTTGTCGGTGGCTCGGCGCGTCGAGGAAATCGTAAGGAAATTGCTCTCTACTCTGGAACCGCAGTCGCCCAGTGGAAATCTACAGTTGCAGTGTACTCATGTATTTACGATTGTGATTAATTTAGACATTAGGTTAAACAAATTCACACAAAAATGAAATATAAATAATTTAAAATGTATAAACAATTGATGCAGTTAATATTAAAAATGAAAACATAACTAATAAAAAATATGTCTTTTCAAATTCATTTTAATTATTAACAAATAACTATAACTATAAGTTGTTCACTGTTTTACTTGATAACAGCATAGAAATAATAATATTATTATTTTATTGTAATATACAACTAAATTGACGTTAGCTCAACGACTAACGGACATTTTAATGCATCAACTTAAAAAAAATATAATTATAATTTCTTGGCTCAGTGTAGTTCAAATATACATAAAACTCATGCTGAGCAGAGACCTACATAACAATTGTGGCTTTATCGGGTCATTTCGGAACTAGGAGCATGCAAACCAGAATGGGATATATCAGTACGAAGATTTGTATATCGCTTATTGTACCACTGCGATGCTCTTGACTGCAGGAGATTAGAGTAGTCGGAAATTTGAGAATGCTGAAAATAAGGCTGCAGGATCATACCAAAGAATCAGGTTAATAAGTAATTTACGTACAGCATTTAATTTAGCTTTGTATAATTGCACACAGATAAGTCGAACGGACCACTTTGGTAACCGATCATTATTAGAACGAATGCACTTTCTCGAGGCTGCGCCATGCGCCGTCCTCCACTCTGGAGGGCGATAAGGTCCTAGGCCGTCTGTGATTATTTGGTAGACTAGTCTTCTGCTAGAGTCTAACATAATTATCCGCCATAGACCGAAAGCGGGTGGTATTCGGTGTAAAGTCGTCCGAGCACCGTGGGGTTGTTAAGACGACTTCAAAAGTAGTACACCCCATATGAGGATTCACTGCCATCACCCGTGGTAAAAAAAAACATGCCAAAGAAATAGACTATCATTATCTTGCTTGACTGAGCAGCGTCAATGATTTTATCGAGTGCTATTTGAGGGCAGCACAAAAGATCCTGAATAGATTGAAAGAGAATGATACTAATCGCTTATTTTGTACCAGCCAATTCAAAAAGAGTGTACGATGCGGGTCCATTTAAAAAGTGTTTCATTCAAAGTGCGTTTCTATTGATATTTATTGGCGAGCGTAACGATTAAACTCTCCAACAATGAAATACGTCCTGGATGCGCGGAGCAGTTCAGTATACATATATGTAACGCCTATTTATGTTTGTTCTCACATATAGGATTATTCTTGTGGTTTAATTCGAGTGGCCTGTGTTTTGTAAAACTGTTTAATTTAACTGTAACGCTATTTTATTTTTATTCATTATTTGTTTGATAACCAGACAGAATACAATCGATTATTGATATATTTTCCTTATAAAATATAGTGGACCAGATTATATTCCTAGCTATGTGTTATACAGTATAAACGGCATATAACTACACATAAAGAAAGTCGAGAAAGATTGCTTTATTATGTTGAAAATAAACGTTTCTATGGTCGATAATAATTATTTGGTATTCTGTGAATTATCTATTGTATATACTACAATATTTTAAAGATGAAACATTGTATGTATGTGTTATGGGCTAAGTAATTACGCGGGCTCTATTCGTAATGCCCGGGCAATATGAATAATGCCCATTAAGATCGGGCAATGTGATTATAACCCATCAATTTATCACATTGCTCGGGCATTATGAATAATGCTCAGTGCTTATTGGGCAGAGTGATGCATGTTTAATACTTTCATATGAATATTTAGTTAGATATACCGAGTATCACGAGTAATGAAATCAATTATCGGGTAGAGTTATAATAAAAACATGTTTTATAGTTTAGTGTTTATTTCAAATTTTAAATAATCAGACTTCGGTTTTACTTCGATCACTTTACAAAGGGCTACAAAAAAGGTATAATAGTTTCCAGCGCTAGAAAACGTAACAATTTCAAATTTAAAAAAAAACTAACGAAATCGAATTTATGTCACAGCTGTGGCCATTACACTTGAAATTAACTCTAAAATTTTAACTCAGTAATCCAATAGAATAGAATAGAATGGAATGGAACGGAACGGAACGGAACGGAATGGAATAGAATAGAGCAGAATTGAGTAGAATAGAGTAGAGGAGAGTATAGCAGAGCAGAGCAGAATGGAATGAAATAGAATCGAATAGAATTGAATAGAACAGACCTGAACAGAATCGAACACAACAGAACAGAACCGAATAGAATAGTGAAGAATAGAACAGAATAACACAGAATAGAATATGTTTCGGTCTCTGACGTTTCGGTCTCGGTGTCAGGCCCCGCATCGCAGCGCACTACGTAAAATTTACCTATTAAACACATTGCCCGATCATCATGTAGCCATATTCATAAGGCCGGGCAATGTGATAAATAGGTGAGTTTAGATTGTAATTAATCACTCGGCTCGATATGGCTGGGCATTATTCATACTGCCCGAGCATTATGAATACTGCCCATATTAATCGCTTGGCCCATAACATATGTACCGAATAAACTCAAAAACTACTGAACCGATTAAAATTCTTTTCCATTAGAATGCTACATTAAATTATTTTGTTAGTAATTATTAAGTTACCATTAAATTATTTCATAAAAGTTTTTGATAAAAGTTCTCAGAACATTACTGAACGTATGTTCGTTCGAATGCTGCTACACAATGCTCCCCAACTAACCACCGACTTAGTCGAACCATTAAAACTTAGGAAGAGTCTTTTCATCTGCCCTCATGCAGTCGCAAACTGCCCAAGTTTGTGGCTTGAATTGAAACTTATTGTTATATTTATTTTATCGCTAAATGCATATTATCACGTAACATTAAAATAGTCCTTGCAATCATCTTCTAGCGATTGTAAATTAGTCGTATGATATTATACGAGTATTGTAGGCGTTGTTAGTCCAGTATTTCTCTATGGGACATAATAAATATAACACCCCGATATTGCCGTACTATGGCGTAAATCGTTAAAAAGTAATAAAAATGCCATTATATTTCACATTGTTGGATATATCGTTATATTTACCAACATATTATAGCTTAGCGGTACTAACAACCGAACTGTCTAAAGCGTCAGTTGTCGACACCGCTAGAAGATTGATCAGCGTGGAGATCTTTTGACAAGGCCTATGTCCAGCATTCGACCTCTTTCGGTTGAAATGACGAGATAAAAGACTAACTCCAAATGACATTGTATATATTAATGCGGTCTAGTTCATAATATACAGTCACTACAACGACAATAACTGTATCGAGAACATTTTATCGACAGGTACGTATCGACGAGTATACGACAGTAAACGAAATTCGTAGTACGTTATATCGACAATCGTTTGTTGTAATTGACAGATGTAGATTTAATCCCGTCCAAGTCCAATATTTTATTTGCATTTTTTCTTATATATTCATTTATTTTACATTTAAAAAAAATGATAAGTCTCAAAAACTTTCTAAGCTTAGTTTATTCTCAAACAAACTTAAAAAAAAAGAAGTAATTATTTAATTGGATCAGTTATTAAAATCTACTAAAAGTTAATAAAGTATACTTTGCCTTTAAGTGAATGTTGAAGAATTCAATTGAAATTTTTGACAGTACGTTTGTTGTTTTATCAATATTCCTAATTATAATAATAAAGACACACACGTTTTGACTTGTAATGACAATAGTTTCGGTGCATATAATTGGATATAATCTTTAACTGCATTTCTCATTGAGCATATAGAGATAAGACCCAGTTGGCACACTTTTATTAAATGATGCGCAAGCCTTATAAAGAACCTTGTCTTATAAAGACGCGTTTCTCCTCCATTCAAGCCGTAGGGCTCTTATCAGGCTAAGGCTGAATTTAGGCGGTAGGTCACGCAGGTCAGATCGCCGGCGTGGAGTCTCACATAATTACCGTGACACATGCCGTTGCGGTGGTATTCTGGGCATGTTTCATGTTTCTTGTGAGGATTTACATCCTCTCTCTCTCCTGAGAGAAAAAAAAATAATGTCGCGTTATTCGAAAAGACTTGAAATCATGTATGAGCTAAATGGAGGTATCTATTTCAAACTAAGGCATATTGGCGCGCCCTAGCGTCCTGTCATTCGTCAAGTTCAAGTTTATTCAAGTCAATTGATAGCTTTCGGGAAATTGACGTCATATAACACAGGTAGCGTCGGTTATGCTGATGTGCGTCTCTGCGAATGTAAACATATTATGTACGTGCTCAGTGCTACGTCAATCGGTTTTGCCTCGATATATGAAGCACTTTTATAAAGACTACCGCTTATTATTCTTATTAATATACAACATTTGCCATTTCCTTTTGCTTTCACTGCAATATTTCCATCTCTTACATGTTACTTCTGTAACTCTTTAAATCTAGAATTATCTATGGTTGTACGTAGCTATGTAACATAAAATAAAGCGAGATTTGGTCATGTTAATTTATATTCTAAAAATCACCCAACGCTTAAAAATATCACATGCATTAACAATTAATAACAGTGCTGCCTTATCATCTATTTTTCTTTCTTCTCCTCAGATTCGTCGTCGCTGTATTTGTTAGGTGTCTCGCCCGGCTTCAACAGGCGTCCGACGATGTCATATTTTTCTGTGAAAAATACAATTAATGTTTTCACAAAATTCTCACGATTACGACAAGATTGACATGATTGAATATTATTAAGTTATTGTTACGCAATAAAAATATGAATTAAAATTAAGGTTACTTGATAAAAATTTATTTCCTTTCTAGAAATTGCTGGATAAACGAGCATTGATTGTTATGCAAATAACCGATAAGCATTTGGTATTTATCTGAGAATACTAGCTGGCGATAATGCTGCAAATTAAAACTAGTTAAACAATGCTAACATTTTAAACAGTAGGTAATATACAAATGCCTGGATTCGTACAAACAGCAACGCGTTAGGCTTTATATGTTGAGATAGCTCTTATGTCGATCGTCATAGCGTTGGATATAAAGCTTAACATGTTTCTAACTATACTACAAAAATCGAAATTGAAAAACCGAACTTATCGTATATCGTCGTCGATACTTCACGACACTTCCCGCTCGACCTTTAACTATTTGTATGTTATTTACAGTAAAAGCTCTCGCGTCACCGAACGATATGCCGAAATTTTGTATTCAGAAAGGATTCACTATTGAAATGAACGAGTTAGGGAATAAAGTTCAATACCAAGTTTGCCTAGTAACTTTACACGAGTATTATAATGGTGCCAATTTAGTTGTACATAAAACTAATCTAAAATCATCAATAGACTAAAATATTTAGTGATCCACAAAAGCTATTCTAAAGTAAATTTGATTTCATCAGCTCTAAATGAAAATGTTAATTCGCAATATTATCATCCATTGTTATATTTGTGGTGGTGATTTGTCACTACAACTGAAGGTACTGTCTAAGTAAGTATATTTAGTTGATATTAAATTAGAAAACAAGTAAATTGATTGAAGTTTATTTTGACATATAATAGAATACATACAATAGAATAGTAACATTATAAAGTTGAGTAACTAAACCGGTTTTAATACATTCAAACTGTGGTTTCCTGAATAATTAGATATTTAACAGCCCTAACTAAAATTTAATCTGATCTAGTTTAGTGTGCATTAAAAAATGTATATAGTTTTATTTCTGTTGCAAAACAGCAGTGTTTGCATTGCTGTGTTTCGGCATGAAGGGTAAGATAAACAGAGAAATTACTCGGTATTGTGACTTCATTGTAATATTATGTCACATGTTGGCAACAAACACTGTGGTTTTTATGGGGGTTCCAGATTTATTGGGTTCCCACAGGAACCATATGTACTATAGACGACTGTAACCACTTATCAGGAGGGAAGTTTGCTTATAATTTAAAAAAATGGCACCATTATTTCCTCGCATGAGGATGTTTGTTATTAAGCTTAGGCAACGTGATGTAAAATCGGTAAGATGAAAAATTATTGATTAATTAATTTAACCAACCTCTAAATTGAGCTTCCCATTCATTGGCGGAGGACACTTCATCAGGGCTAAGGTCGCTGACGTCATCGTATTCTTGATCTGACCCAGCCACCTGGCCCGTAGCTAGGCCTCTGGTGGCATCGCGGCCAGCGAAGGCAGCATATGGACCTCCTGGAATGTGAGATGTGTCGTGTTAATAATGTTTAACTACGAGGATTTGTAAAACAAACCAGTTCTAGTTCAGCATGTTTACTCTTGAGACCTTGTAATGAGTTTCAATACAATTCAAAGACAACTTCAGTCCAATACAAATAATAAACTATGAAAGTGTTAAGACTGCAGAAACCAAACGAATCACTTTTAATGTGGCGCTACTCTCAGATCTCTCTCAGAACTCTCAGATTATACAATTTTTTTTATAAGAAATGTATTTCATGAGTTATCCTGCGGGGGGGGGGGGGGGCATCAATGTCATCGATTTGACT
This sequence comes from Scirpophaga incertulas, assembly GCA_036419045.1. Classification (NCBI taxonomy): domain Eukaryota; kingdom Metazoa; phylum Arthropoda; class Insecta; order Lepidoptera; family Crambidae; genus Scirpophaga; species Scirpophaga incertulas. The sequence continues at coordinate 9,200,582 of CM071637.1, read as the reverse complement.
TGATTGTTTTAATAAATTGAAATTCAAACATTTTTAATTATACTATATAGAATTTATACGTACTGCTCGGATGACGACTTATTGACGTTTATATATTATATAAACGACAATAAGTCGTCATCCGAGTAGTTTTGACACGTTTGTTTAACGATAAACGTAATTACGGATTTTCTGTACGTAGTGTAAAAAGCAATTACGATTGCCGACCAATTGCCGCGGCTTTGGGGCACATCATATTGGAATTCATAAATATTGTAAAATTACTGTTATCAACAGAGATTACATTATGGTTATATACATGAATGGCTGTCGCAAAATCCATACTTAAAAACCTGAAGTAAATACAAAAAAAAAATGTAAGAAAAGAACACTAGATTCGAGTATTCATTAGACAGAATTTCAAAATTTACAATCATTATTAGTATATTTCACTCTAAGCAAATTTACACACAAATACTTCATTACGCATAAGATAATAAGCCTTATTTCATTAATTAATAATTTGCCAGCACGTGTCACCTAAATTACATATTCAGCTAATTGCAATTAGATATGAATTATTGCCGTAACCCCGACTTGATACTAACCGCAATATAGAATCAAATAAATTCACGCGTCTCTTGACACTGTAAGATTCTATAGATCGTAATGAAATAACAAGTAATATACTAACATTAGTTAGAGTACTTAGTTTGTATGAAATCAAAGTCGATTTCAAAATTGTTTAATTTGTTTTGATTCCGTATCAAGCAACATCTAACACAGAATTACTATCTACTCGTATTCATTGTAACTTTGTGGCTTGCCAATCTACGCCAATGGTACAACAAAACTGCTCCACACCTGTTCTGTGATTGCGCTGATGACTACCAACCTCGAATAGGCGAATGGCAGTCAAATACGAAGAAGTCTTGTGATGGAAGAAAAAGTCTACACCTGCTATGAATTTGAAATAGAATTCTCGAAAAGCAGAAACTAAATTGAGATAGCATTTAATATTTTTTAGAAACATAATATCTTAATTACATCTATTCTTACAATAAATCTGTAGAGAGGTCAATTCAGTACATCAAGTATATTTCCAAAGTAACTATCAGGGGGTCATTAGGGTGCACAATGCCAAAAATGCAATCACAAAAATTTTTGTCTGTCTGTATAACCGTTATAGAATAAAAACTACTCGACGTATTTTACCGAAACTCGGTACAATTATTTTTCATACTCGTAAGCTGGTTAAAGTATACTTTTCATTACGCTTCAATCAATAGGAGCAGAACAGTGAAGGGAAATGTTGGGAAAACGGGAAGAGTTACTCCATTTTTTAAGCTTCCGTCGCGTGTGCAACATTAATGGTTAAAGCTACACAGAAATTATGTATAACGTAAATATTCTCCATAAAATTATTTAAAAAATATCCCACGACACCATATGTCTATCTTTTATGGTTGACTCACAATAACACGTATAACTTCCGATAGCTTAGCATTTCGAAGCTTTCTAATTATAATTACGATTCCACGCGGACGAAGTCGTGGGCACAGCTAGTATTTAATATATCAATAAATATATTTTTTGATTACGATACTTTTTGTAATGCTAAGCACGTCACAGTTAGAAGCAGGGCTGCTAGATTAAGATATAATAGATATAATCGGACCATTTATTATATCTATAACGAATAGTTAGCCATGGCGAATAATAGGATACAACAAAAAAGGTAAAATTTGAAATATTATCTGCGATTTTAATTTCACCAATACTGCAAATATATACGAATGTATGAATATGACCAGTACTATATAGTATTTTTCAAAATTTTAAAGAGAAATCAATATTAAGTAGTAAAAGTACAAAACAGTTTGGTTTATGAAATCATAAAAAAATAGAGTTATATACATAATTGTATATAGTGTCGTGTATACATTAAATATATAGTCAATATTTATATACTGGCAATTCGATTAGAAGAGAAATTGATGTATATTTCAACCATTATGTTTGCGTTTGAGATTACTATTTTTCGGTAGAGCTGTAAACTCGCGAATAACCAGAACGCACCGACCGCATTCTTAATTATCCATACTAAATATATTAATGTAATGAAGTATACGACTCTGCATAAGCCATTATGTTACATATGTAAAAAACAGATGGATGCAATAAATGCTTTGTTTTCATTACCAAAACGACTAGGCGACGCGCTAGAATAGAAGACACAAAGACAGTGACTACTAGTTATTAAGAATTTTAATGGTATTCAAATTAGGCACACAATGCCACAAACACACTTATTTGTTTTTGAAGTTTAACTGTTTTCACTTACGAACAATGCTTACTTTTAATAAAAATTATTTGCTCCCTAATACATATTTAGATATCCATATCGCTCCGAGCGTAGCCATTACTTTAAATGTATGCTAATGTATGTTTGTGGACCTATGAACTCTACTACAAGGTTATGCGATTATTATAAAAATACGACACGTGTGTTGTTTAAAAATTAGAAAATTGTATCATATATTATATATTTTTTATATCTACATATATAATATTTTTATATATTATGTCTTCCCAGTGTTCAAGTAATTTCTCCTTGTGGGTGAGATGAAATGTCAGTCATGCATACAAGTATGTTATTAAAATATAAGTTTTGTCAATACTAATACTAGGAAATATAACTTTTGATATTTCCTAAAAATAACCAATGAATCTTTAGTATTGCTTTGGTCGTGAAAGCTTTTGATATGTACTTAAACTAACTATAATAGTAATTAAATAAACACTAATTACTGATGTAGATTAGGATTTTTATTAAATATCAAAATATCAGCTATTATCATAAATATTGTATTTTTTAATTAATTTATTCCTTCTATCATTTTAATTCGTAATTCTGAGATGATTTATTTCCACAAAATGTCAGGAATCGCGTCACCATTTGAAATGTTATATTCTTTTTCTCTTCGACATTGTTGATGACCTAGTAGTCTGTGAAGAAGCAGAGACTCTTTCTAGCATCTTGTGATTTCATGGGAATTAAAACCTTGATATATGATTTCGTGGTTTCGATCAGTCTCAACTGAGTTTTATAAGACAATCCAGTGGATAGATGAGCTACTACGCGATGTGGTTCTAGCTACTATTCTTTGCAGAACCAGCCAGCCTAAACCCGCGGTGAATATAGAGCGAAACTCCGCTAAAGCCTTAACGATATAGCTATAGATATAAGGTATACCTTATAACTATCTATATATAGGTGAAATCTTTGGATATATGGTTAACATCTATAATTATTATTTTGATTCACGTACTGTATATCTTTTTATGGCAACGTAAGAAAATTTAAGAAATACTTAATAACTATATTAAAACAGTTAACCGATGTGCTTCAAATCAATTTACATTTGAAGCAAATACAGGGAGAATATGGCGTACCCAAGCGATGTGATATCGAAAAAACTAGGTAGCGACCTTGCGCCCTAGCGTTCTCTAAATGGTTCAAAAGATACGTCTTAGGCATCGCGACATCCCGGACAGTTTTTTTGCTTCTAAGGTCACATGTTTTTTGTTCAAACTTTATCTGTGCGCGTTCCCAACAGTCTTTTGTTTTGGGCGTCTATTGTTTTTTGTTGAGTGGAAATTCCATTCGAAATTTAAAACAACATTCATTTCACAATGATGAGGCGACCAACGGTAATGGGTCAACGCATTTACTAAATAAATAAAGACTCGTTCGTTTGGTTCTTTTATTCCATTTTTTGTCGTTGACCTTAGGGTTATCAATGTCAAAGGGTTGAAACATTATCTATGTAGAAGAGTTGACCTTGTAATCTTGTAATAATGAACAATTACTGTTACTGTACAAATATTTTTATTCAAGTTCATTAATCGCTTAGATTCTCTACATATTTTTCTTAGCTTATTAATCAAAGTCGACTATCTAAAATGTGATATGGCTAAAAACTTGAATAGAACAAGTTTAAGAAGTAAAGAAACATATTTATTAGGAATAAATTGTTCGTAATTATAAAGCGTTGGCTGCTAGTTTAATTTATTTGACATAAGTGGTACAAATACAAAGCTTGATAAATTAATAATTATTTCTTATTTGAATGGCACAGTGCACAACGCCGATATTTTGAACTCTATCGGAGGGCATGACTATTCACAATGACTTGTAAGTATTATTCGATAACATAGTCGCTAAAGAATATAAAATAACATTGAATTTCAACACGAATACGTAATAGACACGTATAACTAGTTTTAAGAACAACCAGTTCCATTGAATGATGTAGGAAACAGACCGTGTATGTATGAGGTTGTCACTTTCTGATACTATAGAGTTAGAGAGAGTACACTGGATCAATAAGCCCTGCTGTGTTATTTGACCCACAATATTTAGATTCACCGTTCGTGTGGAGAATAATCAAAACATTTTTGATAATATAAAATGTACTCTTTTTTATAGTTACGAATATCAAATAACTATAATTCTTTGTACTAATATTGCTTTATCAGCAAGCTTATCAGTAGACGACGCGTTAACTGTATAACCTACAAATCTGCACGATCACCGTTAGAAGTCAAAACAGTATAAACTGAGTCTTTGGTTTAGCTTTTATGACCAACTACATAAGAATCAAAGTTCAAAGAAGTGATTTTAAACCGGTTTTGAAATTTACGTTATGAATGTTTGTGTGGTTATAGTTTTATCGAAGCATAATCAAATTACGATGAACTTAATGCATACATATAATGTATCAATATAAATTGAAAATATATTTCAGGAGCACTCACCAGGGCCATAGAACCTCTTTCCTCTAGTCACATCGAAGATTACACCGTTCACAGCAAGCAACACTCTCCCATCAGGCTGGGTGCCGTCATATTTCTTTAGCTCGGCAACTGTCAGATCTTTCCGCAGTTTCGGCAGCGGCGGAGGCGGCGGTGGGACTTCGACCTCTGACTCGAATTTCGACTGTATTATCTTGTAAATAAGGTACGCTATCAACGCTAATAGGGCCAAGTTGATAGGGCTGGTTAGCTCGTCCCAGAATGTGGCGGTGCTCTCTGTTTCTGACATTTTGTGCGTGTTGATTACGCGAACACTCGGGCAACACTAAGCGAGCGCTATCGACGCGGGAAGGTCGGCGCGGTAAGTGGGCAATTATGCGCCGGGGCCGATTTCGTGTGGGTTTTCGTTGCCGTCTGTCAATTGTTTTGTCCGTCGACAGACACTCGCGCGTCTCGCGCCTTGGAAACAATAGCGATGTTCCGTTCCTTTATGCAAAATATGCAGTCCATATGGCTTTTTGTATGCACAAACGTCAACAATATCAACGGTGTTTGATACTACAAAAACTCCTTTGTTACTCGGCGTTTCATACGAAATTTATCTGCAATGAAAATAAACGGAATTCGGACAATCGGGTAGGTTAGTGTTGATGTAACATTTTGGAAAGTTTACAAAAACACTATCAACCGAAGCAAATAAACTTCATGTCATGAAAGAATAGGAAAGAACAGCGAATACCTCAAATTGTATTTGCACTAAATGTGTATTTACACATCCAGACTACCAGCTATTTTGGGTTTGGGATATTTCCAAGAAGTTTATGCTAAATTAATTACTTATTTTCCCCAATTACCAAGTAATATAACTACTTTCCCCAAAAGGTTAAGTTAATTGAGGTTAGGATAATTGAGCAACTATATTGCACCAATTTTATTAATCCCTGTGTGAAAAGGGCGGAGGATATTGTCACTGTCCGGGTTTTTTAGAGATGTCGTTTCATCGTATATAATATCATGAAATGTGCTAACAGTTAATTACAAATATCACATCTTATTGGACCCGTATCGACTTAAATTAAAAGGCGAAGTCAATGTACGCTAATACGAGATTGGAGATGGCGCACATACAAAATAATGAACTGTTTGGATTTATAGTTTAAATTTTATTACAGTTACTAACTGACGCCCGCAACTTCGTCTGCGCAGGGCACTTATCGTCATATTATGAACTACTAGCTTCCGCTCGCGGCTTCGCCCGCGTGAAATTAGTTTTTGTCAATCCTGGTCCCTTATGTCTAAGGTATCAAGATTCATGGTCTCATCTTCATCATCATCATCATCAATTCAACCCCTATTTCACCCCCACACTGGTAAAAATTTCAAAATGCTGGAACAAATGTTTAATGATTTCTTATCAAGTGCTTAAATATAAAGTTTCATGGTTTTATCTTTAAAATTAAGAAATCCCATACAAACTTTCAACCTCTATTTCAACCCCTTCATCCCTTTTTTTCGACATAAAAAGTAACCTATGTTCTGTCCCAGGGTCTAAAGATTCGCCTGCTGCCCAATCTCGGGGGACCGAGGGATGGAGTTCGCCGCCTGTACGAGGGCGTCGTGCGATCCGTGGCCATGTATGGGGCTCCCGTGTGGTCGCAAGACTGCGCGAGGTCCCCCCGCTGCAGAGCTCTGCTACGGAGCCTGCAGCGGATAATGGCCATACGGATCGTACGAGGCTACCGTACAATTTCGTACGAGGCGGCGACGGTTCTGGGACGCTCCCCCCCATTCGACATCCTGGCCGACATGTACGCGGCGACGTATGCGTCGCGGCGTGTCGACCGGGGGAGCGATGGGGGAAGCGCCCTGGAACCCGCGCACGAAGTGCCTAAGCGGGAGTGGCACCGACGGATTGTGGCGGCCTGGCGTGCGCAGCTCGAACTACGGATCTGCGCGCGCCAGCGGGCCGTCGGTGCCGTACTCCCGCATCTCGAAGGAGGAGGTCACCTACCGACTGAGTCAGATACTCACCGGGCGCGGCTGCTTCGGTGAGTATCTGTGTCGAATAGGACGGGAGGGATCGACACATTGCCACCACTGCGCCGACCTCGACTCGGCCCAGCACACGCTGGCGGAGTGCCCTGCGTGGGCCTCCGAGCGCCGAGGCTTGGTCGCAGAGATCGGGCGAGGTCTGTCTCCGCCGGCATTGATTGCGGCAATGCTGGCGGACGAGGGAGGTTGGAGGGCTGTGGCCTCCTTCTGTGAAGCAGTGATGCTCCAGAAGGAGGCCGTCGAGCGGGGTCGGGAGATGGCCGATCCCGCTCGAAGGAGGCGGCGCCTCCTTCGAGTGTTATATGCCATTCTCTGTGCATAAAATACTAATTCACGGAGAGAGCATTATAAATCAATTTGCTGTATTGCCTATTGGACAACTTTCGGAAGATGCTCAGGAATCTCGAAACAAAGATTACAAAAGGTTTCGATTACATCATTCGAGAAAATGTTCAAGGTCTGCAACAAATGAAGATGTATTCCACACGCTTCTATATACGTCTGATCCGTACATCACAAGTATTAGGAAGCCATACGTCAAAAATGTTAAACAGCTTGACGAAGATACCTTACACCTTTTAAAAATAAACGAACTTATATCCGATCCTGAAGTTCAAGTGTAATTTTAGCTTTACAATATTTAATTAATATCTAACAGAATATATTAATAGAATAAGATTATACTACGTATAATATTGATGAATACTTTTGAAATATGTCTTACTTATTAAGTAAATAAATGAGAAATAAAATATTTAATTAAATGGTCTATACTACTGTTTTATTTAATATTCCGCGAAATATTATTTCATTTATTTGTTATAAATAACTAAAAAAAATATGGAATTCATCGTAAGACATTTTTTTTCCATGCCTTAAATTGAAAAATTACTAGTTTTTAATAAACTCATTATCAATCAAGGAAGAAGACATACCACTATATGTGTTCAAAAATTCACGATTATATGTATTATATCAAAGAAGTTATGGATTTTTAATCAGTCAATGGCCTATATATGAAAATCGCGCCCGCGGATACGGTGACCCGGGAGGGACAACGTCCCTTCCGTGGCCGGGGAGCGTCGTCGGTGGTGGAGATCGGGGGAGGTATTGTAGCCTCCCCCGAGGAGGCCTCCCCTGTATCGGCGGGGGAGCGGAGGCTGGGGGTTCCCGGGAGTAGCTTGGTGTTCCCGGGGGCTCCCTACCCGAGGAAGACGATCCCTGAGGTTTTTAGTGGGTAGGCCTCCCCCTTCTGGGGAGGAGAGCCCCACATAACCGCCGGCTCGCCACAGCCGGGGTCTGCAATTCAATGCATTTTTCTCAGGGGGAACAAAAAAAAAAAAAGGGTCTAAAGATTGTCTGTAACAAATTTAATCAAAATCGGTTGCGAGGCTTAAGCGGCAAAGCGTAACAGACAGACAGACAGAGTTACTTTCGCAGTTATAATATTAGTTATATGAAAATCGTTTGTTCTAGCATTTTGAATTTTTTACCAGTGTGGGGCTGAAATAGGGGTGAATTGAAGATAAGGCCATGAATCTTGGTACGTAGGGATTGACAAAAACTAATTTCACGCGGGCGAAGCCGCGGGCGGAAGCTGGTAGTATATAGTTTCTTTCCAGAATTGAATGATAAAGTGAAATATAACAGTTCTCAATGTAGGTGTAATGTAATCGGAAGCTAGGCTGCCTAGCTCATTTGACAATCTTATTTTATTAATCTTACTTCACAGATAGACTTGAAACAACAAGGTATTATTTGATAGACACTGTTAATTGATACGATAAAAGGGTTGATTATTATATTTTTTTAATTTGAAATCTCCTATTTCAGCATTTCTAATTTATGATTATGACAGATTTTGATTATGATAGGTAGAGAACGCAGCTGAATAATTATAAACCAATCACGCTCTCGAATTTAGTTTAGCTAAATCCTTTTTGCTCGTACAGTTATCGACTTCCAACCTCCTGAACAAGCTGTATTTCGAAAAGCCTACAATACCATGCATCAATACATATCCTGTGGCATATTATACTTTTATTTTTTTTAATTTATTAAGGAACAGCAAACAGCTACAAAATACAAATAAACACAAAAACATTACACAAAAGTTGGCAATATTGTAGCCCACAACGCTATTCCACGTGTTAATTAATAATAATGATTCCAAAAACACAGTCACAAGCCGCTGTACAATACTAACAGTACAAAAATAAAATAAATTTCAAGTGTTACAAAGTGGAACAGAAAATAAAATAAAATAAAATAAAACTATATACTACTTAAACAACTAAAATAACACATAACATTATAAAGAGATTAAAAAACCCTGCAGTTCATTGAGGACAGACTTTTTAAAACTATTCATATTACCACAAAATAAATCTATATCTTTAAAAGAATCGTTATAATTGTGCATCATTCGACGGAGTGACACGCGCAGACCGGCGTTAGTGCGACATGTGCCAGTGGCGAAAAGACGGCCTGTATACTTGTGTATTATGTATAATCTACCGCAGCGTATTTAGTGATTTATCTGCCATTATTCTTGGAGTTTGTGATTGTGAGGAAGCTATTGATTCCTTCAAAATTTGGGTCGTACTTTTCTCTCTCCGCTTTATATAGACTTATGATACGTCTAAAAGTTTCTCTCACTATACAAAAACACCACAATGTCCGTCATCAGAACCAAAAGTCGAGACCGATGTAGCGCCAATTCCTTTGAAGATTGCAGACTCTACATTAACAGTTATTGACGAGAATTTTTACCTGCGACAAATAGTTCATCTAAAATTCCATAGGATGAAAAGGTTCTGAAGTAAGAGGCAAGGAAATGTAGTGATAATAGGTCTCCAACAAGGAGATGCGATGATTTGGTGAAAATCACTGGTAGGCGTTGAAGGTTAACGGCGCAGGTACAATTTTTGTGAAAATTCTTCATGGAGGCCTACATACAGAAGTAGGTGCCTCTTAGCTACAATGATGACGATGGTAAGATAGAAATAGACAAATTTACTAACAAGGACCAGTGCATTATAAAAGAACATGTAGCCATAGAAAAAGAAAAGATAGTTTGGACATGTAGAAAGGGTGTACAAAAAACATTAAAGAAATAAAATGGTCGATACGAATGAACAAGTTTGTAAGCGATAACTTTTTTTAATTTTGGTATTGACAGGGACTACACAGGAGATATCCTGAAGAATTGCAGTGAGGAGCATCCTCAACCGACGAGCGTGAATGAAATGTTTTAAGAAATAAGTAATAACATTTAGGATAAAACGCTACTACAAAGTCAATAATCAATAAACAATAAAGTCAATAAACACTTTGATGATAGACATCTCAAGGATTTCTTCGTTTACAATTGCTTGTAATATATCTATAGATACAAATAAATAAAATTGGAGTGTCTGTTTGTAATATTAAAATAAACACTTTCTACTCTTACTCTACATGCATATGAAAAATATGTATTAAAATACATATTTTTAAAATTTTTGTCTATCTGTTTGTCTGTTTGTACCGGCTAATCTCTGGAACAACTGGACCGATTGGGACGGGACTTTCACTGGCAGATAGCTTATGTAATAAGGAGTAACTTTTTCTAAAATAAAAGTAGCCCACTTTTATTTCAGAAAAAAGTCAAAAACAAAAAAAAAATTACCGAAGTCGCGGGCACAGCTAGTTAAATAATATAATGACAATTGTAAAAACTATTGTAGAAGCTATAAAAGGGGATTTGACACTTATCTAATAATACAATGGAAGTTGGGATCCAGCTTTTTCTTCGAATGCAGAACATTTATTCTTGTGCCCTAAATTATTATGACTTTTCTGATAAATTAACCTTAAATTAAATATAGTAAGGTCTGTTGTCACGTAATGCCATAAGTGTTGAGATAAGATGATGGAGAAAGAAACGCCCAGTAATGGTGAAAATGAGCATTAGCCTTATGATATTTTCCTTCTCCGTATTATATTTCTAAAACAATTGACTCAACATGACAATGACTCGTGTTCATTTCAAAATAAATTGCCGTTGGTTGTTTGAGCAATTTTAGATCGTCAACAGACATAAGGCGTCAATTAAGTAATTGATTCAGATTGTAGTAGCGAGTTCAATAATCTAGAGTCCAAAAGTTCGTTCAGACGCCCGGTTAAACAATCAAGGGCTTTGTTTGTTCTAGCTGTTAATACTGTGAAATATAAAGTAGCATACATTAAATTGTTGCTTAATCAAAATTAACTTACGTTTGTGACAAAGCTAGGCATTAACTATTTAATCCATTGATCGTTAATTAACGAAGATAACATTTCCATTAATGGATTAAATTTAAAGTTATCTTTTAAAAAAATGAACGCCTGAAGGAACTTCCGTTAATGCTTCTCAAATACTTGTTCATCCGGTTCTGAGTCTCCAGTGATTATTGTGTAACGTTCCAATCGTGGCTGTACTTGTAAATGAATTCATTCGATTAATATATTTGTAATAAAATTAGAATAATACTCATAATCTAGAAAAAACCTGGTGGGTAAACCATGTTGTACTTTGAAGAATATGAGAGAGGTTTGCGCATATTCATGTTGATGAATAAAATAGTTGTCCATCCTGCGGCTTCACTGAAAATGAATTTTTTCACTTACTTGACAGATATCGTCAATTTTTTGGTAAATTTACACAATCCCTACCAATATTATAAACGTGAAAGTTTGTAATTATGGATGGATGTTTGTTACTCATACATACATACATACATACAATATGTCACGCCTTGTTCCCAATGGGGTAGGCAGAGACCACCTCTCTCCACTTGTTACGATCCTGGCACACAACACACAAAACCTTGCTCAAGAATCACTCTATTTATTTATGAAATCCGCATGAAAACTGTGGAGTAGTTTTTGAGCGAAGCTTTTATTGCGCATCCCGTGGGATCTGACGATTTTACGGGATAAAAAGTAGCCTATTATTTAATCCGGACTTTTATCTTTACGTTTGCAAAAGTTCAAAGCAATCGGTTCGGTAGTTACGGCGTGAAAGCGGAACAAACAAACAAACTCACTTTCCGATTTATAATATTAGTAAGGATATATAAGGATTGTGTGAATTGTCCAAAATAGTCAGGTATGTAGAAAAAAACAAATTGCAGCCTGTATGTTATTATGAAAGTAGATGAAACGAAAGAGATATGTAAAGACCGTAGCAAGTGGAAAGACGTAATCTCTGCCTACCCCCATGGGAAAAAGGCGTGAGTGTATGTATGTATGTATGTATGTTATTCTGATATATAAGCATATTACTGTAAAGTTTCATAAGAAAGAAAGAAAGAAAGAAGGCATTTATTCCCGGTACAAAAGCACACGTAACATATACAAAAGCTTAATAATACAAAAAAATATATAACTAATAATAATAAAAAAAATACAAATATAAACTACTTAACTATAATAACTATAATACATAATATGTACATCAACGCACGTAACATACGTTACGTTACGTATGTATACGCTAACTATAATACATATAGCAGGCGATAAATAATGTCGGTGTGCTCCTGCACCGACGAATCGGACTCTGGCTCAGCATATGCTGAGGCAGTCGCCTGCAGCGCTGGTTTTCAGCCAGTACCGCTTTTTTTTTTTCATTTATTTATTTTGTGTCGCTTAAACATCGCAGGTCATTAGCGACTACAGCTGATATACAATTTACGTAATACAGATTATATACGTTGAAAGTAATCAATACATTTTAAGAATTTTACAGTTAAATTGAATTTTTTATCCAGACATACTTTAAGATTATTAGGTAAACCAATATTTCTACGGTGAGCATTAAACAATTGACATTCAAGTAACAAATGGCCAATATTTAACTCAGTTCCACAATCACATTTGTTTTTGACCGACTTAGTAATCAAATGAATATGAGTTACGTTGCTATGTCCTATCCTTAATCTGTACAGAACTACCTGATCTCTTCTATTGCTTACTGTAAGTTCAATTTTATTATTACACGCTTTTTATTGACTTACTCTGTCCGTTTGTTTGTTTGTCATGATCAAATCTTGTAATCGATTTTTCGACCACTTCTACTGCTCCAATCGAGCTCAATTTTTTTTTACATGTGTATTCTAGATGACAATACAATATTCAATCATTTTCGAATCATAAAAATACATAATTATGTTGTAATAAATTAAAAACTTTTTAATATGAGAAACAGATAGAATTTGATATAATGCATATGTTTAATTCTAATACTACATTTTCTGAACAATTATGTACATTTCTTTATGTTTGTTATAATAATCACGAGACTAAAAAGTAGTAAATAAAAAAAAATTAAAAAAAACTTTTTAAAAAACACGCTTTTTACGCAAAGACTAAAAAACGTTTGAAAAAACTTTTGTTTGTTATAAAGACTAAAAAACATTTGATCTAAAAAGTAGTAAATAAAAAAAAATTAAAAAAAACTTTTTAAAAAACACGCTTTTATTAAAAAGACTAAAAACCGATCTAAAAACTTGAAAATAAAAATAAAGTCACGCTTTTAGAAAATTTGGGTACATATCAAGAAAAATTTCTGATGACAAAAAGAAATGTAACTCAAAAATTTGTCTATAAAATTTAGCAAATTAGTCCAAGAACTCAATGACTATAAAAGCGTGGGGTGTAAATGTTAAGACCATTAAATGAGTAATGTTTAATTTTGAACACCCCACGCTTTTATAGTCATTGAGTTCTTGGACAAATTTGCTAAATTTTATAGACAAATTTTTGAGTTACATTTCTTTTTGTCATCAGAAATTTTTCTTGATATGTACCCAAATTTTCTAAAAGCGTGACTTTATTTTTATTTTCAAGTTTTTAGATCGGTTTTTAGTCTTTTTAATAAAAGCGTGTTTTTTTAAAAAGTTTTCAAAAATTGTTTGTCTAATTTGGTAGAAATGACTATTTTTACTATTAGTGACCCAATAGCTGTTCCAAAGCTTCAAATTTAATCGTCTAATTTTCTTTTTTATATCGCAGAGATTAGATCTACTAAAGTCACATTGTTCCTTTAAAGCAGCCTGTTTGGCTGCTTGATCCGCTTTCTCGTTGCCGGGGATCCCTTGGTGGCTAGGTACCCATACAAGTATAACTTCCTTGCCAACCTGAATTAGTTCCCACAGCTGTTCTTGTATTTCTGTTATTAGAGGGCTTTCATTATTAATATTTTCTATGGCAAGCAACAGGACATAGAATCTGAGAAAATTACGTTTTTCGTTTCGTTTTGCTTCTTGATTTTCTCAAAACATTTTAATATGGCTATAGCTTCGCATGTAAAAACAGAGAAGTAGTTAGGTAGTCGGAAACAATAACTATCCCCTTGTGTTACCACCGCACAACCCGAGCCGTCAGAATTCACAGAACCATCAGTAAAATATTTAAAATGATTAGATAAACAAGCCAACTTCTCATTAAATAAATTCCTATAAATATAATTAGGTGTTTCTGCTCGAGTGTTAGTATCTTGAGATAATGCAAGGTCAATCATAATATGTTCACTACTCCACATAGGAACTTTGGAAGGCTTACGAGTGAAAACTGGTGGTATATCAAAATCCATTTCTTCCGAGTATAACTTGACTCTCAATCTAAGGGGTTTATGAAGAGAAGGTCGCAACTGATATTCTATATCTGTCGCAGCTCTTTTGATAGCGAATAATGACTCATCGTAAGTGGCAATGTTGCTCATCGAATAATAAAGGCACAGTTGTTTTCTTCTAAATTGTAACGGCATTTCGCCAGATTCAGCCAATATACTTAGCACTGGGCTTGTACGAAAAGCACCTAGACTAAGTCCCAGACATGTATTTTGTATTGATTCCAATACTTCAAAAGAAGCTTAATTATACTAAGTCTTTTTAAACAGTCGGATTTAAGTTTGTTAATATGATATTTCCAGTTCATATTGTTGTCAAAAAATAGACCTAATATCTTTATGGTACTACTTTCTTTTGTTTTGACATTATTTAATGATAAGGTGATACTTTTACTTATTTTTTTGTTACAAAATATTATGTATTCCGTTTTACTGGTAGAGAATCTGAATCCTGTTTCTAAGCACCATTCACACAGTCTATTAAGGGTATTTTGAATTAATTTACGAGTAATATTTGTATCTCTGCCGCTGCACAGAATTGTAAGGTCATCAGCAAACAAATAACTCTTGACAGGTGGTTCTATTATTTTTAAAATGTCATTAATGGATACGAGAAATAGAAAAACGCTAAGGACTGATCCTTGGGGGAGTCCATTCTCTATTGGGGTTCGCTCTGAAGTTACTGTACCTATTTTTACTTTAATGGCTCTGTCTGTAAGAAAATTTATAATGAATGCTAGGGAATTGCCTTTTATACCCAAATTATGTAGGATGATTAGGATTCGGTGTCTCCATGTCATCTCGTAAGCTTTCTCTAAGTCAAGAGCCACCGCAATCACATGATTATTTTTAGCAAAAGAAGTCGATATTTCATTTTCAAGTTGACATAAGTGATCAATTGTTGAACGAAATTGCCGAAAACCAAATTGATAGTTGGAAAAAAACTTATTGATTTCGAGGTACCAACGTGCTTTTAAAACAACAATATACTAACATATAAAGTTAATTAAGTTTAATCTTAAATGAAACAAAAGTCATAACAATCCGTTCAGTAGTTTTTGCGTGAAAGAATAACAAATATCCACACTTACACACTTTCGCATTTATGACATTCTAAAAATTATATAAATATTTAGTTATTCTAAAAATGGTCTTGGTTGTTAGATCTATTTATAGGTAACCACTTGCTTTTAAATGGGCAGTCTACTGATTTAACAATTTATTACATACTATTATAAAAAGTAATAAGTATGGATTTTGTAATTTTATCTGTTTTTTATGTCATCATTTTAATAAGTATTCACAAGTGATGTAATAATATTTTTGAAATAGAAATAATAAAAACATATTTTTTACCTTATAAATATTCTTATAAGCTCTCGACTACGAACTTCATTTTATTTATAAAAAATGCCGTCTTAAATCGGCCCTGCTTATGAAAGAAAGATCATATTTTTCCATTTCAGTCGGCTTCACTTAAAATCGTACATCTGTACCGCTGAAATTGTCTATTCATGGTATTAAAATGTAGCCTAGACGTCAGCCGGCGAACGGTTATGGAAATCAAGTGACATTGAACCCGACCAAACCCTGTATTAAAATTTTAATACCAGATATTTATAAGTTGCGTTGTATATTGTCAGAATTTGCCTATGAGTAAATTGTTGTGTTCAATTTTTTTTAAAAGTTCACTTGTTTTTTATTTAACCGGCAAATAAATATGTAAATATAACGATCAACATTTTCGTTATTTTAAGTCTAAAGAGTAATCAAATTAACATTTCCTTTATTTTTTTTTTGTTTAGCATTAAATTCTACAGTCACTAGATAGTGAAAAGTATCGTTATCATACTGATTTAGTACTTTGGTTTGCAAACAATTTAAACAAATTATTACTTAAGAATTTTGTATCGTAATCTTCGGATAGTTTTGACACATAAGCAACCTATATTATAAATTAGTTATTAATCGGTGTAATCAAGCTATCTCAAAAACATTCAGATTTAAAAGTGATGTGTCTTTTTCTGTAAAGTCCTAATTTTTTAAGTCTTCGTTTGATTAAGTAGCTATTAATATCGGAGTTCGTCAGAAGTTCCTTCCGCTGTTCTGTCTGTTATAACGATTTTTTGGTATTTGTTGTCCTTGGATATGAAGATGAGAGAACGGCTTTGTAAAGTTACGGCAATGTACGTACAGTCGATTAAATCGAAACCAATTTAATAAGTCTATTGTGCGGACACTATTCTAATCCTTAGGGCAGTAATAGACTATGCTGCCAATTTGGTTAGATTTTACGCTGCCAAAACAAGAGTTTCTTTTCTCAAGTAAGAACATACCGGTACTCGTCACTATTCAGCCTGATGTTAGATCACATTTGTTATTTTTTTGTTTTTATTGATGCCAATCGAATCCAAAGTTTTAGTCACAGCTAACAAGTTGAAAACATATCCAACGACGACCAGTACCTATTCAGTTTTCAGCTTGGGATGCAATAGAAAGGCGCACTATTAGATTTAGGCGATGACAACTTTAGATTATGAGTTTACAACTTTAGAGATAGTCATATCATATAGTATAAGCAAGTAGACATAGTCATATTCCATCGTTTCTAAAGTTATGTTTTGAGTTTCCACTGGAAAACATTGAATCAGAAGAGTTTTCATTATTCTCAAAATAATAATAACAATAGCTAAGCTATATATTTTTATATGTATTTACTTATTTATGAAATAATAAAATAAATACGGATTAAAATAGGTGTTTATTACTAGGTTCATAAGCGTAGAAGTACATATTCGCTCATCCAAAAGAACTGACATAATTACCAAAAAGTCGAAAATGAGTTTTTGATACCATAACTTCGTGTTTTGCATGTTTTTATGTGGTAAAAACGACAGAATTTTTGTTCCATTAGTTTCCGACAGAGAGAGTCACTGTCGTTTATTATTTACTTAGAATTGTTTAATAACTGTTTATTTTTGTTTTCATATGTTAAGATTTTTATAAAAAAAAAATAGTTAAGCTTTTGAAAAAGTTTACGTTTCAAGTTCATAAAATGTATTATAAAAATAAAACAAATTAAGAATTATGTAGTTTAAATTCATGATTTATTCCCATATAAACCTGGTATAATGTCATAATTGTAATATTTAAATTACAAAATGTCATAAATGTACGTCCGGTTTGTTTCATTTGGTATTTTTTAATAATTATCTTGAGGTTTCTCGCAAACTTTTTATGTAATATTATTGTAAATAAAGTAATACAACATAACTATTAAAATATATCGATAGAATGATTGGAAATACACAATATTTTTGATGTCAAACTTTTAAAACGCTCTCCTGAAAAATCGCAAAAACGTAATTATGTCAATATTCTTTTGGATGAGCGATATGTGTTATTTTCTCTCACGCACAAAGTTCTATTGCTCCTGCTGTTTTATTAATAGCAAATTGGACATCAAGTCGAATACGTCTTGTTTATTAGTTTATCATGGAAATTAAATTATTACTAAGGTTATTGTACAAATGAAAACTATTAAAAAAATACTTTCTTTGGTAGTTATCGCTAGGGGCCATCCATAAATTACGTCACACGGTTAGGGGGAGGGAGGGGGTTGACGAAGTGTGACATTGTGTGACAAGGGGGTGGGAGGGATCTTAAATTTCGTGACGTCACATTTCAAAATCTATCATAAGCTAACTGTTAAAACGCTAACTTTAAATTATTACTATTAGTATGAAAAGTGCTGTAAACATTAACTTTTATTGTAAAGTCTTTATACTCTCATAAATAAATAAAGGAATAGTATCTTCTTCTATCTATTAATAGGGGTACTCCCGAAACGTACTATTTTTCTAATTGATTATAGTACGTGATTTTGAAAAATATAATAAGAAAATCATGAAATGACCATATACTTATTTAATATAAGTAATCGTTTTTTGTTTTGTTGATTGATTTGATGTTAATTTTATTAAAATGATAATAAAACTGATTTCGAAACCGCTTTTATCATTCAATAATTTCAAAATTTGTGACGTCACACTAGGGGGGGGGGAGTCTCACAAATGTGACTAGTTGTGACAAGGACGGAGGGAGGAGCAAAAAATCACGAAATTCGTGTGACGTAATTTATGGATGACCCCCTAGTGTAGAAAGAAAAGAAAATGAATACATTAATGTGAAACGTTCACAAGCTGAAAATACTGATCTGATTTTAATGTGATAGGTGGTAGGTTATAGTTTTCAAGCTTGT
Source organism: Scirpophaga incertulas (assembly GCA_036419045.1). Taxonomy (NCBI): domain Eukaryota; kingdom Metazoa; phylum Arthropoda; class Insecta; order Lepidoptera; family Crambidae; genus Scirpophaga; species Scirpophaga incertulas. The sequence continues at coordinate 9,181,818 of CM071637.1, read as the reverse complement.
GAATTTATTTTGGGAAGTACAACATTAGGCTTTTGATTAAATAATTCAAAGTTTTGTTTCAATAAGGTTTAGAAAGTACTGAGGCTATTTTGATAAAAGTTGATATAGGTGTAGTTTGAGGAATTTTTTACAGCGGGAAAATATGTGGTACCAGCGGGAAAATCTGATAAAAACTGCTGATAACGCAATGAAATGGTTGAGAAACGGGGAAGAGCATTAGATTATTTTTATCTGTGTCTATATATAAGCTTACATACTACGTTGTGTGCTAGAATTGTATTAACATTTTGTTACTAGCGTAACAAAGGAGTATATTAATAGATAAAAACTACGAAACATCACTTCTCCTTACTTTGATTCCGTTAAATAAGCCAAATATTTACCAAACGATACTTCGTTCAAGGAGCCAAAGTTAATTCGATATCGTCAACATTTGCGTATAAAGTTCCCAGAGTAAGCGGAGACGGAGACTCATCCTCCATGAATTAATTGGATATTCCGAGAAACTCTAATTCTTATGAAATTTTCAAGATTCTTACAGACAAAATATCAACTTATTCTAATTTAATTATCTCCAACCGTTCCCCTTTTTAGGGTTCAGTACCTAAAGGGAGAATGGAATCTTAATATGATCACTTTTTGTCCGTGTGTTTCTCTTTTCAAGTCACTTTTTAATTGACATCTAAATAGACAAAGGTCATCAATTAGAATATATGTTTTTTTTTATTTATTATTTTTTTTAATGGTCGTATTACGAAGGTGATCCAATAAAATAATTACCAAAATTATTTTAATTACTTGAAAGCAAGAGCTTTATAGGATTGTCAACTAAATGAATGATACTTATGTATCTATAATGTTTTTATTAAACAGTTATTATAAAAGTCGGTTTTAGTCGCACCTCTCCAGCCTCATTTAAAAGCCCTTCTTGACTGAAAATGGAAATTAACACTTAATATTTTAGTTAGCGCCCCTTTACAGTTTAAAAAAAAAACTAAACTCTATATCAATGTAATCTAAGTGATAATCGTTATTTTATTTCATCACAAAAAATGCGATTCCAAACTTGTTTGTGCGGAACCCTCGGAGCACGAGACCGCATTTGATAGATTTTTGTAGTTCTCTATCTTCTTTCTGAACTTTCTGATCAATTTCAAACAACTGTAGAGCGGAAAAATTATAGATATTGAGATGATATTTTTATGTTAACTAATCAACTATACCCTTTTACTTATGATTAAGCTGTGCTATTAATTGATTACGAAACAGAATAGTTAGAATTATTGAAAGTATTTTTTTCCGTAGTGAAAATTATCTTATGTCCTTCTATAATCAACCCCATATTAAATTTGTTCAGAATTTGATCAGTAGTACCGGAAATTAGGTCAAGTATATCGCGGGGCATGACATACTTGAAATCAAAACAGTAGATTAGCATTTTTTAATGGCGTAATGGTTCTGTAAATATTTTCTTACTGGAAGTGTTAAAAATAATGCTTACTTTTACAATCCAATTATCAGGATGTGACGTCCATACAATGTTATTTCAAAGATTCATGACGAGACAATAGATATACTTGGACAAAGTGTCACAAAATTCAAAAAGAGCATGATGAACATATTATTTAACCCTTAATAGCCTGATTAACTAAGGGCTTTTTTTAAATATAACAGTGTTTGCTTGAGGGTCTTTTTTTTTGTTCCCCTGAGGAAAATGCATTAAATTGCATACCCCGGCTGTGGCGAGCCGGCGGTTTTGTGGGGCTCTCCTCCCCAGAAGGGGGAGGCCTACCCACTAAAAACCTCAGGGATTGCTTGAGGGTCTAGATCAGTGTTTCCCAACCTTTTTTAGGCCATACCCCACTTTAACATTTCTAAAATTTTTATGCCCCCATATATAATTTTTAACCTTTAAAAATTGTTTTGTTCCCTTAAGAAATATAAATGATAAGTTTTATGAAATAAAGTGTAGTAAGATATCACATGTATTTACTTTTTCGTCAAACGCGCGATTTTTAAACAGATGAGCAGCGCGGCGTATAGTGTTATATCTTGACTTGCCACGATGACGATGACGATGACGGTAAAACATTTTTTCATTTTTTGACGGCGGCGGACTCCGCGGTGAATCCCCGACGAAGTTTACTTGACGACTCTAATAACCCAATTGATATTTTGGTAACGTCAAACGAAGTTATACCTAATAATTATTTACAGCATTTTTCAAGAATTTGCCTTTTTTGTTAAATTTGTCACCGATATTTAGCATTGCATTTAAATAACCCAAAGCGAAAGGGTTAAAGTCGTGTCGACTCCATTTTTTAATTGCACCCCTTAATTACCAAATTGCCCCCCCTGTGGGGCGCGCGCCCCACGTTGGGAAACACTGGTCTAGATTAAGGGAAAAATAGCTAAAATTTACAATATTTTTACAAATTTATTTAGAAAATAAAACAGGTATCGATTTCGATACTTCAGGCATTAAGGCGATAATGAAATCAAATATCTATATATGAAATAATACGAAACATTGTTTTTTTTTAATTATCGCATGACGACACTTTACACTTTTTACAGAACCAAGAGGTAAGTTTCCTACAATGATTAAATTTACACTTATTTCTAGAATCCATAAATATTTTTTCCTGACCAATACAATCGCATCGCACGTACTTATACACTTGTCCAGGGTCTTTTAGAAGGTACTGTAGTATGTTGTCGACTGTTAATACTGAGTCTTCCCCTTTTATTTGTTTTTTTTTTAATTTCGTTGTAAAGAATATAATACAACAGTAAAAGACGTACAGCCAACCTATAAAAAAACGAATAGTAATGTGAACATTCGGCTTAAAAGATTTGTATCAAATTTGAAACTCTAGGTTATTAAGGGTTAAGACGTGAATAATATATACGTATACGCTTATGTCCTTTTATTTTTAAATTTAAGTTTTATATTGCCATATGTGTACTACTTTAGTTGTGTGTCGTTCATGTTGTACACATAACTAGGAATATAATCTGGTCTGCTATATTATGTAAGAAAAATGTATCTATAATCTTATTCTGTTTTGTGTGTCAAATATATAAAATAAATTGGTAATATATTGATAAACAAACAAATACGCACCTACTAATCCACTGTAATAACAGTAGTTGAATAAGTAGGCCCTTGGTAGGGACGTATAAGAGCTATCATGTTATTACAAATGTTTGATAATAACACAAAAGAACGAATTCTCAAAACACATCAAAGTAAAATAATTTTAAATAAACACATAAACGTTTTATATATTATGTTGGAGCAATTAAGCAATCCCGCTCAACTGACTAGTCCCCTTATTACAACACCCCGATAGTCTGCGTTTCAGCTCTATAACCAACTGGACATCGTAAACGTCGGAACGTAGAATCTGTTCAAAGTTGCCTTCTGAAGCTCAAAAAAGTTCGGTATGTATCTCATTCGGGTCACCCATCACAGGCCTCATATGACACGAACAGAGAACAAATCTAAAAATAAAATAATAATTAACTTAAAGCTTATTTATAGCTTTTACAGGTATTTTATAAATTTAAGCAGTACATACAGCAGAACATTCATGTTTTCTCTCAAGAATCTATGATATAAATATGAATGGCGATTTTCAGCTAGTCCCATTCTCTACGGTTCTTAATTGAGAAAGGTAATATAAAATTAAATAAAATCATTTCATAAAGTAATACGAAAAGGAAACAGGATAAATTAAACATAACTAGTGTACGAAAGTGAAATAAACGTATCAAAATAACTTTAACTATAAATAAATTATAATAGTCGAATATACGAGTAATAAATAACTCATTGTGACTGTCTAATTGAAGTATATTTGTTTCAGAGAAACTGTTATTTTGTTGACTAACAGTAGGGCATTCGTGAACAGATGTATTTTTTTGATAATTGGTTGAATGAAACATCCTTCAGAAGTGCAAAAACTTTATTGCATTGCGAATTCCGGTGTTGGTTATTCTGAGAGCCGGCAATAATTTTAGGTACATTTTTACTGAACGTTTTGTGAAATGTCACTGTAAGCCTGTGAGCCTCCGAACAGCTCTTCCTTACGGCAAATCAAAGTACAGAAAATGTATAATCTTTACAAATTTTAAATTATACAACCAAAAGCTAAAGCTTTTCTTGACAACTCTTGTCATGTCAGGAACACCGTTCAAATTATCTTTAAATAACCATAAAACACAAAATGCGACCTATAACGGTGTTCCTGTTACAGAAATCTGTGCGATATTCTATCACAATGAAAGGAATGTTTATGCATTAGCTAAGTTATTTAGAAATATAAATAGAAATATTATTAATTTAAGAAAATACAGTGAACTTAGTCTCTAAGCTGTGTTACATATTCCTCTTATCCATGCACATATAGTTGAATTTAACAATTCAACATGTACCATACATAACTTAAATCGTAAACCATATAGCTGTTTCAAGGCAGTCAAAATAATATTTAAAAGGTACATATATGTTTGTTTATTGTATTTGTGTTATCACGGTACATTACCAAAAATAATAAAATTACATAAATAAAAAAGGTCATGTCTTATTAATTAAATTCTTTAATAATAAAGACTCACGCTTATACAAAAGTGAGCTCCGCAGCTCAAAACAAACTATATTCAATATTTTAAATACAGAATTACAGAACAATATTATTTATATTCTTGTTAGAAAAACAATGTATATATTCTGAATAATACGTTCCTGACAACACAATTATTGTTTTTTCGTTCGTATGAACTAATAACTGTTTATATTTAAGCGCAATAAAATATGTATATTAATGTATTGCTTTTTAACCGCTAAGTTTTAGTTACAATCGAATCTCAGAGTTTGTTGATTTTAAACTAAAAAAAATTCAAAAGCAGCACATATGTAGATCTATCACTCACTAGCTCAACGGGGTTCAATTCTCCATAATTATTTTATAGTAGGTTTGAATTCTTCAATTATCCTATACGTATTTGAAAAAGTAATATTTATAAATGACTAATAAACCAGCTTATAAATAGTGCACAGGACTAGCTAGATACAAGTTCGAATATTTCCATTACTTTAGTAAGAAAAATATTAAAGTATAACCAAAATATCTCTTTACTTAACTCGGCGCCTCAACATAGAATATTCTTTTGCTGGCCAATCGGCCACTTCAGTTGAGAGCGAATTCTCTAGAACAGCAGCCAACAAAGAGCTCTGGATTTTAATTCAACTTCAATAACCGCAAAGTGCTCCCGGACTACTGCCACAATTTTGAAAATGAAAACTTATAGGTTGAGGCACGAAATGGATAGTATGCGTTAATTGTATTCATGTACATAGATAAGGTGCACACGTTTTCTAGATTTAGCCAGATCAAATATTTTTGTCGCTTTTTTTATAAGTGTATGTTATGCTGTAGTCAAAGAGTGTAGGCGGCGCTGTGTTCTTGGCACTGCCTGATCCCATAATGTACCAATAAATAAATAAATATTTGTTACACTTACACAAATACTACTACACTACTACTTACAGAGCTTAGTTTGGACTTACTAGTCCAAACTAAGCTCTGTAAGGCTTGTGCTATTGGAACTAGGGTAACGGATAGACATACATATAATAAACATATATAAATATTTTTTATAGTATATCGACAACCATGACTAAGGTACAAATGCTCGCATTCATCACACAAAGATTTGCCCCTACCGGGATTCGAACCCGGGACCTCAGAGATGGCGACACCTTGAAACCGGTGTACTATCCACTCGGCTATGGAGGTCGTCAAACCAATGTTTTACATATTTCAATTTTCGTCTCAATATGTTTATATATAATATGTGACGCTTTATACATTTTTTAACAAATATTCCTTACACTTACACCAATTAGCCTTTTTTTGTTCCCCTGAGGAAAAGCATTAAATTGCATACCCTGGCTGTGGCGAGCCGGCGGTTATGTGGGGCTCTCCTCCCCAGAAGGGGGAGGCCTACCCACTAAAAACCTCAGGGATGGCCTTCTTCAGGCATGTAGGGAGCCCCCGGGAACGCGAATCGAGTTCCGGGAACCCCCAGCCTCCGCTCCCCTGCCTAGGGGAGCCCACCTCGGGGGAGGCTACTACCTCCCCCGATCTCCTCCACCGACGACACCCTCCGACCACGGAAGGCCGGGCCGGCGACCCGCGGCGGCGCCGCAGCTGTGCTACCGAGCCCGGCGCCGAGCGGGATCAGCCATCTCCCGACCCCCTCGGCGGCCTCCTTCTGGAGCATCACTGCTTCACAGAAGGAGACCACAGCCCTCCAACCTCCCTCGTCTGCCAGCATTGCCGCAATCAATGCCGGCGGAGACAGATCTCGCCCGATCTCTGCGACCAAGACTCGGCGCTCGGAGGCCCACGCGAGGCACTCCGCCAGCGTGTGCTGGGCCGAGTCGAGGTCGGATGCGCAGTGGTGGCAATGTGTCGATCCTCCCCTCCTTTTTTTTTTTTTTTTTTTTTTTTTTTTGTTTCCCTGAGGAAAATGCATTAAATTGCATACCCCGGCTGTGGCGAGCCGGGGTTATGTGGGGCTCTCCTCCCCAGAAGGGGGAGGCCTACCCACTAAAAACCTCAGGGATGGCCTTTCTCAGGCATGTAGGAGCCCCCGGGAACATCAAGCTACTTCCTCCCTCCCTCCCCTCCTATTCGACACATATACTCACCGAAGCAGCCGTGCCCGGTGAGTATCTGAGTCAAACACCAATTAGCCTAGCCTAAAGTAAGCTCTGTAGACTTGTGTTATCGGATCTAAAGCAACCGATAGACATACATATATTATACATGTGTAAATAATTTTAATAGAAATATATAATAACAAGCATGAATAAGGTACAAATGCTCGTATTCATCACACAAACAATACGAAACTAGGGTTTCGAACCCAGGACTTCGGAGATGGCGACATCTTGAAATTACGGAGGTCGTCAAAAAATTTAATATAAATGAAAAAAATATATATAGAGAAGTAATATTAATATAGAAGCAAATAAGCATCGGGAATATACAAGTTGCCTGTATACACCAACACGCAAAGAAATTCAAAGAAGTATGCAAATTGGACCAATCTGCATTAGTTCATTATTGTTGACTAAGGCCTAATCACCTTAAGATAATTAGGATAGGCTCATGCGTCTCGGTGAGGATGGATATAAATTATAATATACATAATCTAAAACCATTCATCTAAACCGTAGAGTAGTGTTCTTATGACCAAGGCCCAGGCTGAGCTTAGACGGTAGGTCATTTCGGTCATGCCGCCTTGATCGATTTGGAGTGCAAAATTATAATCTGTCTTCTCCGGAGGGAATAAAAATTATGCTGTTGTTGCGTGCGATAGTAGCCATGACTTAATTTAAGGAAAAGCAAGAGAGTTATAGTGTATCATTAAGTTTTGTAGACAAATCGATGGATTTGTATTAGTCACAAATTACTTCAAGCTTGTATCTATTGCATCTTACCAAGTAGACTCAGCAAGTCGATCTGGATAGGATGTGCTTTCGTTAATGCTTACAGTCTAAGTGGCTTAATGATTTTTAGAGATAATTAGGCCCCCTGCATAGGAATAATAAGTTAGTTATATTTTGGTTTCAATCTCCTTGCGTAAATGATACATTTTTGTATCAATCTTTGAGGGTAACTATTTCTGAATGTGTAGCACATAACTTCATTGATTTATCTTCATTCTTATCTTGATCTTTAAATCAAATTTAATGTACGGCAATAGTCAACAAAAATAATAAGAACTGTATAACAGTTGTCATTCAATTTTAACTTATATAATATATGTTTATGGTAAAAGGCTTAATAGAAGTGTGAATCGTATTATCTTTGAAGTGTACAATATACTATTACTGTTTATAGGTTAGATGTACTTATGTATGTATCATAACTTGCTCACGCATATTCATATCTGTTTATATATTTTATAAGGAAAAATGTTTTACTGTAATATTAACTGATTATCTCATTATGTAATAATTTATGGAACTATAGGTTTATAAGAATCTCATGTTTTAAACAATATTATTAATATGTGTAACTGTTTGTTTCTTAATAAATAAATAAAAAAAAACAATTTACCGAATTTTAACATATTTGTAAAAAACGGATAGCGCTATTGCTAAAGCTGCAACTGTAGATTGACAGCGTAGAAAAGTCTAATGTTCCTATCGACCCACATTGGGTAAGCATGGGGTGTGTGAAAAGCACGTCCATATACAACCTATAATATCCTCTATTTTAGAGGCAGTATTGCCCTGTATTTTAAATAATTCTTTGCTCTTGCGTTCAAATGAAACGTTATTTATTTCATAAGTTAAAATGTTGAATCAAAAACTTGGATAAAACAAAGTCTGATTTCTGCATAAGGCCCAATCAATGTTATGTTGATTTTACAAGTATCCCGAATAAAATAAATCAAAATTAACTTTATTCAAATATGACTTTATGGAAAGCTCTTTTGAATTGTCAAATTTTTTGCTCTACCAGCCATTCAGCACGTACTATCGGGGACACTGGCGCCTTACCAGTCCTAGAGCGTTAGTCGCTTGCACACTGCACGATGCTACGGCTACAAGCCACGCCTTCCGTTCATTAAACAATTGTGCTCGCGCGGAAACATGCAAGCGAGATAGCGATAAGCGAGCGATATTAAAAAAAACATCTCTATGGAAAGGGTATTACAAAAGAGATTTCAAAATCGTTTGTTTGAAATCTCTTTTGGTATAATGAATGGTCGTAGTAAGTCGTAGTAAAATATGTAACCAATCAGGGATAGCTACGGATCGCGTAGTCGTGCCCGGTGCGAGCCGCTTGCACACGAATATTTCTAAAAAGTGGTAAGGCGCGAGAGACCCCGATAGTACTTATTAAGCTGATAAGAAGAATGGGTGTAAGAAACTTATCAGCTTGATCAAAAGTGATAACAACATTTACAATTAATTATGTCGTTATCATACAGCGTAAATATGTGTTTACAATTTATACTGGAAAACAAATATTTACAATTTAGAATGTAATATCTTCAAATCAACGCCATGCATTGGCATCATTTAAATAATCATTGACTTTGTAATAGCCTTTACTCATTAACGTCTTTTTAACATGTACTTATGAAAAGGCAATTCAGCTACACTATGTGGAATCTTGTTATAAAAATTTATACATATGCCCACAAACGAACCTCTAGTTTTTTGTAGACTGTACGTTGGAACATATAACTGAATAACTGAATATATAACTGAACCGAAACTTTGTGCCAGATGCAAATGTTCTAATTATATATAAATACATTTTGTATAAATAGTCTTTAACAGTTCATATTGAATTGGATGCATTATCTAAGGCGGGCTCTCTGACTAAGAATGGCGCTCCTTTATGAAGAAGTACCAAGTCCTTTAACAAAGAGCGATGCATTACCAGCAAGTGCAAACCCGACGTCAGGCAAGTAACATTGACCGCAGCTGTGCCCTCGCTTGGGAGTGTATAAAAGAATTAATTTCAGGCTTCGGTGGAGAGATATGCAGATTTTTTACCAAATAAACGGTATTCGTAAAGTTTTCGACTTAAGTACTTTCATGGCTGAAGTTACTTTTGACGCTTTAATTTTGTGTATCTAGTTATAATTTCTTGAACGAATGATAAAAGGAATGAAGTGTAGCATGTAGTAAAATTATAAAATAAGTATTATATACGTGTGATAATTAAAAAAAAAACAGTTGTGATGTTCTGCGTCGGGGCGTTGTGATCTCGCGTCCGTGCACTTGCTAATTGGTAAGTTTGGGTTTCCATCTACCATGCACCGCTACGTTTTCTTAATATTATATGTGCGACTGTGATATATATTTATATATTCGACGATGCTATGCTGAAATAAAATATCACCCAATCCGCAATAAGAAAGTATAGTTGCCTAAAATAGTATTTATACGATAAATTTTTCGCTCATAACATGCCTTTAATCTTCAAAATGAATCATTAAATATATTATGATATCAGAATGTTGATTCTATTTTAAACGAACATTCAACAATTACGGATTGTTTTATAATTATATAGTCAACGTACATATCTTGTTATATGAAGTATGTACGTCAATATAACAAATTAACTGAACTAATTATTTATTTATTTAATGAAGCGTCACAATGAAAAATCAATTGTTTGATATTTAATGTATTCTTTAGATAATCATCCTCACTTAGTTAGGGCAGACTCGTACTCTCTGTTGGAGTTGTGTAATGATGATGATAGCGATGATAATCGTTTTTTAATAGTCTTTTATATGTTGTATGTGTATTTTTAAAATATACTATTTTAATAGATAATTAGTTATTAGTGTTCTATTTTTATTGTTTTAATTTTTTTTTAATACAATGAAGTGTAACCTCCGCATTACTCTATCAATGTTATCAGTCAACATGAAGAAATCTTTTTTTTTATACCACGATGGTGGCAAACAGGCCTATGTCCCGCCTGATGGTAAGCGGTCACCGTAGCCTATGGACACTTGCAAACTCGCGCGTTGCCGACCCTTCAAAAACCTATTTACTCCCCTTTTGAAGAACCCCATACTGTAGCCCTCTAAATCTGTAGAATCGACGAGTTGTAAACATGTCTAAATTATATTTTTTGTTTAATAAATGTTGTTAAGTTTTGAATATAATACTAATGAAAAAAAAGTATTGCAAGCACTGAACAGAGAGCGAGTAAATTAGTACCGACGACTTGTTTAATTAAGTAGGTACTCGCCAATTCCGTTTCCTCATGCCCAAAGTCCATGAACTTTGAAATTAATATTCTCTCCTTCAACAAAGTTTGTTTTTCGGTTCGTTAGTGTGTAATAAGGTTTGATCAGACAAAAGAATCGCAGCTCTCATAACAAAGACAATATTTTCTTGTATTGACATCAAAGTATATTGTTCCAACAATATCTAAACAGCTGATTAAGAGGAGGCACTTTGATAAAATCTATTGTGATGTTTCATTTATTGTTTCGTCTATTTTAATAACTAGAATGTTGGTGGATTTCATTTCCTTCAATATGCCAGTAGAAGTATCGCTTTTTGAAAATAATAAATGGTATGTATACAATAATATAGATAACATAATGGGGGGACATTTAGTGGGCGGCGAGTCACCACCTGCGATAATTAAATCAATCTTTGAGAAGGCAGGTGACCGGAGTCTATTCTATCGACCGGTTCTTATTACCATCAAAATCGAAATGCAAATAGTCTACAAAAGTTTTGACTAGTAATGACAGTTTCTGTGCATAGTTTTTAGCTGACTTTAGACCCAGTTGGTACACTCCACGCGCTTTTTCATTAAATTTCTCTTAAATGGCCTCTACGCGTCGGATCTATATCCCCGCGCACGCCTTATAAAGGACCGTGTTTTATGAAGACGCGATTCCCTCATGATAAGGCCGGCGTCACTTTGACTTCCCGCGCCTCTTCTAGCGCTTTTGGGCCCTCTTTATGGGCCTGCGCTGCATCGCCCCTCTCCTGAGGGGCGGTCGCCCTCACGATTTGCCTATATGGTTTTAGAACCTAGGCCAGGCTGAGTTTAGTCGGTAGGTCACGTGGCTGGATCGTTCCGGTCGCGTGGAGTCCGACATAACCTCCGTGACACTTGCCGTTGCGGCGGTATCCTGGGTACGTTTCGTGCTCCTTGTGAGGCTCTTTTCATTCTCAGCCTTCCTCTCCTGAGAAAAAAAAATGAAGACGCGTGATATAAGAGACTATAATAATACATTCTATTATGTTTCCTACTAGAATATATTCAGAAGAAAAGTCATGACATGTCTTCTGAATTGACTAGGAGCGGTAGCACCATTTCTGGTTGCGTGTTGTTTCACAGCATAGTTAGAGAGGTAGGGCACAGCGGGAGTCATTCCGCTCAAAACTTGGAGCAGCCCGACTGGGGAAGTACCTCCGCCTTACAGAAGATCGCAGCTAAATAACACTACTCTTATGTAGTGTTGTGTTCCTGCGGTGAGTAAGGTATCCAGAGCTCCTGAGGATTCGCTGTGTCGACAGCGGGGGACCAGTGTTGCACACTGGACGGGCTTTGATCGGTGCGGGCGCGGAGTGTGGATGCAGCGGTCAGGGAGACCTGGTGAAACGGCTAACCGCTGGCCGCCCGTAGGTTAGTAGAGTTCCCGAACCCAGGGACTACTTAATCTCCGCCTTGGGAGGCTGAACTGCCAGCCTGCGAAAAATTCCTGTGGTTGCAGTCGTGCCGGAGAAGGAGACCGGAGTGGAACCCGGCTGTTGCCACAGGGGGGGACCGGGGGCCCTTCCGTACGCTGCATCGACAAACCGCAACACCCGCGTTGGTCATCGCCTGATTTGGCTACACATATTTGTCCCTTTAGCTTTCGGCACAGCGAAGCCTCCACATCTATTTGAAACCGGAATAAATGAAATTAAAAAATAAAAAAGGGAGAACACTCACAGCGGCATCCCTTTCCACGCAGGTGGACTTTTGTAACATTAGGGGTATTCACGCAAACCTCAACGCTGTTCACCAACATCTTGAGACAGCGCAGCCGACCCTTTTATTTTTAACGGAGACACAGATATCTCCCCCGGCCGATACGTCATACCTTATGTATCCCGGCTACGTACTTGAGCACTCATTTCGCAGACGTGCCGGCGTATGTATGTATGCCCGGGAGGATATCTGCTGCCGCCGCCTATTTCATTTAGAAGACAGGGACCTATCCATATTGTGGGTACGTGTGGACTGCGGGGGCCACACCCGCGTTTATGCGTGCCTATATAGGTCCCACAGCGGTGATGCGGACACAACTCGATTATTCGAGCACCTGACATTGACGACTGAAAAAGTGGTTGAGCAATACCCCTCCGCAGAGTTGGTGATTTTAGGGGACTTCAATGCCCATCATCTAGAATGGCTCAGTTCTCGGTCCACTGACTACGCAGGAAGGTGTGCTCACGAATTTTCTCTGGCCTATGGTTTCTCGCAACTGGTCAATTCTCCTACAAGAATACCAGACATTGAGAACCATACAAGCTCTTTGCTGGATCTTCTGCTGACCACACGTCCGGAAGGATATTCTGTCTCAGTGGATGCACCTCTCGGCTCTTCCGACCACTGTCTCGTCCGGACCAAAGTCCCATGCGCGCGGTCAGATCCACCTAGGCCATCTTGTTTGCGTCGTATGTGGCAATACAGGTCAGCAGATTGGGATGGATTGCGAGAATTCTATGCATCGTACCCGTGGAGGCAACTATGCTTCACATCAGATGATCCTGACATCTGCGCAGCCGCTGTCTCTGAGACGATCCTAGTGGGTATGGAGTATTTTATTCCTAACGCACTATTAACTGCGGGGGCAAAAAACGGGGGCGGTCTTGTAAGGATGCTTTGTTTCTTAAGCAATCTGCAAATGATGAACACATGACCCCAATGCAACTGATGTGAAACGTAAGTACAATGCGGCCTCGAGAGCCAGTAAGAAGATTATTGCCAGAGCGAAATTCGACTTCGTCGGCAGAATTGGCGAGCGGCTAGCAAGCTACCCTTCGGGTAGTCGTGCTTTCTGGTCGCTGGCCAAAGCTGCCGAAGGAAACTTTTGTCGGTCGTCCTTACCACCACTCCGAAATGCCAGTAACAACTTGGCCCATAGTGCTAAAGAGAAAGCCGATATCTTGGGTAAACTCTTTGCCTCAAACTCGACTATGATCGACGATGGGAACGCCACGCCACCTACCATCCCGCAGTGTGGTTACTCCATGCCGGAAATCCGGATAACACAAAAGGAAGTCCGGCGGGAGCTACTTTCTCTCGACGTTCAGAAATCGAGTGGGCCAGACGGTATACCAGCAGTGGTGTTAAAACAGTGCGCTCCAGAGCTGTGTCCTGTACTAACGCGACTCTTCATGCTTTCCTACCATTTAGGGCAGGTACCGTCTTCATGGAAGACGGCAAATGTACACCCGGTGCCCAAAAAGGGCGATAGATCAGACCCATCGAATTACAGGCCTATTGCTATAACCTCCCTTCTCTCAAAGGTGATGGAGCGTGTGATCAACACTAAGCTCCTTAGATACCTAGAAGAACACGATATGATCAGCGACCGCCAATACGGCTTTCGCCACGGTCGCTCGACTGGTGATCTTCTAGTGTATCTCACCCACCGTTGGGCATCTGCCATTGAGACTCGAGGTGAGGCATTGGCAGTTAGCCTGGATATAGCGAAGGCGTTCGATCGGGTCTGGCACCGGGGTCTTCTATCGAAGTTGCCATCTTACGGACTCCCCGAGGGGCTATGAAAATGGATTGCTAGCTTCTTATCCGGGAGGAGCATTAGAGCCGTAGTTGACGGCAGCTGCTCTGAAACTCGGATAATAAATGCTAGCGTCCCACAAGGCTCTGTGCTATCTCCAACACTGTTTCTGCTGCATATCAATGATATGCTGTCGCTTGGCGGCATCCATTGCTATGCGGACGACAGCACTGGAGATGCTGTTTACACGGGCCGTGCAAATACCCCTCGTTCCATTGTGGAGGAAAGTCGTGAACAACTTGTGTCTGAAATCGAGAGTACACTAACCAGAGTCTCCGATTGGGGGCGGGACAATTTAGTCCGATTTAACCCCTCTAAGACACAAGTTTGTGCGTTCACCGCTAAAAAAGCCCCCTTTACTGTGACCCCACAATTCCAGAACACAACCTTGAACATCTCGAATAGTATTGGGATCCTCGGTGTCAACATCTCCAGTGACGTTCAATTCCGAAGTCACTTAGATGACAAGGTCAAGTTGGCTTCTAAAAAACTAGGTGTGCTTAACAGAGCTAAGCGGTACTTCCTTCCGAGGCAACGACTGCTATTATACAAATCGCAAGTCAGGCCCCATATGGAGTACTGCTGTCACCTGTGGGCGGGAGCACCTCGATACCAACTTGATCCTTTTGATTCGGTCCAAAGACGCGCTGAGCGTATCGTTGACGATCCCATACTCACATGCGGTATTGAGCCCTTAAGTCTGAGAAGAGACTGTGCCTCTTTGTGTGTTTTCTATCGCTTATACAACGGGTTGTGTTCCAAAGAATTGTTCGACATGATGCCCACGGCCACATTCTACCATCGCACCGCTCGCCATCGGCAGGGTGTTCATCCTCACATGCTGGAGCCTAAATGGTCACGCACAGTGCGGTTTCAACGTAATTTTCTTCCGCGCACGCTCCGATTGTGGAACGAGCTCCCTGCTGAGGCTTTCCCGGGGGATTACAGTATGGGGTTCTTCAAAAAGGGAGTAAATAGGTTTTTAAAAAGGTCGGCAAAGCGTTTGTGATGCCCCTGGTGTTGCAAGCGTCCATAGGCGACGGTGACTGCTTACCATCAGGCAGGCCGTAAGCCTTTTTGCTACCGTAGTAGTATAAAAAAAAAAAAAAAAGCATCATGCATAATATGCGTGACGATTTCTGGACATTGCCTTTGCTGATCCCAATACTGTCGATAATTATGTAATTGTCGACATATTGGGCTCAGGAAACATGTGTTTTATGACAACAGTTGGAAGGCACTAAGATATCTTCTGCTGCTCTTCCTCAAATAAGCTATAATGTTACATTCCGTCGCTTAAGGTGTAATGCATAACTCAAAATGGTGAACTTTTTATGCAATACTTTCTAATATTGTAACATTGTAAGAATGCGTTTTTTTTTGGCACGGATA
Organism: Scirpophaga incertulas; assembly: GCA_036419045.1. Lineage (NCBI taxonomy): Eukaryota > Metazoa > Arthropoda > Insecta > Lepidoptera > Crambidae > Scirpophaga > Scirpophaga incertulas. Next base: position 9,166,053 of record CM071637.1, on the reverse strand, counting down.
CTTAAAAAAAGATCATTTTAAATATGTGTAGTAAAAATATTGCGTATTCATAGCAAGTTACGAAGTCAGACAAAAGTTTTTTGCCTTCTGAAGAGCTCAGAATTTTAAGTTACGCAGTGTTAGCACTTAAGCGGTGATTACTGTAAGTACAGTTACAATTTGAATTTATAAAATGTAAGTTGTTTTAAGATTTAATAACGGCGATGTTCAACTTAAAGACCCGTAACAATAAAGTTTTTTTAGTCTGGCTTTGTAAATCTCAGATTTCGTCTCTTTGTAACTTACTTTATATAATAGGTCTTTAATTATGAAATTGTTGTTTTTCGACCATTTTTAAAACTATAAATTTCTAAATGTAAGTGCCAGTAAATCTGTTTAGTATTGCGTGTCTTTTTAACCTTTATCTTCAAGATTTGATTACAACTGAATCTCAGAATTAGATTATTTATAACTAATTTCAAAAAGGAACTACTGTGTTTTAGTCAGTATTTTGTACATAATTGCCTATAATTTTGTGTTAACTAATTTTCTTGCATATAAAATTAGTTAACACAATATATATATATATATATATAATAGTATACAAAAATACTTATTTTAATGTCTATTAACGCGCGTGTAATAATTTCATAATTATGCTCACTTGATAAATAAATTAATAAGTTTAATATGACCAAGCGAATCTCTATACAAAACGGTAAATTCGTACTTTAATCCCTAATAATTAAAGATGGAAAGCGATAAGAACATAAAGTAGTTAAAATATTTTTAATATCGTTACATAATAAAGATAAATTGTTAGATTGTGAAGGCTTTAGTCAGTCTCGTTTTGTCAGGTGTCACTATCGAGGTTTATTTGGCAAATTATTACATTTTGAAAAAAAACTATGTTCATGATGCAATCTGTCGAAACAAACTTGTTCTATAGACTATAGTCACAAAAAACATTACAAAATGTCTTATGATGGTCATATATAGATTTAGTTAAGTGCTGTCAATAGGATGTGTGTCAAAAGGATAGATAAAGTGAGTTCTAGACAAGTCATAAAATACGTTCCCGTTATGTAATCCTTGTAGAAAATACAAAATTTCAAGATGATGTTTGTGTGTTATTTCCGCACACAAAATTGTATACTACACAATTATAAGCTCAACACTAATAACAAGCGACTTAAAAAATGGCTGTATACAATCTACATATAAACATCTTTGAGAAAAATGCTACAAAGAGAATCAGTTGATACAAAATTTTAATTAAGGTGTAGAAGATAAAAAATCTAACACTATTTATATATAAGTATTAAATCACACATGATTTCAAATCGCTACCTGAATTCAGGTAGGAGAGGCTACCGTTTCCTACCTGAATTCAGGCAGCGATAACTACTTCCATTGAAACCCATCCTTTCCTAACTGTACTCGAGTTTATTCTGTAGTACGGTCCTATGAGTCTTCACGTCATCAATTAGAACAGTTGATCATGTTTTTATCAACTTTTAGTTAAATTGAAGATTTAATTTGAAATCAAAATTTCTTAAGCGTAATGCTTAAGAAATTGTTTTTCTTAAGCAGATATTATCATCCATATTTGGTACATTAACCAATGCAATCCAGGTATAACAGATTTAATCTGTGAAAATCGAGTGAAATTTTTTATCTTATCCCTTACGTTTCATCAACGGAGCACATTTTTTAACAAAAGTAAAGCACTTTTTACGAAGCGCTATCCGCGTAATAAGTCAATAAATGCGAGATTGTATTATATCCGGAGTATTGAGGCAGGTCTTATGCTGGAAAATTAAAGGAAACGCGGCACTCCAATTCCCGACTCCGTTGGAGCGGAAAAGAAAATAAAACAGTAACGGAACGTGGTGTCGAGACAAAAAAGTAGTAATTGAGTATTCGCGGAACGCAGTCGGACTTTCGTGGGTAAATTATTTGAGGCAGCCTTTTACAACGCTTTACGAAGCTCGTTTTTGACACCAAACCGCCCTTTTCACTTGATAATACCATTTGAAGGTCAATCAACAGTGATTTGAGTCTGTTTTTTTGTACTTAACTTATTTTTTGTTTTTATTAATTTCTTTTGATGGCATTACTACTAAATAAAATATTGTTATTATTCATGATACGTTAAGTGGACAAATATTTATCAAAAAATATTATCAAATGATATAGAAATTATATCATTTGAAATAAATTATTAGTTATAATAAAATAGTGTGGACAATTCCTTATTGCCATTAGAACTAGGTCTTTTAAGGATTTTTTGAGTTTATGTAACTTTAAATTGCTCAAATAAAATTCCCAGATAGAATTACCGGAGTGAGACTCTATTCAGGGTCGTTTGCCTGGGTAACTTCGTTTTAACTCTTTTTCTAGTGAAATAGCAGTATTCGCATTTGCTGTTTCAGTGTGTAGGTAGATAGGTGGTGAAATTACTGGGTGAGACTACATGTTATGCGACTACATGTGGTAACATATACCGTGGTTTGTATAGAGGTTGCAGATTTTCTGCGAATCTCACAGGAACCACATGGACTATAGCCGACTGTATAATTAATATGAGCGGTGGGCTGTCTGCTTGTGTGTCCATAGACAATCATTATTAAAAAAAGAGAAAAATAGATAAGTACATATATCTGTACAGTAACATAGAAATATACTTGTTAGTGGTTCCTTTCTTCCCGTGTCGTTAAGGCTGACTAAAAGGTGTATCGCCGAAACGTATTCGCGAATTGCCTATCAGGGGTAATAGTTTTCTATTTCACCGAGGTTTGCTTAATATTATTGAAGTGTGGGTGTTATACCTTTGCTCAACCTTTCAGAAAGAACAATAGTTTTTACACTTTTATTTAATAACTAGCTTTTGCCCGCGACTTCGTTCGCGTGGACTTCAGGTTCGTCCCGTCTAGTCTAGTAATAAGTAAGAAATACGGTAACTAAGCACTGCAGAGCCCTAATCATAGGTAGCTACTGCAGTATGCTGCTATAAACTACATTTAACGATCTTTTTCCTTTTGTGGGTTATTCCTAAGAGATAAACATATACCATCACGGACTTTTTGTAGACCTTTTTAAGTTGTACAATACTGTAGTAAATTGTTTTGATCTATCTTGTAGGATTCAGTCAGCGTTTGCAATGTAAGCGCAAAAAATGTGTTTTTTTTTACGACCTCACATTAGAAACCTCAAAAATTGTAGCCTATATGTTATTCTGATGTATAAGCTATATTGTGGTAAAGTTTCATTCAAATCCATTCAGTAGTTTTTACGTGAAAGAGTAACAAACATCCATACATCCATACTTACAAACTTTCGCCTTTATAATAGTAGTAGGATAATAAGCAAAGTAATTAATAACACGCGTAACACTAATATGGTAGTAACAGGTTGCCAGTACAGTGGACTCATTTAATCCTTAGGTCAGCAGCCCGCAAACGCCCTGTCAACATGTTTTTCCACCTAATTCGTTTAAGAGACTGGCACTCTGCCCAGTGATGATGCGACTGTTCCATTGTAGGTATCTGAAGCGAGCACAAAAGCTTTGCCTCAAATATTGCATAAATATTCAAGCGAGAGATTTATGTGGACCTATCACTGTTACGGGTACATTTCATTCACATTTTGCGAAATGAAACAAAGAGGAGATGTCATTTATCTGTAAGAATTTTGTTATTGCAGTTCCATATATCTGGAGGTGTATTCTCTGTAGCTAAAGTTTAAAGCAGACAACAAGATCTGAAGTAATCTCATTTCATGCTTACAAATACTGCACTTACACACATATTATATATATGTCTAATTTAACATGTCTCACTTATTGATATTCCAAATTCCAAACACAGCGTTTAGGTAGCGGCAAATAGAGAAGCGCGCCCCAATCTCAAATCTGCACTGACTCAGATCATGGCTACAGACGTGGAAACCGAGCAATACCTGATTAATTTAATCAATAATGAAAATACATCGAACTTTAAGTGGCAGAGAACAGGGCGCCGTCAGGGATGAAAAAGTCCGCGGGTAGAACGCAAATGCCGAGAAACAGAGTGTTGATACTTTTTACCTACGATTGGTGATGATCGTAGATACAGGAACAGGACTGATCAGTGTAGAGATCCTTGAGGGACGCCAGTTTCGCGCAGGGGGCGTCTGCCGGGTAACGACGATAATTACGATATAATGTCGCAGTATTTCTCCAAACTCTGAGCAAATTATTTTAGTTATTGTTAATTTACATAAAAAGGTGAAAGTTAATATTCGTATATAATATACAACTAACACGGGATCTAAATTTAGTGGCTCCTTGTTAGAATGTATTTCATTTTAGTCCGGCGACGTCGTAATGCAGTTAATTGCCACCATTGAATCTTTCTTCGTGACTTCGTGGCTTCTTTTGCGGTTTTTAATGGACTAAGATATAGGTACTTACGCTGTAGTTATTTTAAGTACGTGACTTTATTCAGATATGACGAAGTTGACAATGTAGTGCCGAGTTTCAGAATATCTTGAAACTAACATGGCAATTGTAATGAATAGAAATTATTGTCATTATTGCCAGACACATAATTTAACTTAAAAATAGTAGGAATATATAAAGACATTACACAATAATAAGGCTCTGTGAGACACCTGCTCTTCCCAACACTTCTTTGCAAATAGTACCTTATCCCTTACCTACTGTGCATGAGAATAAACTTGAGGTTTAATGCTTAATAATTAAATATAAATTTATATTGCTTGGCGATATTCATTATCATTCGCCAATTATTTCTATGACTACTGGAGGAAATGTAATAAATACATACATACATACATACATACACTCACGCCTTTTTCCCATGGGGGTAGGCAGAGATTACGTCTTTCCACTTGCTACGGTCTTTACATATCTCTTTCGCTTCATCTACTTTCATAACATTCCTCATACATGCTCGACGATTGCGATTCGAATGTAATAAAATTTATCAAAAATAGAATATATAATATTTAATATTGATCAATAACCAAAAGAACAATATACAAGACAACGAACAAATAGTCAATTTGGACTAACCGATTCCCCCTAGTAGCCTACAATATACTATTCTGGCAGCGCTGTTATTCTGGCTATTGTATAATAGCCTGATGGTTTACTATCGCCGAGCTCATTGTAACTGTAGCTATACATTGGCGGTCTCTACATTCATTAATAGACAACAAATGCCCACTGCTGGACCTTGCCGAAAGATTTCCAAACCGATTGCACCTGCACTGCTAAAGTACAATGCCTTCCTGAAATTTTCACCATATCATCGATTTCAAATTAAAAATTCTACATTACAGGATAATTTAATTAGCTTAACAACTATTTGTATTTATATTTTGTATCTTTACGTTAATTGTTACGTTATAATATAAAGTTAAGTCAAGAAATACCTCTTAAACATATTTCGTATACTCGAAATTATGATGGTGTTATACAAAATTTACATTTATTTTCTATACGCAACAGTTTCCAGTATTATTTTGCAATATTTTTGGAACAAAATGATTAAAAATATACTGTTGGAGTTAGAAAGGCTATCAATCTTATTCTAGCCCTAGGTGGAGACGATTATATACCGGATTAGCGAAATTATCGTCGAGACAGATTAGTTTGAAATTTCAGAGGAATTAAGCTTTGCAAATGAAAAATAGGACGGGGCAAAAAGACTCAAGTCCCGAGTTTTCAAGGAAAATGGGAAAATTTCTTTCAAGTGTCAGCCATTGTGGAACACGATCCAGCTGTAATAAAACGATGAAACAGTCTTATCTGCTTTACGATATTGAACATTTTTGGCGGAGCCTTTGATTTTAAATTTCTTTTAGCATTTTAGGTTAGTTTCGTCGTCATTTTGTGTTCAACTAGGTTGTATAAATATAATAGATTTGTCCATCTGTGCCTTTTGTGTAGGTACTCTGAGCAAAAGGTCTTTCTGATCTCCGAAGTTCGATTACTTGTTTTTCATCGAGATTCTATGAAATATTCTTTTATATATTCTACTATACAATCTTTTGTCTGCGTATTTCGTTTAGTTCTGGCTTACATTCACATTCGTTATATTTGCATTCATTATAAAAACCGCTTTTTTAATTTTGCCCTTATTTATTATAATTTTCATCTGTGATTTAGTTCAACTAAAACTACATACCCAACTCATATTAACTTGTTACTTTAATACCATTCTAATTTACTAGGCACGTAGTTGAACATTCGCCATTTCAATAAAATCTATACTAATCTATACTAATATATAAAGCTGAAGAGTTTGTTTGTTTGTTTGTTTGAACGCGCTAATCTCCGAAACTACTGGTGCGATTTGAATAATTCTTTTTTTGTTGGATAGTCCATTTATCGAGGAAGGCTATAGGCTAAATAACATTACGCTATGACCAATAGGAGCAAAGACAGAGCGGTAAATGTGTAAAAAACGGGGAAAATTATTCATTTTTGAAGGCTTTCTTTGCGTGCGCTGCGAAAACGGTTCAAGATACACAAAATATGTATGAAAGAATTATTCCTCTATACATGATCTAAAAAAAAGTCCGCGACGGCATATGTCTATCTTGTAAGGTTTAGTCACAATGACCGTTTTTATGGTACCAAATTTGGATATGTCGCGTTGTCAAGATCGGGTAACAGCTGAGGTGCGCAAAATAACTATTCCACGCGGACGAAGTCGCGGGCACAGCTAGTGTGTAAATAAGTGTTTTTGTATCGTTGCTCCGTCAGATCCCTAATTGATTATAAAATCAATTAGGGATCTGACGGAGCAACGATTACCAACCTTAGTATAAACAAAGGTGTAGGTAAACTAACATCTTAAAGGGTATTGACTGAATGAAATCACCATACCTCTCTCCGAGTCAGTGGAATACCTAGGGGTTACTTTTGTTCATAAAAGATAGAATAGTCACATTATGTAAGTTTGTATAAAATAAAAATGAAGTATTGCCTTGAGTATAAGTTATTGACTAGTAGGGAAAAAATAGAGATATAGTGATGAGTGGCTAAATAAAGGAAGACTATTAACGTCTTAAGAGCATAGGTGCTAGTCAGGCTGTCGCAGAGATCGGGCGAGATCTGTCTCCGCCGGCATTGATTGCGGCAATGCTGGCGGACGAGGGAGGTTGGAGGGCTGTGGCCTCCTTCTGTGAAGCAGTGATGCTCCAGAAGGAGGCTGCCGAGCAGGGTCGGAAGATGGCCGATCCCGCTCGAAGGAGGCGGCGCCGGGCTCGGTAGCACAGCTGCGGCGCTGCCGCGGGTCGCCGGCGGGCGCGAGGAAGTCGCGACCGCTACGGCGACCCGGGATGGACCACGCTCCTTCCGTGGCCGGGGGACGTCGTCGGTGGAGGAGACCGTTGGAGGTAGTGAGCCTCCCCCGAGGAGGGCTCCCCTGTATCCTGTATGTTCCCGGAAGTAGCTTGATGTTCCCGGGGGCTCCCTACATGCCTGAGGAAGGCCATCCCTGAGGTTTTTAGTGGGTAGGCCTCCCCTTCTGGGGAGGAGAGCCCCACATAACCGCCGGCTCGCCACAGCCGGGGTATGCAATATAATGCATGTTCCTCAGGAAAAAAAAAGGTGGTAGTCTGGCTTCTCCTATACTTGCAAAAATGCAACTTATAGTGGTTGTCAGTTGAGGGAGGTAGAAGTATAATTATCGAATCACCCAACATTATTAAAAATTTGCAAAGATCCGACAATAGTAAAGCTCAGCATCAACAGATGTATGACTCAGCAATACTCACCGAAGACGATTGGTATGAAATCCTAAACTTCACTGAAAAGAGTAATTTTGGGTCTGATGGGTCAAAGAAATAAATTCATGTAAAAGACAGTGTGTATAGGGTCTTCAATTAATTACAACTTGGGCTGCTAGGAAATTTATATTATCACTAGATTATAAAATGGGCATTATCAGCCGCTCTTCATGCACATACTGTACTCAGTAGCCGGTTTTCTTCATAAATGCTTTCCGTTGCTTTTTCTTATATTTAAATAATTATTCCTCTCTTCTTCTGGGAGACGAATATAACAAATAAGAGAACATTTATTCGGTTCGGCCACAAAACTATCGGCTCATTACGGACTTTTCCTTAGACTAGTACATTTGTTTCTATTATTCTTAATAATAATTAATCCATAGACTAAATTCTTAACAATAATTAGGACATAGACAATACTTACCATTACTAGAATAAGTAAATAATATGTAACGGAGGGGGATTAGTCCAGTATATAACGCTGACTGGGTTGGTATTGAGTTTTGTTTGAAATTTCCCATCTTTTAGAAGACCTAATGTAGTGAATAATTTATTCCTAAGTATTCATATAAGTGGGTGCGAATATATCAACACTTTATAAACGAATGAAATTTTAGACCCTTATGCATATTCTACTAGAGCAGATTTTTACCTGTCAACTGTATATCATTGTGTTCTATTACATTTCAGTATTAAGAGTAGGAGAAGTACCACACACACAGTGGTACAGTAGGTACCACATACGTATTTTAAGTCCGACGCCACATCAACAATCAAGAACTTCTAGTCAAATCTACTGTCAACAAAACATCAAAAAAGAAAAATAGATTAACTATGACGTACCGTAAACAGATAAGTAGGGTCGCGATCCGCTATCGGCCATTTCCGTCCCGCAAAATATCTGCAAAGGGAAACATCTCTAAAGAACTGCGCTGAAAGGCTGTGGGACTCGGCAACATTTAACTTTGAAGTTTCACACTTTTTCCACTTTTCACTCCGCTTCCATTGACCATAATACAGCGGAGCTTTTTAAAGTTTGCGGATAACTTTCAGTGGGAAGTATTTAACTACGCTCGCTAGTTATGGAGATCGTAGTAAGTCGGAGTTTACTTTGGGTTCTTTACGGATTACATGCTAAGCGTGGACGCATTCAGTGATAAGTTGAAGTTTACCAAAGTCTTTTTACATGGTTGGTCATAGTTTTTAGATACGCCTTTTGAAATCTGACGTAAACTTGATACTTTTTAGGTAGGTACTGGAGAAACACGTATTAGGAACTATCATAATTTTCTTGTTGCTTTGTTTAATCTATCGCGATCATGTTATATTTGGAATACAGCACTGGAAATTACACACGATCAGTGGCTAATGCAAATGTCATGTACAAGTCACCGAAACAGAAAGCAGATTTTAGTTGTTCTGACGCCAACAATAGAAAAACAAAAGAAGAATGAGGTATTCTTACGGATCCTGGAGAGTAGGAAAGCGTTATAGTAAAGGTAATCTATAAAAACTTTCTTCATGTTAAAGTCGACATTTCGTCGCTTAAGATCTTACCACGCATATCTCAAAATGTTGAAGTTTCAGACAGAAAATACAAATATATTTGTTTAATTCTGCATATTTTTTTCAATTAAATATATGTATATTTAAAGAATTTTTAAATATATTTAAACAAAAAGGGGTCGTAGCAATACAACCACTCACAATTAACATAGTGGCCTTGAATCGTGTTACACTGTTGAAATACCTGTTCTATTTACTCTGAGTGGGTTACCAATGATGGACATTTGGGTATTAAGATGTAGCGTAAGCCATTGGCAGTATGTGGTAATATATTGTCATATAGTTTTGTTCGATATACATCCGAGGTCAAAATCATTTTAAAGCATAATGCTATGCATTTTACTTGTGGAACAATATCTCACAGAAATCCTCCCACAGAAGGCTCCCACTCTATAGTAGCTCATCTGGTATGCTGATGGTGCTGAGGATGATAGCTGAATATTTAGATGCAGTGAAATAGAATTTCACTTTGATATTTGAGCCAATTGAGTGACAGTTGTTATTTTGACTCTGGTCATCGTAATCAATTAATCATATCTTTATATGCAGTTGTCTTACTGATTTACCATATTTCTACGATTTGATAATGGAACAAGTTTTAAATAAAAAAAAATCTTACTCCGACTACCTAACCGCAATACAAATAATGCTGTATTTAGGCAGCGGTAAGCTTTAATATTGAAATCAAATAAGTAGACTGTTTTTAGTATTGTTTATATCCCACCAAAAACATTCTGTAAAAAACTAGCCAAGTCTCGAAGGAGCTGCTAGTTTATCTCTAAAAACTAATGAAATATAACAAAGTCGTGCCAAGTCTAAGGTTCCTTATTGCGATTTCGTTATTATTATAGTTAATGTTGTGTGACTTTGCCGTTGTCCAATCTGTCGCCAAAACCGCTACCCATTGTCGATGGAAAATTACCACTTGGAAAACGTGGTGTTACTCTTCAACGGCCGGTTATGAATTTGATTTTAAAGAACCATGAAATATGAAACTATGACATGCCTGGCAGAACCATTGGAACAATTTTCAAAACTAGACATTCCAAGTTCAACAAAAATTTCAAATTAAACTCAAACAGTTTTATCAACCAAAAATATAATAACACTCATTGAATAAGCATTTTTCATAGGTACGTCTTTGATATTATTATTTACGTCTATACTACGTCTTTGATGCATTATTTTTTTAAAGATAGCCTATATATATACTCTATACGGGCGTTACACACAACACACACACACACACACACACATATATATATATATATATATATTATATATAATATATATATATAATATATATATATATATATATATATATATATATATATATATATATATATATATATATATAACGCCCAGCAAAACACTATTCTATGTATAAATTAAGTCCCAGCGGCGTAATGCTTTAAAATAAGACACAAAGATTTATTCAAACAATCGAAACGTACTGCATTATTCAGGTAAGGTGTGCATTCGGTTTAAATAAAGCCTTCGTTGAATACCAGCTGGGATTTAGTGTGCAATGTTCGGCAGATAAATTCACCAAGCACTTTCACTAATAGAATAGACTGCAGTTCTTAAACCTTAAAAACATTCTTCGTGGACCTCTCGTTGTTGAGAAGCATTTATTTCCGTACTTTCGCATCCGGCATGTGAGGTGATTTACGGATGCACAATTCACAGCAAGCCGACAGTGAAAAATGAAGCGCATATATCTGCTGCAGTTTCTGCAATGTTTTATGCTAAATTGTGATCGCTTTCATTAATGCGATGAATCAAAGAAAGGTGCACCTTTTATTGTACGATATGCCCGCGAGGTATCATTCCATTTGGACATGTCTCTTTCCATAGACTCAGTACAAGACTCATCTGTCTTCTTGGATACTATCTTAGTTGTTTCTATTGTGACTTTACATATTACAGTGTTAATTGGTACATATGTTATGTTAACCCAATGAATAGAACTTCCTCATTAATAAAATAACACTCCAATAAATGGAGAATTAAATTCTTCATTCTAGCCCATAATGGACGCGACATCTGTAGTCGCGTGTACATCGCCACAGCCAGGGTATGCAATTTAATGCATTTTTCTCAGGAAAAAACAAATGGTACACCGGTTTCAAGGTATCGTCATTTCTAATGCCCGGGTAGGAATGCCGGTGGGAGCAGATGTTTGTGTTAATAAATCCGAGAATTTGTACTTTTGTTATGGTTCTAAAATATATTTCCATTAAAATATTCATATATGTATTATAATATAAGTACGTCTAGCCGTTTACCTAGATCCCATAACACAAGCTTAGCAGAGTTTTTAGCTAATTGGTATAAGTGTAAGAAATATTTATTTATTTATTATTATATTTTCACATTCGTAGTAACAATTACGAATATGAAATCACGAGTCATACTCCTAAATTTAACATCTTACAAAACGTACGACACCATAATGTATAAGTATACATTTATATTCAGGACGGCACGTCTCAAACATGGCGAAAGGGTAAAACAAAAAGGGACAAAGTCTGATTTTATTCTAAAAGCCCACAGTCTAATATCCTTATTGGGGTACCTGTCTAAAATTCTATTAGCCGTACCTTAATACCCATGTGTCAGCTTGTTCGGAACCCGTATGCCTGTTAAAGTTTGTGAACAACTTGAAACATGCCTGTTTTGGTTTTGATACAGCGAAATGTTGAGATTGCGTTAAGTTCATGACGGGGCTTTCGATCATGAAACCTAATTTTTGGCATTCGAAATACGTCTGTCAGAAGTTTTGCCAAAACATATCGATTAAATTCGTTAATTTTGGCGATATATTGAACTGTAAACGTTGGTGACTCACCGCAATATGTATTGAAGTGGGTTTATTAGGACTACATGATATCTTTAGCGAATGAAATGGAAATAGGCCTGGATTATGCGTGAAGTATACACGTTCACAGAAAGACAGCTTTTCGCGTTGGCCTACTAAAAAAGCTTAGGTGTTATGACATCAAGATAACAAGTTTAGAGAAGGCAACCCCGGAAAATTTTAAGAATTACGATTTTAATGAATCATAGGGATTTACATCTGTTAGGTAGGAGTTGAATGAGCGTCATTTGCAAATGTAAATGAAACTTGTAAATGTTTTTAACTTAAGGCTTGTAGTACAAATGTAAGTATACGCTGTTAAGTTTACTTGATGAATATACATATAAATAAACTAGAACTTCGAGTCGCCACTGCGTTACAGTACGCAGTCTCCACTTGAAGTTAGCAAAACCCTCTGTTTTACCGATCTACGAGTACATCGGTTTGGTGAAAGTCACAGACCTCACAGAAGTAAGTTTACTGTACTTACGGTTAGTGTCTGTGATTATAATTGTGCTCAAAATAGATACCAAACTCTAGCATTAAGGTCGTCTTTTTTAGAGTCGTGGGTGCAGTTGCATACGCCCAAATCAGAACAAACTTTTGCAAGTCATACAAAATATTTGTCCCGTGCGTCGTAACTAAATTGTTTTTTGTACGATTAAGCTTTCATTCATTTAAGACTGAAGTAGACCTAAGATGACAATTTACAAAAAATATTTATATAGAAGGAAACAAGGTCAAGTATCTGTTCTAGAAATATTTTGATCATATACATATATATGTATAGTTGCCTCAAGTTAGGCAAATTATCAGTTCACATGGAATTTTTCGATACTAGATTGATGTAAAAAATCTTATTTGGTTTAAAACATTTTTGGTGTATAAAATTTTTGGTGAAGTAATAAACTTTTTCATTCTTATTTTGAATAAGCTCATAATAAATGTTACAAAATCTTGTAGTATGTTTCTTTCATGCTTGTTCAACGTCAGACATCACCTCAGCAACAGTGCTAACATACCTGTGCTGAGAAATGTGATTGAATCACACAGCACACTTTTCCACAGCTCTGTTACTATCATAAATTAATACTAATTGAGATTATTGTTACAAGTACGATCATGTTTTTGGTACGATATAGATAGTGAAACTCTATTATTAATAGATCATTAGCGAAGGAATAAATTTATAATTATATAATTACAAATCTTAATATGAAATATATAGACGTTAGTAACTATCTGTAAACCTACATTGAATACATTGATTTTAAATTATTTAAAATATTATAATATATTTAATTAGTGTACTCAAGATGGCCTTCTAATCTAATGTGAATTACGTGTACTAGATTAGATATTATTGACTGATTGTGTAATTAGAGTTCACTTCGCTTAGTTCAGTTTCAACTAATATAAATTACTCGAGATGTCTTTGATCAATATAACCGAAGTAAGCTGAACGAAATTTGAAAAGTGAAATAATCTGTTAAGTTACACCAGTTCACATACAGTTAAAAATTCTTCCTAATTTGAAAAAAATTGACAAATATTTGAACGCGTATTTTTTCTACTTAAAATTTATTCCGCATATAGGATTTTTACAATGACTTTTGCACGTGAAATATGTTACGCCTTTAAACAACTAGTAAGAAAACAGCAAGGGCCATTTCTTTTCTCCCTGTATTTTTAAAGAGTCGTCAATTAGAAGGTGGCCTTAGTAAACAGTTTGAATCCAGCTTCTTTTACATGTTTAAGCAAGTTGACATTTTATAGTAGTTATAGTAGGCTATACTTTTATTGTGTTATTTACTATAAGTACAAAAAAATTGCAACGTAACTATTGTGTTATTGAAATTAAACCCAAGAAGCATTATAATAACCTTTTTTTATAAGAGTATTTTTGACAAATGATTTAAAACTATGAAAAGGCAAATCGGTAACACTTTGTGGAACTTTGATAGAAACTCCATAAAAGAGCTTAATTATATTTATATATATAATATATAAGTATTTATTATTGTGTACTAAATTCGCATATTTATGTAAAATGTGGATTGTGAACGTATAGCATAAGAAAAAGTCATAAAAAAAGTCATCAAAAATACTTTGCAGCGCAGTCTAGTTAATGAAACGTGGGTAAAAATCAATTAATCAATACATAATTAGCTGAATTTACTTTCAACCATTCGATAGGAGATACTACGCTAACACTTACAAATATTTTAAAAATAGTGTGATTGGTTTAAATTTAATTTTTATTCATAGATTGAACTAATCTCAGTAATAATTTCTTTGAATTGAACAATTACAGAGAAGCTAAGATCAATAAGACGAAGAATCAATAAACAATATATTTACTATCATACATAACTCAGTCAGTCAGTCAGTCCTCAAGCGTCCAACTGACCAAAAGTACAATTATATACGAAAGTAACAAAATTTAATAATATTGTTCATATTATACATTAAATTCGAAGATAAACAACAATAACAGATATCGTTTATTAATTACACATTTGTAATATTCGGTCTAACTACAGAAAATCTATTTATCTAGATTACTCTGATGATTATGAATGCCAAATGATTATGGCTTATTGTGGGATTTATAACCACCCTGATTGCTCGCGGGTAACGGCATTAGCGAAATTTCCATACGAAATCACGTCTGCGGTCCGCCGTCAGTTCCGCGGTCAGTGCTATTAACGCCGACTTGCTCGTAATCAGCTTGGTTTAGACATAATTACATTATAATTGAGATAGGTGAAGATGAATTACTAAGTATAGCACGGATTATGCACAACAATCCGTGCCAATAATAATATGATGTACTGTACCCGAAGCTTTCAATATAACGCCATCTTTTTGCGTTGCTCCACAAGACGGTCTTGAGCGTCCGAACCAGTAGATGCGCGCTCAATTTGCGTTGACTTCCTTTTGTTAGACCCGAAACCACGCCGGGTCTGTTGGCAATTTTTATGTCTTCCGTGACGTTTGTTTATGTCGGTGGAGACAGATAGACATTCACACAGACACGTTAAACTTATAACATTCCTCTTTTTGCGTCGGGGGTTAAAAATTAGCAATTGACACCTAGTCAGTTATGTTAACACAAAAGAATTGCTAAATCGCTGTAAGCGCAATGGCGTTCAAATTTCCGCGTACAACTCCTCGTACGCTACTAGGGTTTTAAATACTTCGATCAAAAAATTATTTATTGGGCTTGTAAGGGAAAAGAGTTGTGTGATTTTTACATCACATACTATTATTATTTCGTGAATTTGTAACATCATATATATGTCATTACGAAATCCAATTTGCGAATAAGCCCCCGTTCATGAAAGTTGATTGTTATAATAGCGGGCGGCGTAACGAAAGTCAGAGTGTACACCGTAATTAACAAATGCCCTGGAAATTAGGATGGAGACGGAATGTTTGTAATTATAGCAGACAGAGAAAGTTAACAGAATGTGACACTCATTCCTTAACCCAACTCGAATGGTACGTAGCAAGTTTTTTGTCTTCATAGTTTTTGGTTGCGTTAAGCCATTAAGTTAGCATTAAGGCTACATAAGGTCCAGTTCATATTTATTTTATTCTATAATTCCTTTTTAATTTTAATGTTACTAGGAACGTTATAGACATGAAAATGGATGGGTGTGTAGGGAGAGAAAGACTGAAGAAAATATGGTCTGTGTGAATGATGATATATTGGAGAAGGTAGTGTGTATCGAAATAGCCAGTGATAGAAGAGAATGGATGAAGAATACTTGTAGCGCCGACCTAAATAAAATTGGAATCAGGGCAGGAAAAAGAAAAATAATCATCTATACTATATATAATATAATAATATTATAAAGAAGAAAGATTTGTTTGTTTGTTTGTTTGTAATGAATAGGCTCCGAAACTACTGGACCGATTTCAAAAATTCTTTCACCTTTGGAAAGCTACATTATCCCCGAGTAACATAGGCTACTTTTTATCCCGGAAAAATCGACTGATCCCACGGGATGCGCAATAAAAGCTTCGCTCAAAAACTACTGCACAGATTTTCATGCGGTTTTCATCAATAGATAGAGTGATTCTTGAGCAAGGTTTTGCGGTATTTTTTATCTCGGAAAAACGGATAGTCCCACGGGAAGCGCGATAAACCTTCGCGCCATAAACCGACTTCCACGCATATGTAGCCATGGGCAAAAGCTATGACCCTTAACCCTCTATAGACCCAATCCCGAAATCCACGCAGGCGAAGCCGCGGGCAGAAAGCTAGTAATATATATTAGTATTATTACTAGCGCTCGGAATAGGTAGTTTAATTTTATGTTCTTGCAGAAAGAAAGTCAATGTAAGCGAACATGAATAAACCTAAAATCAGTGTGACTTCCGGGACCCTAAATAATGCGATGCAATGCAATGGAACTTATGTCATTTTATATAATCTTGAAAATTACACTTATTGTTTATTTGTAGGTTTATAGGAGTGAGAAGAATGAAAAAAATCATGTTCAGATATTACAGATATTTATTACAAGTTGACAATATAAATCAAATTTAAAATTAAACATATATTTATTTTAACATTAAAGTAAGTCATAGTGTTGTTCCGATGGTGTAATTATTCGTCTTCGAATTGAAGAGGAATAATAATAACGGGACGAGGAAGACCTTTTTTTTTTTTTTTTTGTTCCCCTGAGGAAAATGCATTAAATTGCATACCCCGGCTGTGGCGAGCCGGGGTTATGTGGGGCTCTCCTCCCCAGAAGGGGGAGGCCTACCCACTAAAAACCTCAGGGATGGCCTTCCTCAGGCATGTAGGGAGCCCCCGGGAACACAAAGGCCACTTCCAGGAACCCCAGCCTCCGCTCCCCTTTCTAGAGGGGAGCCCTCCTCGAGGGAAGCTACCACCTCCCCCGGTCCCCTCCACCGACGACGCCCCCCGGCCACGGAAGGGGCGTGGTCCATCCCGGGTCGCCGTAGCGGTCGCGACTTCCTCGCGCCCGCCGGCGACCCGCGGCGGCGCCGCAGCTGTGCTACCGAGCCCGGCGCCGCCTCCTTCGAGCGGGATCGGCCATCTCCCGACCCCGCTCGGCGGCCTCCTTCTGGAGCATTACTGCTTCACAGAAGGAGGCCACAGCCCTCCAACCTCCCTCGTCCGCCAGCATTGCCGCAATCAATGCCGGCGGAGACAGATCTTGCCCGATCTCTGCGACCAAGACTCGGCGCTCGGAGGCCCATGCGGGGCACTCCGCCAGCGTGTGCTGGGCCGAGTCGAGGTCGGATGCGCAGTGGTGACAATGTGTCGATCCCTCCCGTCCTATTCGACACAGATACTCACCGAAGCAGCCGTGCCCGGTGAGTATCTGAGTCAATCGGTAGGTGACCTCCTCCTTCCCGTTGAGCCAAGCTTCGAGGTGCGGGAGTACGGCACCGACGGCCCGCTGGCGCGCGCAGATCCGTAATTCGAGCTGCGCACGCCAGGCCGCCACAATCCGTCGGTGCCACTCCCGCTTAGGCACTTCGTGCGCGGGTTCCAGGGCGCTCCCCCCATCGCCCCCCCGGTCACACGCCGCGACGCATACGTCGCCGCGTACATGTCGGCCAGGATGTCGAATGGGGGGGAGCGTCCCAGAACCGTCGCCGCCTCGTACGAGATTGTACGGTAGCCTCGTACGAGATTGTACGGTAGCCTCGTACGATCCGTATGGCCATTATCCGCTGCAGGCTCCGTAGCAGAGCTCTGCAGCGGGGGGACCTCGCGCAGTCTTGCGACCACACGGGAGCCCCATACATGGCCACGGATCGCACGACGCCCTCGTACAGGCGGCGAACTCCATCCCTCGGTCCCCCGAGATTGGGCAGCAGGCGATGCAATGCGCCCGCCACCCTTTTGGCTCGGGGGACCAACCGCACGAAATACTCCTCGAAGCTCCAGCGGCGGTCCAGGGTACACAGGGTACAGGTACCTGTTGTACGGCCCCACCGGGACCACCGCGTCACCCACCCGGATCCGGCAACTGGGTGGTTCCCGGCGCCTCGGAAGGCCGTGGAACCATAGCGCCTCGGTTTTGTGAGGCGCTATTTGTAAACCCAGCTGGCGGATCGCCCGCACGACACATGCCACCCCAAGCTCGGCAAGCCTGAGCACCGGCCCGAAGTCGGCCCCAGTCGTCACGACGAGAGTGTCGTCAGCGTAGCAGACGACACTCACGCCGCGAGGAAGGCTGGTGCGAAGGACCGCGTCGTATGCGAGGTTCCATAGCAGGGGTCCCAACACCGACCCCTGCGGAACGCCGCATTCGACCCTCCTCGACGTTTCCATCCCGTCCCGTCCCATCACGGCGATCGTCCTGTCGCGCAGATAGTCCCCGACCACGGCCCGCAGGTAGGGAGGGGGACGAGGAAGACCTAGGCGAACATATTTGGAACAAATCGAAAGTGTCCTCAAAAAAGGCCAGGTCAGAAGTACCCGCAATCGTCGAGCATGTATGAGGAATGTTATGAAAGTAGATGAAGCGAAAGAGATATGTAAGGACCGTAGCAAGTGGAAGGATGTAATCTCTGCCTACCCCCGTGGGAAAAAGGCGTGTGTGTATGTATGTATGTATGAATTGAAGATCGCCAACATAATTATCATCGTCATGTTTATTATAAAATAATACTATGATGTTCTCGGCATTACTGGGTGTCAAGGAATTTCTTTTCATGTTCATAATCCATTTATTATTACAGCAATAAGCTAAAAGATGAAATACTATTTTGAAAGTTTAATATAATATTTTTACAATCTCGGAAAATAGTAAGTTCCCAGGCAGATCCATACTCCCCCCCCCCCTCTTTAGCGGGGAGGCGAGAGGGGCACGCACAATGCGGGCCGAGGCCGACGGGGTCGTAGAAGTATTCTCACGAGTTCCCATGACCTTGTCACGCTGCGATGCAGCTTCCCTTGGCGTGTCCCCCCCCCCCCCTCATCTTATGGGGGGAGGACCCGCCGACGACGATCGAAGCTCTCGCGGCAAGGCGGCAGTGAGGGGCATTGTTAGGTTTTTAGTCGGTAGGCCGCGCACTTGGCTGGCATTCGGCCCCCAAGCGCGCGGAGAGTCCGACATAACCCCGCGGTTTTCCCGAGCCGCGGGGAATGCGTAACGCATTTTCCTAACATAAAAAAAAGGCATATCCATACTATTGATGTCACAAAATCGCAAGTACATAAAATTAAACTACCTACTCCGAGCACTAATTATTAGTAATAGTATTAGTAATATATATAATAGAAATCGTGTGATTATTACTTTTGACGATACAGCAATATGTAGATACGGCGTTGTAACCGATCGCTTAAAAACATCTCATCCTAAATACAACGACGAGTCACTTAATAAATAACCATGACGATAACTAAATTGTATAAGGGTATGTATAACCACCACTACACCATTGCAGGGTTAATTTCATTATTAATGTATATTAGGTAGTTAGTATTATTATAATTAGATTAATTAATTTTATTGTATAAAGTATAGAAATTAAGTGTATTGTTAAATGGTTGTATGTAGGTATATATTAGGATAGTTGTTTTATTAGATAAGAAAGTACTATTGTTAGATAAGTAAGTGCTGCGCAACTCACGTTAATGTTAAGTCACGGAATAGTATTATAAGATAATATGACGCTGTACGTACAGTACGTAGTAGATCCAAACGAGGACGGTTTAAAAAAGGCAAGGACTACGAGTCCGTGGAGTAGACATATATATATATATAAAAGGGTATGTATAAACATTGTCAACAACATTCGCTATGTGTTAATTAAAATATTTTCAGTTTAATGTGGGAAAGCTTAATATGTGTTCGCTTTATTAAAAATATTTAAAAAGTTGTTTATTTTTTACATTTAATAATCAATTTACTTATATATATATAAATCATCCACTTTTTTCTATCAAATTATTCACATGAATTATACATATAAACATTCTCTTAAACATTACTATCTAGAGAAGTATAACATTTTGTTAAGGATCAAAGCGTGCACCAGATAGTGCGAGTGATTGTGTTGAAAATATGAGGCCGAATATTTTTATATTTACAGAAATTTTGATCAAAATGACTAAAATTGTTGTCTAACAAAAAATACTTGTAAAAGCATCTACATTTAGTTTTGTAGCACTACCCTATTGCGGAATTTAAAGTGTCTTTTTTGCACCTGAATTCCTCAACAAATAAGAAAGCCGCTACAATCTTTAATACTGCTATTACAGAAGCGAAAAAGTTAGGTAGCTACTTTAGAAGCGTTGCTAGCATTGTGATCTCGTAACTGGCTGTCTAATCGGAAAGGCCGGGTTCAAACTTGCTATATATCAATGTGTTTTTATTTATTGTATATATATGTTATTATCTTCTATTGTACAGTGTACAGTGATTAACACGTCAAGTTTTATAACTACAAAATATACTACGAAAACTTCGTCTATAACGAGCGACATATGAGCTGTCTCAATGTCAACATATAAAACATGACGCATATGAATTATGTGTATATTTGCTAAAACTTTCCTACAGCAAAGTGAAACACAAGAAGCAACAGCGAAGAAATTAAAAGTTGTATGTAAAAATGACCAACGCGTACTGGTCCAGTATAGTTCACTAAGGCTTAGATTTTTATCTCACGTTATCCGGTTGGCAAGTATGGCAAGATGACGATAAGATTTTCGAGGTTAGCCTCGAATCAGGAAATCTCTACCGCCCGTGTCCGTACCACCGAATTTCTAACAGGCTTTTTGAAATCGCCTGCCTATTGGCAAGTCAGCTAATGATTACGAAAACGGAAGCTTCCGTTTCATTGCGGAGTCTAATTAAGTCAATTTATCCCTACCTTGTTTCCGGTGTATCGTGAACCGTAGAGGTGCCAAATTATCAATTTTCCTAGAAACGACAAATACACGAGAAATTCACTGCTACAGTGAATATTTAACCTAATTCCAATGTGAATAATCATGATAATTACAAGTGCCTATGTAAGAAATACTCAAGTTTTTTTTTTCTTTAACGTTTCAAGTTAATTAGTTTCTAGCTTACACATTTAACGAAGTTCAGAATTTTCTAGAACGAAACAACTTTTTTGTTAATTAGTTTCTTCTTAATAAAGGCTATGGATTTAAGACAAAACTAATTAAATGTAGACTACAATTTGTTGTGAGGTAAACTAAAAAATATGGGTGTATGCGTGAGACCTTAATTAAAAATTTTTGTAACCTTTCTTATTTTTATATATAACTAGCGGACCCGACAGACTTTGTCTTGTCAAAAAGATTTGAAGAAAGAAGAAAGAGAAGAAAGGCAAAAAATTCTCCTGTACAGAACCGTCACCCTGGTGGTAGGGCGTTGTGAATAAATAATAATTAAATAAAACATATATGAGTATTTAAAAGTAAACAATCGCTTTATAGTTCATCGTGTGAATCAATTAACAAAAATCAGTTTGATTTTCATTGTAGTGCTTTGTGATATTCAACTCTATATAGTGTTAATAAAGCGCAAATTGACTCTTTGATGTTAGGAACACATCAAAGAGTCAATTTGCTTAGACAACAGTGAGTGCTTGCAATATGAACTTAATGCAATAACAATAAAGCTCAATTTGATTGTACGTTTAGTTAGAAAACGTTTGTATGGGAAAAAGAGTTGTTATAGGGTTTATCCGATAATTATTCGATTTTTTCTCGCCGTAAA
This sequence comes from Scirpophaga incertulas, assembly GCA_036419045.1. Lineage (NCBI taxonomy): Eukaryota > Metazoa > Arthropoda > Insecta > Lepidoptera > Crambidae > Scirpophaga > Scirpophaga incertulas. The sequence continues at coordinate 9,144,111 of CM071637.1, read as the reverse complement.
AACCATCCTTGAACTTCAACGAACATTTTAAAAAAGAATTGGCCAAATTGGTCCAGGCGTTGTTGAGTTATGCGCTTACCAACACATTTTGCGATTCATTTTTATATATAAGATAGGATATTTTAGTGACTAGTAGTGAGCATTGCATTCTGTAGAGCTACCCGTGCGACTACTACATAACCTTACTGAAAGGATCGCCGAAATACATGACTATTAATTGAACACATAATTATTGACATAAGACTAATTTTCTAATAAAGTATTTAATTTTCTTTTGTTATAAATAAGATATACAGAATTTCTGTGAATCTGACAAACTTGGCAATTAAATAAAGAGAGAGGAAAAAAACCAAGTGACAAACACAAACTCTTGACGCTCGACGTGAAACGTCAATTTTCCAAACGGGATTCGATTCCGAAACAGCGATAAGTGAATGCTTACCCGTTCAAGTGGGGATGGACGTGACTTAGGATGGGTAGCTTGGAATAATGGTGTCTCCCAAATTAGATTGAATTGAAGGCCCCCTTTCGTTCACGCAGAGTGTTTGCTTTTTATTTTGTCACGTATTCTGTATTTGGGAAAGGCTCAGAAAGAATATTGCCACAATTTTTTGAATCTACACCGCGAGAGCTTATTGGTTTTAATTCGTCTATTAGATAAAGGCACGTCCAAGTACGGTAGGTCTTAAGCAATTTCAGGAAATTACGAAAATTGGAGTTTCAAGGGCCTGAAGTAGACCCTACTAATTCATCCAAACTACATTTTATTCTAGACATACATATATAAAAATAATCATAATAAATTAAATCCATTCATTTGTATCAATCCAGATATTTTTAACTATATACATATAGTAATTGTACCATGTGCTTTAAATTCATGAAAATACATAGCAGTAACACTTTGTGAAAGTTGTTGTAAACGCACCAGATGTTTGAACCCTGAACGTACGGAAGGTAAAGGAAAAGAAATTATGTATTTTTATTTAAAATATCTTATTGAATTAAAATTAAAAAAACATCGTAATTAATATATTATTTAATACAATTATTGTTCCTATAAACTAAATATTTATAAATATGCTGATCTGAAAATGTCAATATATTTATTTCTTTAAATAACTCTTTGAGACATTCTCTTTGTCTTAAATTACGGATAACAGATGTTATTACAAAATCTGGCCTTTTTTTGCGAGGGGAAAATGCATCTTATGCACCTTGTCACCGCGCTGGCTAGGCGTGGCCGTGAGTACCGGCCTACCCACTAAAAACCCCCCGGTATCCTTCCAGCCCATATCAGGGCGCGTGGCGGGGTGCGCTTTCGCGATTCTACCGCCACACGCCCAAGACAAAATCTGGCCTAACCTTTGAATATGTAATCAAATATGTAAAAGTTGCCTTGTGATATATATTTACAAATATTGCCTGCCGAAAATATCTCGCATTGACTCGATTATCGGCTGCATAACCATTAATGTTTTCAAAAGGAATCCAAAATTAATTGAAATGTAACTGAAAAACGTATAGGATAAAATGGAGCCCTGGGGAACACCGGCATTCACTGACACTGTAAATTACATTCATCGGAAGGGACACGAATTCTCCATTTAGTTACCGAGTACACAACTGGACAGATAACCTGCAAGCTTGGAGAGAACAGTTTTGTGCCAGACCTAGATAGCTAGTGACTCACCTCGCTTGAGTATAGTTTTAGCCCAAATAAACATACGTACACCAGAAGATCACGCTTTAATTGTTTCGGTCTAAACCCACATTGACTATCGTAAACCAGAGAGTTCTCAAGTTTACGAATCAGTTGTTTGTTCAGGATCCATTCCATAACTTTTCATAATATTCAGGTGAAAGCTATTAACCGATAGTTGGCGGGCTACGAGCGGGCCGTTTTTTTTAATAGTAGCTGTACATTAGTCTCCCTTAAATCCTTAGCCACATGCACCTAACGTTATGACACGGCGCAAAGGGCCATAAGCACTCAATACGGTTCCGTTGCATACTTATTTAGCACGATTCCTAAAACACCATCGGGATTTCCTGCTTTCTGAACTTCTAGTAATTGCAATTTCTTATTAACATCAGCCTAATTTTATCATCAGGAACGTGGAGGTATAGTAATAGCGGCTATTTATTAAAATAATTGATTTGAGAATTAGCTTTAAAGGGTCTCACTAAGAGACCTTTTCTTCTCTCTCTCTTCTTTCTCCCTCTCTTTTTCTGTTTCGAATTGTGAACTAGAGAACCGTTAGAAAACTTCAAATTCAAGCGGGGGCTAGCAAAAAAATTAATGCGCAGAATGCGTAGAAATGCGCTGGGTGTCCAATCGTTTGTAAGCACTGTTACAGGACTTGGACAATGCATTCAATGTTTCTATATAAGTTGACATATCCAACATCCATGTTAATAGCCTTCAGTGTTCACCCCCTTGCTCCAAACGCAATATGTCGCCTGTCAGGTGCTCTTACTAATTAGATCAGAGTATGGAATGTAAATGGAGGTAAATGGAATCTTCAGTAATTGCAATGGCGAAAGTTGACAGATTGTTACCACTTAAACAGAGCTGCTCCCAAAATATAGACGCAAAGTTATTGCTATAACATCTCAATCTGCTAACTCGTAATTTTAAATCCAGCGCTGGACAACTGAAGGTGGCTGTGATATGGACCTACGGCAATGCCAAGGACCATTTCAGAAAGTGGATAGATGCCAACTATAAGGGTTGTGAGCAGAAAGCTAATAAATAAATATTGTGTTATAATTAATATTGTAAAATATTTTTAAAATCGTTATAATTAAAATAAAATAAAAATATGAATTCTGGTAATAAAGTTTGATAGTTGCCAAGCCATATAAAACTAGGTTCTCTAAGTTTCTTGCTCATAAAAATTAACACCTCTGACTTGAAGTCTACGAGTCTCGTATAAAGACGGGCCACTAATCTTCACGGTTTCAGTAATGTACTCGTATGTATGTACATGCTGACTAAAAGAAGGCACTATGAGAACAAATTAAAATATAGTCTGGTGCCTGCTGCCTCGGCGCACGAGATTTCATAAATCTAAGACGCCGTCGTTCCAGCACAGATATTGTTGTTGATATTAATTTTGGCCATGTTTTAATATCTTTTCTGTGGGAAGGCTTACTTATAAGCCTACTTAGAAATATTATAAAGTAAAATGAGCACTTCTAGATGCGTAACGTAGACGTAGGTACCTAAATATTATATTAAAATTTTCGAAGGAATATTTTCTTGTGGTGTCTTAAATGTCGCGTACATCATTTTTATTATTAATTTTGCTTTATTCAACATGTTTCATATTTTTTCTTTATCTATTGTATATAATTTTCAACTTATATGAGTAAATTGAATTGAAATCATGACGCATAAGGTATTAACGAAATATTACATCGAAATAGCATGTTCGTTAAAGCAGTTACAAAAAGGGACCGATATTACCTTGAAATAAGTCTTTTTTATAAACATATTCGTGAATATAAATTAATATTTTATCTATTTGAATACATTGAAATTTTTATTTGATTACATTTACATAATATGAACATTTTAGAAACACGAAATTAAATAAATGTTATCGCAGTTAATCACACCGAACAAATATATAAGATAATATAATATAACATAATCATTAAGTTGACCAACAAGGTATAAAAATATTTTAACAAAGTAAAGAGTAGTTGTAGCTGTAATTATAAATTAATTTATAATCCTGTGCTTTAATCATAATTCCATAATTTATCAGCATGAATAGTAAATGAGTTACAAGTTAGTATAAAAAAGAAATTAGAAAAACATTACAAGGAAGCTTAATAAGGGACGATAATACGATCTACGGCCTTAATTAAGGATTACTTATTATTAATAATATCCACATTAAGCGTTAAAGAAATGGCAAATCAGTTATAAAAGAGATTAGGAAAATTATAATTAAAAGAAGACTAATAAGGCTACGAAAATACGATCGGCTGACTACATTTAAGTGTTATCATTACAAATAATAAGAAATGTATGAATTCAAAGTCAATACCAAATACCATAAATTCTGGATTTGTATAATAGAATTAATTCAGCGCAACTCAAGCTAGAGCTCACCCCGCTGGAATTGGAAATTTACACTTTAACCAATAGACAACTCACAGCGTTTATTAACTAGCTACCTCTTAGTTGTGGCACCGGATCTGGCGATAAATCACGGAGTTGTCTGCAATCTCACAAGTAGCTGTGTCGGATTGAAAATTACCGCGAAAAGTTTGAATAATTTTCATATCCATTAATTCGCGTCCGTCGTACAAATATTCTGGATCGTGGCCCAGAGCAAAGCATTCATCTTGCTGCTATAACTGACAACGACAAGTGTATACTTGCAGACCAAGGAGATCGCCTCATCTATCTTTGGATACGGCTGTTTTATTTAGTGTAAGTAGTGATTTAGGTACTTTTTTTATATTACCCGAGCTTCATGTTTCCTTCCAGTAGTGTTTCTTTCAGCCAGTTTCTTTCAGATGACACCGTTAAGGTGATGGCTCACTGATATTCTCTTCTTTCTACCATTATTCTCGTCTTTTCAATGCTGTCTCAGCCCTCAAAGTGAAGCTGCAGAATTTCTGTCTTCTAAGCTATAATCCGACATTTTCTTGTCAAACATTAATAAATATAACATAGACATCGAACCAGGTTTTACCCTAGATTTGACCCCAGTTACAATAAGTTCACTATTGATTATACAACTTTGCCTAATCCATAGAATATTTGGGACTCGGTAAACAATAAAAATAAAAAATATTGTGGTATTTCAAACCATATATTTTTTACTAGCTTTTGCCCGCGACTTCGTCCGCGTGGAATAGTGACTTCCGGCAGATTTTTGGTTTTTCCCACATAGTTCCCGTTCTTGCGGGATTTTCGGAATTTGAATAAAGATTAATATTACTATGTTGATACAACTTAAACAAATTATTTCGACCAATTTGGTACCATAAAAACGGTCATTGTGACTAAACCTTAAAAGATAGACATATGCCGTCGCGGACTTTTTTTTAGATCATGTATAGAGGAATAATTCTTTCATACATATTTTTTGTGTATCTTGAACCGTTTTCGCAGCGCACGCAAAGAAAGCCTTCAAAAATGAATAATTTTCCCCGTTTTTTACACATTTACCGCTCTGTCTTTGCTCCTATTGGTCATAGCGTAATGTTATTTAGCCTATAGCCTTCCTCGATAAATGGACTATCCAACAAAAAAAGAATTATTCAAATCGCACCAGTAGTTTCGGAGATTAGCGCGTTCAAACAAACAAACAAACAAACTCTTCAGCTTTATTATATTAGTATAGATAAAACAGTGGTGGAACATCCTAAAATTTAGGCGTTTTTTCAAGTGTATTACAGTTCAATTTCATTGCAGTTAATTGAATATCGGAATAAATTGAGTTCATATAGGAATATAGGAATGATTGAGGAATAAATTAACTCATTTCGAAATGTTCCATTTCTGTTTCCGAATGATGATGTATCCAAATGCTCCTTTTATTTGTATAATAGAATAAGGAAAATTAATAACACATTACTTGTGATCTCTATATTGCAAAAATAAATATTTGTATGCACATTGTATGGCAGGCGCAAAAAGTGACGTCACGGCATATATTGAATTCGTCTGTAGTACCGACAATCGTCCATTTCTTCTTTTTATTTAGATCAATGTTAGGGAAGCGGTATATTAAGGACAATAGGGTTTAAGCTGAGAAGATTATATTGGATTTATTAGGATTTTATATAAGGAACATCATAATTTCTAATAATACTTTTATATATATATATACTAGCTTTCTGCCCGCGGCTTCGCCCGCGTGGATTTCGGGATTGGGTGTATAGAGGGTTAAGGGTCATAGCTTTTGCCCACGGCTACATATACGCGGAAGTCGGTTTATGGTGCGAAGATTTTATCGCGCTTCCCGTGGGACTATCCGTTTTTCCGAGATAAAAAATGCCGCAAAACTCCTCAAGAATCACTCTATCTATTGATGAAAACCGCATAAAAATCTGTGCAGTAGTTTTTGAGCGAAGCCTTTATTGCGCATCCCGTGGGATCTGTCGATTTTTCCGGGATAAAAAGTAGCCTATGTTACTCGGGGAGAATGTAGCTTTCCAAAGGTGAAAGAATTTTTGAAATCGGTCCAGTAGTTTAAGCGTGAAGAGGTAACAAACAAACAAACAAACAAACAAATAAACAAACAAACACACTTTCGCATTTATAATATTAGTTGGGATATACCCACCGTGTGGGCATCTATACGGTACCAACGCTGCGTTTCCCTGTATATTATTGAAAGTAACTTAGTTATTTTGATCAAATTAATGATTTTAAGACTGCTAAAGAAGGAGGCATCATTTAATAGCAAACTACAAGGGAAATTATGATTTAGATCAGTGGTTATCAAACTTTTTTGTGTCGTAGACCGTTTGTAATGTTTTCCGATTGTGGGTAGACCCCCTACTTACCTGATATTGAATGTTTACATCCTACAAGTTACTGATAGACAGGAATGGAAGAAAAAGATTTACTGCGCCGACCCCAGATAATGGGAAATGGGCAAGAGGATGATGATCCTATAAGTTACAAAGTTTTGTTAAACATTATAATAACTTTTTTACTTCATAGGTATTTTTATAAATAATGTATATATATTTATATTAGAAGAATAATAAATAGATACTATCAGTGTTTATTTCGTGGACCCCCATTTACATTTCATGGGCCCCCAATTTATTTTTTCGCTAACGTAAACCCCTTGCAGGTTATCATAGACCCCTAGGGGTCGATAAAGACCACTTTGGGAATCACTGATTTGGATGGTTACATACACACATAAAGGTGGATTTAAATGACCAAAATTAGCCAGAATATGCAGCATGAAAAAATACATCGTAGTTTTAACACGTGACAGCAAACTTTTTCCGATACGTGAGTATAGTCGGATTAAGCATATTACTTCAAAAGTCAAAGGACTTTGGTCAGATCTAAAAAGGCATTAACATATGTAATCTAAGGCAAGCACAGCACAGACTAATAACTGTGTGAACTTGATAATATCCAATGCTGGCTTTTTAATATGAAACAATATTATATTGTTAGGATAATATCCTTACCACAGCCCACGTAATACGCTAGAGAGGATAAATGTTCACTATTGGATCTTTACCATTGCCGACACGTCATAGCTTAGTGGTGCCGACAACCAAATTGACTAAACCACAAATCCCTTTTTATAAATATTTTGTGTGATGTGATATATATTATAGCCCACAGCAAAAGCCGGCCTGACACATTTAAGCTGACAAATCGCACTAATAATACAATAGTGTATCAAGTCAAAATCGAACATTTTCAGAATCAACAAAAAACTTATTACTCTTTATTCTGTTTTTGCACTAATCGAACGACGGTCTTGATCACGCGTGAGGAATCAAATTTTGCGTGTGTTTATAGTATTATGTCAAGTACGACGTTTTGAGTTGATACACTATTGTATTATTAGTGCGATATATTGTTCGAATTAGTAGCTCTACTCGAAAACAGTCGGCGTACTAGCTTATCCAATCAAATCTGTCCATTCCCGCATCCCTGTCGCGAACATCTATAAATCGGGCTACGACGGAGTAAGACATCCAATTTTCTCTAAAGCTAGAGTCCACTGAAGATCTTTGTCTTGATGAATAGAACGCCTCAGAAACAAATCTCCTTTCTGAGTTATTCCGCCCTCGGACTCGGAGATGACCCTTTATTAAGCTAATGGCGTTCTTTAATATCGCCGCGTCGTAATTAACACTCGAGAACGTCACGATATTGTGCGGTAATTATAAGTAAACTAAACGTTGGAACCTCTTTTTAATGCGTCATGACATATTTATTGCTTATTTAAACAGAGCGAGTCTACAGAGTCTTGGAACAGTCCAAGACCATAAAGGTTATTTGCTTGGATACCGTCATTTTACCTGCTACTGAAAATAAAAACAAAATAAAGCTGTATAAGATAAACTTCATAAAGGTACAACAATGTTTTAAAGACAGAGCTTTATCTCATCTCAAGATAAACGACGAGAAGACTAAGGTAGAAGATGCAAATAAACTTCTTCTGGAATCTAGAACAATTGAGAAATTGGCTAACCGTATTACGTTTATGTCAAAACCTTTCAGAATACATTGTGGTTGTTGTGGGTTCAGATTTGTTTCGAATCGCAATTGAATCTGATATTAGGTAATTATAACGAAATACAAATGTGTTGAAGTTGTAGTACAATGGAAAAAATATAGGCTTCTAACCATTTTTTTGAGTAAGTACTTCTACAATAATTTGAACAGTATGTTTTATAAAGAATTAAGGTCGAACGAAATTGCCTCTATTGTCAACATTGATTACACTCTGTATTAGTATTGTTATGAGTACGTATAAAAGATTAACTGTATACGAGTATATTAGTTGAAGATAGCTCCATGACATTATTAAGGTCATAGATAATATAATACTTAAGGTTGATTACTGAGCTAGTTTGTCCGCATTATAAAAAAAAGCTTTTCCATGCAAAAAAAGCGTTTAATATGGAGATTTTTATAAGAGCTACTCCAAATTTCATTTAATTAATAACAAACGTTGACAAGCCCTTGTGATTGAGGTTGCCCTTACAGACACACTGGTGCCCTAACCAGTAAGTTGTGGGTCCGTTTCTATTCATAATATATCAGTTTCAGAGCTAACAAATCATACTAATGTCCTCAAATTTAATTAAATTAAAATGTGAGTAACGTATTTTGATTTAGTTTAGATTTGGGCTAAGTATTAATAAGGGTACCAAGCCAATAAATAAACAACTATTAATGATTTATATAATACTTTGGAATAACCTAAAAATGTCCTAGCAGATAATAGTGGTTTAATTAGTGATAATAGCATTAAATAAAATAATTTTCCACAGGAACTTACTAAATTTCAGGTCCTTTTTTTCCCATGGCAGCAGGTAGAAGGGATGCGCTACTTTTGTCGTCGACTTAATAACCTCTTGGTAGTTGACGATCTTATACTGGATTACCACCAACAACCGGTCTACGGCGGGCATCCACACTAAACACTGCCTAATGCCTTTAACCTGGCAGAACGCCAGAGGCCCTATCGGCTCTAACTGATAGTGCTCGCCTTCTCAGGGAAGAAGTCAAAAATTTTAGGCCGGAATACCGGGGTTTTTAAAGTTCCAAGTAGCGCTAACCCTAAGGCAAATCCTTAGCCCTGCTCAACTAGTGCTAAATGTGTATTGCGCGCTAAAGATCACGCAGTCATAAACAATTTTTCATCATTCTGAACCATACGGACATTCGCAGTACGCGCATCTATGTGCGTATGAACCTATTTTCGTTCAAATAGACAATTGACTTTCTGCATGTGTATTTTTTTCCGTAAATAGATAATGCTTTATACTACATTCAGTTATATAGCTTTAGTATATATCTGCTCACATGGATAGAAATACAAATATACTATGAAAAATTACTATGTTAGCAAGAACTATTTATTAAATAAAATATTCGCATACCTGTTTATCAGCACAATTTCTGTTAATACAACAGAAGTAGATAGAGGTAGGAGATTTAAGACTCGATTTAACACATATCTTCTAGACAGCTTATTTTAATATTTATATGGTAGTAATGACTTAGTATGTGTTTATACTATAAACATATAATATCTGTATAGTCTGAAGGGCACCCTGAAGGTGATTGCTGCTTAGACCAGACTGCTCTAGACAAAGAGACTGTGATCGATATAAGGTTAGGTAACGATTACGTCTAACACTAACATAGAATAAGCTTTCTTGCAACTAACAGCAGTTTATGGATCTGATTGTCTTGAATAATAATTGCTTTGATTTGATTCGATTAGATTTATTCGATTCCGCAGACAAACTAAACTACTAACAATTTTGTGAGACATAGTTTTAGCTCACAACTTTTACTCTCGTGTTGTAGACCAATCAGCACTGAGCAACTGACCAAGCAGCCAACTTAGATGATGGGACTAATCGCCGTAACCTATTTAGGGTAGCATCGTGCCTCTCGGTGGGGACATTATTTTGTAAACAAAATAAATGATTAAAAATCTATAACTACATACTTATAACATTATATACTCAATAATATAATTTAAATATGTTATAGTTATTTTGTGTTATTTTATAGAAGTACTTTAAGAAACCTTCTTTGTTTATTTTGGATGATGATTTAATTTTATCTTCGAGAAATAAAATGTTTTTTTTTTATATACAAAGTTTAATCAGAATTAAAATCATTGTACCGATTAATAAGTCAAAATCTGTTTATTTTATTATCTTAAGTGAAACAGGAATAACTAGAAAACTAAACACTAGCAGAGATTCAAGTGGGTCATTGAGAACATACTAAAACTATTACGAAACAAAAGAAAGGTGACCCAGACTTTTAGGTGATAATTTACAAGTCCCTGGAAGTGACAGGGTGCTGAGAAATATCCGAGCCTCCAAAGTGTTCGCAAAGAATAATGATGTTAGGATTAAACCCGGTTTATCGGAAGCAAAAAGGATCATAATAATTAATTTTGTTGGAACAGGACGCCGTGCGTAATCAAGCTTTGGCCTTAGAGATTTTTCGAGGGCTCGTTTTGCTTTTTAACTGCTCCGTCATTCTTATACTTTGAGTAGACAGATAATATGTGCATCTCTATTTTGTATCGGGAAAATGATATAATAATACGCAAATATTTCAATGTATCATAATCATAAATAGTTCACATGTTTGGATCAATAGACTCGTTTCTATCTTAACTAGTATTGTAGTAGCTAGTATTGGCGTTTGATCGCTTTCACATACACCTCTGCCATTCTTCGCAAGTGGATGCATATATATATATAACTCATGACATTTTTCTTAACGGAAGAATGCCAGATAAACATAGATATGAAATTTAAACAAAAAAAAATCATTAGTCAAACGCTAACCTCCTGAACAGAAAGGCAAAACCGATATAGTACAAGGGGTATCTAATAACACATATAATTCTGGGATAGGTCTATGTCCAACTGTGAGTGTTTCTCTGCTAAAATGGTGATTAATATTTTGTGAAACCTTTTCCTCTGTATTCCCATTTGATGCATGCTGCTTATCAACTGGTGTGACAGAGGTTCCGCCTTCACACATTGAGTCAGTTGTCAATGAATTTAATGTCGTTTTATGGTTTGTATTTAAATCATCTTTCTAATTTAAAATGATTTGGAATTGGTATATCCATTGTATGTATGTAATAGGGGCACTGCTATTATGCGATTTATTCAAATGAGAGTTGAGCCTTGAAAGGGTTCCATATGATGGCTACATTCTCTATCGAGCTTTTCGAATCTAATTCTTATTTATTCGTGGTAGCTAAAAATAGTTTTACATATGACTGGGACTCTTATATTCTTTATTTGCGTACAAAAAACAAAATATTATTTTAATCACTTGAAGCTTCGTTTATATTAGACGAAAATTATTTATTTTGGCAATAACGTAGTTTCACACTATTTACATTTTCAATCCAAGAACCAAATGATTGTATTTTATTGTAGTATTGTAATTGACTAAAGGTGCTATCAAGCTATTTAAGATTTTTGATATATTGTGTAATTTATTCGTAAGTAGAAATCATTTAAATATTATCTTTCCTGACACGCTCGTTGACGTCAGCTGTTCTTCGTTTCTGCTGATTTTATATGGTACGAGTATTCACCCCTGAGGTCCCCGAAATGCCTTTAGAGAATATTCATCAATGTTGGTTCCCTTTGGTGTTTAAGGCTCTTTTCCATGGTCGCTGCTCTCAAATAGCCTTAAATTTGTTATTGTATTAAAACTTAAAAAAAAATGTGGGTAAGTCGAACAGGTAAATAATTTATATAAGGATAATGTTAATGTCAATGCCCTATGTATTTAAATAAACATATTCTATTCTATTCTATCCAGTAGGTAATTTAAAACATCGGCTGACACTGATAAACTGACTGACTTATGACAACAAAGTGACCTTATAATAGTATCATTTTGAAGTTTCGACGTACTAAATGCAAATTGTAATGTGAGATTTGGATACGCTTTAATAATGTTATTTTTGCTGATTTGGTTGTGACTTTGCGTATTTATTTTCGATATAAATGTATTTTTTTTTGTCATAATTCTTTTGTTTACTTTCTTAATATTATTAAGTAAAAATATCTTTCTCTGTTATGTACCCGTTATAACACTGAAATATTCACTGTTTACTTGCTATTTATTTATCTTTACTACACTTGATATACCGAATAAGTGTTCCGGAAGTGACGTATAGTACCAAAGGGCAATGGAGAACATCCATCACGACGCGCCCAAAGGACAGTGTTAGCAAACTTGGCGCGAAAATTGGGTACAAGAATTATGGAGGACAACGGAATGCGAACGTTAACTTAGCGCGTGGATCTCTGAAAATTGTAATAAGTATGCGAAAATGGAATTGCTTACAAAACAGTGAATAAACGTGCGGCTACAGTAAAAACGCGAAATGAATTTAGTATCTGGCATCACCACCGTTAGAGCTACATGACAGCGCAGAAAGAGCTTGTCGGATGTACAATGGCGTATGAAATTCACCACGAAAATGCACTATGAGCACCTTTAAAAGTTAAAAGCTTTTGTCGAAAAAATGCATGGGCGAAATAAAAAGTGTGTAGGATATTCTAAAAGCGTGCGCTGCGGAAGCGAGGTTGGCGAACAGTTGTCCCGTCCCACGGGACTCTTGAATATTTTTAGGATGGACGATTTTTGAGTTCAGAGATCGGCTAGCTCACTAATGGTCCTTCGTGTTTGCCAATGTTGGTTCGAACGTGAGAAACATTGGAATTGAAGGTTTTCAAGTTGTGTTGCCAGGTTATTATTTTTGATATCAAGTTGCTTGTCTTTTTTAGCTTCTACTGTTTTACAAATACTTGAACAAGTTAGTTTTCTTTTGATATTGAAATAGGTAGCAGACACATTTGCAATAGAACAGTATTTCTGTGTAAGCTGAAGCAAACTACAGAAAAACAAAAAAAAAGTTTACGTTGAAAAATATAAATTGAAATTCAGTTATTAGATTCAACTATTATTTCTTTTACTATACAAGTACTGACTATACTTCTTATTTATTCTTATGTATACTTTCGTGTACAAATAAGAAGAATGTTTCAAAAAAATGTAAAATGAAACAGTTTGTTTATATTTGTTATAGTAGCCTTTGCCGAACTCCTGCACACTTATGCATTCGGGTAAATCAACTTTTGAAATATTTTAAATAAGTATCTATTGCAAATTCAATAAATAGCCGACGATTATGATAATCGACGACCTATTGTATGATGTAAAATTTTCCTTACGTTGTATATTTGGAATATGGGAAATAAAAAGAATTTAGCATCGATCTAAATATTTCCGAGTAATTTGTATCGCCACAATTGACTAACAATGTCGATATATCCTTTAGCACAGGAATGTCGGATAAATGTACTTATGAGATTCAGCAAATAACATTTATGGCGAAGGCGAGACTATAGCGCAACTGACGCTCAACGGCATGTAAAATTTACAAAACCAGCGAACAACTGGACGTGCCTAATGGCGTTTTGAATTCGTCCGGAGGCGACGGCTGGGCAACGTTTCAGGACCGACACCGCACCAATTACACACGGCTTACCGACTCAAATGTCAATCGGCTCCGAGTACAAAACATGAAATAAAAATGTCACGAGTGATTTCCTGCAACAAAGCAGATTTGTTCGGCTGAGATTAAGTTAATCCGCGATTAATCCGGCCGCAGATGCGTGTGATGAGGGTCACCGCTGTGACAGCGCGATAATTGTGATGTTATGATATCGCACATTATGTGGCTCGCTTTAAACAGGAGCACGCGTTGTAGCTAATTTGTCGTTGTTACCTTGTATTGCGTGATATAGAGGAACACTAATCAAAGTTTCAGTAAGTGTTAATTGTGGTTTAGGCCTATTTCACACTAAACTAGTTACTTTCAATAATATACAGGGAGACGCAGCGTTGGTACCGTGTAGATGCCCACACGGTGGGCAAATGATTTGGTAAAGATCGCAAAAACAAGCTAGATGTTGGTCACATCTCTACCAGTGGGTGTATCCGATTGAAATAATGATGATAGAGTAGATAGACATTGCCTGACAACGACAACCACAAATCGTTTAAAATGACAATTCATAGCACATGTATTATGGGATTAGTTACTTCAATCTTATATATATATTGTAACGTTGTAACGTATATTTTAAAAAATTCAATGTTTTTCTAAAAGAGATGTATACTTCTCGTTGTCCAACTGGCGCTCAGTCTGCTATGTGGCTCACAGATATTATTTTATACTGTGGCACCGCATTCCGTTGCCATTAATTTCGCTCCGTCGCCGAATAAGCAGGCGGCCGGTAACGATCAGCAGAATCATTCTAGACACTTACCGAGACCTACGTTACGTTCTTCTCGTGTCAACTTTTAATTTTATAAACGTTCCTTTTAATAGCGATCGTTGCTTATTTACTATCATAAGTTTCATAAAAATTATCTGATATATCAGTAAGTTTTTATAAATATTAGTTTTTATGTGGTAAACCCTACTTATCTAGGTAAGTGTTGAGCGTTTTATAAGATATTGCTTTATCATGTGTTATCGGGTATATTTGCGATCTTTTCTTACCGTTAGTGTTTAATGTAGCTAAAACATTAGATCAGCCATACATTTATTTACTTGTTTTTATATATAATTACACTAATGATATGTATCTTAGCGGATATTATTAATTATTATAATTTAGACTCATCTTTTGTATAATATTTTATGTACCTCCGCTCTGATTGTGATATTATCATACTAGCCACATTCACTAGTAAATTAGTTATTACTCCTCATCCTCACCTGCTTATGTTTCTTCATGCGCAGCTAGTGGTCACAATCATTCGGAGCGAATTGTCTTCATATATAAGACACGGTGAATTATAAAATTCCAGGGTCCAAATTCACGGTTGGCCAACCTTTGTTCTTCAACTACCTGGACGTCCTCCTTTTGGTTTGAAGACCTGGGAACTCCTCGGCCACTCCTCGCATTGTTGGACTTCGTCGCAGGGGAGTAATAGGCATATCTACCTTCCACCAGATATAAAGAAATTGTGACCGGTTTCTTACTCCGACTCGTTTAATAAATTTGTGTGCGTAAGGTAAATTAATCTTTATTTTTAATTGATTCCCTTAACGCCACAATATATATATATATAAACAATCTTACAATCAAAAGCCGAAACATCGTTTCATCATTCGAAGTATATACAGCGAAGTATATGAGCATGAGATTAGGTGTTGGTGCTAACACTGTGACACTAGGTTGTGACGGGGTGACTTGGGTTGTTTCAGAGAAAGGCACCAATAGTCACTTAATATGTATATTTATTAAAGTAGGTATAAATTAAAGGCACACTGAAACAATAAATCACATTACAAAATTAACACAATTACAGCTAATACAAAATACTTTAAATATATTGAGCTACTTACATAAGTGCCTTCGTAACGTTTTTTATTATTACTTATTATTATTACTGTATTATTACTCTGACATTATGTGTATTATTAATATTTATTTGTACATTGGTTCAAATTCATATCATATGCTCAGCAAATAATAGTTCGAGTCATGTCAAAATTGTCAATAAACTCACGCTTGACGTACACCTTTTAAAATGATCAAGGCAGCCAGCCAGGAGGCAAGGAGTAAAATATAGCGCCTTGTTACAACACTATTGGGTGCATGATAGAAGTTGTAAAGTGAAAGTTATACGTAGATATTATATTTTATCATATATTACAGAAAGATCGCACCAAAATGAAAAAAAAATGATAGCAACCATTATTAGATTACATTTGTCGACAGATACGTAGATGATATACAAGAAAAAGTAATTTATTAAGAGATGTGTGAGGTATGACCATGGAATGACGATATAAGATCAACAGCGAAATAGTGTACAGCGAATAGTAATAATATAAACATGCAGTAAGATATAGAAATGACATAGATCGAGAAGAGGATGATTAAATGATTTGGAGACGTATAAGGACGAAAGATTGATTAAAGCAATTAATAAAGAGAATGTAAAAGCGAAAATTGGTAAGGGATCTAGATGAACTTACCTGGAGTAAACAGGAAATATATATTTTTTTTTTTATTCCTTACGGTGGCAGACGAGCAAATGGCCCACCTGATGGTAAGTGGTAACCATCGCTCATGGACATCTGCAGTGCCAGGGGCACAGCTGAGCCGCTGCCTACCTGGAGAGTAATACTCTTTTTAAGCCTCGTTTGAAGTTAGACATATCGTAGCGCTCAGGAAACACCGCAGCAGGGAGCTCATTCCAGAGTTTGCATGTACGCGGAAGGAATGAACGCTGAAACCGAACTGTACTAGACAAGATCGGTTCCAGGTGATATGGATGAACTCTACTGCGGTGGCGGGTGGTGCGATGGTAAAAAGGTGACGAAGGCACCATTGCAAATAGTTCCTCAGAGCACTCTCCGTTAAAGAGCCTATAAAGAACACACAGAGAGCCAAAGTCTCTCCGCTGCTCCAAGGTCTCTGTTGAGGCCGTAATATTGGGATCACCGATGATACGGAAAGCACGCCTTTGCAGGGAGTCAAGAGGGTCGAGTTGATATTTGGGGGCTCCAGCCCAGAGGTGAGAGCAGTACTCCATATGCGGCCGTATTTGAGCTTTATAAAGCATCAGACGCTGACTGGGCGTGAAGTACCGCTTCGCTCTGTTGAGAACACCCAATTTTTTACTCGCCATTTTGGCTTTGTCCTCCAAATGACTCCCGAACTGCACTGTGGCTGAAATTTCCACACCTAGAATCCCAATAGACTCGGACATACGAAGAGCGACTCCTTGAAACTGAGGCACTACGATAAATGGGTCTTTCTTCGCAGTGAACGCGCATACTTGTGTCTTCGTGGGGTTGAACTTGACTAAGTTTTTTGCACCCCATTCCGAGACTCGCCCTAGAGAGTCCTCGACTTCAGATACAAGTTGCAACCGTCTTTCATGTAGCGACATCCGGGGGACGTTCTGGTGGTTGGTATACCGCATATCACCTGTGCTGTCATCCGCATAACAATGTATGTTCTCAATGGACAACATATCGTTGATGTGCAGAATGAACAGTGTTGGGGAGAGCACCGAACCTTGTGGAACGCCAGCATTTATGGGCATGGTTTTCGAGCAGCAGCCATCAACGACGACTTTAATACTCCTACCATCCAGGAAGCTGGCTATCCATTTGCAGAGTCCCTCGGGGATTCCATATGATGGTAGCTTCGCCAGAAGACCTCTATGCCAGACCCTATCAAACGCCTTCGCGATATCTAGTCCAACGGCGAGAGCCTCGCCTTTGCCCTCCAAAGTTTCTGCCCAATGGTGTGTTAGGTAAACTAAAAGATCACCAGCTGAGCGCCCGTGACGGAAGCCGTATTGCCGGTCGCTAATCAGCTGGTGTTCTTCTAGGTACCGTAGAAGGCAGGTGTTGATGACCTTCTCCATAATTTTGGAGAGTAAGGATGTTATCGCGATTGGCCTGTAATTTGACGGGTCGGATCGGTCACCCTTTTTGGGGATTGGGTGGACGTGGGCGATCTTCCACGAAGATGGAACCCTTTTCTGCTGATAAGAAAGACGGTAAAGTCGCGTTAATACGGGGGTCAATTCAGGGGCACACGTCTTTAGCACCACTGCAGGGATGCCATCTGGCCCACTCGACTTGTGTACATTCAGGAGCTTGAGTTCCCGCCTGACCGCACGCTGTGTAATGCGGATTTCCGGCAGTGAACTTTCACACCGAGGGATGGTAGGTGGTGTGGCTCCTTCATCGTCCATATTCGAGTTAGAGGCAAAGAGTTCGACCAAGAGATTGGCCTTCTCTCTTGCGCTGTGGGCAAGACTGTAATCGGCTGCTCGCAGTGGTGGGAGACTGGACTGGCAGAAGTTCTGTTGCGCAGCTTTGGCGAGCGACCAGAAAGCACGGCTCCCACTGGGATAGCTTCCTAATCGCTCGCCAATCCTGGCCACGTGTTCCGCCTTGGCTTCAGCAATTGCTTTCCTGTTGGATCTGGATGCGGCATTGTACTGTCGCTTTTTCTCCGGCAAGTCTGGATCCCGACTTTTTCTGGCGTTGTCCCAGGCGTTGAAAGCAGATTGCTTGCGGTATGCAGTCCTCCTGCAGGCATTGTTATACCAGGGACGACTGCAACCCCCAACAGAAACAGTGGCGCTGGGAATGAATTCTTTCATTCCCATCAACACCGTCTCCGTGACGCAATCTGCGCAAATGTCGGGATCTGCGGATGAAAAGCATAGCCGCTTCCAGGGATAGGATCCGAAGAATTCCCGGAGTCCATCCCAGTCTGCTGACTAATACCGCCAGACTGTACGACTGTTAGTCGTAGATACGCGATGGGGTTGCGCAAGTCCGGCGGAGCTACGAACAAGGCAGCATATATACTGAAGGAAGGCCACGTCAAGAGTACCCGTAACGTATGAGCGTACTCGTATATGAACATTTCAATGGAACTGGGGGTAGCTAGAGAAGTATGTTTAGATTATAACTAGTACAAAACTGTGATCTCTGATTACACGCATAAGAAATAAGAATGAGTATATGAATGTCACGGTTTTTTTATTATTTACAAGTTGATAGTATTTACGATGTGTAAACGTGGCGAAAATCGTTATTATTTACTTGCATAACATCTTTAATATGTTCCCTATACTTGTACAATAAATATGGTGTCAAGATGTTGCTATAAGAAAATTTACTATAAATACTTTTTGTCTACAAGTACTTTTTAAATTGTTTTAAGAAATTTTTACCGAACACCCAACAAAAAAGTATATACTTCAATAAAAGATGTCAGACATTCTCGGAACTTATTTTATCAACGTTCAATGGACAATTTTTAGGTCGGAGCGATGTTAATTAAATTTGTTTTTGAAGGCAATTTGAATTAATTTGTCTTTGAGAGACTATTCTGACCTCGATTCCTTTGATTATTCCATAGAAACTTTTTTGCTTTATTTAATAATTTTCGCCACGTTACGTAACGAAGCATTTTGAAATTTTCTGTGTGTCAATGTCATATATTGCGTTCTATGCGTAATAATATCTTTTTATTTAGTATACTTAGCAATATATATTTCTTTAAGTCGGATGTAAACAGATACTTGTGAGTAATTAACTAAAATGTTTACATAAAATGGTACATGATTGTTTATTAAAGATATAAATTTTGTGCACATTTGAAATGTATTATGGTCACATGCTTAATTTACCCATAATAAAAAAATGTGTAGCGCCTATAGTTTGGGATTATACCTGTCGCCTCATTCTGTGTTTTCACGGATGTTGTATTACCTGATTTGCATCCTACAATTATATTTTTGCGTAAAGTAGTTAAGGTGGGCTGTAGTAGTAAGCCATACATTTATGCATATAAAGTGCACTTTTACAATAAAAAATTGACTGAAGCTAAATGATGGTTATTTCAAAGGTTCTGAGCAAAAGTTATTCCCCACAAATTCGTGCCGGCATAGCATTTGAGAAAAACTCATAATTCATATACCAAAGATCACGGCGTTGCAAAAGAAGTTCAATAAAATATTTATGGAAATGAATACTGTCTTTTTTCGCACACACACACAAGCGCTTATGTTTATTTCATTATAATATATAGTTTAAGTCATTGTCAATGTACTATGCTGTGTTTTTATGTTGTATTTTATAAACGAGTATTGTGTGTCTATTTTTATGTTTTATGTTGTGTTTTATATATTGTGTTACTGCTTTTGTTTAATGTCATGTCTTTGTTATTCTCGTTTGCTTTGTATGTGTGTGTTCTGTGGCAGTGAAATAAAGTAATTATTATTAATACCCTAATAACACTTTCAACTTTTCCTTTTCAAACCTTTACGTGGATTCACACACAGAAATGTGTTATAATATATGATCATAATTATTCCTATAAATAAATTGAAATAAGTGTATATTAAAGGAATTGAAATTTAAAATTAATCCTACATGCCTGTGGAAATCGAAATTCATTGCAGATTTAAATGGGACCCAGAATCCCGAATAATTACCATCGAGAGGAGTGTGAATTTGCATAGTTTCTGACGATGGTACAAACTTTGGTATAAGAGGCATCTACATTAAGCTAGGTTCACAAGAGGTGAAAGGTTTACCAATATTGCATAGATTTTATCAGGATACATGTAGGGAGTTTTAATATCTCGCGGTAATAGAGCCTGAAAAGATTTTATCTAACAATTAAGTAACATTAGTGAAGTTATTACAACATTAGTACTGAGATTGTAAAGGATTGCACTAAGCTAATATGCGTGTTTCTAAGAAGAGGCTGGAGCTTCGAGAATTGTTATTTCAGCAACTTAAAGGGATCCAGTATATTTTTTTTTTGTTAGGGTATAGTAAAGTTGTTATTCGGCAACGCCCAAGTGATCTAACATTAGGCAGACCAACAGGCGTACTGTTGTAACTTTAAATGATCAACACAGATGTTGTGACATATGTATTCTTGAGTACCAAAACTAG
This sequence comes from Scirpophaga incertulas, assembly GCA_036419045.1. NCBI lineage: Eukaryota > Metazoa > Arthropoda > Insecta > Lepidoptera > Crambidae > Scirpophaga > Scirpophaga incertulas. Next base: position 9,123,346 of record CM071637.1, on the reverse strand, counting down.
CACAAAATTGAATTCGTATGGGTCAGGTTTTGATATAATTTACCCAGATACAAAGCAAAGTACATACGGTTCTAATTTAGGCTAGTGTTACAATTATTCATTGATTTCGATTGCTTTTAAAAGTATATATACATGTATATATAGGTTGATTTAGATGTATTAGATTGTAGGAAAAGTTCGTCGAAAAAGAATACCAAGATTCTTTTCTTTTCTGGAACAATCTCAACATTCCAAATGTATACAGTCACATTCCAGAACTCACTCGGTGCTTTCATACGAGGCTTATATACCTCAGGTGAAAAAAAAAGAGGTATCAGCGACCTTTCTAATATATGGATGGAGCACTGTCATTGGTTCTGACGGCGATTATATTGTAAATTAGAACTAAACTTTAATAAAGAAAAATAATACAAAACATTTTTGTTCCTAATTTTTCGACGAAATTTTCCTAGAACCTAATATTTGCTAATCAAGATATTCTTTTTTTATTTAAGTCGTTATGTCCTAAGTCTTAAGCTACTATCTTATGTGCTTAGGCCTCAAACTCGATTACCATCGATGTAGGTCGCGAGGGAACGGCTTAGAAGTTGCCTAAGTCCTAGAACTAGGCCACGCCAAAGGTTGGAACTTCAAGAACAGCTTGCTGCGAATGTTATTGCAGAGTAGCTAATACGCTATACCGTATTCGTATAAGTTTATTAGGGTCATAGTGCTAAGAAAATATTGTCCGAAAGAAACATACCAATTCACGTCAACAGTTCTATATTGAAATAAATTTTAAGATTTAGGTAGAAGTAGAATAAGTTTACTTATATTTACATCGAGAATTAATTACACTAAGTAATTAATTCTCGGTGTAAGCTAGAATATAAATATGTAGTTTTACATATTTATATATAGAGCTCGTGCTCGCGACTTCGTCTGCGCAGTATGATTATTTCGAGTAGCTTATATGTATTAGCGTGACGTATATCTTTATTAATTGTAGTCTAATTGTTATTCTGATATATAAACTACTAGCGGCCCGTCCCGGCTTCGCGACATTACTCTTCGCAGCGTATGCGATGAAAGACATTTTATGGCAAATTTTTTACACCTTCAGTTGGTATAAGAATTTCGAAAGATTTCCATAGTAATCTAGTACTAAATATAGCCTATGTTACTCAGTGATAATGTAGCTTTCTAATGAAAAAAGAGTTATTAAAATCGGTCCAGTACTTTTTGGGTATATTCGTTACATACAAAAATACAAATCTTTCCTCTTTATAATATTAGTGTAGATATCATTGTACAGTTTTATTAAAATCCATTCAGAAGCTTTCACATGAAAGAGTAACAAATATAATCCGTATTGGCTTTCGCGTTTTCGCTTTAATGTTAAGTTGGCGAACTGAGACACTTGTATATTGCAATGATATAACCTGCTGTCGTGTGTTTTGGTGACTTTACTCATCATATGTAGAATAATGTCGACGTTATTTCGCTGCGGTTAATTAGTACTTCACGGTGTCATCCTTGAAACAGGAATGCAGTGAAGCAAACACCGCTGGGTATGTAACGGATATCCTTCTCAAAACAAGCTCTCTCATCTCTGTGTCACGTATATTGGTAGCAGAGAAAACTACTTTGATAGCTGTTAGACACTTCTTATGGAAGACCAGATAATCTAAATTAGACAAACGAAACCTTGTAAGATATGAAATTAAAAATGTAGTGAAAAAAATAAATAAAAGAAAGAGTGATATTTGTGAATCTTTTGTACGTTTTCATCATATTTGTTCTTTCAAACTTGAAAATATATTTTGAAATTTTGTTTATATGCTACTAGCTTTCTGCCCGCGGCTTCGCCTGCGTGGATTTCGGGATTGGGTCTATAGAGGTTAAGGGTCATAGCTTTTGCCCACGGCTACATATGCGTGGAAGTCGGTTTATGGCGCGAAGGTTTATCGCCCTTCCCTTGGGACTATCCGTTTTTCCGAGATAAAAAATACGGCAAAACCTTGCTCAAGAATCATTCTATCTAATGATAAAAACCGCATGAAAATCTGTGCAGTAGTTTTTGAGCGAAGCCTTTATTACGCATCCCGTGGGATCTGTCGATTTTTCCGGGATAAAAAGTAGCCTATGTTACTCGGGAATAATGTAGCTTTCCAAAGGTGAAAGAATTTTTGAAATCGGTCCAGTAGTTTCGGAGCCTATTCATTACAAACAAACAAACAAACAAATCTTTCCTCTTTATAATATTAGTATAGATTATGACTAGCTTTAATTTTTTTTTGTCATGTGCAATACTGTTGTATGTTTTTATATTGGAATATCTTAACTAGAATCAAAAATTCTTACTAATATTATAAATCGGAAAGTGAGTTTGTTGGTTTGTTCCGCTTTCACACCGTAACTACTGAACCGATTGCTTTGAAATTTTGCAGACGTAAAGATAAAAGTCCGGATTAAATAATAAGGTACTTTTTATCCCGGAAAAATCTACAGATCCCACGGGATGCGCAATAAAGGCTTCGCTCAAAAACTACTGCATATATGTTCATGCGGTTTTCATCAATAGATAGAGTGATTCTTGAGCAAGGTTTTGCGGTATTTTTTATCTCGGAAAAACGGATAGTCCCACGGGAAGCGCGATAAAACTTTCGCGCTATAAACCGACTTCCGCGCATATGTAGTCGTGGGCAAAAGCTATGAACCTTGACCCTCTATAGACCCAATCCCGAAATCCACGCGGGCGAAGCCGCGGGCAGAAAGCTAGTAATATATATTTTAACAAAGTGAAAAATGACGATCGTCTAAATTTTTAATACAGTTTTTGCGATTTGTCTATGACAGCTTATATACGTTCTCGTTGAGAGGCTTGAGTTTACCCTAAATAAGTTAGGGGGCTTTGTTTTTTGTCAAATAAGCTGTGATATACGGATTGTATTTATCTGATATGTCAATCTAGTACATTGTCAGTTTTGTATTTGATTGAAAACATAAGCTTAAGGCCACGCTTCTTTTATAAATTGAAATGTTACTGTGTAGAAAAAAGCTTTCATCCTCAATAAAATGTCATTCTACAGACATGAATGAGAGTCAGATGTATCTTAAAATAACAAAACCGCGAAGACAACAGCTGTAGTCAAAGAGAGGCCGCAATAATTTCGCCCCTAAAAATGTACGAGCAGAACGCTCGCTTAGTTGAATTATTCAAAAATTCACATCCGACAGCAAGGAAAACGAGTAAAGTAAACGCAGCCGTTGCGTCCGACGAAAAAAACGTAGTGGACCTCAGACTGTAAGCACAACACCCACTCATTTATGCTGTTTCAGTGTATTTTGTACCATGGCTGCGAGTTAAAGCATTATTTATAAAAGGTGAGGGAAAATATTATGACAGTTAACAAATTGGAAAATCGGTGTCGTTTCCTATTGTAATGTAAGACGCACGTATTTTTGATCTCTTATAGCGTGTAACGGTTCCATATAGTTGGAATGTTCTCGAATGTTCCTTAATCTTGCAATTATTTAATTCTGACTATTATTAATACAAATCTGCCCATCTTTGTTATTCATTAGAGTTTTGTATCTAAATACAAAACTATCCTACTATCCTAGGATAAACTTTGGATACTAGTTCGCAGTACTGCCGAACGGAGGTGATCTATTAACAACAAAGGCCAACACAATTTTGTTGATTCAAGACTCTTTGATGTTGAGTAAATGAGTACTATGAATAACGTTAGTTATTCTGAACTACTAAATTCTATTGAATAAACTAAAAAAAAAACAAATATCTTTAAAGCTTACCAACAAAGTTGCCCTCCATCATGTTTTAAAAGTTTTAGCCACTCTAAAAGCCTTCATTTGGAAATAAATTAAAAAGAAACAAACATTCTTAAAAGTAGAACAAACATATTTACGCCTCGAAAGGAGCTTATTTACATTCTAAATTTACTATTTCAGTATGCCTGTAAAATTTTCTAACAAAAGAAGCTGTTCTTCTGCGTTTCTCTTAAATTCGCAAATAAAATACTTTTTGTAAGTTTTATTTTTGTAGCTCAGACTTTCGAAACTAAACTATTCTAGGCTTTAGCCTAGAATAATAATGGTTTAGTTTACAGAGTACAAAATTCTTTTCATTTGATTTTGTTTTTTTACTGGATTTTAAGAGTTGTCAGTTCGTGCTCACGGCCGATGCAAATAGCTTCAAACAAATTTTTGTACATTATGAACTTTAAATGTGTGTTAAGAACTTCGTTTTATGTTTTCATGAACTTAGTATTAAAATTTCCAAAATAGGGACTATGACACAACCAATGGATAACGTAATTTTTGTCAGTTGAAAGACTCAATGGGAATTGTCTATCTATTTTCTATGGAAATACATGACGGTAATTTAACGGAAATGATGAATAAAATATTAAATAAGTATTTATTTACAAAAATGAATTTGTAAAGGACTTAGGACACGTAGCTCTTTGTTAATATTGTTATCTTGCTTAAGAATTGTTTTGTTTGTTCTTTTAAGTTTATATATTTTATAATAATGTAATAATGATGTTTGTTTATCTAATGAGCTCATGTATTGTCCGTCGTTAATTAATAAGTTACTTACTAAGAATCTCTGTATTAGCTAATATGTAATTTGGTAACGAATGTAAACATCGAGGGTCGTGGAATTGTCATCCCTAATGAACTAGAGGGACTATATATAATCACCACTTCTCTCTATAATCAGTACATCAGTAGATTAGCTGCTCGAGCTACTCAGTAGTTCATCGGTCTCCGGACGGTCTAACAGTATCAACTCTGTGTCTAATAGTCTATAAGTTGACAAGTAAATTCAGTTCGTAACAAATATTCGCGTGTCTCATTCATAAGCCCCACTCACCAACTACAACGCCACCGCTCGGGCCATTAAAAAAATGGTGTCAGAAGTGTGGGATATTGATTGAGACCAATACCGGTTGAAGTATTCGCGTCGGTTCAGCCACCGCGGAAAATAAGAAATTCGCCAAGATTGAAATTCAAAATAAGCGTGCTAAGATTTTCATCGGAGTCAGCAACCATCAGCAAGCAACGAGACGTATACTCGGCGGATTGGTAAGCCCAGCCGTTTACGCCGTTTCCTGTTTATCGTGTCAATTGAAAAATATCAACTAGACTTCTGGTTATACTGTGAGTACGCCGATCCTTTACTCAAAATTTACTCAAAACATCGAAATAAAGGATTCTTATTTCCTGACAAGCCGTCATCAATCAAGTAAAAGTGAATAATAAAGTGAAAACGTGAAAAATAAAAATAGGAAAGATGACTTTTATATTAACTTATTTAAATTGACTGTCATAAATTATAAAAATGTTTTCGACAAATGTTAAGCCGGAACCTTCTTTAAGTACTCGCTATATTTCATTAGAAATGACAGAAAGGATGTTAACCAAATTTGATAGCAATAAGGCACGTAAACACGAATTTTTAGACAATTGTGATACAGTCAATAATTTAATAAACCCTGAATTAAAATAAATTTTATTACAAATTATCGTAACAAAAATAACCGACAATGCTAGATCGATGATACGAAATCGTGATTTTAAAATTTGGGATGGTGAAAAAAAATATCTTTTAGATACGTATACCGAGAAACGAACAATTGGAGACCTATTTTTGAATTACGAATGCGGCTTCGAAATCACCGATGTGACTAATAACCACTGATTTTCAATAATTCTTATTTTTGAATATCACTGATGCGACTACCTTAGTCACAGGTGTGATTTCATTACGAGTGCCCACACCCACTCGTAATCAAGTCATACTTGTGGAAATGTTATCTGTGTTTTGTTTGATTTTTCAGTCTATATATACACTATATATATATAATATTATGTATATGTATATATAATAACCATAATGGTTAAGCCGGTAATAACCGGCAGCGGCTACATTCTGCGTGGAACCGAACTCTTACATTTATGTGTGTACTTTATCTATGTTGGCAGCTCTGCGATCGACTTTCAAAAATTGGATGTTTAGGAATCCGTGACCTCAAAGTCACCGCTGACTATTTAGTCAGCGGTGATTTCGAAATCGCATTCGTAATTCAAAAATAGGTCTCCTGGTCAATGTATAGGGCGACGATCAGTATTAGGACGGGACTTGAAGAAATTAAAAGTGGTTGCCGTTGTTTATGCGTGTTGACAATTTGACAATTATAACTTCAAGACACTGCGGGAGCAACCGAGGATACTGAGCGATCAGTTTGATTGAGCAATGAATGGGAACTCACGTCTTCGATCTTACATTTCTATTAACAGTAACTACTCGGTTGCTGATTAACTACAATTATCTTTGTTTAGTGTCCGAACATCCTTAATAATAGTTATCTAGAAATGGAAGTTTTGGTTTGGTATATTACAACAATGCAAATTTTGTGGTAGTCTTGGCACATTACAATAATGAAAATTTTGTAATCCTTTCTTCTTTAAGAAAGACAATCTTTTGTCTTTTAATTTATAATAAAATTCCACTATATGTCATTATTATAATAGCTAACTAATTTAATTTTCTCTATGTGTATAAAAGTATCATCATATAACATCTCTTAAAGTTAATATTAACATTAGCACGTTGAAAATACATTTCTTAATTTATTCATTATATAGAATCATATTTTTAATTTATTTTTAATTGCGCTATTCTTGAACTTCTCCTTAATGGAGTTAAAACTTCATCATTAGGGTTATTACTTAATGGTATTTCTGTAACCTCAACTTCATGTTGTTCATTATTATTTACTTTTAATGTTATACAATTAGTTATTCTAACGCAGCAAGTTCGTGAATCTTCTATAGTTAATAGTTTATTTTGACGGTTACAAAAGAATTTACGTTGTAATAGATACTTAGCTAATCTATATAATAGGTAGCATACAATTACTTTTATTATTGACCAAAATATAAACAAAAAATAAAAATTATTTGTTACTTTCTTAAATATTGAATCATTTTCTAAATCTGTAATTATTTCATCTATTTTATCAATCTTATAACTAATTACATTTTAGGTTTTATAAATCTATTTTTTTAATGTAATCTTGAGGGTACAAATTCTATCGAAGACATCGTTTATTTTTTATTTTATTGCAATCATCATTTATTATATCTACCGATAGTAAAGTAGAGTTATAGTCGTTATACAAACCTTTCATTTCTGTTTGCAAAACAATATTAGACGTAAACAATTTACAATTCTGTGTTAGTAACAGTATTCCAGTATCAACAATATTAAAATAGATTGGTTCTTTATTTTTACAAGTCAATCTCACTATAGTTCTATTAGGTACAACAAATAAACATTTGTTTATGATTATGCGTCTTATGCCATTGTTCTCTATTGATATATACTACTCTTAGTCAGACTGTTTTGGAATAAAACTATTTCCATACATTAATTCTGTTTCACATGTTGGGTTTCCATAAGCATATATACACTTTCAGTTATAGGTAGAGGACCTACAATATCTAACGAAATCTTTTCAAAGGATTCTGTAGATGTTGAAGTTATTTCCATAGGGGCTTTGCAATTCTTTCTATTTGAGAGAGTTTTTTGGTATTGGAATTTTTTCTACATATCTGTCTTTTTTGGATCTGATTTGACGCCGTTTTGCATTATTAAATTACTTCCTTCTTTAAGAGTTCTCATTTACTAGGTTGCAATTTCAAGTTATGTTCTGATAATCTTTTAAATACTTCTATAAGCTTATCATATCTATATGATTTCGTATTTATCGGCTTCTCTGACGTTGTAGGTATTTTATGCATTATTGTATCTGTTGACGTTAATTGATCACCCTAAATGAAATATATTATTAAATTCCTTACATATTGTTATAGAATTCTTTTCTTCATCATTCAAATGATCTATTCTTTTCTTGATTTACTTAGTCTATCGCTATTATACTTCAGTTCATTATCTACTCTATTACAATACATTACATCCATTTCTCTTTCATTACTTAATGACTCTATTGGTACTTCTATCTTAACAATTTTACTGTCTCATTCGTAATATTTGAAAATGCAGTTATCGCTTTCGCTCCTTGAACTTTAACTATACTCGGACTCAAATATACTCCATTCGTTATCAATTTTGTTTCTGATACAATCCATTCATCTTCCATCTTCCATATTTTAGTTCATTATAATCATATTTACCGAAAAAAAAATCTTATCCTGGTTCAATTATAATAAAATTTTCTTACTTAGTCATTTTATTTTTATCTAACTTATTATTACTCATTCTTACTTGTTCATCGTATTTTCGTTCTATTCTTTTATTATAGTCTATATCATAATTATTTTCTCCGGTGTCTTTGTTCTCATTATAACATATTTCACTATTTTTATTATAATAATCTGTAGTATACTCAGTTGTATTCGATACTGAAATGCTAAATGTCCTAATTTATTACAATTGAGACATCTTTTTATTCCAGAAACAGACGGTCTACTGTTAATTTCCTGCCTCGATTTTATTTCTTGTTCTTCTGAAATAGCTATGGAAACTGCCTCCTCAAAAGAACTAGGTTTTTGATTTTAGAAGAATACGTAATTGTGGGTTAAGCCCATTAATAAAAATATTTAACGCTTGATTTTTTAAGAGTTCTATGTCAGCTTCACGAGCTTCTTTACTTATATGTAACGACTTTATTAATTTAATATAACAATTCTCTATTATGTTTGAGTAATTTAAGATAGGTGTATTATGACCTTGTTTACAACTATTTGATTCAGTTTGCCACTGAGCAAAAGATCTCTTTTTCAAATAATTTTAAATAATTAGAAAACTGCCTATTTAATAATGTAGATCTTAGATTGCTATCTATTCGATAACACAATTGGCAAAAATGCCGACAAAAATACTGTATTTAAAAAAATACGTACATTATTACAAATTGTCTACAAAGACATGTAAGTTAGTTTTATCACCATTGTACCTGTTAAACATTCTCTCAGCTATATTAATATCTATTTTACATACTGCACTTTTTGCTTCGATATGTATTGAGTTATTAATTTTAATGATTTGAAAATTTACAAATAAAATAAATAATAGACCTTTACCAAACAATAAAAATATATCTTAAGATAATACAACACAACTTTCTTGGCTGACGATGCGCTGAAGTGGTATTTTTCCTTGTGCTGCAGAGATTCTTTCTTAGATGCTCGATACTCGCTGCTTGAATGTTGGCACTCTTACAGCTACTGTGTGTATCTATTCGTAATTCATCAGCTTTTAACAACACGCTTAGTACGGCTCAATGGTGCTCTAGATTCTTCTGTGTTGCCTTGTCCTTACTACTGCTGGTATGTAATTATAACTATTTCATTTATAGCCAACTGATGACTGTACTCGTATCTATGCACAAGTTAAAGTGATGTTGACCAGACGTATCCAGATGTAATTAAACCATTTCTGACACTAATTATATAGTGCGACGATCAGTATTACAATACAATACAATCGTTTATTGCCAAACCATAGGATGTTACACAAAATTAGACCAATGTTATGGACCCTGTCGGGTACGCAATATATAATTTAGGAGAGAGGAAGTATAACAATTAATATTTTATTCATTAAATAATATAATATTACAAAATTCAAATAATTATTTTTAATTGCTAATATATGTATTATCATTAAAATATTCATTAGTATTATAATAACATTTATTAATAAGAAATTGTTTTAATTTATTTATAAATATTGTGTCACTAGTTTCATTTTTTAATGTATTAGGTAACTTATTGTATATTTTTATGGAATGATGTTTATTAGGACGGGACTTGAAGAAATAAAAAATGGTTCCTTCTGTTTATACGTATAATTGACAATAATAACTTCGAGACACTGCACGTGTTACTGAGCAGGAGAAAAACTCATTTTAAGTCTCGAACTGAACTAATTTATTATAAACATGATGTAGGCTAATGTAGGTTGGACATCGGGATCGCTACGGTTGTAGCATGACGTCTTGTAGATGAGTCGAAACAGTTGTTAAAAATTTGGATACAACTGTTTAAGGTATGGCGTCTTCTAATACAGTGATTAGGACATCGGTTGAACAATTTAGTGAGAAGATGTATTAGCATCATTGTACCTATTCCAAAGTACAACCCGTGAATACTACTTTGATGTCTTTGGGAGAATGTTTGGCTGTTTATTTTATTTATTTCTTCGGAGTGTTTATCGAGATGATGTTTTATCTGCTTCAAGCTGTCCAGTGGTACCTCATTAATTGAGATAGTTATAAGATCTGGTCGTTGTTCTTGTTTTGTTTCTTTGAAACAATCGTCGGTTCTGATATCTGGTATTATAATAGGGTATATGATGTCTTTATTGAAAGTTCTGAAAGCGGATATGGTACTATATCCTGTATGCAGTTTACAATTTTGTGGAAGAGTGATGATTCCAGCTCCGTGGATCTTATGATGTGAGACATCGTTGTTGCATTGCAGTACAGATGATGTTTCGCTGCTTAGGAGGAATAGCCATTTGTTGTCATATATTGGTTGAAATGTGTTGATTTCAGCGGAGAATGTCGTAGTTTTACAGACTTCAGGTATTCTCGTTGTAGTGCTAAACAGTATTTGTACTTCGCATGAGGACGTACTGTCGAATCGCCGTTGCAGACGTATTTTTTCGTAGCAAATTTCTTGCATCTCTCTAGGCTGGTAATCGTATTATACTGCTGGCCATTTGGGTTTGGGGCGAGGTAAGTTTGCTCGGGTAGGATTGTCGTATAAAAGGATTTGTTGAAATGTCGAATTGGGATAGAATATATAATATACAAATTGAGAGGTTCGTTTTGAACAAGAGGAAATTCTATTATATATACTAAACGATTGGAATACACATACGCTGATAAAGAGGACGAATCTAATATAGTATGTAAGTTATTTATAGTTACCGGAGTGATTAATCTTTTATTTGTTCTGACATGGTTTGACAATAAAAGTTTGTTATATAGTTTTTCAGAGCTTATAATAGATGGGTGAATAGTGTTTGATTTAGCGAATAATATGCTAGTTAAACAATCATTTATTTCATTTTCTAAACTAATTACTAATTCTAATATTTGAAGGGAAATAGTAGAGATATCTTTGAGGTTTTGATGTCGAATAACAATTTTTCCGTGGAGTTAGGGTAAGAGTTCAACCTGTCAATGTTTTCGTTAATGATTTGTTCGTCATAGGAAATTTTAAAAATGGTTTCGTTAAAGTTTTTTATCGATGCTGAAGTGATTTGAATTTGTTTCTATAGGACAGAAGATAATTTCAGTTCTCGATGTTCCAGCTTATCGATACATTTGTCGTATCGTTTAGCGTCATTTGCATCGGGAGTACCGATCAACCATTTAAGAATAGGACTAAGACCATCGGCAATCTCTCTTTTCTGGCGTGAATTATTACCAAGGTATAAGTTGAGTTCTGAGATTCTATTGTTAATTTTGTCTAAATTTATTTTTAAAAATGATTTTATCGACTGTATGTTTGAGAGGTTGAGGTATTTAGAAGACATAGTTTGGAATTTGTTTGATAGACGAACGAGAGAATCTCGTAATATGAATAGAGGTTTGAGGTCACGATACACTATGAGTTTCCATGTTTCGTCGGATGTAAAATTTTGCCCTTCTTCTTTGAATAATAAGCCCGAATGTGTAAGTAATGGTTCGATTAAGTCTAGACTGGCAACGGATGTGGTGGTTGCCCTGAAATAGACGGAGATACGTTTCTGTTAATTTCTTCGTTTCGATTTTTGCATAATGTTTTGATATACTTGTAAATTTTGTATAAAATTAAGAAGACTATTAACTTAATTAGAGAACATATTATGAAACTAACATAAGGATTGTTCATGATTATGTTTAATTATAAGGATTGGGATTGGCCAGATGCCAGTTAGCTGACACTGTAACGAAATTAAAAGATGATTACTAAACTATGGTTAATGATTTATGTTTACATGTTGGATATAACATAACTTATGAGTTAGATTTAGGATTTGGATTTAATTTCTGATTAAGGGATTATATTAACTAAAAAAATAGATTAGATTTTGATCTTTATTTAGATTTAAAATTGTTCTAACTTAATAGAATTATGATTTAGTAAAATTATGATCTTGATTTAGATTTGAAATTATTCTGAATTAATATATATATATATTTATTTATTTATTACACTTACACCAATTAGCCTAGCCCAAACTAAGCTCTATAAGGCTTGTGCTATGGTAACGGATAGATATACAATAAGGTACAAATGCTCGCATTCATCACACAAACATCTGCTCCCACCGGGATTCGAACCCGGGACCTCAGAGATGGCGACACCTTGAAACCGGTGTACTATCCACTCGACTATGGAGGTCGTCGAAATAAGGTATTACCTTTTAGTCGCCTTTTACGACATGTTTGGTAACGAACGATAGTGCTATTCTTACAACCGGCTACTACACGGTGAATTTGAATTTATGTTATGGAATCGTTATCACTGAACGGCCGGAGTCGATTAGCATGGACTAATTGATTTTTTCCTCCTTTACCAATCAGTTAATTTTCATTGGATCCGACGCGAATAATTTTATATGGACCATTCCACTTTGGATCTTGGTAATTGTTGGAGTTTGGCATACGGAGTAGAACTTGGCTACCAACACGAAATCGAGTTATGTTTTTAATTTGACTGTCATATCTTGTTTTGGCTTACTCTTTAGTAGTTTCTATGTTGCGTAATGCTGAATCTCTGGCTGCTCTGAAAGGTTCGTTTAAGATTTTGACATAGTCACAGGCACAGGTAGTCAGGTATAGGTTTCAGCGAATAATATGGACGTGGTTTGTACCCGAATAGAAGTTCATGGGGAGTGCATCCTGTAGTGTTATTAGTGGAGGAGTTATGGCACATAATGGCAAGAGGGATGATTTTATCCCAGTTTCTTAGTCTACAACTATGATACATGCGTATATGGTCGCGAAGAGTAGCATGAAATCTCTTTAACGCGCCGTTAGTCTGAGGGTGATATGCAGTATTGAATGTGTGATTAGAGCCGAGGAATTTCATGAGCTGTTTCATAACATTATTCAGGAATTCAGTTCCTTGACCGGAATGAAATCTTTTAGGCACTCCAAAGTGTTGACAGAAATGTAGCAATTTATTTGCGACAGTTGTTGCTTCTTTGTCGGGTATAGGATACGCTTGTACGTATCGAGTGAGTTCATCTTGCAATCTAATGACATATTTATTATTATTATCACTGATATCCGAATAAGATACTAAGTCCATTGAAACTATTTCAAAAGGTTGTATTGACTGTGATTTTATAACTATTGGGGCTTGATATGTTTTTCTTTGGATTTTATTGCGTTGGCATATTAAACAGTATTCTACGTAGTTCTTAATATCGTTAGACATTCCTTTCCAGAAGTATTCGTCGCGGATTTTTCTGGTTGTTTCTACGATACCACAGTGTCCTGAGAGTGGCTCATTATGGTACATTTTCTGGATTTCAGGGAGTTCTTCAGGTGTTGGGTATTTGCTATTATTTTGACAGATTATGATATCGCAATCATATATTTCAGATAGATATGCGGATATTCGTAGTTGTTCGTTGCCATTTAATTTATATGTAGGATCATTCTTTAAATCAGGACAGAAGAGAGATTTAATTTTAGTTTGTTGTAGGCATGATAATAAGGCTTTCAAATAATTTTCAGAATCCCATGGATCAAAATGTGATGGTCTCGTTGGGCAGAAATATAGGTTTTGTTTTTTATCTGATATTAAGAGGTCGACATCTTAAAGGGATTTTGTCTTATGGAGATATGGTTCTGTTTGTGAACACGATTGTATGGCTTCATTGAATAAGTTATTATGATCTGAAAGTCGGCATGCTATTGGGATAAATATTTCTTTATGACGAGGGTCTATGAGATTGTATGGAGATATTTTAAGTTTTGGGAAATCTATGTTTCTTTCTTGAGATAGATAGTGATATTGTAAGTGTAATTGAAGGTAGTCAATGGGGCTTTGTTCGCAGTCAAGGGTTAAATCTATATTAAGTGGTGATTGTTCGGGGTCTGAGGTTGAGGGAAGTCAATAACATTAGAATTCATCATCGGTGGGCGAGAGAGTGCGTCTGCATTAGTGTTTATCTTTCCAGCTTTGTAGATGATTTCGTAATCATATTCCTCCAGCTTCAGTCTCCACCGAACAAGTCGACTACCGGGATCTTTTATGGAGAACAGCCATGTTAGAGGCTTATGATCCGTAACAATTTTGAATTTCCGGCCAAACAGATAGGGGCGAAAATGTTTAACTGCCCACACTATCGCCAGAAGTTCGCGTTCTATGGTTGAGTAATTAGATTCGGCTTTATTTAGTGTCCGTGAAGCGTATGGTATAGGTAAGTTTTTACCGACTTCACCCTGTGAAAGTATAGCATCAATGACATGAATCGAAGCATCGGTTGTGAGTACGAATTCTCTACTAAAGTCAGGGTATTGTAATATTGCGGATGTAGTAAGGATGTTTTTACATAGATCGAAAGCATGTTGCTGAGATTCACTTCATACGAAAGGAGTGTCCTTTTTTAATAGGCTAGTTAATGACTTTGTGATTTTACTAAAACTTGGTATAAAACGGCGATAATAGCCTGCGAGGCCTAAGAATGACTTGATGTCCTTACATGATTTAGGAGTTGGAAATGCTTTGATAGCCTGGACTTTGTCGGGGTTAGGTTTGACACCTTCGCTTGATATGATATGACCAAGATACGCTACTTCCTTTCTTAAAAAATCACACTTGTCGGGCTGCACCTTTAACCCATGTTCCCTAAGTCGATCGAAAACTTCAGTCAACTTTTGTTCGTGTTCTTGTAGACTAGTTGTTCTTGTAGTCTAGAGCAAAGCAGCGTTCACCTTGTAAGCCATACAGCACACTATCTATAGCACGTAGAAAGGTAGCGGGTGCGTTTTTCAACCCGAAAGGCATACGCAAGAATTGGTAATGGCCATAAGGTGCAGTTTTAGCAATATCTTTAGATTCAAGCTAGATTTGGTGAAACCCGGATGCAAGATCGATTGTGGAAAAGTAAATAGAGTGACCTAATTTATCGAGTATGCCTGTGATATTCGGAAGTGGGTAGCTATCGCCCATAGTTACGTTATTTAGTTTGCGATAGTCTATAACAACTCTCCACTTTTGTTTGCCCAACGCGTCTAATTTTTTGAGGACTACCCAGATTGGACTACTCCAAGGCGATATGCTAGGGCGTATGATGTCCTCGTTTAACATCTTTTCTACTTGTGTTTTTACTTCTTGCTGGTGAACAAACGGAAATCTATAAGTTTTTGAATTAATGGGTGTATCTGGCGTAGTTGGGATAGCATGTTTAGTGTGGTTAGTAAATGTCAGTTTATCACCTTCGATATAAAATATATCTGAAAACTTCGATATGATTTTCTCAAGGGATTTACGTTCTTCTAAATTTAAGTGATCGCGTCTTATTAATTTAGTAACTTCCCTATATTTACTTTGGTCGATATTACTATTGGTGTTAAATGAATTTATATAAAAGGTATGTGTCATAGAAAAAGTATATAGCGGTTGCTTAGTTACGGTTGTTTATCTAAAATGAAAATCGTACTCAATATGTTTTAAAGTTTCTATTTTATAAATATTAATATAATCCTAAATATACCGGTGTGATTCGCAAGGAATTAGTTTTATTTCGCAAGATTAGTGTGGCGACCGTGACATTATTAAATACATAAAAACGAAATAATTCGAGATGGATTCCCTCAAGCGAAAACGCACGCAGCAGAGACGCGAATTAACCTTTGCAGCCAACGCATTCGAATCGGCGATTCAATCCGATAATATGGATGAAATCGATAACGCCTTTCTGATGCTCTCTGAAACTGCTGACAGTCTCTTCAAAACTGAAACGGCCGTAAGAGATATATGTTGCGATAGTGAAAATTTCGAAGAAGCTGCATTCGAGACTGACCAAGATAAGAGTTTGGAGTACCGCAGGCGATGGCTAAATCTACAAAACAGGTACAGGAAACTGAAAAAACCATCGAAAACCGAGATCAACACAACACTCGGGTCAGTACATGAGGATTATCAAGGTAACGTTAAAAAACGTATTAATGTACCAAAATTGGACCTAGTCAAATTTGACGGCAACGTGAAAAATTGGCTGCTCTTCTGGGGTCAGTTTAAAAGGATCCACGAGGACACTGATTTAGAAGATATTGACAAGTTCCAATTTTTATTACAATCTACAGTAGTTAATTCAAGTGCTCGACAATTAGTCGAGACATATCCGCCTTCGGGTGAAAACTACCATAAGGCTATAGAAGCGCTAAAGGCACGATTTGCGCGTGATGACGTTTTAATAGAAACTTACGTGCGAGGCCTACTCAATCTTGTACTCATGAGACAAAGAGGTCAAACTAGCGATTTGCCTTCGCTCTATGACAATCTGCAAACACACTTGCAGGCATTGGAGACACTTGGAGTCGCTAAAGACAAATATGCGTCGGTGTTATTCCCCATGATCGAATCCGCTTTACCGGAAGACATTCTTCGAACATGGAATCGCATTCGATCAAGAAACGAAACCAAAGGTGACGATCTCAGCAAACTTATTCAGTTTTTAAGACAAGAAGTCGAGTCGGAGGAAAGAGTCCAGATGGCACGCGATGGTTTCGTTAGTTGTGATACTACATTAAGCTCGAAACAACCGACTGCCTGTTTTGTTTCAAAGTCAAAGCCTGAAAATACGAAGTCTAAAGGCTCTAAGCCAATATCTTGCATTTGGTGTGATAAAGAAAATCACGCAAGCTCAGAGTGTCACAAAGCGATAAAATTCAGTTTAGCGGAGAGACAAGAGTTTATTAAAAATAAAAAAGCTTGTACTATATGCCTGAAAGCCAACCATAGAAGTGAAAAATGTAAATGTTTCCCAAAATGCCTTTATTGTAAGAAGCGGCATGTCACAATAATGTGTACGGAGCTAAATGAAAAAGTCAATAGTCCAAAAAGTGACAATGAAAATAACATAGACAAGTCTAATAATATGTTATGTCAACTTAAGTCAACTACAGTTCTTCAAACTTTGGCTGTCAAAATTGTCAACAAGAAAGTTGAAATATGTGTCAGAGCATTAATCGACAGCGGTTCTCAAAGATCGTATGTACGCAAAGACATCATACAAAAGTAAAGTATAAAACCGATGGGTAAAGAAAATATCAGTCATTGTCTGTTTGGTGGTGTTGAAACTAAAATGGAAGAATGTTTTATGTATAATTTGTATTTAAAAAGCACTGTAAATAATTTTAATTGTATAATTTCTGTTTTAGAGCAACCTGAACTTTGCGGTATTTTGCCTAAGGTTAATGCAAACGTAATTGAACAGCTGCGACAAAAATCAATTACTCTGACTGACGTAAGTGACTGCCCTGACGAGATAAGTTTACTGATTGGTGCAGACTTTTCGGGACCTCTTCTTACTGGTGAGATTTTACATTTAGATTGCAATCTTACGGCTGTAAATACATAACTTGGTTGGACTGTTCAAGGCCCTGTAACGGGAATTTTTAGTTCTATTGTAAATATGACGACTACTTTGCATTGTTTAAGTAAAATAGACATTTCGGATTTATGGAATTTGGAATCGTTAGGGATTAGAGACCCAGCCGAACAAATGTCAAAAGCAGATCGTGAAAAAGAAATTTTAGACACTTTCAATAAAAGCATTTCTATTAACAACGAAAATAGGTATGAGGTCTGCTTACCTTGGCGCGATGGCATACCACATCCACAATCAAACTATAGTATAGCAAAAAAACGTCTTTTATCTACTACAGCTCGTCTTGAATCTTTAGGTAAGTTATCGGATTATAATGCAACGTTTCAAGACTGGCTGAAACTAAACATAATTGAGTTAGCGCCTGATCAAAGTGGTAAGGATGATGGTTTGTTTTTACCGCATCATGCTATTATTAAAGAATCAAGCCAAACAACTAAAATTCGCCCCGTTTTTGATGCTTCTGCAAAAGACGTTAACGGCAGATCATTAAACACATGTCTGCAAAAAGGCGTAAACCTAATAGAATTGATACCAGAGTTACTTATTGACTTCAGAAAGGAAGCGATTGGAGTAACTGCTGACATAGCCAAGGCTTTTTTACAAATTTCGCTTAATCCGGATGACAGAAACTACCTAAAATTTTTATGGTGGATGGATATTAACAAACAAAACAAAGAGATTATAACATACCGCCACCGCAGAGTAGTTTTTGGAGTTAAGTCAAGCCCGTTTCACCTAGCAGCTACTATAAATCATCATTTAGACAACTGCCCTCCACATTTGACAGACACTGCAAGGAAGTTGAAAAAGTCATTCTACGTTGACAATTGTGTCACAAGCATTGATACTGTCAACTCTATGCAGAAGTTCATTACAGAGGCAAAAGAAATAATGAAGCTGGGGCATTTTGATTTACGGTGTTGGGTGACAGCTCCTGAAAAAGTAGACTTGCAGGTAAAAACAATCTCCGTTTTAGGTATTCTTTGGAACATAGATTCAGATACACTTAATTGTAATGTCGTTTCAATAAACAATCTTGAAAATTTAAAGATGACAAAACGAAGCTTGCTGTCAGTTACACAAAAAATATTTGACCCGATCGGTGTATGCTGCCCAGCTACGATAGTACCTAAAATGATGTTACAGCAAGCTTGGTCGCAAAACATAAAGTGGGATGAAGAACTGCCAGCAGGACTAAAAAAAAGATACCAAGATTGGATGGAGGACATTCATCTGATATCTGAAATTCAAATACCAAGGCGATTAACAACACATAATATGACCAGTTGCAAAAATTCTCTACATGTCTTCTCGGATGCTAGTCTCCATGCATATTCTGCGTGCATATTTTTACGTTCGGAATATGAAGGACAAGTCAGCGTTAAGCTAGTGGTAGCGAAGTCGAGAGTAACTCCCCTAAAAAGTATTACGATTCCTAGATTGGAGCTCATAGCAGCAACGTTAGCTGTAAGATTGGCTGTCACTGTTATCAAATCTTTGAACTTAACTGATTGCGAAGTTAATTATTAGACAGATTCAAGTGTAGTCCTCTCTTGGATACAAGGCGATGGCGAATGGAGTACGTTTGTTACCAACAGGGTGCGCGAAATAAAACAATATACGAACGTGAACAGCTGGAAGCACGTGCCTGGTAATATTAATCCGGCGGACTTACCTTCAAGAGGCATAAGCATCAAGGGCTTATTGGAGAGTCGCTGGTGGCTTGGTCCGTCCTGGTTACGTACCTCTTCCGAAAATTGGCCAATAAGCACTGAGATTATGGTGGACAGCGAACCTGTAGATGTAGAGCGTAAACGAAAACCTGTAAATATAATGTTAGTAGAGGAAAACACATTCTTAGATAGATGTACATATTTCTCTAAATATACAAAAATAATTAGAATGTTCGGTTGGATACTAAGATGTAAATATAGGTTAAATAGGAAAAGTAATGAACTTACATGTAGTGAAATCGAGTATGCTGAGAAAAGTCTGTTGCGAATAATACAATCCAAAAATCTTGACAAGTTAAGCAAGTTAGAAACATTTAAAGACTGTGATGGTTTAATGAGATTAGAGACAAAATTAGGTTTAACTAATGAAAGCTTTGACTTCAAGTCACCAATCATACCTGGCAGTAATATAATAATTCAACGAATGGTACAGAAGCGCCATATAATATTACAGCATGCTGGGACTCAAACTTTAATGGCTAACATTAGAGAAACCTTTTGGATAGTTGGTATAAGAAAGCTTGTAAAAAGGGTTGTAAAAGATTGTATTGTTTGCAAAAGGTATAAAGTTAAGGCACCTCAGACTCACAGAGCAAATTTACCGCAGGGTAGGGTCGAGGCTAGTTCAGCATTTGAAGTATGTGGTGTTGATTTGGCTGGTCCACTAGTGTTGAGAAATGGCAGCAAATGCTGGATTGTTTTATTCACATGCGCAACTTATCGCGCTGTTCATTTTGAAATAACAGAATCATTGTCAACATATGATTTCACTTTAGCCCTGCGTCGTTTCATTGCCCGAAGAGGCAGGGTTAAAAAGATATATAGCGATAATGGAACAAATTTTACTGGTTTTATTTTTTGAAATCGGTTGATTGGGATCAGATACTATGTTTTTCATCGGTAGCGCGCATTAAGTGGATTTTTATACCTCCCG
Source organism: Scirpophaga incertulas (assembly GCA_036419045.1). Lineage (NCBI taxonomy): Eukaryota > Metazoa > Arthropoda > Insecta > Lepidoptera > Crambidae > Scirpophaga > Scirpophaga incertulas. Next base: position 9,103,020 of record CM071637.1, on the reverse strand, counting down.
GTGCTCCCTGGTGGGGAGGATTCTACGAAAGAATGGTGGGTGTTATGAAAGTGACTTTAAGAAAGGTTCTTGGCAGAGCATCACTAACATTAATTGAGTTACAGACAGTTTTATGTGACGCTGAAGCTGTTATCAACAACAGACCTTTGACATACATAACAAATAGTCAAGATGAGTTAAAACCGTTTACACCTGCAATGTTCATTCAACCTTTAGTAGAGCACGAAGTTCCTGACTTAGATGTTATCGATACCAAGGCATTAAATATTAGAAGTGCTTATTGTCAGAAGATTCGCGACGATCTCAGGAGGCGGTTTAGAAGCGAATACGCAAGCAACCTTATTCATAGGGGCAAACAGCAACGTATCTATGAGGTAAAGGTAGGCGATATAGTTTTGCTAGAATTAGATAGCGAGAAAAGGCTTCGGTGGCCTCTAGCTATTGTGATGGAAGTTTATAAGGGAAGCGACGACCACATTAGGGCTGCTAAGGTGCGAACTGCATCTGGTGAAAGAGTTAGACCTTTACAAAAACTTTACCCCCTAGAGATTCATTATAACGAGCGACTCGATTTGACTGGTAGACCTATAACCAGATCTGGTAGAACTGTGAATTTACCAAGGCGTTTTGCTGACTGTTTTTAAATAACCTTCCGGTTCTTCCTCCCCCGGAGGATGTCATAGAAAAAGTATATAGCGGTTGCTTAGTTACGGTTGTTTATCTAAAATGAAAATCGTACTCAATATGTTTTAAAGTTTCTATTTTATAAATATTAATATAATCCTAAATATACCGGTGTGATTCGCAAGGAATTAGTTTTATTTCGCAAGAGTATGTGGGTTCTCTAAGTAAGGTTTAATGTCAGAAATAATAGGCGTTGAAATATAGATGTCTTCGTCGTTAGTGTTAGTGCATGTAATTAAGAAATTGTTATTGTTAATATTGATAAGGGCGTTTGGGATAGTAAGATGTTTGAAAATGATATATCTTTCGACGACAGCTGTACCATTAGTGATTTCTTTGCTAATGCAATTTATTACGGTTTCTGAGCGCTTTGGTACGATCTGCTTGTCAGTGACTTTTGTTGGTTCTTCACCTAGATATAATCCCAACTAATATTATAAATGCGAAAGTGTGTTTGTTTGTTTGTTTGTTTATTTGTTTGTTTGTTTGTTTGTTTGTTACCTCTTCACGCTTAAACTACTGGACCGATTTCAAAAATTCTTTCACCTTTGGAAAGCTACATTCTCCCCGAGTAACATAGGCTACTTTTTATCCCGGAAAAATCGACAGATCCCACGGGATGCGCAATAAAGGCTTCGCTCAAAAACTACTGCACAGATTTTTATGCGGTTTTCATCAATAGATAGAGTGATTCTTGAGGAGTTTTGCGGCATTTTTTATCTCGGAAAAACGGATAGTCCCACGGGAAGCGCGATAAAATCTTCGCACCATAAACCGACTTCCGCGTATATGTAGCCGTGGGCAAAAGCTATGACCCTTAACCCTCTATACACCCAATCCCGAAATCCACGCGGGCGAAGCCGCGGGCAGAAAGCTAGTAGATTATAAGACCTATCTCGGATGCGCATAGTTTTAGACTGAACGTAGATATTGACATTGAATTTAGACATGAAGTCGTTTCCTAAGATACCGTCTACGACTACGTTTATATCTGCTACGTGGAATTTGTGTTTAGAGAATTGGTCAAGGGATAGTTCTGATGTATCGCAAATTTGAATCGTGTTATCGGAATTGGATACTCCTATAATAGAGACTTTGTTCTTGTGATTGATAGCGTTATCGCCTATTTTGTCTTTGCGTATAAATGAGATAGCAGCACCCTTATCTATAAGTAATACAAGAGGTTGGCCATTCACATGAAATTTGCAATGCAATAGATTTTCTGGTGGGATATTGAGTGAAGATATATTATAAGATGATTCAGTATTAAGGGATTTCTTTAGTTTTAGTGATTTTGATTTTGATTAGCATTGAGTATTTGAATACTTTTGGCTTGCTTATCTTGCAATTATAGTAAGGATTAATTATATATTTAGGATTAAATTGTAGAAAGGAAACGTCTGGAGTCTTTGTTGGTAATTTTATGACAGTTAAATATAATGACAAGCTTCAAAGATACCTCATATAAAAACACACAAAAAGTCAAATTATAAGAAGTTTCTTAACACTCCCAGCAACAAAAAAAACATTAACTTCGAAGGGGGGTCCTTTAACATTGAAAGAGTCCTCCCAGCAACAACAAAAAAAAAAATATCTTGAAAGCGTTGTCAATGAACATGAATTTTTCTCAACTTTATTGTCATCATAAAGGAATAGATCCATTGCCTTAACTTCACTATTGGTCCTTTTGGGTTATATAGAATTTTCCTATTTCTGATTGATAGGTAGAGGGCATAGACTAATCACGGATCTTCGTATGCAGTTTCCATTTGGTAGCTTAACTTCCACTACCCGAACTTGACCATCTTCACCCGGAATAACAGTTGAAATACGCCCAAGGTGTCATTTGTAA